>OY292379.1:286540-1486540 GCA_958496195.1 Timandra comae | reverse complement strand
GAATCAAGCGACTGATGCTATGAATAAATCACTGATGCTACGAATCAATCACTGATGCTACGAATCAGATGACTGATGCTACGAATCAAGCGACTGATGCTACGAATCAATCGTTGATGCTACGAATCAAGTGACTGATGCTACGAATCAATCACTGACGCTACGAATCAGATGACTGATGCTACGAATCAAGCGTCTGATGTTACGAAGCAATCACTAATGCTACGAATCAAGTGACTGATGCTACGACTCAATCACTGATGCTACGAATCAATCATTGTTGCTACGAATCAATCATTGATGCTACTAATCAATCACTGATGCTACGAATCAAGCGTCTGATGCTACGAAGCAATCACTAATGCTACGAATCAAGTGACTGATGCTACGAATCAATCACTGACGCTACGAATCAGATGACTGATGCTACGAATCAAGCGTCTGATGCTACGAAGCAATCACTAATGCTACGAATCAAGTGACTGATGCTACGAATCAATCACTGATGCTACGAATCAATCATTGTTGCTACGAATCAATCATTGATGCTACTAATCAATCACTGATGCTACGAATCAAGCGTCTGATGCTACGAAGCAATCACTAATGCTACGAATCAAGTGACTGATGCTACGAATCAATCACTGACGCTATGAATCAGATGACTGATGCTACGAATCAAGTGACTGATGCTACGAATCAGTTGACTGATGTTACGAATCTAGTGACTGATGCTACGAATCAATCACTGATGCTACGAATCAATCATTGATGCTACGAATCAGATGACTGATGCTACGAATCAATCGTTGATGCAAAAAATCAATCGTTGATGCTACGAATCAGATGACTGATGCTACGAAGCAATCACTGACGCTACGAATCAGATGACTGATGCGACGAATCAGATGACTGATGCTACGAATCAGATGACTGATGCTACGAATCAGATGACTGATGCTACGAATATAGTGACTGATGCTACAAATCAATCACTGATGCTACGAATCAGAAGACCAATGCTACGAATCAGAAGACCAATGCTACGAATCAGATGACTGATGCTACGAAGCAATCACTAATGCTACGAATCAAGTGACTGATGCTACGAAGCAATCACTGACGCTACGAATCAGATGACTGATGCTACGAATCAGATGACTGATGCTACGAATCAGATGACTGATGCTGTGAATCAAGTGACTGATGCTACGAATCAAGTGACTGATGCTATGAATCAATCGTTGATGCTACGAATCAGATGACTGATGCTACGAATCAGATGACTGACGCTACGAATCAGATGACTGATGCTACGAATCAAGCGTCTGATGCTACGAAGCAATCACTGATGCTACGAATCAATCACTGATGCTACGAATCAATCACTGAAGCTACGAATCAGATAACTGATGCTACGAATCATGTGACTGATGCTAAGAATCAATCACTGATGCTACGAATCAGATGACTGATGCTACGAATCAAGCGTCTGATGCTACGAAGCAATCACTAATGCTACGAATCAAGTGACTGATGCTACGAATCAATCACTGACGCTTCGAATCAGATCACTGATGCTACGAGTCAAGCGTCTGATGCTACGAATCAAGCGACTGATGCTACGAATCAGATGACTGATGTTACGAATCCAGTGAATGATGCTACGAATCAATAACTGATGCTACGAATCAAGCGACTGATGCTATGAATCAATCACTGATGCTACGAATCAATCACTGATGCTACGAATCAGATGACTGATGCTACGAATCAAGCGACTGATGCTACGAATCAATCGTTGATGCTACGAATCAATCGTTGATGCAAAAAATCAATCGTTGATGCTACGAATCAGATGACTGATGCTACGAAGCAATCACTGACGCTACGAATCAGATGACTGATGCTACGAATCAGATGACAGATGCTACGAATCTAGTGACTGATGCTACAAATCAATCACTGATGCTACGAATCAGATGACTGATGCTACGAATCAAGCGACTGATGCTACGAATCAATCGTTGATGCTACGAATCAATCGTTGATGCTACGAATCAAGTGACTGATGCTACGAATCTATCACTGATGCTACGAATCAGATGACTGATGCTACGAATCAAGCGTCTGATGCTACGAATCAGATGACTGATGCTACGAATCAAGAGACTGATGCTACGAATCAATCACTGACGCTACGAATCAGATGACTGATGCTACGAATCAAGAGACTGATGCTACGAATCAATCACTGATGCTACGAATCAATCATTGATGATACTAATCAATCACTGATGCTACGAATCAAGTGACTGATGCTACGAATCTATCACTGATGCTACGAATCAGATGACTGATGCTACGAATCAAGCGTCTGATGCTACGAATCAGATGACTGATGCTACGAATCAATCATTGATGCTACGAATCAATCATTGATGCTACGAATCAAGCGACTGATGCTACGAATCAAGTGACTGATGCTACAAATCAATCACTGATGCTACGAATCAGATGACTGATGCTACGAATCAAGCGTCTGATGCTACGAAGCAATCACTAATGCTACGAATCAAGTGACTGATACTACGAAGCAATCACTGACGCTACGAATCAGATGACTGATGCTACGAATCAGATGACTGATGCTACGAATCAGATGACTGATGCTACGAATCAGATGACTGATGTTACGAATCAGATGACTGATGCTGTGAATCAAGTGACTGATGCTACGAATCAAGTGACTGATGCTATGAATCAATCGTTGATGCTACGAATTAGATGACTGATGCTACGAATCAGATGACTGACGCTACGAATCAGATGACTGATGCTACGAATCAAGCGTCTGATGCTACGAAGCAATCACTAATGCTACGAATCAAGTGACTGATGCTACGAATCAATCACTGACGCTACGAATCAATCATTGTTGCTACTAATCAATCACTGATGCTACGAATCAAGCGACAGATGCTACGAATCAAGAGACCGATGCTACGAATTTAGCGAATGATGCTACGAATCAATCACTGATGCTACGAATCAGTTGACTGATGCTACGAATCAGAAGACCGGTGCTAAGAATCAAGTGACTCATGCTACGAATCAATCACTGATGCTACGAATCAATCATTGATGCTACGAATCAAGCGACTGATGCTACGAATCAGATGACTGATGTTACGAATCTAGTGAATGATGCTACGAATCAATCACTGATGCTACGAATCAAGCGACTGATGCTACGAATCAGATGACTGATGCTACGAATCAAGCGACTGATGCTACGAATCAGATGACTGATGCTACGAATCCATCACTGAAGCTACGAATCAGATGACTGATGCTACGAATCAAGCGTCTGATGCTTCGAAGCAATCACTAATGCTACGAATCAAGTGACTGATGCTACGAAGCTATCACTGATGCTACGAATCAAGTGACTGATGCTACGAATCAATCATTGATGCTACGAATCAAGCGACTCATTCTTCGAATCAGATGACTGTTGCTACGAATCAAGTGACTGATGCTACGAATCAATCACTGATGCTACGAATCAATCATTGTTGCTACGAATCAATCATTGATGCTACGAATCAATCACTGATGCTACGAATCAAGCGACTGATGCTACGAATCAATCACTGATACTACGAATCAATCACTGATGCTACGAATCAGTTGACTGATGCTACGAATCAGAAGACTGATGCTACGAATCAAGTGACTGATGCTTCGAATCAAGTGACTGATGCTACGAATCAAGTGACTGATGCTACGAATCAATCACTGATGCTACTAATCAATCATTGATGCTACGAATCAAGTGACTGATGCAACGAATCAAGTGACTGATGCTACGAATCAAGTGACTGATGCTACGAATCAAGTGACTGATGCTACGAATCAAGTGACTGATGCTACGAATCAAGTGACTGATGCTACGAATCAATCACTGATGCTACGAATCAATCATTGATGCTACGAATCAAGCGACTGATGCTACGAATCAGATGACTGATGTTACGAATCTAGTGAATGATGCTACGAATCAATCACTGATGCTACGAATCAAGCGACTGATGCTACGAATCAGATGACTGATGCTACGAATCAGATGACTGATGCTACGAATCAGATGACTGATGCTACGAATCAGATGACTGATGCTACGAATCAATAACTGATGCTACGAATCAATCACTGACGCTACGAATTAATCACCGATATGGTACGTATCAATTTATTGATGCTACGAATCAAGCATCTACTGGTCCGATTTCAAAAGTTCTTTCAGTGATAGACAGCCTATGGGCCTGAGAAAGGCTACTTTTTAAATTTTTATTCCCGTATTTTAATGGGAACGGGAACAACGCACGCTAACCCACAGGGCACAGCTAGTCCTCCATAATTTCCAAATAAGTCGCAAAACGATATCACGACATTTAATTTAATAAAAAAAAAATGATTTGTCATTTTCTCAAACAGTTTTTTTTACGCGGGAAACATGGCCGCCTCGCGTCACAAAAGTAATTAAGTACAGAAAAACGAAATCATAAGGAAAAAATTACGAAAAGTGAATAAAGGAAGCAGTTATAAAACAAAAAAATGTCTTCGAGACGGGGTACAATAAATAAATAGAGTGGGGAAACGGAGAAAACGAATAAAGTAATTTGTCTTTGCCTGCCTGACGCCCGCGGCTACGTAAGCTTTGAAGATGGTAAAATAAAATATGATTCGTTCATTCATTCACTCGGTCTTTTGTGAATATTTGTGGAGTTGAGTTGAGATTTACGTTTTATTTGCAATGTGTTTTGTTTTAATGTGTTCTAATTGTTGTTTTATGTGTTTTTTAAATACTGATGTAGTCTGCGTAATTGGTTCATTTTTAATTGCTCTAATTATTTATCCAAACATCTCCAGCCATCCCTATCCTTCGCAGTGTCCCACCAGCTACTGTCGAAGGTAAGATCATCCCGCCAACGCTTTCTTGGACTCTTGGGGAAGACCTTCTATTAGTAAGTATATTGCAGTTTTATTCGAGTAATTCCCGTTTTCTCAAGACTTTTCCTTAACCGCCCCTGTCTTGAAACAAACAAAACAAAAAAATATGCTTATAGTTGAAATCTTTTTCGAGTTTTTGCGAGGGGATGATGTACCTATACAGGATGAATAATAATTCAAAACTATAGGAAAAACTTAATAAATAATTTCATATTTATTTATTTTATTTATTTATTTATTAACAAATATTACAAATTATAAAGATCACCAGTAAGATGCCTCATAAACTCATTGGAGTTTTTCCGTGCATCAGTGTCATCGACATTAGACAGGTATATACTAAATAACATTCAATAATGAGTATCTACCTACTTATACAAAAGGTTACAAATAAATCTTACTTAAATATAACAACATAACATAATAATCTACTGCTTAAAAAATACTCATAATTATAAATCAATTCAATAAAAAATAACTAAAAATACAAATATTGTGTACGGTAGTTGTGCATCGAGATGCCACTGCGCCGCGCCGTAAGGTGCAATACGTCACCGCTACGTCACATTCGGTGCATACCGGCCGATTGCCCGGCCGCTGCAGGTTTTGTGTGCAGAGATAAGAAATTGTATACAGCGTGTTATGTTTTTATACTAGTGCAGACTGAATTTTTGATATATATATTTTGTTTTTTGTATTATATGTAATACAAATAAGTAGGTAATGAAATAATTATAGTACATAAGTAAATATATACATATACTGAATTATTATTATTATATGTGTGTGAGTTTCTATTTGTGTGAATGTTAAGAAATTGCGAGACTGAAAATGTGCAAGTAAAATATATGATATATATACATAGATTCAAAGTGTTTACGACTGATATTAATTACCTATTTTTATATTTAGTTCCAATTTTGACCGCCGCCGTGTCAAATAAGTTTCTGGCACTTTAATAATAATAATAATAATAATAAAGCCCGCAGGGCACCTTTGAGGCGGGGTGTCGGGGAGTAGCGACCCCGCGGACCTGACGCGCTCCCGGGGGAGGTCCCCGTTCCTCGCCTCCGCTCGCCTTCACTGGCCGGCGGAGTGAGCACTGACGGGGAACAGGTCCCCCACCTCCGTGCTTGCCTTCATTGGCCGGCCGGAGTGGAGCCCGCGAGAGCACTTTGGTGCTCGGAGAGTGAGAGGCGTTGCGTAAGTGGTGAGTTGGCTTAGCATGAAGCTGGACCCTCGGGCTCAGTGGATCGCGGTTTAAAACCCAGGGCGTCTGCTCCACTCTCAAAGCCGCTCGTTTCATGTTGCCCCCTTGTTGCGACTCGAGCGACTTGTTTGGGGGGCCCAGTTATAGAGCTGGCAAGTCTCCATCCGCCACTTCGTACATGTTTATAGCATTGTATCGGCGGGTGTCATAGTCCCCATAGTTCCCCAATATCCAGTCCATTAAACATCCCATTCCCATAACCCAGTCGTAGTTTTCCATATATTTGCAATAGTCCCAGCAGAAACGGAGACTGTCCTTGGATGCATTTTATAGTGTTATACAGGGATAGTCGCCGGATTGTGCATCCTTTACACAAGATTAAATATGTCAAAGGGCTTCCGTGTGTTGGCTTTGGCCCCATACTAGCCTTCCAAAAGACCGGGACTTATTAATAGTCCCGTGAATGGAATAGACATAATAATAATAATAAGCCCCCCAAATCCCTACCTTACGTCCGGGTCGAACACCAGATCCACGTGGGGGGCGGACACGTGTATTAACGAAACTTACACGGCTAACAAGGTAAAGGTAACCCATCAATATGGAGACGAGAAATAAAAGTAAACGTATAGGGCCGCTTCCCGGGGGCGATCGCCGGGGCACACCTGGAGCTGACGCTGGGTGTCACAGCATGCGAACCGTCGGCGGTGCGGAGTTGAGCAGGCGGGCTCCCACCAGGTCCACTCGTGGGCTAAATATGACAGCCGAGACTGCAGACATACAGACAGACAATAGAGACAATAGTAATAGTAGATCCACCTCACCATCAAATCAAGCAGAAAACCTACAAACACAATTTCCAACTACAGTTATTCCAGCCGAGGATGTTTCTCAGGAGGCATCAGCCAACCAACCTGCGACCACCAAAGCTGGCAAGATTAGAGTGCGTATGAAATGGAATGACGAAATAAATATATTCATAATGCGCACCTATTTCTACATTACCAAATTAGAAACTGATAAAACCATGTACTGCAATAGATTATTCGAACAGTTCAAAATTCAATTCCCAAATATGAATGTAACATCCCAAAGAATTGCTGACCAAAGAAGAGTTATAGTTAGAAATAAGCTTTTGACAGAAGACCAATTAAATTCAATTAGAGAAGAAGTAGCCATACAAATACAAAGCGAAGAAACACAAAATACTAACCTAACATTAACACCAAATGACACATATGATACAACATTTAATATTGACAGCAGTACACATCAATTACAAATAGCTCATGCACAAGTCTCAAACTCACATTCTTCATCTTCACAAACATTTGCATCAGTTCATACACCACACACGCATATTTCACAATCATCCCAATCCTCTCACGTAGCCACGCAAACATCTGACATGTCATTAATCTCACTAGCTCATCTTAATGAATATGATACACAAACTTCAAATACTAACCAAGAATCAATAATTCAGGAAATAGCAGAACAATTAGAAACAGCTTTAACACTATACACGGGCACTGACCCTTCAATACGACCAAAACTACCGCGACTTAGGGAAAACAAAAAACTATATGTACTACTTGACACTTTTAATAACAATATACTAAACAAATTTTACCGTTTAGATAGTGATTTAACGGACATACATACACTTATATATTGTAGTGCATTAACTATTTGCAGGCGATTAGGATACAAAATAGAACAGGACAATAGTAGGAATCCCACTCACTTAAATAAACCAGTGAAGCCATCGTGGCAAACAAGAATTGAAAACGATATCAAAAAACTACGAGCCGATATTGGAGTACTAACACAATATATAAATAATAACAATAGATCAAAAAAAGTTGTAAAAAAGGTAGAAATAATATTTAATAACACTAAAGTTCATTCGACACATGAAAAAAACAATATACGCCCGGAAGAGTTCTTAGATACTCTAAAGCAAAAGTTAACATTAAAATCACAAAGATTAGCTAGGTACAATAAAGCACTACAAAGAAAAACAGACAACAAACAGTTCTATAATAATGAAAAAAGTTTCTACAGATCTCTAACCGACAATAATACTACTACCCACACACAACTAATACCTACAGATTTTGAACTTAAAAACTACTGGGCTGATATATGGAAAAAGAAAAGTGATCACAATGATGAAACAGATTGGATACGAGAAGAGGAATATAAAGCTGAAGCTACTGAACAGATGGAATTTACAGACATAACGCGAATTGACATTGAAATAGTTACAAAGAAAATGAAAAATTGGAAAGCTACAGGTATAGACAGAGTTCATAACTTTTGGATTAAGAAGTTTTTTAGCCTCCATGAGATATTAGCCAAAACAATAAATGATATAATTAGGGGAAATAGTGAAATGCCGGAATTTATTACAAAAGGAGTAACTTACATGCTCCCAAAATCAAATGAAACGAATGATCCCTCACAGTATCGACCAATAACATGTTTACCCACACTATACAAATTAATAACAGCATGCCTAACTAATAAAATAAATAGTCATCTCGAAAGTAACACAATAATAGCCGAGGAACAGAAGGGGTGTAGACGAAATCATAGGGGATGTAAAGAGCAACTTATAATCGATTCTACAATACTAAAACATGCAACTAGTAATAATAGAAACTTACATATTACCTACATAGACTACAAAAAAGCTTTTGATAGTGTCCCGCATTCATGGCTTATCCGCGTATTGCAAATTTATAAAATAGACCCCGTTGTTATATCCTTTTTACAGAGAGCTATGTCAAATTGGAAAACAACCTTACATCTAACTAACGGAACAGCCACTATCACAACAGGAGATATACCCATAGAAAATGGCATCTTTCAAGGAGACTCTTTGAGTCCCCTATGGTTCTATTTAGCACTAAATCCCCTTTCTAATCTACTCAATAACAGTAACTATGGATACAAACTAAATTCTAATTGTACAATAAATCATTTGATGTATATGGATGACATAAAACTATTTGCCAAATCAGAAAGAGAAATTAATAAACTTATAGAACTAACAACTCAATTCAGTAAAGATATCAATATGACTTTTGGTTTAGATAAATGTAAAACACTTAAACTACATAGAGGAAAAGTAGATAATAGCAATAGTACAGAAAGAAACTACTTTACAGTTATGGAAGAGAGCGAAACTTACAAATATTTAGGAATGCAACAAGGTAGAATTATAAATCACACACAAATAAAAACAGATTTAACTAAAGAATACTTACACAGGCTACACAAACTCTGCAAACGTTTACTCACATCAAAAAACCTAGTAAAAGCCATCAATACATATGCAATACCGGTATTAACATACTCTTTTGGGATAGTGAAATGGTCAGGTACAGATATTAATAACATAGAAATAAAAACTAGGACTACACTAACAAAACACAACTACTTACACCCTAAATCCGCTATAGAGAGAATGACAGTTAAAAGGCATAAAGGAGGGAGAGGCCTAATCGATCTAAAAATGTTATGGGAAGGACAAATACGCAATCTTAGAAACTTCTTTTATAGGAAAGCAACCGATAGTAAAATTCATTTAGCTACAATAGATTCTGATCACAATTTTACACCTCTAAATTTGATAGACCGAAATAGACAATTTATTACAATTCAAAACAGTGAAAACACAAAAATTAATAGATGGCGCGAGAAAGAACTTCACGGTAGGCACATACATGACTTAGAACAACAGCATGTTGACCCTATGGCTTCTAACAAATGGCTCAAGCTAGGGTCCCTATTTCCTGAAACCGAAGGTTTTCTCATCGCGATACAGGATCAAGTTATTAATACTAGAAACTATAAAAAGTTTATCCTAAAAGATTCCACCCTAACCAGTGATAAATGTAGGAAATGCCATCGCCACTCTGAAACCATCCAACACATAACAAGTGCATGCCCAACACTAACTCAAACCGACTACACACACCGACACAACCAAATAGCACATTTTGTTCACCAAAAATTAGCCTTTAAACACAATTTGATAACCGGAAAACCTGAACCCTATTACATATATACACCGAAACCAGTACTAGAAAACTCCAATTACAAAATGTATTTTGACAGAGCAATTTTAACAGACAAAACTATCCATAACAATAGACCAGATATTACATTAGTAGATAAAACCGAACATATAGCCTATATTATTGACGTAGCAGTACCAAACACCCATAACCTGCAAAAAACAATTACTGAAAAAGTTAACAAATACATCGAATTGAAAGAAGAAATAGCCCGGATTTGGAAAATGAAAAAAGTTTTTATTGTTCCTTTGGTATTGTCTAGTACTGGTGTAATACCGAAACATCTTATTAGTTCACTTAAAGTTATTGATCTCCCAGAAAATAGTTACATAACAATGCAGAAGGCAGCAATCCTAAACACTTGCAGAATAGTCCGTAAATTTCTTTCAGATGAAACGACCAACCAAATATCACATCCCACCTAACTACAATGATTCTCACTTGGCTAAGGCCCGTGAGTCTCATTTTATACCGAAGAGACATCTTCTCTTTGAGAATAGAAAAATTTACTTCAAAATAATAATAATAATTCTTTATTGCGAAAAACAGGTAATCAGGTAACAAAGTACATGTTGGTGTTATACATTTATACATATAGTTTCTCTGTTTTCTACCATTAAGGCATGCAAAATTTACAATTGAAATTTAAATGAATAATGGAAACAAAATTAAACCTAAGTAAGTAAATTTAAAGACAAATTAATAACAAACTTTAGCATTTTTGACAAAAATAAGTATTGAACTTATTAATTAAATAACAAAATTAATAAAACTATTAGGTATAAACAACTTAGGAAATATTAAATAAAATCACATAGAAAGTAACAAAATCAATAAACCTATACTTAATTAAAACTATATTTAACTTAAAAAGATGCTTATAAGTACTTGCTTAATTTAATACTAAATGTTTACAGACTTTTATCTTGTAGAAATTCTTCTACTGAATAGTATGATTTTGCAATTAAAAATTCTTTAAATTTCTTTATAAAATGGACTGTGGGGTTATTCTTAATATTGTTTGGTATTTTGTTATAAATTTTAATTCCCATTACATATATACTTTTATTGTATTTAGTGGTTCTGGAATAGGGTAAACATAATTTGTGCTCGTGACGTTTACTCTTAAATGTTTTAAAATTATTTAAATTATTAATTACCGTTAATGCTGCTTCTAATATATAAATACATGGTAGAGTCAACACCGCAAGTTCTTTGAAATATGGTCGACACGAATCAAGTTGAGATATACCGACGATGGTTCTGATACATCTCTTCTGTGCCAAGAAAGCTTTGTCTTTATTTGTGGAATTACCCCAAAATAAAACCCCATATTTTAGTTTTTACTTTAATCGCCATATTGGTTAATTTGCTAAAATAATCTGAAGTTCGAAGTTACCGCGTCCTAAAAATAACAAATGATACAAACTTATTGTTAAAATATTAATTACTCATCTTCATTAAACAAAACGATTCGCAAACGGCTTAATTATGACACAGTTTGTTATTTACTTAAATATTTTTTGAGTTTGATTGATTTTCTTGGGGAATTAAAGATGTATTATTATTAATTATTAATATATAATATGTAGGCTAGTAGGCCTACCTATATTAACGTACTTAAATACTTAGTACCAATAGCTATGCCCCGCGGTTTCATCCGCGTAGTTCCCGATCCCGTGGGAATTTCGAGATAAAACATAGCCTCTGTCCTTTCCCGGACCGTAAGCTACCCCTGTACCAAATTTCAAGTCAATCGTTTCAGTAGTTTAGCCGTGAAAAGGTAACAGACAGACAGACAGAGTTACTTTCGCATTTATAATATTAGTTAGGTTTGGATAGGATAGTTAGAATAGTTAGGACTAGTAAGGATTAGGATTAGGAAGTTAGGATAGTTAGGATTAGTTAGGATTTATGAATGAATGATATCATATAAGTACTTGATCATTTGCATTTTACCATCTACATATTTAGAGTGATTCAGTGGGAAGGTTTTTAGCATAATTTTATCCCCACATTCTCACGGGAGCGGGAACTACGCGGGTGAAACCGCGGGGCGTTGCTAGTAGTCTAAGGGCCTATTTCACCATCTTCAAGTAACGTTCCGAGTACGGACTCACATGCTTTGTCTTTGTCACTTGACATAAGTAAGAAAGAGACAAAACTAACTTTACTTGGTGAGTAATTGTACTTGAAGGTCGTGAAATAGGCCCATAGACAAAAGACTTTATAGTGATTGAACTACTCGTTACCACGAAATGTTAAGTTTTATTAGTCAACTAGTAGCTCCCCGCGGTTTCACCCGCGTAGTTACCGTTCCCGTGGGATTACGGGGATAAAATATAGCCTATGTCACGCACTGATAAATTAGCTTTCCATTAGTGAAAGATTTTTTGAAATCGGTCCAGTAGTTTCGGAGCCTATTCATTACAAACAAACAAACAAATCTCTCCTCTTTATAATATTAGTATAGAAGTATAGAAAACATTCTATTAGACAAATTCGGTTTAAACTAAATAAAATGGAAACAAACATTCAGACCGCATACAAACATTGGACTGGGTCGTTAGCGTGCGGTCTTTTTAGACTAACTAGCGCTAATTATCAATTTAAACATTCGTTAATTAAGTTAATAGTATTGTAATTTGGTCACGGAAAATCTAGTCTAATTATTTCTATTTACTACTTAGGTCTAAATAACATAACATAACATAATCATTCCCTCCATCATCTCATTATACTAACTGACCTCTAACTAAGTTCGAAACTTGTATCTAGGTATCAGAAACTACGCACACACTCATTCACACACACCTAGACCGAGACAAACATTTGTGGTTCACACAAATATCCACCCCGCACGGGAATCGAACCCGCAACCTTACGGATGGAAAATGTAGGACTATATGTGTGTTTGGTTAGGAGTTTCTTGCTATTACATAATTTTTTTATGTAAGTAATTATTTTTTAAGGCATAGAGAACCTAGAGCCCTCATTTGGTTTAAGCAAAGAATGTTGTATCGTCAACGTCATCTGCAATGGGAAGATCTGCCCCCTAGATTGACTGTTCGTGATAAAAAATATCGACAGCTCGAAATAATGTCGATTTCGCGAGCATAACCAAATGTATTATGGCGTGCTACGATATGATAAAATTAAATATGGCGGCTATATTTATTATATTTTGACAGTTGGATGTCGATAAATAGCTTTAGCGATTTCGCGAGCATGACCAAATGTCATAAAATTAATCACGTGGTAAATTTAATATGGCGGGTATTTTTATCATATTTTGACAGTTGGATGTCAATAAATCGCCTTATCTATCGCATTTTCGAAGTCATGCTAGCCCGGCTGATGGCAATTGCTTATTGTAAAATACTGACATTCCGACAAAGCTGGTTAAACTGGAAACCGACCCTAATTGCCTAGTACAGTGTGGGGTGTCAATGCATATTGGTCATGTAAATCGATCGATTCGGTAAATTAATCCCTTGGTTCCTCTAGCTTGCGAGATTCAATCAGAATCATCATCACTACATAGTATAAAACAAAGTCGCTTCCCGCTGTCCTTATGTATGCTTAGATCTTTAAAACTACGCAACGGATTTTGATACGGGTTTTTTTAATAGATAGAGTGATTCAAGAGGAAGGTATTTAGTATTTTATCCCCGCATTGTCACGGAAGCGGGAACTAACCGGGCAAAACCACGGGGCGCTGCTAGTTAGACTATAAAACGAAGTACATATTCCTACTGTCTTATTCATAAAAAATCCTTAAAATAGGTTTATAGCGCTATTTAGTTATAACGTTCATTAGGCCTATTAGACGTATTATAAAATTCATGATTCATAAACGTTCGATAAACCTACTTTAACTAAGTTAGGTTTATAATACACTTTACTGTTGTTAGGTTGTCGTTGTGAGCAATCCGTCAAACATTCGTCAAAAATAAAGTGTCGGTGACCACAGGTTAAAAAGATTTTCGCTGCGATTGTCAAAGTCGGTGACATTTTTTTGATACTAAAGACACTGATAATAAATAAATGCCATTTTGACATTGTCACCGAGTTTCCAATTTCTGCACACACTGACATGAATCAAAATCAGCTGGCTGTCGTAGAGTCGGCCATGTTTTCCTCTATTAGAGGTTTATAGAAGGGTTCGACCTTCTATAACTTATGGAGTCGCTAAAATAGACTATAAACGTATTTTAGCGTTACCGAACGTTTATGAATCATACTTTTTGAAAAAATATTTATAACACGTTTAAAATGTATTTTAAGCCCCATTATATTTTTTATGAATAAGACAGCTAGTCTTTTATTTAACAAGTTAAACTTAAATCTACTAGAAATAAACAAAGCTTTAGAACACAGAAGTAGGTGTATAAAACTATTCAAATTGTGTAAAGTTTTTCCATTGTACGGCCATTAAAAGTGCTACAAGATTCTTCGCGCCATCTTTTTTTTCTCCAAGAAACTTGGCCGTTCCATTCTGTCTACGCATGTATAATTTAGCCTTATTTATAAGTTTGTTTTAGACAGCACTTGTTGTGTACAATCAAGAATCGCGGGAAAAGTTTTGTACAGGTTCAGGGTACCGTGGTGGAAGGTTTTTTTACGAGAATATAAAACTTAGTTTTGTACTGGGGTTTCACCATGAAGTTGTAAGTAAAAAATGGAGCCCACACTTGGAACAACAGCTTGAGTCAAATACCTACGTCTCTGTGGGCCGATCTCTCTTTTTAGTGAGACCTCTTTCTAGAGGTTACCTTAGTTAGAAAGAGAGAGCCTGCCCACAGAGACGCGATAGTGATACATATAGGTATGCTTCAAGTAGGTATTCGAAGTGTGGACTCCATTTTTACCTACAACTTCATGGCATACGGCTGCCTGTAAGCGGAAATGTCCTATGGTTAGAAAGAGAGAGAAGATCGCGGGCCGATTATTGTACAAACATTTGAGTCGTTAAACGAATATCTGCGATCGCCTCTCTTTCTAACCGAGGGACAACTGGAGACCTAGTTCCCCTGCTCTATGTATAATACCTCTATGGCCGGCACAGAAAAGATTGTGACTCAATACAATTCAAATCACACAGAACCCTCACTCTGCGAAACAACTCACTCTAACCGGTATTTTTTTCTATTTAAGTTCGTTATAACAAGCTGTGGCAATCAACTAGGCTGATTGTTCACTCTTTTTTATCTGTGGTCAGAACACGTCAAAGGGATGTACCTTGGCTTTGTATTTTTAAAAGAAAAACACTAATGAACAACTCTTGTTCGAGGAAAACTATTAATTATGTTCTTTTGTTCTTGAAAGTGACTTTGTGTGTTTTCTTACGGCTCTATTTATAATAGTGTGTATTAAATAATTTAGAGGTTTGTTGCGAATAAATGCGGGCCTAAAAATGTTATATTTTGTATTTGTATTGAAATTATCTATTGATTCAATAACGGAATTGTCTACAATAAATTAAAATTCTTAGAAAATGCTTCATAGAAAATTAAGAAATGACATTATTGAGTCACAATCTTTTCTGAGCCGGCGGCCAAAATTGGAAGCTGCTACGGTCATTATGATTCTAATGTCATTTGGATACATTTTCAATAAACCATGGACAATAAACTGACAACCAAAAGATGCGATAACAGCGACGCTGTTACCGGCACAGAATAGTTTGTGATTCTATACTTTGATTTTTATATTTTGAATTGCCTATTTTAAGATTTTTTCTTACTTCTCGTCTCTTGCCTATTCTTTTCTTACTTTTTACTTCTTCTACCGTATTTCATATGTAATACGAAAATTATTATTAAAAAGCGAATGTTTATAGATGGATGGATATTTGTTTCTCTCTCAAGTAAAAAATACTGAACCGATTTAAATTTTATAGAGATGGTTCTTATAACACAAAGTTTTTAAGCAGTTACGCAGTTAAAACAGCGAGGCAGACTAGTTTTCTAAGTACTTACTTATAGGTAGTACTTATAAATAGAAGAAAATGTTAAAAATAAATGTAGAAAACTAAATAGCATCCAATATTGTAGTTCGCAGAATCAAAGCAACAATTGTACCGGGAAAAGTTGGGGATACACTGAGAACTTACACAAAATTACATATATTTTTTGTGGAATCCATTCCAAAAACATGTCTGCAAGTGTCTGTTTCGAAGCATTCTCATCAATGTTTCGTCATCTGTCCACAAAATTATAATGAGGAAACACTTTATTTACCGACCGTAAATACAGTATTTACTCACATACATATTTGAATAATGTTATTACAGTGAAACCTGGTTAAGTGAGACTCCAAGGGACCTGCAATGTCGTTGCACTTATAGAGGTATTCCACTTACCCAGGGTTTCAGATATCCAGGTATAAATTAATATCTGTCTCATTTACAGAGGGTTCCATTGATAGAAGTGATATACGATAAGTGATATAGTGGGTAGGATTAGAATGAGTAAACAAACAAAACGATATTATCTCAGTTACAGAGGTTTATACGTATAAAATTCACTCGCTGTCTTAGTTATAGAGGTAACTATGATGATAAATCGAAAGAATAAAATCCAGATATAGAGGTTACCTCATCCCACTAACAGAGGTAATTTAGTGCCAAAGTGTTGGGACTTTAGCATGAGTTCCAGTTATGGAGGTTTCTCACTTATCCAGGTCCCACTTAACCAAGTTTCACTGTATATTACTTGAAGTTAAAAATTTGTTACTCTTAGGTTAACTTTTGTGATTAATGATCTCATTACCTATGTTTCATGTTAAGTTTTATAGTAAACTTTTAATATATTGCATGCCCGTGACGGGTGAAAACTGCTGTCCAATTGATCTAAGTAATTTTAAGACCTACATGTACCAGTTTTTTTAACAATAAATTATTCTTATACCGTTTGAAAGTTATTGGCCACTGGTGGCAAAAGAAAGAGAAATACCACTAATGGTAAGACAAAGCTGGAAGGAAATGCAAGCAGTGGGTCTACCAAGGTTTCCCCAATTTTCTCCCTTCAATTTAGTAATAAATCTATATTATTACTAACAATTAACAATACTCTACAGCTACACTACATATCGTAAATTAGTCGTTTACCATTTAGGTCTACTGTCTCTCGAAATTCAAAGGTTGTGTGCTCCGTGACCAACTTGGCCAGGCGTGGTCGACAAAGATCCTTATGCAGAGTAGGCTCGAGCCCCTCGGTGGGGACATTATATGAGCTGATGATGATAACTCTTGTTGACTCTACCTAACTTTGAGTGAAAGTATATCCGATGGTTAACTATATTACCTTCTAGCAGCGCTCCGCGGTTATACCCGCGTAGTTCCCGCTCCCGTGGAAACGCGGGGATAAAATTATGCTAAAGCCTTCCCCATGAATCATTGTTTCTATTAAAAGAAACCACATCAAAATCCGTAAAAAAAAACGTTGAAAATATAAGCATACATAGGGACAGGCAGACAACGACAGCGACTTTGTTTTATACTACGTAGTGATATTACACTCGTTTGCACCCAGTGTACCACCACCCTATGACATCAAGATTATTGTAGGTATATTATTTGTAGCAGGATTTTCTTTTTATAATCCCCGTATCCTGTTCCTTTGTGGGTAGTGATGGGAAAATGTGAAGGTTATCGATATCGACAAATTTTAATATCGATAGTTTTAATTTTAGACGGTATCTGAAGTGTTTTTATTTCTATTTTCTTATATTAAAAACATAATTAATATAGTAAACGTAAAAGAGTAGAATATTATAATTGCTAAAAAAGTCTGGTACCACGGTTTGCCACTGTACTGGGTTCAAATTCCAAATATAGTGAAATTATTAACTGTTTATATTTTACGAAAACACTCTATAATTTTTAACGTTTCAACTAATTAAAACCAATCTAAATTTACATCAAAAAGAGACACTAAGATACACAAAAAGGTTAAACCCATGCCACAAACAGACACAAAAATACACAAAAAGATTACACCTACTGCAGTCGGGTATTAGAATAATAAAAACAAATATAATATTCCTACAACAGTAAAACTAATTTAATAAATAAATAATTGGTTTATGTACTAAAGTTAGCTCTCCAATATCTTTAATCAAAACAAATTGTTAATCAAATTTGTGCTCTAACATTCTAAGAATAAAGTTTGTATTTGTCTGTAGAAGTAATGTAAAAAGTTTCTATTTATATTTAGGTAAAGTAATCAAATCATATTTTGTTTGTACGTAAAATGTTATTCGTTTCGTTGTAAAGAAAAATATTTATAAATAAGAGATTATATGTATGTTTGTTTTTACGCATTATTTTGGTACAACTGCACTTATTTTCTTAAATATATTTAGTTAATTGCCAAGAATAGTTATTTATGGTACAAGCGAGGTAAGTTGGTGACTACTTCCGAGGCGCTATTGAGGCCCGAGCCGTCAGGCGAGGGTCAGAAGATAGCCGAGGATAGTAATCATCAATACACGCGTGTACCATACAACGTTTTTCAACACATTTGCGAAGAAATTATCATTTTTCGCTAATAAATAAACAGTTTTCCTATTCGCGCGCATCCAACACAACAATGGTGATTGGCCAAAGACTAAAAGAATATACTTATTTAAAAAAAAAACGAATGAATGAATGAATGGAATCGACCATAGACCTACCAAAAGTAAGGAAACATAGTTGAAGTTTGTTTTTAAAATGTATGGACACAATTTTTTTGGTATCGAAACTTTTTTAAAATAAAAGCAATATAAAAAAAACAATCTAATGACTCACTTGTGAATCAAGCGTGTCATTATTCAACTGTTTTTGCACAAATAAGAGCCCCTTTATGAGCAAGTTTTTGAAAAATAATTTTTCATTTATGTTTTGTGTACTTATTTATCAAATATAAAAAATTTCATTCACTATTAATAACGGTGTTTGTTATGTACCTATGTAGGTTTATGAATCTTCATACCTTCCTTCCTACCTTCATACCTGTGATTCGACATTTGAATAAATATAAGTACATAATATTTGAGTTTTTTACATTCTAGAAAAGCCGCATCTAAAGTCTAACATTTGGTTTAACCAAAAATTGTCGTATAGCCCTCTAGGTTGCGAAGTTCTGATGGCAGTCGCTTCACGTAAAATACTGACATTCCGCCAAATCTGGTTACACTGAACACCGACCCCAAATAGACATGGGATAAAGGTTCGGAAAAGAGAAAAGAGAGAGGTGGTTGAAATAATATCGACAATCCATGTCCCATCACTAGTTATTATAAGCAATACAAAAGCAACTGTCTGTTGTACTCGAGATATTGCGTTATTGAGAAAACAAGAGACGTTGAAAAACTATACAATGCACAGACAAACTATATAATGGTATTATTGATTGATATGATGACGTAAGCAGTTATGTTACGAGATGTCAAGCAGAAAGTTGTAGGTTTGATTCCCGTTCGAGGTAGTTACCTCGTAGGGGAAGAAAACACAATTTGTTTGATAAGAAATTGTTTATACATAACGGGTAGCAGAATTGAGGGTGGTTCGATGCCAGTTCGAGGTAATTTTTTTGTGATTAAAAATGGTTATTTCGACCTGGTTGTGTGTCTTTAAACTCTGAAAGTGTATGCAAGTAATATCTGATAGATACAGGAGATAATAAACACACTCAAAGTTACGGGTAAGTTGCTATATAAGTAAACTAGCGGCGTTCCCGTTCCCGTAGGAATATGGGAATAAAATTATGCTAAAAACCTTCCCACTGAATCACTCTATCTATTAAAACAAACCGCATCAAAATACGTTGCGTAGTTTTAAAGATCTAAGCATACATAGGGACAGAGAAAGCGACTTTGTTTTATACTATGTAGTGATGTCTTGTTAACTTTTTTTAGAAAAATACCCTTTAACATGTAACTCCAAAAATAGCGGTCAATACCCTAAAAAAAGTACTAATGAATAAAAAAATTTGTCCCACAATTCATGTTACAGCGTGTATCGCAGAACAAACAGAGGCAGACGTTTGCGAATTTCATATTTACGCTCCGCTTAATGGCAGAGGTCACAATTAAAAGGAACACCTAATGTTTGTTCTCGATTTTAATTCGAAAGTTGTTTTAAGTCGCAGGTCGCAGTTATGTCAAAGCACTGCGCGTCCTAACGATAGATAGATATCTATCTATGTACATATACACCCCTATTTTGTATTCAAGATGCTTAATCACACAGCTAATGTAAACGACGGGTGACAATATAATAGTGAAGTTAGTTTCTTTCATTATTTTGGACAGTCCCCCAAGAAAAGAAAAGGGGGAAATCTCAAATTCTGCCGGAAGTCATTATTCCACGCGAACGAAGTCGCGGGCAAAAGCTAGTTTAGGATATAAGTGAAAATTTAATAACACAAATCGAGTTATAACCGAGAACCAATAGTACGTACTACAAAAAACCCGTAAAACTTTTTAATATCAACAACTTTTCAGCGATATTTCATTTACTGAACCAAACTTTGTACGTTTTTATAAAGTTGCAATGTTAAAAAAAAATGTTACCATCGTATAAAATGTAAATCGTTAATTAATGGATGTTTCTGGTTCATAAAACTGCCGACATGTTGCACATATTATTTTATAAAATCGATACGTGTGGCAACATTTTTGCAGGAATTTCAGTTTAATTTTTACTAGCTGTGCCCCGCGGTTTAACCCGCGTAGTTCCCGGTCCCGTGGGAATTTCGGGATAAAACATAGCCTATGTCCTTCCCCGGACCATAAGCTACCCCTGTACCAAATTTCAAGTCAATCGGTTCAGTAGTTATATCGTGAAAAAGTAACAGACAGACACAGTTACTTTCGCATTTATAATATTAGTTAGGATTAGTAAGGATTAATAAGGATAAATCTTCAAGCAGTCTGATGCAGTCTGATCTTTCAAGACGATATTATTATGTATGTAAGTATACTTATTTACATGGGTTTGAGATCACCGACATGCATAAGAGAAGGGAGGTAATTACATCTATTCCTTACACAAATGTCATCAGTGAGAGAAACCTTTGCTCTGCAGTGGAATCTTACAACTATTAATACACTAGCAGCACCCCACGGTTTCACCCGCGTAGTTCTCTTTCCCGGGGCATACTGGGATAAAATATGGCATTATTTTTACATAACAAATACAAATAAATTACAAAAAATACATCATTTATTTCCTATAGTCTTTGATCGTGTGAAACCTTTATTTTTACTTAAAAACTTTCGGTAGACTGGCGCCATCTAGTTACTGGAAAAAGAATTATTTTGTAGAATGAAATTTTTGATTTTTATATTCCTACAGGATCTTATCAATTTTCGGGATAAAAGGTAGCCTATGTTTTAATCCAAGTGACAAAGTATCTATGTACCAAATTTCAATTGAATCCGTTCAGCCTTTTTGCGTGAAAGTGGAACAAACATCCAAACATCCAAACTCACAAACATACAAACTTTTGCATTTATAATATTAGTAGGATTAAGTCCAGGACTATAATACTATGCAAGCAGACACTTTCATTAGTTTCTGTCTAGATCTAGAATATCTAGATAGATGGTTTGATCAAATCTCAGATAAAATTTAATTAAGGAATTATCTATATTAAGAATTAAAGAACTGTCTGTCTGTGTTAACGAAATTAGTTACAAAAATAAGTGAATTTTTACTATTTTATTTATTAAAAAGTTTTAGTGAAAACTAATTATACAATGTGTAAGTACTAATATGATTTATTCGGTTTTACTCGTAATTTCTGGATAAAGAATACCCTGTAAGAATTTCTGGATAAAATTTATGTTAGTCTACGGTCTGATCTCTTTTTACTTTATATCAAGTGACAAAGACAAAACATGTGAGTTTTTACTCGGAACGTTACTTGAAGATAGTGAAATAGGGGCTTAGTCCATCAAAATGAGAGTAAAACAACAGCAAACAACTAGTGAAATATCTATCCGAACAAAAGTTCTCTAAACTTTATTATCCTAAAAGCAATTATTGAAGAAATCTCTAAAACTAGATAAGAACAAGTAAAATGGTGTTTAACGTCGGCCTTATCTTAATTAAATTAATACTATTTTAAGAGTTTCTTTGTACAATATAAACAATTATATTTTATTAATCAACTAGCATCGACCCGCAGTTTTCCCCGCGTAGTTACCGCTCCCGTAAGACTGGGGAGTTAAAATAATACCAAAAACCTTCCTCTTGAATCACTCTACCTATTAAAACAAACCGCATCGAAATCTGTTGCGTAGTTTTAAAGATCTAAGCATACATAGGGACAGAGAAAGCGACTTTGTTTTATACTATGTAGTGATAGTGATTTACAATGTTTCTTTCCCAGTAAATAATTGTTTCACATACTATTTTTTATAAAATGTGGAGTAAACATTGGAGAATAATTTAGGGTCTAGACAGGCAGACTGCATTCCAACTGCTATCCGACCGCAAATTGCAGTTCAGATGCAGTTGGGATGCAGTTTGAATGCAGTCGACACGACTGCAATCGGACTGCGCGTTTGCAGTTCTATTGCTAAATGATTAATTTTAAAAGTAAAATGTGGCATTTCTTTTTGAAAGCAAAGTGACTTATTTCTTAATTATGTCAAACTAGTTGTGCCTCGCGGTATAACCCGCATAGTGTCCGATCCCGTGGGAATTTCGCAATGAAACATAGCCTATGTCTTTCCCCGGACCATAAGCTACCCCTGTACCAAATTTCAAGTCAATCGGTTTAGTAGTTTAGCCGTGAAAAGGTAACAGACAGAGTTACTTTCGTATTTAAATTATTAGTGAGGAAAGGAGAATGTTCTTCGAATTGAAATAATTTCACCAAAAATGTACTTTTTGAATAATAGTAAAATTGCTATAATTCTGTAAATGAATCATCAGATTTTAGAAAAAAATCTAAATGTATTTTTTTAGGCTGACCAAAGAAAGAAATAAAATCTAAAAACTTTTTTATCGATAAATTCCATAGACAACACAACACTATTCACAACTCATCCGTCAAAACGTCAATACCATAGTGATGTGACATATGGCATCAATTTGTTAATATCGATACAACGAGATACAGTATCGATATTTATTGGGGCTCGTTAATCGGGATAGTGTTGTGCATTTATCGATAACTGTAGCAGATAATCATTTGTCTTGTAAAGGATAGGTATGATTTAAGCAGTTTTTTTAAGAAGAGAGAGAATCCTTACTATTCTTACTAATATTATAAATGCGAAAGTAACTCTATCTGTCTGTCTGTCTGTTACCTTTTCACGGCTAAACTACTGAACCGATTGACTTGAAATTTGGTACAGGGGTAGCTTATGGTCCGGGAAAGAACATAGGCTACGTTTTATCCCGAAATACCCACGGGAGCGGGAACTACGCGGGTGAAACCGCGGGAAAACTAATAAATAGGTTATGAGTTTTAAGTTGTATGCCCTTAGACATTCATAAAAGTTCTTTTTAGAGGGAATAACCCCAGGTTTGCATTTTGAAATATTGAAAAAAACAGCATTTTATTATTATTTTAATTAAAAAAATACTAAACCGATTTTGATAATTCTTTCACCAATAAAAAGCTACATAATGCCTTAACAAAACAGGTTATATTTCATCCCACATTTCTTTCAGGATAAAGCAAAAAACGACCAAATCCATGGGAAACCACTTAGCTGTATTAATAAGATCTTTGCGCGCATAACATCCTTCTTAAGCAATTACGAATATCTGATCTTGAGATGTAGAGAGACAAGGATGGAAGATAGGGCGAAACTATAAGAGTGAGAGAGACAGAAAACGGTGTAGTTTCATATTGTGCTCATCTCAATATTGAGATTAAAAGTGACGCTTCGCTTGGCGCAAATTATTAGATGGATGGTTCGCAGAAAAATTACATTATTTTTGTACTTATTTATACTAATTCTACATTAATATTAAAAAGAGGGAGATTTGATTGTTTGTTTGTTTGTAATAGGCACGGAAACTACTGAACTGATATAAAAAAATATTTCCCTAATGGAAAGCTTATTTATCAGCGAGGGACATAGGCTATATTTTATCCCTGTATTCCCACGAGAACGGGAACTATGCGAGTGGAACCGCGGGGCGTAGCTAATAAATTATACTATAGCTTTTTATTGAAATGTTTATTACTTTTACTCAGTATTGATACAAAATAGATAGCGTGATTCAATAGGAAGGTTTATACGTAGTATGCTCTCACAAGATTGATATTTTACGCGAGTGAAACCACAGGATTACTATGTACTTAAATAAATTCATGGCTAAATGGTTCTAAAATGAATTTTGTACTGTAGATATTATTATAGAGAGGTCTATTTTATATCTTATAGTTTTAATGCACTAATTTCAGAAACTACTAAACTGTTTTTGGACTTACTCAGTTGAACCACTTCTAGTTGGTTATACACACAGGATGAAACTAATTTCAAGATTTACCTTGCCCCGAGAATTGAAGTCCATATCCACTATTTGACAGTCCAGCATCATAACCAATACACAACTACAATCACAAATAATCACTTCAAAATTTCCCAAACTTTAATAAACGAAATCAAATATACTTAATAAAAATACTTCAACTACTTTTAAAGTAGTTAATATAATAAGACTATCTGCGGCCCGTGGTTATACCCGCGCGAATCCGTAGCTCGTAGTATCATACAATCTCGGCACAATTCACCATCGTGTGTTAAAAAAAATAAGTAACAGCGCCATCTATTGGTAAGATTTGCGACTACGAAAAGTTAACAATAAAACATACGATTTCTTATACACAATCCCATGGGAATTTCAGGATAAAAAGTATCCTATGTGTTATTCCTAGTTATAAGGAACATCTGTACCAAATTTAATCAAAATCGATTCAGTAGTTTTTGCGTGAAAGTAGAACGAACATCCAAACTCACAAACATACAAACTTTCGCATTTATAATATAAGGAGGATTTAAACCTAATTATACATACTTAAAAAATAATTCAACTACTTTTAAAGTAGTTAATATAATAAGAAATCACTCAAACTTTTAAAGTACCAAAATTGGAATATCACCGGTCGAAAATAAGATAACTTTGCTAACTTTAACGATTCATCTTTTTTTGCAATCAGTACCAAGTCAAAGCTCACTCCAGTGAAACGTGGGACTGCAGGCGACGTTTTTGCGCACCGTACCTCTGACATAGACACCTTTTTATGTAAAGAGTAGACGTTGATCTATGTATTTATGGATAGGTTACAGTTAAAATCAAAGGTTTTCTGTTAATAGTGGTGTTGTGAAAGTTTCAAGCTGGCGACTAAAAAAAATTGTCTGCATTGTCTAATAATTACTCTGTGATTTAATTAAGTCAAAAGCGCTCGTGGCCCAGTGCTACCCGCGGATCAATTGTGATCAGCGTTAAGCAACGTCTGGCACCGTCATGACTGTGATGGGTCATTACTAAAAATGACTTAATTTCATGAGCGTTTCGGTGCTTCGAAGGGCACGTAAAGCCGTCGGTCCCGGCTGTCGTACTAACATCATCGACAGCCGTTACGGGTAGTTAGAGCCCTCAAAAGTCTAACATTTGGTTTAGTTAAAAAAAAATGTCGTATAGCCCTCTGGGTTGTGAAGGTCTGATGGCAGTCGCTTCACGTAAAATACTGACATTCCGCCAAATCTGGTTAAACTGAAAACCGACCCCAAATAGACATGGGATAAAGGTTCGGAAAAAGAAAAAAATAAGTCAAAGTCAAAATTTACTATATTAAGGGAGTATCGTAAAAATCTTAATGTAATGGGGATAAATTTAAGTATGTTTTTGATAATTTAGTTATTTTAAAACATTCACATCCAGTTATTCTCTAAGCTCTGGAATTTGAAACACAACCCTAAGTACATAATATAGTTTTTACGTTTGACATGAAAGTTATTTAAATTCATTTAATCGAAAATTTTTCAGCAAACTTCTGTTTTATTGTTGGGTTTTCTTACAAATGTATCTATTGCTTACATTTATTGGTTACTAGCAGCACCCCGCGGTTTTGCCCCGTGCCCCGTTCCCGAGAGAATGTAGGGGTAAAATTATACTTCCTCTTGAATCATTCTATCTATTAAAGAAAACCACATCAAAATACGTTGCGTAGTTTTAAAGATCTAAGCATACATAGGGACAGAGAAAGCGACTTTGTTTTATACTATGTAGTGATTTTTAACCCCGAATACATTGTAATTGTATGGTTTCATTCATACATAAAAGCAAGTTCGGAAAATTGGACCCGTGTGAAGCCGGGGCCGGCCGCTAGCTAATATATAGAGTACTTGCCAAATAACAAAAATGACTACAACATATTTTCATATTGAAAAGGCCTACGGCGTAGTACGACTAGCTACGCGGTCTCGTAGCCGAAAGAAAGTTAGAAGTATTGATTTCAGGAATTGTTTTCACAAACTTCATTTGTAAATATAATGGAAATTAGATTGAAAAATGAATATTTTATTAATGGAATCTAAAAATAAAATATGTTTTCATCGTAATAGCTGCGCCCCGCGGTTTTACTCGCATGAATCCCAATCCCATGGGAATTTCGAGATTCAAAATACAAAAATATTTATTCAATTAAGGCCTCAATGATGCACTTATGAAGGTCAATGAATCTACCACAGGATAAAAAATATCCTATGTGTTATTCCTAGTTATAAGGAACATCTTTTTATCCCAAAATTCCCACGGATTAAGGCTCCACGCGGGTAAAACCACAGCTAGTAATAATATAATCAACCACTATTTAGCCAATAAAAATGTAATAGATAATTTAAAAACATTTCCAAAATACTTTACATCCCTTTTAACGTCCCCAATAACAGCCCATGGTGACGTAATAAGTCACTACCCCCTCCCCTTCCTCGCCTCACCCCCTACCCCAGGTGGGAACTAATATCGCACCAATTTTAATTACCTACACTTCAAACAATGGAACATAGGAATGTAAAGAGAGGGGAATTTAAAATTTAATATATAAATTTCTTGTGTCACAGTTTTCGTTGCCATACTCCTCCGAAACGGTTTGACCGATTCTCATGAAATTTTGTGAGCATATTCAGTAGGTCTGAGAATCGGCCAACATCTATTTTTCATCCCGAAATTCCTACGGGGACGGGAACGGGAACTACGCGTGTGAAACCGCGGGCGCAGTTAGTTATTATATATTTTTTATTTCAATTCAACAGATGCGGTGGTTTTCATATAAATATGAATTAAATGTTTAGTTAAAACGAAATCAAAATTTCAAAGAAACACTTATGAAAGCAAGACCTGTCATATCTCACTGATGATATTATTAAACAGTAAAGAAGAATAGGCGTAAAACCATGTTGCCTGGCTCGGATGACTTTGAAAACGCGATAGATATAGCGATTTATCGACATCTAACTATAAAAATACAAATATGATAAAAATACCCGCCATATTTAATTTTACCATATCATAGCACGTAATAATACATTTGGTATTTTATCACGCACAGTCATGCTAAGGTCTAATAATAATTAAATAACTAATACCATTGAAGTTACTCTAAAATATTATAAGTCTACCAAGCTAAAATCGCATGTTGAAAATTTGTAATTCTAGACTGACTTTGAAACATCCATTAGTTACTAATATCAAGGAAACCACATTCAGTTGTTTAGCTACTCGATAATGTATTATTACATTATATAATTTAGTTTGGTTCAAAACTCAGTTTAAAGATAAAACTAATACATTTTTTATCATGAAAACTGGGCAAGCTACTTAAAAATAATCTATAGGGACCAAATGGGAATTATATATACACTATATTTACAAATCAATTCACAAATGACGGAATTATTTAAAAATCTTTGATGTACACGAACACTACACATTGAAATAAAGCTACTTAAACGGATTTTTGTCGTGGTTATATTTGGTTTATTTTCTAACGTTTCGGATTCTTTAACGGTGTATAGAAATACAATTCTTATTTCACAAAAAAAGTTACTAAAAACGTCATCTCCACAGTTTTTCATTGCATTCAAATATCTACTATCAAAAGCCATAATTCGGAGGGCATTCAGTGGATCCAATAAAATGACCGAACTGGGCCCGCGCCAACCCATTGTCCACGTTTAATTACTTCGCAAACAATGGATATTATTATAAAAACTAAAAGTTTTAATGACATCTGGGATTCATCTTTGTTTTAGTGTTTTGAGTTAATTGCTATAAAGGTGCGTACAAATTGCGCGTACCAGTGTACGTACAATCTGTACGCATCTTAAGAATTTTGAGGTAAACTTTACGATTAGGTAAACTTTACTACGTGCATAACAGGGTATCCCGTAAGTAGTGGACCAACGGGATGTGGAGGATAGGGGAAACCGTTATCTACCAGGATCACCAAAATTTATTGTCCTAGGCCTCATAGTTTTGAAGTTATAACGTTTTTTAATAAGTTGGTGAAATAATCGTACTATGTGCACATTTTTCTTAATTCTACAAAATCTATTACTTATTTTGGTGTTATTTTTATTCAAGGGCGTTAAGAATACATTTACAGGTTTTCTAATTTAAATCATATTTTAGTCTAACTATCATTAACATTAAAATTAATCAACAAAACAAGTGCAATTGTTAAATTTCAAAATACTCTAAGTGGTGGTGGAGGTGCACCGTCGTACTGCAACCATATTCTCTCCCGCGCAGTTTCAGGCCTTATGCATAACCAACATCTTCGAATAATGTTAAGAAGTATGCGAGAGTATGTGGTTCCGCGCAGTTTTAGGCCTTATGCATAACCAACATCTTCGTTAAGTTAAAGTTAAGAAGTTCATAAGAATATGGTTGCAGTACGACGGTGCACCTGGCCCCTATTCACGGTAAGTTACTGAATTTTTTAATGAGACGTTCCCAAATCGATGGATTGGACGCGAAGGTACCATTTTATGGCCAGCACGATCTCTCGACTTAAATCACTGGTTGGTCCACTACTTACGGGACACCCTGTATATGTATTGCATAAGTATAAAATGGATTTAAGGTTATCCGTTGTCTAGTTTCGATAAAATAAGCTTAACTAAGTTTAGATTAGATGACGATAAGTGAAAGCAATAATAGTTATTTATGGTACAAGCGAGGTAAGTTGGTGATTACTTCCGAGGCGCTATTGAGGCCCGAGCCGTCAGGCGAGGGTCTGAAGATAGCCGAGGACAGTAATCATCAATACACGCGTGTACCATACAACGTTTTTCAACACATTTGCGAAGAAATTATAATTTTTCGCTAATAAATAAACAGTTTTTCTATTCGCGCGCATCCAACACAACACTGGTGATCAGCCATAGACTAAAAGAATATACTTTTTATAAAAAAAAACGAATGTATGCAAACGACCATAGACCTATCAAAAGTAAGGCAACATAGTTGAAGTTTGTTTTTAAAATGTATGGACACGAAATTTTTTTAAAAACGAAGAAATTTAAAATAAAAAATCTTTAACTCACTTATGAATAAAACGTGTCATTATTCAACTGTTTTTGCACAAATAAGAGCCCCTTTATGAGCAAGTGTGTTGAAAATGATTTGATTTGTAAAATCAAATCAAATCAAATCAAAAATCAACTTCTAATTTTTTCTATGACAACCAGATTTTGTATAAAAACAAAACACCATCCACAAATTAACCAAAATTTAAACCGCAACAAAAACCATTTAAAGCAAATTCATTCCAATGTTGACCATGTCCTAATTTACATTAACAGCGCCATCTATTATCAAATAAACGGCAATATTTTGTAAACATTTTCAACGCGAGTCCACTTCAAACCTCAATTGCGCTCTCGAGTCAACAACTACATCTGTATACCACTGTCGAACGAATTTAACCGGTTTTATATTGATATCCGGATAGTTTGAACCGGTTTTTATAGGTTTTTGTTGTATCGGATTTTTAAAAGAATTATGTTTGTAACTGTGTATATTTTTGGGCTTTGTGTGTGATACATTAGATATAGATAATAATTGATATAGTTATCAAAATCTATTAAATATGTTTATTTGTAATTAACAATTTAATTAGAAACATAATATCACTACATAGTATAAAACAAAGTCGCTTTCTCTGTCCCTATGTATGCTTAGATCTTTAAAACTACGCAACGGATTTTGATGCGGTTTTCAGTAATAGATAGATACATTTTATCCCCACATTCCAATGGGATCGGGAACTACGCGGATAAAACCGCGGGGTACAACCTAGTTCTGTAATATAAGTAGATTTATGTTAATTTAAAATTGATTAAAAAAATCTTTATTGGGTTCAAGTAAAACCGTCATTGACCACTAGTTCTATCCTAATCCTAACTAATATTATAAATGCGAAAGTAACTCTGTCTGTCTGTCTGTCTGTTACCTTTTCACGGCTAAACTACTGAACCAATTGACTTGAAATTTGGTACAGGGGTAACTTATGGTCCGGCAAAGAACATAGGCTAGCGTTTTATCCCGAAATTCTCACGGGATCGGGAACTACGCGGGTGAAACCGAGGGGGCACAGCTAGTGTAAAATAAAAAAAGACTGTTAGAAAAAGCTTTGCACTCGTCAAATTCAAAAATAAATTATTCAGTTTGAGTCTCAAAGCTGCTCTTACGTCAAAGGACTTACAAAAGAAGACATATTTAGATCATTTATTTATTCATTTAAACATAACTTACATATTAAATACTATTTATTTCAACAAAACATTAAATTAAAAATAAAAACAACCCCCAACACAATTACTTTCAAACCCCCATAACTTTTAAACGGGTCAACCGATTTTCATCAAACATGACTAAGAACACTCGCACGTAAGTCACCTTTAATACAAAAAAAACTAAATTAAAATCGGTTCATCCGTTCGGGAGCTATGATGCCACAGACAGGCAAATAAACACACACAGACACGTCAAACTTATAACACCCCTCTTTTTGCGTCGGGGGTTAAATATTGAACTTACGAATTGTGTATGTCCAAGGCTTAGTAAGGCTTAATTCAAAAGATTAATTAACAAATAAAACTAAATGATAAATAAGTACTAAATAAATTAACATTACTTATTATATCAACAAGGATTAATTATTTTATTTATATGGATTAATTCAGAAGATTAATTATTTAAGAATATTATTAAACAAAAGCAAGATATTAATGATAAATCAACTCATCATATCAGAAACATAACATAATCATTAACTCCATCATCTCATTACAGTAACTGGCCCCTAACTAAGTCCGTAACTTGTATCTAGGGTATCAGAAACTACGCACACACTCATTCACCACACACCCAGACCGAGACAAACATTTGTGGTTCACACACATATTCACCCCGCATGGGAATCGAAGCCGCAACCTTGCGGATGGCAGTCCGGCATGTTGACCACTCTGCCATCGAGGTCGTCATTATTTAATTACTAGCTGTGCCCCACGGTTTCACCCGCGTAGTTTCCGTTCCCGTGGAAATTACGGGATAAGATATAGTATCCTATGTTCTTTCCCGGACCATAAGCTACCCCTGTGCCAAATTTCAAAACAATCGGTTCAGTAGTTTAGCCGTGAAAAGGTAACAGACAGATAGACAGAGTTACTTTCGCATTAATAATATTAGTAGGGATATTAGGGATTATTATATTATAAGTAAGGAAGTAAGGATTAATTATTTCACAATATTATTAAACAAAAAAATATATTATCATATCAGAAACATAACGTTACTAAAAAGTACAACAAATGTTTTTCTATAAGTACTTATTTGCTGAAATAAAAAAATGTTCAAAAACAATTTTCTTTCTCAACCTATTTGCTGAATAGTTATAAGAAGAACGCGTTTGATAAACTCGTGTATCCCCGTCGTCGATCCCAGCGCCTCCTGGGGGACCTTTGTGAAGATTATCCGGTTAAATCTCGTTTCATCCGGTTTCAACCGGCTCCCAAGAAGTGGTTAGTGTACAGTCACAGTTGGAAATACTTTGACAGTTAGCAAGTCCGTTGCTTTGTGTAATTTCTTATTATACCTTTTTTCTTCTTTGCGTGTCGATAGTTTTGAAATTTTTAAATTATCATATTTAAATTAACATAAGCTCAATAAATGTTAATTATCCGATTTTTATCAAACATGTCTAAGAACACTCGCACGTAAGTCCCCTTTAATACAAAAAAACTAAATTGAAATCGGTTCATCCGTTCGGGAGCTATGATGCCACAGACAGATAGATACACACACACACACACTCAGACACGTCAAACTTATAACACCCCTCTTTTTGCGTCGGAGGTTAAAAATGACAATAGTAGCTTCCAATTTTGGCCACTGGCACAGAAAAGATTGTAATATTATACGTGCGACGCAATATGTTATACTCAATAGGTAAAACAGAATATCGTTTACTGAGCAAACGAAAATAGATCTTAAGGTGACGTACTATTTCTAACACTGACTGTGCTCCCGCGGTTTGTATCATAGCGAGTGGATTATATATTTGTTATATTTTATTTTTAGATTACAGAGGTATTAGTTTCAGATATATGTATGTTAACAGTTATGTTGTGTTATGTTATAACCGGGTTTAAGGTTTTAACCGGTTTCGTAACTTTTTTAATTCTAGCGTGTCTCTCTCCATATTTTTAGGGTTCCGTACCCAAAGGATAAAACCGGGACCCTATTACTGAGACTTCGCTGTCCGTCCGTCCGTCTGTCATCAAGCTGTATCTCAAGAACGGTGATAGTTAGACAGTTGAAAATTGTGAATAAAAAAGTAACGGAAAGAATTTTGGTATATCCAAGATAAAGATAGTGAAAATCCACAAGAATAAATAATAAAAACAAGCTTTGTTTTGGGTTTTATTGCATTAATAATAAAATCTAATTTTTCGCTAATAAATAAACAGTTTTTCTATTCGCGCGCATCCAACACGACAATGGTGATCGGCCATAGATTAAAAGAATATACCTTTAAAAAAATAATCGAATGAATGAATGAATGGAATCAACCATAGACCTACCAAAAGTAAGGCTACGTAGTTGAAGTTTGTTTTTAAAATGTATGGACACGATTTTTTTTGGTATCGAAACTTTTTTAAAGTTTAACAATTTAAAAAAAAAAACTATAGCTCACTTGTGAATCAAGCGTGTCATTATACAACTGTTTTTGCACAAATAAGAGCCCCTTTATGAGCAAGTGTGTTGAAAAAGCTTTTAATCCTAATCCTAACTAATATTATAAATGCGAAAGTAACTCTGTCTGCCTGTCTGTCTGTTACCATTTCACGGCTAAACTACTGAACCGATTGACTTGAAACTTGGTACAGGGGCAGCTTATGGTTCGGGAAAGAACATAGGCTACGTTTTATCCCGAAATTCTCACGGGATCGGGAACTACAAGGGCGAAACCGCGGGGCACAGCTTTTAAAAAATAAATTCAATAATTTACCGTATTTATTTAAAACATTTTGCATTATAATAATTTAATTATAAACCGTTGTGCATTGAATATAATAATAGTTAGTTTCTTAACTAACTATCTAGTTAATCAACGATCAAGGAAACTGAAACTTTTGTACCGTATTATACGGAGTATCGTTCCGTTAATTATTTGCTTTAAAAGACGGTGTTTCTCAAAGTTTTGTGTCTATTTTTATTAGAATTAGAAATTAATATGTGAAAAATGGTTTTGGAAATATTTTTGATTGAAATATATAAATAAAACCAGATTTCAGGCCACAGCTTTACTTTTTATCAAAGTATTTTTCGGTTATGTCCTGTTATTTAAATTTCGAAATTCATTTGTGTCATGTTCATCCATGGAACACTTGAAAAAATATTTTTTTCCCTCCAAAAGGAAGATTTATTTTGTGGCTATTTTTAAAATTTCTTTAAAATCAGCACGGTGACTGTTTAAATTCAATTTCAGTTAGTTCTGACACCATTAAGAGAAAAACCTTTGCTTTGGCCGACATTTTAATAACTTTACAAAGAAATATTATAAATTATGTTCCACACAGAAACTTCTAGAAATCTTAAAACTACACACATCAAAAGTGTCTAGGGATCAAGCATTTTTATGCGGATTTCTTGAGATTGAGATGTGGCTTTGTAATAAATTTATGATTTTATAAATTTATATGGATCCTTTTTGGTGCATTTCATAATTTGAATCAGGAACTGTGAATCAAATTCGAGTAAAAGATGAAAATCAGCTGTCAATATTTTCCCTATAAAAACATACAACGCATTGAAGACATTATTAGTGCTACTGTTTCCCTACTACTGATTAAAACCAACGTTATTATGGAGCGGCGACGTCATTTAAGCAGGGAAGAAATGCTCAGAGCCGTGGGAATGATAGAAGCTGGTTCCCGGCAACGTACTGTGGCTTTAGCTCTGAATACAAGTCAGAGTGTTATCAGTCGACTTTGGACACGTTACCGAAGCACTGGTACCGTGGCTGAGCGCCATGGAGGACGGTATCGCTGCACCACACGGAGACAAGACCGATACATAGAAAAGTTATTGCAAAAATATATGTTGATCCCTAGACACTTTTGATGTGTGTATTACAATAATATTTAACATTAGTGAAACCACACTCGAAATACAACTCAAACTATATATTTAATTCAATTACACATCTCCTGAAATGTCCTGAAATGTGATATAAGAGGGATCCAGATAAATTGGTCGGATTTAGTTTTTGTTAGAGATGTTATCTCAAGAAGATCCCTCATCACAGAGAGATAAGTTCGACCTAGTTTCGTCGCGAAGACGGTTAAGTAGTTATAAGATGTGTTGGTGTATGGGTGTTGGATACTATTCTTGGTTTGGGTATTTTGAAAATATTTGTCTGTGAGATCTTACTGATGATATTAGTACGAAAAACATTAAATTAAAAATTAAAAAAAACCCCAACGCAATTACTTTCAAACCCCCATAACTTTTAAACGGGTCAACCGATTTTCATCAAACTAAATTGAAATCGGTTCATCTGATCGGGAGCTATGATGCCACAGACACCCCTCTTTTTGCGTCGGGGGTTAAAAAATAGGAATGAGTAATTTTGGTTTCAAGCCATGTCATGAATAAATAGAATTCAACCCGGGAATTGTACCCGGAACCTCAGCATTGGTAGCCAGCTTACCCTATTTAGTTATTACTTTATTATTACAAGCTTTTATTTAGTTTCACCTGTCCCGTTGTCTGTAATCAAATCTTGCAAGCAATTTTTCGTCCATTTCTGGTTATCCGATTGAGCTGAAATTTGGCATACTTATGTAAGTCCCATGACAATGCAATATAAGATAAAAAGGTTTGTTTTTAAAACCGTTTTTTTTAAATTATTCTTGTTTTGTTTTATTAATGGCCAGGACTAGATAAATGCGTAATTTTTATTATCATAAACATTTTATTGGTTTAAGAAAGTGAAATTACTTAATTGCCTCATTATGACTAGATCGTAATTTATTGAAGTATACAAAGTGGTGCATTAAGGACATAAAACAATTAAAATCTTTTTCGGATTTCCCTGTAAAAAAAATTTTTTGCAATGTCAAATGAGGAATTGCAATTTTTTTTTTAAAATGTTAAATATGGCGGATACGTATGGACGTATCCGCCTTATTTATCCTTCCCAACAACTTCACCGTAAGATACCAACAAAACTTTGAGTACCGTCGCTAGTACATAACTAGGTATATATTGTATCGCCGCCTAATGAATCATGTTAAAGCATTCCACTCAACGTGAACTCTCTAGGAAACACTTTTAAATAGATTAAAGTTGTGTACAGAGAAGATGCTTTGAGAAATAGGAGTTGTGTGCCTATTTTTATGTTAGTGTTATATTTTATTATTTGTTTAATGTTTCTCACTTGTGCCTTTGCTGAGGTCTTGTTACTTAATCTATATGTACGAGTATTTTATTTATTTATTTACATACTTATAAAATTCTCGTGTCACAGTTTTCGTTGCCATACTCCTCCGAAACGGCTTGACCGATTCTCATGAAATTTTGTGAGCATATTCAGTAAGTCTGAGAATCGGCCAACATCTATTTTTCATCCCGAAATTCCTACGGGAACGGAAACTACGCGTGTGAAACCGCGGGGCGCAGCTAGTATACTTATAAAAATCTCGTGCCACAATCACAACTCCTCCCAAACGGCTTGAGCAATTTTTATGTTTTTAGTGTATAGGTCGTATAGCTGTAGAGGATAGGTCTTCAACTATTATTATACCCTTGCAACTTATAAGACATTGTAGTTTTATGGTTTGTTTGAGGTAGCCATTGTACATTTTATGCGGGAAATGCCCGTTCCAAATATCAACTAAAACGGTTTAGTAGTTTTTACGTATATAAGCAAAAATATCCATAATAACATCAATAAAAAATCCCATCTATATAGGTATATAAAAATGAAACCCGTTTTCCTTGGTCACGGCATCACGCGTGAATGGCTGGACCGATTTCACTAATTATTTTTTTGTTGTATTTGTTATTATTAGGAGAAGGTTCTTATGTAAAAAAAACACGGAAAATCAACGGGAAAATTGGACCCGTGCGAAGCCGGGGCGGGCCGCTAGTTTTAAATAAATGTATTTTCAAGTAACTATTTCCATAATAAATTACCCAAACCAAACCCTACATCCCATCTACACACCCTTACTCTTTGCCCACCCGGGTCAGCCTGGTAACCGGTCATATTTCCGGTCAACTAGCAGACCGGGTGTGACGTCACTGCGACAACTGACACATTATTCAGTATACCATAGTTAGTGCGTCTTGGTCATCTTGATGCAGATGGTGTTATTATAGGGGTAGGTAGGGGTTTGTGGGTAAATAGTAATTAGAATAGATATTCTACTGTCTCAGTAGATTTTGACGTTCATAAGTGCCTCATTGAGGCCTTAACTGAATAAAAGATTTTTGACTTTTTTTGACTTTCAGTAATATTATAATGTGCCAAAATCCTGCTCTTATATTTCGAGGTAGCTATAAAGAGTCGCAAGATTTTTTTGTGGTTGACTAAGGTCATCTTCTTATTCAGGGCAGGCTTGAACCCCTCTCTTTCCGAACCTTTATCCCATGTCTATTTGGGGTCAGTTTCCAGTTTATCCAGATTTGGCGGAATGTCAGTATTTTACGTGAAGCGACTGCCATCGGACCTTCACAACCCAGAGGGCTATACGAAATTTTTTGGTTAAACCAAATGTTAGACTTTTGAGGACTCTAACTACCCGTAACGACTATCGATGATGTTAGTACGACAGCCGGGACCGACGGCTTTACGTGCCCTCCGAAGCACGGAAACGCTCATGAAATTAAAAGTCATTTTTAGTAATGACCCATCACAGTCATGATGGTGCCAGACGTTGCTTAACCGCACTGATCACAAGTGATCCGCGGGTAGCACTGGGCCATGAGCGCTTCTTTGAACCGTTGAACCCCGCTATGGGAATATACTATGCCATGATGAAGAGATGAGTACTGCCCGTAATGATTGTCGATAATATTCTTTGGCCAACCGGGACCGAAAGCTTAACATACTTATATGCTATCCAAAGTACGGGAACGACCATGAAATTAAAAGCCAGTTCTACCAATTTCTATATGTACTAAAAATCCAACGCTTTCATTTAAAAATTAAAAAAAAACCTTCAATTTTGAAGGGATCTGTGAAGTCTATCATTTGCAACAAATAACATTTAATTGAAAATTTAAAAAACCCCCAACACAATTACTTTCGTACCCCCATAACTTTTAAACGGGTCAACCGAACTAAATTGAAATCGGTTCATCCGTTCGGGAGCTATGATGCCACAGACAGACAGATACACACACACACACAGACACGTCAAACTTATAACACCCCTCTTTTTGCGTCGGGGGTTAAAAAAAGAATTTTCCAAATTGGTAGTAATAGAAGTCTGTTAATAATACCACAAAAATTGTCGTTGAAAACATAAAAAACCACAAAAATTGCCATTACCTACCTTCATACTCAAACAATCTCCAACCGTTTATCCAATCAGAAACGGTCAAGTACTTTAATAGGAATAAATCCCAAGAAATATACCCGAAGTCGTCTCCAGTGAGGGCTAAACAATGAGCAATTAAGCCCCTAATGGACGCTATAAATACAACCCCTTCGGAGGGGTGACAATCCAAATTGATATGGCACTTTTTAATGGGTTTTAATTACGTTTTTGGTGACTTGGTTAACTTAAACTAATTATTAAATTGAATAGTTATGAAGAAAACTACTTTAACAGATTTTTGACTGATAAAGATTAGAAATGTAAAACAAAATATAACCACGACTAAAATCCGTTAATAGTTATTTATGGTACAAGCGAGGTAAGTTGGTGATTACTTCCGAGGCGCTATTGAGGCCCGAGCCGTTAGGCGAGGGTCTGAAGATAGCCGAGGATAGTAATCATCAATACACGCGAGTACCATACAACGTTTTTCAACACGTTTGCGTAGAAATTCATAATAAAATATCATTTTTCGCTCATAAATAAACAGTTTTTCTATTCGTGTTCTAATCTACGCGGACGAAGTCGCAAGCAAAAGCCAGTGATTTATATAATACTAGGCACTCAGTTTTTGACTAGAGCTAGAAAAAGACTCGCCAAGGAAAAGAACCTGCGACATTTTGCTTGGCACTTGGGCAAGGCGATTTCGTGCTTCTTACTCGTTCTCAAGCTCGAAGATAATTTTGAAAAAAAAAACTACCACATCAACCCATTCCTACATCATTTAACCAAAAGAGCAAATGGATCCGTCCACGCCTCCGCTCTTATTACCGAACAATAAGGTCTAAATTAGCACCAGATAATCTCCCATTGTTTGCGCCCTATTATGAAATGGAGTAGGTATTATATACAACTCGCTATATATACTTGAAAATCTTTTGTTTCCCTTGTTTTGTGTTTGACGCGATAGATTAATATTCTTAAGGATATTTTCTTGAGTTGTGTCTATATTTTGTTAGTAAAATTATGTGTATGGATTAATTAAAAATTTGAGTGTGTATGTATGAAGGTATGTATGGTCAAAAACAAGCTAGTAATTGACAATATAATCATTCCCTCCATCATCTCATTACAGTAACTGACCCCTAACTAAGTTCGTAACTTGTATCTAGGGTATCAGAAACTACGCACACACTCATTCACACACACACCCAGACCGAGATAAATGTTTGTGGTTCACACAAATATTCACCCCGCACGGGAATCGAACCCTCAACCTTACCGGTGGCAGTCCGGCATGGTGACCACTCTGCCATAAAGATATCATAAACTGAACTCAAATTAGATATTTACTTTAGCTGGGAGTTGAACCTAGAACCGTCTAGCCTGAACAGAAATGTTGCAAAATTCTATCAAACTCAGCTATTGTATCCAAATAAAAAAAAAGAATCATCCTAACTTATCCTAATCCTGACTAATATTATAAATGCGAAAGTAACTCTGTCTGTTACCTTTTCACGGCTAAACTACTGAAGCGATTAACTTGAACATTTGGTACAGGGGTAGCTTATGGTCCAGGAAAGAACATAGACTACTTTTTATCCCGAAATTCCCACGGGAACGAGAACTACGCGGGTGAAATCGCGGAACGCTGCTAGTTATTAAATATTTTTAAAGTTTCAAACAACGGAATTAACATACGCATGTTAAAATAGAATAGAAATAAACATAAAATATCTATGGCTATAATAAAACATATTTGTACTCAATCAAATGCAGCAATTACACAAAAATATCATAACAATTATTCAAAAACTGCACAACATTTGTTAAAAATCGCCATTGTCGAAATGTTATCTAAACAATACAGTTTATTACATAGAGATATTATTGTATAGAGTGAGTATTTCCAATGGTGAACAGTATGCACGAGTGTGAACACAACGTCATAACTTCTTTTGTACAAAAAATGATCACATAAGAAAATACTTAATTACATAATATATGGGAAGACTATGTTTAGTTATTTAAATGTTTTATATGAATGAATACAATCTCGCAAAAACTTACAGCCTTTTTTGAGCGGCATTTTAACCCCCGACGCAAAAAGAGGGGTGTTATAAGTTTGACGTGTCTGTCTGTGGCATCATAGCTCCCGAACGGATGAACCGATTTTAATTTAGTTTTTTTTTGTATTAAAGGGGGCTTACGTGCGAGTGTTCTTAGACATGTTTGATGAAAATCGGTTGACCCGTTTAAAAGTTATGGGGGTTTGAAAATAAAGTTGTGTTGGGGGTTTTTTAAATATTTAATTTAATGTTTTGTATATGATTTGATTTATAAATACTTTTTCACACAGTAACTGTCTTAACAATAACTGTCTTAATCTAATCCAAGTTCCAATTTCCTTTTCAATAAAAATACATTACCTATGAATTTGAACTCAATCAAGATAGACATGGTGTCCCAAATTTTCTTTCCCTTGCTTAGAGTAGCTACATACATATTCGAGCATTAAACGGCACAGTTATAACTTCGGGTCGGATATGTTGTTCGGTAAACTGCCGAACAGACTACGCCGGCCCGAATATGTAAAAATAAAACTAATTGAAATGGATTTTTGTCGTGGTTACAATTTTCTTTTACAAAAATACGTAGTTTTGTTTCAATGTGTAGTTTGTAAGTGTTGGGGTTAATAAAAAAACAATAAGCACTCTATAATTTTACTCATAATACCTCTATATTAAAGTCAGCTATTTTCCAATTTGAACCCTATAAATCTATGCTCACTGAATGACATACCCGGTCGGTCGGAACTCGTAAATCATTCGTTCACCTACCTCAATGAATTGTAAGGTATAAATTAAGTTTGACTCGGTCGAAACTTCTGAACCGCTGATCAAAGTAATAAGTATTGGTTGTTAGTTTTAGAGCCTATTTCATGAGCTTCAAGTAAAATTACTCACCAAGTAAAGTTAATTTTGTCTCTTTCTTACTTTATATCAAGTGACAATGACAAAACTTGTGAGTACTTACTCGGAACGTTACTTGAAGATAGTGAAATAGGCCCATAGTGTTTGATAAACCTATTTGGGTTCATAAGTTAACATAATTATTGTAAGTTAACATAATTAATGGTCTGATTGCAATCGCTTCACGTAAAATACAGGCAATTTCAAAAATCTAGTTAAACTAAAAACCGACCCCAATCCTTACTAATATTATAAATGCGAAAGTAACTCTGTCTGTCTGTTACCTTTTTACGGCTAAACTTCTAAACCGATTGACTTGAAATTTGGTACAGGGGTAGTTCATGATCCAGGAAAGAACATAGGATACTTTTTATCCCGAAATTCCCACGGGATCGGGAACTACGCGGGTGCAACCGCTGGGCGCTGCTAGTTAGATATAAAAGTTCCCAAGAAAAAGTTTAGACCAGGTTTTACTCAAGTTTCAACCTGTAAGTCACTGCTGACCAAATTCCAATATCTGACTGATGACTTTAGTTCGATGCAGTGATAAGATAATCGATAATAATCGATTGAACTACACTTTATGACTAAATTATTCGAAATCATAAGCATTCGATCGTATGACGCAGTGAAAACGTTTTTCGAAACAGCGTCTTTCGCGACTACGTCATTGGAGTTTATGGGCTTTCAAACCTACGAGGCAGTGGAAAAATAAATTCGCAACAGCGTGTGTCGCAACAGTGACGTTCGAAACAACATAGGACACCCAAGATAATCGCTTTTGATTATGCGTGTTGGTAGCGCAGCGGTTAAGGCCGTTGACTTCTGATCGGAAGGTGCCTGATTCGAATCCCACCAGTCCCGCCACGTACCAATGTGTTTTCAATTTACGGATTCATAAGTACGTTATTTTCGACGCTCTTACGGTAAAGGAAAACATCGTGAGGAAACCTGCACACACCTGGGAAGAAATTCTAAGGTTGTATGTGAAGTCGACCAACCCGCACTTGGCCAGCGTGGTTGACCTATGGCATAATCACCCTAATTCAGGGTAGGCTCGAGCCCTTCGGTGGGGATATTATATAAACTGATGATGACATGAAACATGCTTGCTTAACTTAGGAATCGAACCCGGGATCCCTTGCTATCCAGGTATATTAATGCCACGTCCAAAAAGTAGTGATTAGAAACAATATTAAAAAAACATTAATCCCGTGAAACAGAATATAAAAACAGGATTACATTTCAAAAGTCGCGAATAAAACATTCATTTCGGTCACTCTATTAATATTTATTATCTGTCGCGAGCGAGGTTTGACATTTGTAATTATAATCTGTGCTTTGTTGCCGAAATAGTTTTTTAATCTGTTTCGTACAAACGTTTTTATTTACATTTTAGCGACTCATTTAGATGTTTTTGTATGTTTCTTTTGAAATTAAATATGGTTTTCTTTTTTTGTTTTAAATTAAATATGGTTTTGGTTTTCATTTTAGTTTAAAAAAAACAGACTTAAATGGCAAAGTTGGCGTTATGCTGAATCGTCAAACTAGTTGTAAGGTTGCAGGTTCGATTACCGTCCGAGGCGCGAGTAATGGTATCGTCAGTTGTTTGAGCGTGTACTCCTACAATTAAACAATTTACAGAATAAAATTATTATTAACTTACTTAATAATTAATGTAAGTATTTAATGTTTCTCTACAAAAAATCTATTCAAAATATCCCAGCTGAGGAATAACTTTCTTTTATACTTAATAAAGATTTGTAACACAAAACTCTTTATACCAACTTACTTATAATTATAAACACACACCACAAAACAGTACGAGCGCGAACCAACCCATTTCTTTACCCTACTGCATGATCCCCTAAAACAAATCACAAACTTCTATCGGTTAAATTTAACCCCTATTTTTCTATTCATGTTTTGATTCCGTCAAGTGGGGTATTCCCAGGGGGTGTAAAGGGGGTGGAACAACCCCTTCAGCTTCTTAGTGATGCGTCCGATGTAAAACCAACATAAAATTCGGCCTTAGACTTATTTTCACGACGGCTCTTCTAAGGTGGTGTGTGTTCGCGTTGTTTTTGTTAATCCGGATACATTTCATACGAGTAGTTTAAAAACGGATTTAGTACAGTTTTTGCAGTAGTGTGGTTGTGTCCGGACAAATAAATAAATATTGGTCTACGTTGTCACGTTTAATGTTGTTTTCAGTCATAGTTCTTCTTCTTTTCCGAACCTTTATCCCATGTCTATTTGGGGTCGGTTTTCAGTTTAACCAGATTTGGCGGAATGTCAGTATTTTACGTGAAGCGACTGCCATCAGACCTTCACAACCCAGAGGGCTATACGACATTTTGTGGTTAAACCAAATGTTGGACTTTTGAGGGCTCTAACTATAATATATCTTATTTCAAATAACAAAAAAAAAAAACATTTTTAAAAAAGAACATAAAACACATAGCTCCACGACACGATATTAAATTCCCGTAAAACAATGGACACGCACACACGTCCAAGTGACATGTGCGCGAATATTTCGCGGGTTTTTTACGAGTTACAATTCGGGCGAACATTGAAATGGGCCGGGGCACAGATTACTACATATAGTTAGTAGGTAGCTGAGGGTATCTCATGCAAGTAAATGAAGGATTATATACTTGTTAACGATGCATTTATGTACTAAAGAATGAAAGAAAGAAAACAGACAGAACAGATTGACGACCTCGATGGCAGAGTGGTCACCAAGCCGGACTGCCTGGTTGTGAGTTCGATTCCCGTGCGGGGTGAATGTTTGTGTGAAGCACAAATGTTTGTCTCGCTCTGGGTGTGTGTGTGAATGAGTGTGTGCGTAGTTTCTGATACCCTAGAGTTACAAACTTAGTTAGGGGTCAGTTACAATAATGAGATGATGTAGTGACTGAAAGACTGAGATCTCGGTCTCAATACAGCTAAAGCTGAAGACGGCTCCCATTGGTACATGTTTTTATGTTCCTAGTTTAAAGTTTTTTTTCTTATGTATGTGTAATATTTATATGGCAATAAATATTTTTTTTTTTAAATAAGTATGACACTAGTTGGTATTTTAAAAAATTGACAGTTGGATGTCGATAAATAGTTATATCGATTTCGCGAGTATGACCAAATGTGCTAAAATTAATCACGTGGTAAAATTAAATATGTCGGGTATTTTTATCATATTTTGACAGTTGGATGTCGATAGATCGCTATATCTATCGCGTTTTCGAAGTCATGCTAGCCCGGCTGGATTAAAAAACTGAAATATACATACTACGAAGCACAGCAAGACTTTAAATATAAAAGTTCCTGATAAATCCCGTTATCTCCATGCAACTTCATCATATTTACAATCCATTTTTATAATAAATGGATCAAAGTAAACTTTTTAATGTTTAAAACTTCGAAAGTTATCATTAATCAAACTCAGCAAAGAGTGTTTAATGAAATATGAAAATCTTTACAAAAAGCGTATTTATTCTTTTGAAGTTTACGCTAAAAAGTTTGTATTAAATACTGTTTTGTAATTAGGTGCTTTAGTAGCTGTTTCACACGGGTTTATGTGGGTTTTTATACGTCAGATAAAAAAAGTAGTTAATAAAGTTTATGTAGGTATAGTGTTGTATATGTAGGTGTAAGTAAACAGTTTAAATTGTACGTTTTTTAAGTAATAAGTACCCAGATTAAACGCGACGCCTGACATCGAATGACAATTAAATTGAATTGAGTTATAGGATTATAGCGATTTTATAATAAACTTGCTATTGGAGGCACAGTCCTTGAATGCATTTAAAACTAAATTAAAAATGCTTTTGTTGACAAAGGCATATTATAGTGTAGACGAATATTTATTTGATAAGTTTTGATTTAATCTTAAGTATGTGTACTGTGTAAATTTTATAATAATTACTATTTTAATAATTCTAAATTCTATATTTGTAAGTTGATTTATTTTGAAGTATAAATTTATTGACTTTGCATGCTGTTAAGCAAAACATAGCTTGGACTTTTTATTATAACTGCCACCTTATAATGTAACCTATGTTTATGCAAATAAATGATTTGATTGATTGACTTATTCTTATAGAGTAAAACTGTGATCTGTGGCCCTAGCACGAATATTTGCGAGTAAGTATTCGAATCGGAGTTCGGTAGCAAAATGTATGGAGATCCAGACAGCGCCCCTATCGTGCGTAAATTGAACCAATTTTGGAAACACGAAAGAATGACATCTACGGCGTTACGGTAAACGTATCGCCTTCGTATCGAGCCCCATACAAAATACTTGAAAATGCGAGCACGAACGCTGATTTGACGTACGGTACGTAAATTTACGTAGGCTGGCTAACGAATTTGTCGAATCTTTTGTCACTTAGAAATTGTCGGTGAAAAATGTTTCGTAACATATTCAATATTATTTTTTTCAGTTAAAATAAACTTAAATAATATCATTGAAAGGTTTTATGTATGGAGGGAAGAGGTAGTTTTATAGTATCGTAGAAGTCAAAAGTCAAAATCATTTATTCTAACATTTATAGCCGAAAGTTATTGGAACATTAAATTGCCTAAAAATACAAAGACCGCCATCCTTCGAACGTAGTTCTTTAAATTATTACCTTGCCGCAAGTTTACTTGAAAGCGAGGAAAGTGAACTAAGAGAAACTATGTGAGTACCTTCATCAAATCTTATTTATTTTCTTAAAGAAATATTAGGAGCACCCCGCCCCGCAGTTTTACTAAGTAGTTCCCTACCGTATCTTATACGGGGATAAAATTATACCATGAAACTTCCTCTTGAACCACTGTAGATATCTATTAAAGGAAACGACTGTGTTGTATTCTGTGTAGTGATATCTAAATATTACTTAGGTATATTAATCTATTTGTTTTATATTATTACTTATAGAGAAATCACGCGCAGAGCTAACCTACGAAGAACATTTGATCCCACAAACATAAATAACTCCTAATTTAAAAATAGATACCGCTGAAACTTGAGGCTTTTAGATATCTATGTGAGCAGCTGAGTTTATAAAATGACTACCTATTTCATTTCCCAGTCACATAGGTATTATAATATTAATATACTTACTTACTTATTTCAGTAACATATACTTATTCCAATACTTTCAGGTTATTCTGGTTATCTACAACGACCCTGGTTAATAACACCAATTCTGGATACCTACTGCTGAGGGAACTCTAGCGTATAAATATACACTTCATGGAAAAAATAGGGTGACAATTGAAGAAAGTTTAGGAAGTCTAAAAAATCGATGGCGTTGTTTGTGTAAAGTTTGCACACTCCATTATACACCGGAAAAATGTCCAAATAAAATTTTAACAGCTTGCTCTGTGTTGCACAATTTAACCATTAATTTTAATGTCCCTGAACCTGACCCAGAGCCTAAAAACCTAAACATGCCAGTATCATTCCCTGAACATATTTTGCAAGAGAATGGTACTGGCGATGACTTAACTAGGGGAAGGGTGCTAAGAAAGGTGTTAGTAGATAGAATTAATAGACTTCATACATAATTTTAATTCTTTTATTAATATTAAACAATAATTTTACATTCAAACAAAGTTGTCTTATTTACCTTTTTGGTACAACATACTAGGTAGTATAAATAAAAAGTCTTTTAAATTAAATACTTGTAATGGATAACATATTTATTTCTAATTTTCAATATCTTTAATGGAGGGTACTGCCATTCGTCCTCCACATGAGCAACTGGTGGAGATGGAGGAGAAACCACAGTTGGTTGGCTGCTAGTGCCTGGGATATGCCATTCTGTAAAAATAATTTCAATTTAATCTAAAAAAATATTTCTATATTTAACAAATGCCAAATTATTAGTTATGTCGGGTATATTTGTGTTACATGATTACAGCTCAATGAAAAAAATATAGCTTTGTTTGTTTTTAAGCTGGATATTGTCATACTTAAGTCATAATGGGATGATAAACACACAGCATTTGAACCAAATTATTAAGATTCATACCTGTTTCATAAGTTTATGAAGAGACTACTCCAACTGGCTCCTCAAGTTCAGCTTGAGCAACTTCTGAAACATCATCCTGGAAATTAATATTAGTAAATTACTAGATAGCTAATCTTGTGAAAAAAAAATAGGGTGAGCGTAGTAAACATCGTTAATAATATTGTTTTACAAAACAAATATAAAATGGGTTTTATTTTATATGCTGCAGGCAAAAAGAAGTTTTTTTTTTTTTTGTCCTTGATGCACCACTTTGTGTACTTCAAAATATTGCAATCTAGCCATATTAAGGCTAATAAGCAATTTAACTTTAACTTAAACTAATAAAATGTTTCTGTTAAGAATGTGCCCATCGGCACTTTTCTTATTGTTTTTGTTAAGGCGAAGACACTTTGTTCATGTGTTCTTTACCATAGTACATACACTGCACTTTAACACTATTTACTATCACTACAATAATTCAAAAGGTTTTGTCCTTTTTAAACGTCTTATAATGTCCGTGTTGTCGAGGAGCTGGATAGCCTCAACGTTCACGTGATGATGAAGTCTTTTCTCATGAGCTTCGGCATGTTTTTTAACAATAATGGCAACAGGTTCCACACTGAGGTCCCGGTGGAGGTCGTCATTTCTAACGTACCAGGGAGCATTTACGATACCTCTAAGTACTTTATTCTGGAAACGTTGGATCATCTGTACGTTACTTGATTTGGTACAGCCCCACAGCTGTATACCATAAGTCCATACAGGCATTAGGACTTGTTTGTATAATAGTAATTTATTGTGTACTGATAACGGTGAGTGCTTACCAAGCAGCCAGTACATCTTCTTATAGCGAATTTCTAGCTCATCGCGTTTCTTTTTGACATGTGCTTTCCAGCGCAGCTTGGTGTCTAGTGTCATGCCTAAGTATTTGGCCGTGTTTTCATAGGGTATTGCATGGGTGTTAATGTATACCGGATGATAATTCGTCATTTTATTTGTAAAATCAATGTGAACCGATTTTGATTCATTAAGTTTAATGCGCCACTGTTCAGTCCAATCATATATTTTGGTTACGGCTCTTTGTACGTTTTCCACAGCGACTTCATGAGTGACACCAGTAGCCAGTATGGCTGTGTCGTCTGCAAAAGTTGCAATGGTGCAGTTTTCTATCTGTGGAATGTCACTAGTGTATAATAGGTACAGGACCGGGCCTAATACACTTCCTTGCGGCACTCCTGCTTTTATTTCTTTTAGTTCAGAGTAGGTGTCTTCTTGTTTTATTCTGAACATCCTGTTTGTTATGTATGACTCCAATATGTCAGTAAATTGCTTTGGTAGCATTTTTTTCAGTTTGTACATAAGGCCTTGATGCCACACTTTATCAAATGCCTGTGCTACATCCAGGAAAATTGTAGAGCAAACTTTTTTTTCTTCTAGAGTTGATTCAATAATATTGGTTATTCGATGGACCTGTTCTATTGTAGAGTGCTTTTCTCTAAAACCAAACTGATGCTCAGGGATAAGTCTATTTTCTTCTATAATAGTTTTTAACCGTTTCAAAAATAGTTTTTCAAACAATTTTGACATAACTGGAAGAAGAGAGATTGGCCTGTAAGATGTTACTTCATGAGGTGGTTTACCTGGTTTCGGTATCATAATAACTTCAGCCACTTTCCACACATCCGGTACATGTTTTAGTCTGAATGTAGCATTGATAAGGTTGGTAAGTTTGACCACTGCTTTTTTAGGTAAATGTTTAAGGACTTCTCCGGTAATGAGGTCATAGCCCGGAGCTTTATTTTTATTTATAAATTTAATTTCATAATAAACCTCTCTTGGAGTTACAAGTTTTATTTCTGACTCATCCTGTGGCGATACATGTTCTTTAAGTTCAGTGTTATTTTCGTTTGGCTGAAATATTTTTTCTAGGTGGTGCGCAAATCGTACAGCTTTTTGCTCATTGTTGATGGCCCATGTACCATCAATTTCTTTAATAGGAGGTATTTGTCTGGTTGGGTGTTTAATACTTTTAGTGGCTTTCCATAGAGAATAGTCGGTTGTACGGTCACTAGTAAGTTGACTTAGCGATGAAGACATTGTATCCTCTTTGAATTTTTTAATCTCTCTACTAAGTCTCTTTGAAAGGTTATTTAATAAAGTTTTGTCGAGTGGGAATCTAGTTTCCTGCCATATTTTTCTTTGTTTTCTTTTTTTTGCTATAAGCTGTGGAATTTCTATTGGGTACATGGTTGTTATATTTTTTCTTTTTATATCCGGAGTATTATTCCAAGCACATTGTTGGATATCCGCTATAAACGTTTCAAGTTCCAAATTTAGATCTGCTGGAGTCTTCAGTGGTACTTTTAGATTTATTTTAGAGTCTAAGTCATGTTTAAAGCTATCCCAGTCCGTTTTTTTATTAACAAGCGAAGGGATTTCTTTTTTATTTAAGATTTCATCACTGAGAATCAAAATTATTGGGGAGTGGTCTGAACTCATATCAAAACCTTCCTCAATGTGAAGAAAGTTAGGAGAGAGATTTTTATATATAAAAAAGTCTATCAAATCAGGTATTTTGTGAGGATCTGTGGGCCAGTATGTTGGTTTACCTGTAGATAACACATCACATTTAGTTTCTTTAATTGCATTTAACAACTCTTTACCTTTAGTTGTTGTGAGTCTAGATCCCCAGTAGGTATTTTTGGAATTGAAGTCGCCGCCAAGGATAAACCTATTGCCAAGTTGTTTAAGGAAATTTACATATTGATCGGTCTTTAACGTATACCTCGGTGGACAGTATATTGCTGAAATAGTAACCGGGTAACGTTTGGTTTTAATGGATATCCCAACTGCTTGTATTTCAGGTTCTTCACATTTAAAGACCTCGCAATGTTGGATATTTTCTTTTATTATGACGGCACTGCCTCCTCTAGCTTTATTAGTTGGATGCAGTGCGTGATAGATTTTATATCCTTTAATATCTAGGTATGTTTCTCTGGTGAAATGTGTTTCTGATATGAGACATAAGTCAATATTTTCTATGTTTAGGACAGCTTGTAGTTCATTTTGGTGCCGGAGAAGTCCATTGGCATTCCATGCAAATATCTTTACTGACTTAGACATCATTTTTGATACCCAAACGTTTCTCAATATTTTTGAATCTTTCATCATAAGATGAAATGAAATTTAAAATGGTGTTAAGTTTGTCCTCCATGTTTAATGTAGGCTGTTTTTTTGGTTGGGTTTGCGGTTTGAAACCCTTTGTAATTTGTGCAAAAGACACATTCTTCGTCACTTGCTGACTGGGTATAGCTTTTTTTGTAATATCGGGCTTTTGTGCCTGGGTGGTCGAAATTTGATTTTTGTGGCTTATTTTATTTTTCAACTTTTGGAGTTCTTTAGCTACAGTGCAACCTCTGTAGCTAGCTGGATGCTGTTCACCACAGTGAACACATTTTGGTTTGGCTTCTGCGGGTTTCTTGCAGTCTTTCGTTAAGTGTTTTCCAGTGCATTTAACACACCTGGGTTCTTTGGAGCAGTATTTGTGGGTGTGACCATATGCCTGGCACCTTTTACATTGTGGGATTAATTTTGACGTTTTTAGGGGTTGAATGTCTACTTTACAACCCAAAATAGACTGGATTTTGTAGATTTTGTTGACATCTTCATTTTTGTTGAAAGATATCATGAACATGTTTAAAGGTTCCTTTGTCCTCCAACTTAGTTTGTTCACTGCATCTTCAACATTGTATCCTTTAGATACTAAATCCTCTATAATCCGAGCAGGCACACATGTAGAATGCAGATTTTTTGCCATAACTCGTATGGGCCGATCCTGCTTGTTTTCGTAAGAAAACCAGACACAATTATTTTGTAGTAGAAACTGAGTCACAGTCCTATATGAGTCGCCATCTCTACAATTGATTTTAACGACGTTGCCGCTCTTCATCTTAATTAGAAAAGAATCTTTTGCAACGGATGATGACAGAAGATCAAAAAAGCTCTGATAATCTGTCACATTTTCAACAATTATTGGTGGTGGCTGTGGGGCTTTTCTAGCTTTCGGCACTTTTGTAACGTCCTCTCTGGAGATTGATTCCTGTTGCGGGCTGAGTGACTGGTTCAGCTTCCTTTTCTTACGGCTTTGTTGCCGTACCCACTCGGTCTCTTTGGCAAGTTCCTCTTCATCAGTCTCATACTGAACTTGGTTAGAGTAACCTGCTGATGGTTGTTTAGCTGGAGGTGTATTTTTATCCTCCTGAATTTGCACTAACTGTTGTTGTAATTCTACAATTTTATCTTGTAGTTCTTTAACAAGGTTCTCATATTTCTTACGTTGCTCTTTTTCTTCGTTGAGGTACTTGTATAGCAAATGCTCAGTCTCAGTTTTAATTGTGACTGTTCCTGTTGCCATTTTTTCTAACTAAATATTAAATTTATAATAAAGGTGTAACGGAGCCTTAACAATGTTTTTTATTAATTCACTACATAGTCATGCATGATTCACACAATCTAGGTCATCGCGTTGATGACCGGCCGGGCGCACGCGTACCGTACCGAGGTCACTCGCGAGTGTTTGCCGCGTCAGCGCTTTACCCGAACGCGCACTAAAGCAACTGCAACGCAACTGTTCTTTGCGGACGCTGAACGAACACTGAGGCAAAAAGAAGTGATAAAAAATCTTGCAAGCCCCCACAGTCATGCATTTAGTAATTTAAACATAATACTTATAGCTTTTATACTTACGTTTCCATAAATTCCACCCCCATAATATTGTAAATGCTTGTCCTCATTTTAAAATCTATATACATAATAAAATTACTAAAACACGGAAAACAATAATAAATATAATTATGTAGTATCTTTCACTCAGTCAGGTTATTGCTTTGTTTGACTTTTACATATTTTTGACTATGTCATGTAGAGTTGTTCGAAAACCATAAAATATTTTTGTTAATTAAAAAAATATAATATTTATTTTGTCCAAGTTATTGAAACATTATAATCTCTCATTTCTTTTCCAAATAATTTCGTCATTCTGTCTTTATTTCTAGCATTATTTTCCAAGAAATGAACTATTTAGTGAAAAGTAAAAAAATATTTACTTTTTGTTTTAGTTTTTGAACGCATAAGTAATAAAATATGCACACATGGGGCCGGGCCTTTAGTTTACGTTAGGATGACGTCACTAATGTAATCGTAGCGAGCTTACGTTAGTAATGAGAGGATGCTTTGTGCTACCTACTATCGAGGTTGTCTGGTAAGCTCGATACGTGTACGTTACGATTACCAGACTGATTCGTGCTTGCCCTACTGAACATTTCTTTAGGTCCCTACGTATTAATTAGCATATTGGAGGAAGGCTATACAGGCTATTCATATTAGACATTTCATGTTTGATACAAATAATAGACGTTTTATTTTTAAAAACTTTCGGGTTTGATTCCTGTGGCCCTAGCACGAATATTTGCGAGTAAGTATTCGAATCGGAGTTCGGTAGCAAAATGTATGGAGATCCAGACAGCGCCCCTATCGTGCGTAAATTGAACCAATTTTGGAAGCACGAAAGAATGACATCTACGGCGTTACGGTAAACGTATCGCCTCCGTATCGAGCCCCATACAAAATACTTGAAAATGCGAGCACGAACGCTGATTTGACGTACGGTACGTAAATTTACGTAGGCTGGCTAACGAATTTGTCGAATCTTTTGTCACTTAGAAATTGTCGGTGAAAAATGTTTCGTAACATATTCAATATTATTTTTTTCAGTTAAAATAAACTTAAATAATATCATTGAAAGGTTTTATGTATGGAGGGAAGAGGTAGTTTTATAGTATCGTAGAAGTCAAAAGTCAAAATCATTTATTCTAACATTTATAGCCGAAAGTTATTGGAACATTAAATTGCCTAAAAATAGAAAGACCGCCATCCTTCGAACGTAGTTCTTTAAATTATTACCTTGCCGCAAGTTTACTTGAAAGCGAGGAAAGTGAACTAAGAGAAACTATGTGAGTACCTTCATCAAATCTTATTTATTTTCTTAAAGAAATATTAGGAGCACCCCGCAGTTTTACTAAGTAGTTCCCTACCGTATCTTATACGGGGATAAAATTATACCATGAAACTTCCTCTTGAACCACTGTAGATATCTATTAAAGGAAACGACTGTGTTGTATTCTGTGTAGTGATATCTAAATATTACTTAGGTATATTAATCTATTTGTTTTATATTATTACTTATAGAGAAATCACGCGCAGAGCTAACCTAAGAAGAACATTTGATCCCACAAACATAAATAACTCCTAATTTAAAAATAGATACCGCTGAAACTTGAGGCTTTTAGATATCTATGTGAGCAGCTGAGTTTATAAAATGACTATACTATATCATATACTTATTCCAATACTTTCAGGTTATTCTGGTTATCTACAACGACCCTGGTTAATAACACCAATTCTGGATACCTACTGCTGAGGGAACTCTAGCGTATAAATATACACTTCATGGAAAAAATAGGGTGACAATTGAAGAAAGTTTAGGAAGTCTAAAAAATCGATGGCGTTGTTTGTGTAAAGTTTGCACACTCCATTATACACCGGAAAAATGTCCAAATAAAATTTTAACAGCTTGCTCTGTGTTGCACAATTTAACCATTAATTTTAATGTCCCTGAACCTGACCCAGAGCCTAAAAACCTAAACATGCCAGTATCATTCCCTGAACATATTTTGCAAGAGAATGGTACTGGCGATGACTTAACTAGGGGAAGGGTGCTAAGAAAGGTGTTAGTAGATAGAATTAATAGACTTCATACATAATTTTAATTCTTTTATTAATATTAAACAATAATTTTACATTCGAACAAAGTTGTCTTATTTACCTTTTTGGTACAACATAGTAGGTAGTATAAATAAAAAGTCTTTTAAATTAAATAATTGTAATGGATAACATATTTATTTGGATAAGAATTAATATCATCTTTACAAAAATACCTTCAGAAATAACACTTAATTTTTGGATGGGCTAGTGTAATAAAATACAAATATAACTTATAACTAATTTTCAATGTCTTTAATGGAGGGTGCTACCATTCGTCCTCCACATGAGCAACTGGTGGAGATGGAGGAGAAACCACAATTGGTTGGCTGCTAGCGCCTGGGATATGCCATTCTGTAAAAATAATTTCAATTTAATCTAAAAAAATATTTCTATATTTAACAAATGCCAAATTATTAGTTATGTCGGGTATATTTGTGTTACATTATTACAGCTCAATGAAAAAAATATAGCTTTGTTTGTTTTTAAGCTGGATATTGTCATACTTAAGTCATAATGGGATATAAACACACAGCATTTGAACCAAATTATTAAGATTCATACCTGTTTCATAAGTTTATGAAGAGACTACTTCAACTGGCTCCTCAAGTTCAGCTTGAGCAACTTCTGAAACATCATCCTGGAAATTAATATTAGTAAATTACTAGATAGCTAATCTTGTGAAAAAAAAAAATAGGGTGAGCGTAGTAAACATCGTTAATAATATTGTTTTGTAGTTGATATAAAAATGGGTTTTTATTTTATATGCTGCAGGCAAAAAGTAGTCATAAAAAAATCTTGCAAGCCCCCACAGTCATGCATTTAGTAATTTAAACATAATACTTATAGCTTTTATACTTACGTTTCCGTAAATTCCACCCCCATAATATTGTAAATGCTTGTCCTCATTTTAAAATCAATATACATAATAAAATTACTAAAACACGGAAAACAATAATAAATATGTATAATAATAATTATGTATCTTTCACTCAGTCAGGTTATTGCTTTGTTTGACTTTGACATATTTTTGACTATGTCATGTAGAGTTGTTCGAAAACCATAAAATATTTTTGTTAATTAAAAAAATATAATATTTATTTTGTCGAAGTTATTGAAACATTATAATCTCCCATTTCTTTTCCAAATAATTTCGTCATTCTGTCTTAATTTCTAGCATTATTTTCCAAGAAATGAACTATTTAGTGAAAAGTAAAAAAATATTTACTTTTTGTTTTAGTTTTTGAACGCATAAGTAATAAAATATGCACACATGGGGCCGGGCCTTTAGTTTACGTTAGGATGACGTCACTAATGTAATCGTAGCGAGCTTACGTTAGTAATGAGAGGATGCTTTGTGCTACCTACTATCGAGGTTGTCTGGTAAGCTCGATACGTGTACGTTACGATTACCAGACTGATTCGTGCTTGCCCTACTGTCCCTTTTTGGTTTGGTAAACGTTTCGGTACCCATGAATTAATTTAATGTAAAACGATGCAAACGAGCTAACATGTCACTTGATGGTAAGTAACTGCCGTCGTCCATGGAAGTCTTCAACTCAAATGTCACAAACGCGTTTTTTTTATGGGATAGTGGAAGAGTAGAAGGGGGAAGAAAAGGAGAGGGAGCGGTTGTACTCTGGACACTGATATTCTGTAAGTGTAGTACTTCTCCGGTCGAGACAGACCGGGTTCAAGCTGTAATCAGTAATCACAGTAAGGGTGAGGCCAAACGAGCGTAATTTTGTGAGTTGTGAGTCGCGTAAAATGAGTCGCGAAATTTACGTTCAACTGAAATTCGGTTAGACTGCCACACAGACGGACGTATTTTCAGTTGTAATCCGAAACGTTTGTACGGATACTTGTATCGTGCAAGCTCCCCACCTCATCCCGACCGAAATTCAGTTGATATTATGCGTGTGAGTCGGCAGACAACTCATTTTGCGTCGCCGTGTGAATCAAATAGGACTTTACTATGAAACTGAATGCAGCATAATTTCTGCGAACGAAATTCTGCGACTCACGACTCACAAAATTACGCTCGTTTGGCCTCACCCTTAAGCTCTGCCACTAACCCAGAGTTTTACTCTGTCCCGGTAAGCAATCCTTATAAAAACTCTTACTGAAAATCGACGTCTAGTAGCTCAAGATATAAATTCTTAAATTTTGCTCAGAACCTCCAATTTGGTTGGCGCCAACCACAGAACTCGGAATACTCTATGGTAAGTAAAGAAGTCTGACCGCGTGATATTGTCGCCGCAAAGGTGTGTCCCATAGGACACCATTCACCAGTATTGTTCAATTTTTTGTTATAGTATGTCAATGTGTTGGTCACTGTCAACTGGCGACACGCGTTCCGATATAACCAGAGTAGATAATTTTTTTTCTTACCATAGAATATTCCGAGTTCTGTGGCGCCAACATTTTTAGCAACTACCAAATTGGAATGTATTATGTTACTCGCTACAAGTTCATAACTTGGCTCTCATTCAATCGCGACAGATTGCCTCATATAGGCCCATTGATTAACTTTTGACCCTGTATATATATCCCTATATCCTCGTATATCCCACCCTCATATCCCAGATTAAGCCCCACAACATCATGTTAATCAAAATGATTACTGCGCGAAAATGGTGAAGTAATTTCATTTTTTATTTAGTATTTTTATGGTGAAATTAAATTATGAGATTGGTTTTGTGGTTAATATTCTGTCAGATAAATTTAAATATGAATACCATCTTCATATCGTAACTGACAGTTAACTATCTGAGATAAACTGAAATTAATATTTAAAGGTCAAACTATTACGGAGTCCTCGCTGTCCGTCCGTACGGCCGTCCGTCACCAGGCTGTATCTCAAGAACGGTGATAGCTAGACAGTTGACATTTTCACAGATGATGTATTTCTATTGCCGCTATAACAACAAATACTAAAAATAAAATAATATAATTATTTAAAGGGGGCTCCCATACAACAAACGTGTTTTTGTGTCGTTTTTGGTACGGAACTTGGCCGGCTTTTATCTATACTTCTATACTAATATTATAAAGAAGTAAAGTTTGTGTGTTTGTTAAATTGTAAGGGGTATCTACTGAACCGATTTCAAAAATTCTTTCACCAATGGGAAGCTATATTGTCAGCGCATAGGCTATAGTTTATCCCTGTATTCCCACGGGAATGGGAACTACGCGAGTGAAACCGCGGGGCGCTGCTATTTACTAATATACAACAATCCTATCTTTACTACTGTTCACTATTTCTTATACTTGCAATTAAATCAATCTTTCCCCACCAAAACTTTAGAACACAAAATTAAAAACCATATAATTTAAATTCCTTTACACAAAAATAACATACTTAATATCTTTACCCAACCGAAATATCCCTGAAACTAACTATTTACTAATCTGTGTCTTAGGGATGAAAGGGCACAAAACACGACCTAGTGTTTCAACACAATGTAGACCCATTTCACTTCAAATATTAGGGTAAAAACGTCTACAAAACATCCCCCTCTTGGTATTATATCCTACTAGCAGCGCCCCGCGGTTTCACTCGTAGTTTCCGCTCCAAAATCAAATCAAAAATCATTTATTCAGTTAAGGCCTCAATGAGGCACTTATGAATGTCAAAAATTGATTTTACCACCGATTCGGAAATTACATCAGCCGAGAAGAATCGGCAAGAAACTCGTGCTGGTTTTTTTTAACCCCCGACGCAAAAAGAGGGGTGTTATAAGTTTGACGTGTCTGTGTGTGTGTGTGTGTATCTGTCTGTCTGTGGCATCATAGCTCCCGAACGGATGAACTGATTTTAATTTAGTTTTTTTTTTGTATTAAAGGGGACTTACGTGCGAGTGTTCTTAGACATGTTTGATGAAAATCGGTTGTCTCGTTTAAAAGTTATGGGGGTTTGAAAGTAATTGTGTTGGGGGTTTTTAAAAATTTTAATAAAATAAAATACAAAAAGTACCTTATATAAGTGTTTGTAATAAATAAAGCTCCCGTAAAAATGCGGTGATAAAATTTTACTAAAAACCTTCCTCTTGAATCACTCTATCTATTAAAGAAAACCGCATCAAAATCCGTTGCGTAGTTTTAAAGATATAAGCATACATAGGGACAGACAGCGACAGCGACTTTGTTTTATACTATGTAGTAATAGGCTATACGTGTAACCTTGTGTGTATAGTCCAGAGGCTATGTTATATGGACGATAGTTTCGTTTAGTCTAAGAGTTCATGTACTCTTCAATGGTTTTATAGAGATGTCCCCACAGAAGAGCTCGAAGTCAAAACATATGTGAGCTGATAATAAGAATAATTTATTAATAAAAGAAAATTAAAACTAAATACAGATTGTCGGTGGCTTACACACTAGGCTGAGCCCTTTGGTCCACTATCGTAACTGATCTTTCGTAACCAGCTACGAACATGGATTTTTTTTCTTCCTTTGATAACCAGCTACGAAAACAGAATTAATTTGTCGTTTTGGTAACCAAGTTTCGTAACCAGCTACGATACAAGATTTTTATTTCTTTTTCTGTAACTGGTTACTAATCGGGAATAATTATTCTAGGTTTGTAACCATGTAAGGAGGTAGGTAGGCATTTTGTCATTATTGGATAGTAGATACTTCATAGATAATTATATTCACTTATCTAGATGTCATGTAAATGTCATTTTGCTATGTTTATTTTCAATAAGTACTCAAGACTACTCATTTAGTTCAGTATTAAATTATCATTATTACTACCAATTTTGCTAGTAAATAATAAAAAACTGAACATGGACTGTGATGATTCAAATCCCATTCAATTTGTGTCGACAAAACGTGGAGGAAGGAAAATGCTGTTTAACGGTCGTCAATATTATAAAAGAAAAATTTACACCAACGGGAATACATTTTGGCAATGTTACAATAAAATTCAGTGTAAAGGAAACATAACATTAGACCCTAATAATATATTTTTAAAAGACAAACCTCATGACGAAGGCTGTATCCCGAATTTCTCCAAAAACATTATTTTGAAAAAAATTAACTGTTTAAAAATAAAAGTTGGAGAAAATCTCGATCCAATTCAGAAACAATTTGAAGAAACTATTTGTCAATTGCAAGATGATGGCGTGGATTTAATTGCTGAATTACCCAAATTTAACAACATTAAAAGTAGTCTTTACAACGAAAGACATAAAAAAATGGGCGTGACTAAGTTGCATTTTCAAAATCCTTTAGAAGTAACAATACCAGTAAAATATGAATATTTTTTATTGGCTGACTACAAATATGAAGAGACCAGAATTATGGTATTTTGCCCTCCTGACATTCATGAGCTTTTAAAGGACAATCAACATTTTTTACTTGATGGGACGTTTAAGTCATGTCCGCCACCTTTTAATCAAATTTATACCATTCATGGCTACAAAACAACAACAAAACAAGTAATTCCGTTAATATTTGCATTCCTGCACAATAAAAATCAAAAAACCTACGAAATATTATTTAACTTGCTCAAGAGTAGATTACGTACATGGAATCCAGTGAAAATTACTCTGGATTACGAAAAACCTGTAATGAATGCCATTGCAAAAGTTTTTCCTAAAACTGAAATTAAAGGTTGTTTTTATCATTTTTGCAACAGCTTACTAAAGAAGGCTAAAAAATTGGGTTTAAAGTCAAGAGTGCAAAGAAGACATGTATCAAGATGCATGGGTTTGGCTCGATTACCTCTAAAATATATCATGTCAGGGTATAAATACATAATGAAACGAGCACCAAAATGCCCACAAGTGGTGAAATTTAACTCGTATTTTAATCATTTTTGGTTAAATGACGTCCAATTTATTAAAAAATGGTGTTGCTTTGGTGAAGAGCTTAGAACAACAAACCATTTAGAGGGTTGGCACGCCCGACTAAATAGATATGTGGGCCGTAAAAATCCACCTCTGGCCAAAGTTCTTGAAATTTTGGTTAGAGAAACAAAGATTCGTACAAACACTAAGTCAAATAAAAGTAAACAATATCAAGAAATTGATTTTGAAATAAATTCTGCCGTTCAAGACTTAGAAAACAACACTATAAGTGTAGGTCACTGTTTAGAGATTATCGCACCTTTCTGCTTTTAATTTTAGCAAAATGATTATTACTTCATACTTATGTTTAATTTTATGTTATACTAATTTAGTACCTATTAGATATTTTTATTTTACTAAGTTTCATAGTAGTCGAGAAATCGAGAAGAGGATTCTTGTAATTTCACCATGTCGGTACATCTGTCTATTCAAAATTTAAAGATTATCGGTATGTTCTATTATAATGTAATTTAGCATAGTTAGTAGTTACGTATAGTTAATAAGTACCATTTGTGGCAAATAAAATCATAAAATATATTAATTTGTTGTAATAGTATATTACCCAGTGTATTTTTTACCCACTTACATGGTTACAAACCTAGAATAATTATTCCCGATTAGTAACCAGTTACAGAAAAAGAAATAAAAATCTTGTATCGTAGCTGGTTACGAAACTTGGTTACCAAAACGACAAATTAATTCTGTTTTCGTAGCTGGTTATCAAAGGAAGAAAAAAAATCCATGTTCGTAGCTGGTTACGAAAGATCAGTTACGATAGTGGACCAAAGGGGCTGAGCCTGTCTCGCGTAAGCCGGAGTGCACTTTACAGAATTTTCGTTAAATAGTAATATAAAAACAAAAACATTGAAAAATTTAAACATCAGAAAAACATTGAAACAATAAAAAATAAAAAGTGTGTGTAAGTATGAGTGTGGTGGGGATATGTGTGAGGGTGTTTGTGTGTGTGTGTGGGTGTGTGTGTTTTGACTTTTAATGTATTTTTTTACATTTTTGTTTTTTTTTGGAAATGGGATTTCTGATGATGTTGGGATTTGTCTTTGGTGGGACTTTTTCTGGGATAGGTAGTTGGATTATGGTGGATATTTTGGGTTTTTCAGCTGAAATTGAATAACTACAGCATACAACAGTAAATAAATCTTTATTCAAGTTATCCAGTTAACAGTTTTTTTTCAAAATTAAACTTGAGGCAAATATAAGTTGTCTAAAAATGAAATTACAAATACAACCTTAACCAAAAATAATCATCTCACACCTACAACATTGCTATTCCCATAAAAATATCTCCAGAAAAAAACAAAAACTTTACTTCCGGACCCCCGTCCAAAACCCGTCGTCTCCCGTTGTTTTACATGACCTATGAACAAATAAACCATCTAACGTCTTTTAAACATATTTTCTTTGTCACGTGACCCCCGTCCAAAGCTCCGTTGTCTCTCAAAGCATTAACAGACGATCGCACCGCACCGTGACCTTGGTGCGCTCCGGACCATATTCGATAGTGTGTACATCGGTCCGCCGCACATTATTATTATTATTGACGGTCCGCTCGGTCCGATGGTTCTGCCAAAGGATTTGGTGCGGTTCGCGCGTTGTTCGCTCGTGTGGCCCACGCACCGCACCGATTAGCGCTTTAGTCGCAATTCTGCCTCCGAGCGAGACACGCGTAACGAGGTTGTAATGGCGGCGGCGTCGGAGCAAGAAGCCGTAAATATTACGGAGAAAAAGTTGATTTTAGAAATCATCCAAATTTATAAGGATTTCTCATGTTTATGGGATTCTTCCCACGAACTCTATTGCAACAAAGACGCCCGCAATCAAGCATTAGAAATAATATTAGAAAAGTGGAAAGAGGGTTACCCACATGCCACAATAGAGGACGTTAAGAAAAAAATTGAACACCTAAGAGCAGCATATAGGCGTGAACGAAAAAAGGTAGGTATATTGCAAATAAATAACACTCTTTTTAAATTAATATTTTAATTATATTTAGTAAATATATATTTAGGTACAGAATCAAGTGCAGGTGAAGCTTTACAGTGGTGCACCTTTTTCCATTGGTTTAAAGGCGATATTGCAAAAAACATGTATAGGTTGATCTGCACTCGACTGTACGTAAAACTTTACAAAATGAACTTATTTACTAGTAATATTATTGTAAGTTATTCAGGTACATACTCGTACTAAGATAAACAAATGTAATTTGTAGGTGGAATCCAGCAAATCAACTGGTGCTGGGTCGGAAGAAGTGTACACTCCGATACTATGGTACTATACGTATCTTACTTTTCTTCACGAGAAGACCACTCCGACATCAGAGGGAATCGATAATACCGACGACGTATGTATACTTAAATGTTTAGTACATTGATCATTCTTTCCTGAAAATCAACTCTACCTTGATTGTTAAAATATTCCGTGAATATCTGTCTGACTGCATTACCATCTGCAGTACGTTGTCTCTCTGATCTATTGAGACCGACTGATATGTCATTTACCCGCCAATCTCCTGGTCGGAAAGTATTATCTTCAGTATCTTCCCGATCGACACAATTCCTTGTGACGTAGTTAGCAGACTTTTTTCTTAGAAAATTGTGCAGAAAACATGAAGCCATTACTATTATTGGTACATTTTTGACATTGATTGTGATGGGTTTTTTAAATACCCTGAAGCGTTCAGCTAATATACCAAATGTATTTTCAACAATTCTCCTAGCTCTGGAAAGTCTATAGTTGTATATTCTTTTGTCATGTGTCAAGTTTTTCTGTGGATATGGCTTTAAAAGATTTTCATGCATGGCAAATGCACTGTCTGCTACTAAACAATATGGGGCAACTACATCTGATGACGGCAAGATAGAGGGTCCTGGTAAATGCAGTTGTTTAGACAATAAATTTTCATGAAAGGATGTATGGTTAAATACTCCACCATCAGAAATACTCCCGTTTGTACCTGCGTTCACGTAAATAAATTCATAATTGGCATTAACAATGCCAAGCAAAACTATGCTGAATGTTCCCTTGTAATTGTAATATATTGAACCGGAGTCTGGTGGCTTTTCGATAAGAATATGCTTTCCGTCAATTGCACCCACACAATGATTGAACTGCCATTTTCGTTCAAATTCTTTTGCTATTTTTAACCATTCATTTTCAGTTTCAGGAACCTGCAACAAAAAAGGGAAAGAGTACATTCAAACGCCAAAACGATCTATACAAGAAACAAGAAGAGTTGATACTATCTGCGAAACAATTAATTAAAGAAAGCAGTTCGCATGAAGACACCTCAGCAGATGCGTTTGGACGCTCAGTGAGCTGTCAATTGAAAGAGTTACCGAAACTGCAAAGATGTATTGTAGAAAAAATGATTGGAGAGCTATTGTTTTATGCTAAATTAGGAGAACTCTCTTTAGACGCTTCGATAAAGTTAAATAAAAACATGCATACTGGTACACAACCCTACTACACTCCACCATATAGAAGCCATTTATATCAGCAACTTTCATCACCATCTCCTCAATATTCACAAACATCACAGTCACCTAAATATATGCAACTGTCACAGTCTCCTCAATATTTACAACCGTCGCCGTCACCTCAATATTTACAACCGTCGCCGTCACCTCAATATTTACAACCGTCGCCGTCTCCTCAATATTCTCAAACATCTCAGTCACCTAAATATACCCAACCATCACCGTCACCTAAACAATCACAACAATCACAGTTACCTAAACGTACGCAACAATCACCGTCACCTATACATTCACACCATTCACCTTCACCTAAACATACGCAACCATCACCATCACCTAGAAATTCAAAACATTCATCGTTAACTAAACATACTCAACCAATACGGTCACCTCAACACTCGCAATCATTATCATCACCTCACTATTTGCAACATTCATCATCATTAAGCCAACAATCGACAACCTCTGTACCTCAAACACCAGCCGATTCGATAACAATTTATTCAGCAGACCCACAAGCTCAGTACTTGCCTTATAGTCAAGTATTATCACCAACTGACACTCTATCAGAGTTGACTCCAAGCGAAGCAACACAATTTAATATGACGCAGACTGTGTTTAGGGGTCAAGGGAAAGAACTACAAGATTTTTTGATGTTTAAGAAATAAATAACAATAATAATTTTAAAATTATGTATAATTAAAAAGCAAACATACATAAATATTTGACTGTAATACAATAAATAAATATGATTGTGTGGAATTAGTCTTATTGTGATTTATAAATAAATAAATGAGATTGTATGGAATTAGTCTTATTATTTTAAAAAACATACCTTCATATAATTCTTTAGCACTTTACAGATTGCTGTACAGGTCTCTGGTATTATCTCTGACAATAGTTGCGATGATATACTTGTACTGAATTTGAGTTCTCTGAATTCTCTTCCTGACGCGAGATACTTTAAGGTTGCTAATAATCTTTCTTCAGCAGTCACAGCTTTTCTCATAACTGTATCGGTTTTAGTAATATATGGTTTCACCATTTCCAGCAATTCAGCAAATAGATCAGAACTCATGCGAAGGTATATACGAAAGTCTTCATCGTCTAGTTCCTTTATCAGTCGCATATGACTGTATGAGTCTCTGTATCTTAAATAAAATTTTGCCCATTCTTTCCTTTTTTTCCTTTGCCTTTGGATAGGCGTGCTAGCTACGACGGTTGCCGCAATTAAAGCTATTTTAGCTTCCTTTGACAAGGTTGGAGGCATGTCTGACGCGATCAAGCACGGATAGCACACTGGACCATCTCGTGTGCGGTGCGGTGGTGTGGCGTGTCGAGCGCACCGTACCGGTCCGGCGGTTCGGGCGGACAAGTTCGATCGTCTATTAATGCTATCAGACTACCCGTGATAGGTTCCCATTGACGCGCGCTGTAAAGTGAAGGTGCGTCGACAGAATGTGCGTATTGCTCTCCGAACGAGACGGGCGGCGCAGGGGGGCGCAGTGTAGCTAGGGGCAGTAGGATACGTTGGATATTCTATTTTCATCCAGAAACAATACAATTCAAAATATTTTCTAGATATAAAGAAACGCATCAATTTCTTCGGGTCGTTAGACATGACTAAGTATTATAAGTTCTTTAATAACAATAATATGTCTCCATTAAGTAGCGTTTGTCATAGGCAAATTAAATATGCATGCGAGAGTTGGAGCATATTTTTTTTATTTTTGATACACCAACTGTAAGGTATATTATATCAACCAATATAATATTACTAAAGCAAAAGTTTGCTACTCTTTCAAGTAGTAAAAATATGTGTTTGGTACAGATATTGTGTGCGAGCCTTTCAATCGAAACTATAGTTATTTATGGTACAAGCGAGGTAAGTTGGTGATTACTTCCGAGGCGCTATTGAGGCCCGAGCCGTCAGGCGAGGGTCTGAAGATAGCCGAGGATAGTAATCATCAATACACGCGTGTACCATACAACGTTTTTCAACACATTTGCGAGGAAATTATCATTTTTCGCTTATAAATAAACAGTTTTTCTATTCACGCGCATCCAACATAACAATAATGATCGGCCAAAGACTAAAAGAATATACTTATTAAAAAATAACGAATGAATGAATGATTGGAATCGACCATAGACCTACCAAAACTAAGGAAACATAGTTGAAGTTTGTTTTTAAAATGTATGGACACATTTTTTTGGTATCGAAACTTTTTTAAAAAGAAAGCAATTTAAAAAAACAATCTATAACTCACTAGTGAATAAAACGTGTCATTATTCAACTGTTTTTGCACAAATAAGAGCCCTTTTATGAGCAAGTGTGTTGAAAAATTTATTTGCTTTGCACATGGATGCGTAGCGCGTTGCATCAGATTAAAATTGTTACTATAAACCCGTATTGGATTACTAAAAACTTCATCTAAATCGGTTCAGTAGTTTTGTATAAAAGAGTAACAAACATTTACGTTTATAGTATTAAAAGAATTAAGTTGACCAACCGTTTCAATTCCACTACGTAACAAGGACAGTAGAACATGAAAATTTGATGATGGCGACTATCCGTAATAATACCTTTGTATTAAAAGAAAAATGGCGCTCGGGGGTCGAGTCCGCTACTCGACATTATGTGATCGGACAATGTGTCGATACTGAGACACCATAACGAGAGTGTCAGAAAGGTATTCTGCTAAAATTTTAATCTTGAATTTGATTGAAACTTGAAATGAATAATATACATGGTAAATATCCCGTTAATCATAATAATTTGATTTATATCATAATTATTTTGATCAGACAATATGTTGATATTGAGGCACCATAACGAGAGTGTCAGAAAGGTATTCTGATAACATTTATTAATATGGCTATGGTGTTTCAGTGGCCTTTGTTGCTCATCAAAATTCAAATAAAAACGCTGTCAATTAAACGTCAGAATACTGTTTCCATGACAACCATCTAAGTTTTATGAGCTATTGAGTCAGCGGAGTAGTTTTCACTAAGAGGATACCAGAATGACAACAAATGTCAAAAAACGGCCATAATGTTGATATTAAAATACTTGAGTAGCATTATCACAGCGTTATAGTTAACAGACTTAGGCCCCAGGTTTTGCGAAATTACCAAAAATATTTCACGTAGAAAAACGTACAGAGTCACGTTTCTATTGTAATGGTAACGCTGAACCTTACTTATAGGGCTGTATTTTATTTAAGGTAAACGGGGTTTTAGCCGACTGCGACGAGGTGAAAAGGTGGGTTAGGATTTCGATTGAAAAATTTGAAATAAGAACTTAAAGTTACATATGTATTTATGTTATTTAACGTAAACGGGGTTTTAGCCGACTGCAGTGGGGGAAAGGTGGGTTATTCATTTATTTTATGTGAGAAACGTTAATATAGCAACTGATAGTTGTGTTCCTCGGGTTTGTTTAGAAAAATTAGAACGAAGAATATCACGGGTGAAACCACAGGACATAGCGATTTCCTATATTTAAAGTACATCATCATTCACTCCATCATCTCATTACAGTAACTGACCCCTAAGTTCGTAACTTGTATCTAGGGTATCAGAAACTACGCACACACTCATTCACACACATCCAGACCGAGACAAACATTTGTGGTTCACACAATTATTCACCCCGCACGGGAATCGAACCTGCAACCTTACGGATGGCAGTCCGGCATGGTGACCACTCTGCTATCGAGGTGGTCAAAATATAAACTATCAAAATAGTATATAACAAAAAAACGGTTAAAAATCAACAGAGATATCAAAATTAAATAAATACAGTCAGATTAAAAAGCTCATGAGCAAATTTTCTTAGAAAATATTTGAAATATTTACTACTAGCTGCGCCCCGCGTGAATGCCAATCCCAAGGGAATTTCGGGATAAAAAGAATCCTATGTATTATTCCTAGTTATAAGGAACATCTGTACCAAATTTAATCTAAATCGATACAGTAGTTTTTGCATGAAAGAGTAATAAACATCCAAACTCACAAACATACAAATTTCGCATTTATAATATTGGTAGGATTTCTCTCAAAAACTAAACTAACAAGCTTATACACACAGACAGAGCAACTCAAAGAGGTTAACATTAAAAAGATTTTCTAGATTACCTAGATTTAGTACCTTAACATCTAAAACCTAGATTTAACTAAATCCTAGACTTACGACGAAAAGGTTGCACAAAAATGTCTTGAAGAAAGAACATGGTTGGAATAATAAAGTTAAACATATTTGCGGGTTCCTTCACTATCACTACATAGTATAAAACAAAGTCGCTTTCTCTGTCCCTATGTATGCTTAGATTTTTAAAACTACGCAACGGATTTTGATGCAGCTTGTTTTTATAGATAGAGTGATTCAGTGGTAAGGTTTTTAGAATACTTTTATCCCCATATTCCTACGGGAACGGGAACTACGTTGGTGAAACCGCGGGGCGCCCCTAGTATAGTATAAACAAAGTCGCTTTCTCTGTCCCTATGTCCCTAGTAAGCTTAGATCTTTATAACTACGCAACGGATTTTGATGCGGTTTGTTTTAGTAGACAGAGTGATTCAAGAGGAAGGTTTTTAGGATAATTTTAGTCCCGCATTTTCACAGGAGAGGGAACTAAGCCGGTGAAACCGAGGGGCGCTGCTAGTATAAGTATAAAAAAGTCAAAATATAAATACTATATTTCGATTTTAGCTGGCAGTGACTGTAATGCTATCGGTTACTAGTTCGATTCCCGCTCAATACAAACATAACATAATCATTCACTACATCATCTCATATAACTGACCCCTAAGTTCGTAACTTGTATCTAGGGTATCAGAAACTACGCACACACTCATTCACACACACACCCAGACAGAGACAAACATTTGTGGTTCACACAAATATTCACCCCGCACGGGAATCGAACCCGCAACCTTATGGATGTAAGTATAGATAGTACTTTATTAAAAACTAGCGGCCCTTCCCGGCTTCGCACAGGCCCAATTTTCCCGTTGATTTTCCAAATTTTTTTACAAAAGAACCGTCTCCTAATAATAACAAATACAAAAAAATATTAGTGAAATCGGTCCAGCCATTCACGCGTGATGCCGTGACCAAGGAAAACGGGTTTCATTTTTATATATATATAGATTATTCATACCTATCCAGTCTATCCACATAACCAACATTTGATGAAAAACACACATACAAGTACATACATATGTATACTGAAAATCCAATCAATTTTTATTAGGTTTGCTCCAATATGCAAAACAATGTTTTTTAATTGACAAATTGGTCGTGTATCGACCGACCTTTGATGGTTTTTGGATATTTACTCCCTTGACGAGAATTGGGAAATATATCTGGGTAGTAAAAATGACAAACTTTTAATATACAGTAGGTATTACCTAAAAAGTTATGTATACTAGCGGCGCCCCACTGTTTCACCCGCGTAGTTCCCGTTCCCGTAGGAATATGGGGATAAAATTATGCTAAAAACCTTCCCACTGAATCACTTTATCTAATAAAACAAACCGCATCAAAATCCGTTGCGTAGTTTTAAAGATTAAAGCATACATAGGGACATAAAAACATAGGGACAGAGAAAGCAACTTTGTTTTATACTGTGTAGTGATGTATGTATGTGTGTACTCGTAGGCAGGCAGTTTCAACTTTAAAAGGGATGTCGACTGGGTAAACAAAATGAAATTCTAATTAGTCCGTCAGATAGATTTCAAAAAAATATTAGTCACGTATTTTTTGTTTTATAAAATTAATAAAACTGACTTAGTTATAACGCATTAAAGTTCGGGAGTGGGGGCTTGTGACGATAATTCTTGGTAAAATGTGCACCTAGCTGTGACGTCACACGAGTTTTCTATGCACTATATCGTCTTAATTATTTGTTTGTATCAAAAAGCAAAAAATACGTGTTCAATATTTTTTCGAGATCTATCTGACGGACAAATTATTTTTTTTAGTCGACATCCTATTACTATAACATCCGTTATGAGAAAAAAAAATCGAACACAGGTAGACTTTACACACGTACTTAAAATAATATCCTCCTTCAAATTATAATGATTAACGGGATATTTACCATATATATTATTTATTTCGAGTTTCCGATATTTCGACGCTGTTGCAAGCGCTATGATCACGGATGAACTCAAAGTCAAAGTCAAAGTCAAAAATTCTTTATTCAGTTAAGACCTCAATGAGGCACTTATGAACGTCAGAATTGATTCTACCACCGATTCGGAATTACATCAGCCGAGAAGAATCGGCAAGAAACTCGGGCTGGTATTTTTTTTTAAATAAAATTAAATACAAATGTCACTTATAACTAATGTCAACAATAAAAAACATGTCAAAAGGTATATAAAAAAAAAATCTATAAATATAGAAGTAAAATAATGATATAGGTCAAAAACTAAAAATAGCATACTGAGGTTGCGTGTGCAGAAATTTAATGCCAAACCTCCCGGTCATTAATGTAGTCAGTAACCTTATAGTATGCTTTGCTTATAAGAATGTTTTTAACGTGTGATCGGAACCTTCCATCAGTGAGCCCAGTCACTTCCCGGGGGATTTTATTATAAAATTGAATACATCTATAGATGAAGGACTTTTTAGTCCTAGCTAACCTACATCCTGAGATGGCGATTTTATGCCTATTCCTAGTATTAACATTATGAAAATCGCCATTAACTTTAAAATTAATACGATGTTTCCGGGCATACAATATATTTTCAAAAATGTACAAAGAAGGAACAGTAAGAATCTGAAATGTTTTAAAACGTTCCCTTAATGACTCTTGCGACCCCAAATTATAAATAGCCCGAATTGCTCGTTTTTGTAATATAAATACTGAATCTAAATCCGCGGCACACCCCCATAGTAAAATGCCATAAGACAAAATACTGTGAAAGTAAGCAAAATAAACAATTCTTGCCGTTCCTACATCTGTTAGTTCCCTAATTTTACGAACAGCATACGCAGCAGAACTCAGCCTCCCTGAAAGACCGTCAATGTGGGATCCCCATTGTAACTTAGAATCTAACACTATTCCTAGAAACTTGGTACTACTTTCTATTTTAAGTTTCGTTCCTTCCAAAAAAACATTGGATTCAATGGCTCGGACATTGGGTAGCGAAAATTTAATACACTTAGTTTTAGACGCATTGAGGAGCAAATTATTGGCAGAAAACCAGTCCGAAACTAGAGCCAAACACCTATTTACTTCTACCAAATCCTTATCCTTCCTATTCACTTTAAATAACAAAGAAGTATCATCTGCGAATAAAACCATATTACATAGGTCATCCATCATATAAGGGAGGTCGTTAATATACGACAAGATCAGGAATGGACCTAAAATTGAGCCCTGCGGCACGCCCATTTCTAGCAATGATCCCTTTGATAAAACATCGTTGATCTTAACCTTCTGTTGCCGACCTCCTAGATACGATTTGACAAGACCTAGAGCAGGACCCCGAATACCATAACAGTCAAGTTTAGAAAGCAGCGTCGAGTGATCAACGCAGTCGAAAGCTTTCGAAAGGTCGCAAAATACACCTAGAGCATCATGTGAATCTTCCCATGCGTCAAAGATGTGAGTCAAAAGTTTAGTCCCAGCGTCCGTAGTCGACTTGCCCTTCGTAAAACCAAACTGATTTTTATGTAGTATATTGTGGTCACTAAAGTGAGAAAGTAACTGGTCTAGTATGATCTTTTCGAAAATCTTGCTAAGAGCAGGAAGAACAGAAACCAGCCTATAATTATTGGGATCCTCCTTACAACCTGACTTAAAAATAGGAGTAATTCGACTCTGCTTCATCACATCAGGGAAAATACTATGATCTAGACACAGGTTCAATAACGCTGTGAGGTGAGGAGCTATGGTCTCAATAACAGAATTCAGTAACTTAACTGACATACCCCATAAATCTTCTGTGGACTTCATGTTAAGTGATCGAAAGGTTTTTATAACCTGAACTATGGAAACAAGCTTAAAAGTAAAACTGGGAATACTTTCTCTGAAATTATTCCTAAGAAGTATCTCGGCTCTAGCCGTAGAAGACGTAAGGTTTTTAGTGGTTTCCTTAGGAATATTACTAAAGAAATCTTCAAAATGATTAGCTACAGAGATTGGGTCCGTAATGGAAGAATGCTTAGTTTTCAATGTGAATGTAGTATCCCTCGGAGTAGTCCTACCAGTCGCTTTGTTGACGGTTTTCCAAACAGCTTTGATTTTATCATTAGATTGACGAATAAACCTACTAGTATGTTTGGCCTTAGCCAAAAGACAAACCCTTTTAAAAACCTTGGAATAGTTCCTAACATACTCATGGAAGGTTTCATCGCTGGTACACGACTTTCTAAAATACAGTTCAAACAAAACATCCCTGCTTTTCCTAATACCCTTAGTAGCCCAATCACTAAAACAAGACTTACCGCTTACCACAATATTTTTCCGAGGACAAATTTGATTAATGTTGCTGCTTATGACTGAAAAAATATGAGTACAAATATCATGCGGGTTATTTGAAGAGAACTGACTACAACCTAGGTCCAAATCTATCTGAAAGTCTAACTTTTGTAACCTATACTCAGAGAGAGGTCGATGATTAATAATAAAAGGCTTAGGTGTTAGTATTTTATTAATTTTAATATGTAAACCTAGATGATCTGACCTAACACCGCTGATACAACCCTTGTCGAGAATATTACAATTTGAAAATATGTTGTCAATGCATGTCTTCGTACAATAAGTGACTCGGGTAGGCTCACTGAAACAGAAGGTCAAACCAAACGATTCAAACAAGGAAACTAAATTTAACTTATCCGAAGAATCAACTAATAAATCTATATTAAAGTCCCCACATACTATAAGTGACTTTTTACTACTAGATAATTTACTCAACATCCCCTCCATGTTACACAAAAAACCTAAAAAGTTAGATGAAGGAGGCCGATAAACACAAACTAAAACATAACCATCAATTTCTGCACAAGCTATCTCACAAGTGCGTTCAATAGAGCATTTTGTTATATCGACCCTTTCTTTAAATTTAATATTATTCTTTAACAAAATCAAACACCCACCCCCTTCCGCGGATACTCTATTGAAAGCACTAGCTATCTTAAAATTATTAACATTAAATTGCATCCTATCTGCCTTTAACCAAGTTACACAAAAGCATAATATGTCAAAATTAAATTTATCTAATAACAATTCAATGTCAAGTACTTTGCCAGAGAAGCGATTAATATTCTGATAATAAAAAGATAAACTACTAAGTGCAAACTGCTTCTCTTTTGTCACATCTAACAGTTTAAAGACACAGTATTATCGTTAGTACATGTACTAACTACTGTGCGGTCAGTAGAAAATGTTATACTATTTATAACACTATCAATACAATAAGCTACTAGAGTAGCAATTAAATGTCTACATTTCCTTGGAACATGTAAAGTGTCCTGTGTCAACTTACAACTATTAATAAATTTATTATTATCAAAGTATAATAATTTGTCACTATGACGGCATGTCAAATTATACATAATATTGTTTAATGAGTAAATGTGCTTATTTTCTAGTTCTGTAAGAGAACTAGAATAAGGAAAAGCACCTAACATTACCTTACTAACTTGCAACCCCAAAAGTTTACCTATGCTGTCCACCATCTCCTTCCTACTAACACCTATGCTATTTCCCACCATAATAATAACTATGGATGAGCTACTTAACTTACTATGCAAAACCTTATCTATTATATGTTTATAGGATGCATTGGGCATGCAATAATTTACCACTTTACAATTTAACTTAAAAGACAATAAGGATCCAAAATCAAGGCCCAATTGATCTGAATAAACATAAACAGGTGAGGTCTGAATATCCAGCTGCGGCATGTGCTGAGCAGAGTTGGTTGAGGGCGTGGGATCAACACATACTCTCGCGTTAGGGGGAGGTTTATTAACATAATTATCAACTTTACTACTACTCAAAACTAACAACTGCTCGGTGTTGTGCTTAACAAGATCAATCAACTCCCCCGCAGTGGTCATTTGCATTTGCAAATCTTGTTGAGCCACTGTATAGCTGTTAAATATGATTTTTATCAGATTTTCTTTCTGATAAAGCTCCTCACGCAGCAACTGTATATCCCTATCATAGGATTGTGAACATAACTCTAAGTCTGAAACACTATTACTTAATTGGCTAGATAACACTAAGTTTTCCCTAATGAGCACTGAGTTTTTGCTAAAGTACCTATGTTTCTTATTTAGTCTATTATATATATCAAAGAAACAATATACATGGTAAATATCCCGTTAATCATAATAATTTGAGTGCTAATAACTATAAAAACATCCTCATTGTTTTCAGTCGGTAATAACATTAAATTAAAAATTTAAAAAACCCCCAACACAATTACTTTCAAACCCCCATAACTTTTAAACGGGTCAACCGATTCTCACCAAACATGTCTAAGAACACTCGCACGTAAATCCCCTTTAATACAAAAAAAAAAACTAAATTGAAATCGGTTCATCCGTTCGGGAGCTATGATGCCACAGACAGACAGATACACACACACACAGACACGTCAAACTTATAACACCCCTCTTTTTGCGTCGGGGGTTAAAAATAGGCGTTAACCGTAACGGTCCGTAATGTCTGAGCGGCACAAACAAAGGCATTTAAGAGCCAGAATACGATTGCAGAGCGACTGTTCCCTGAATTATACCTCTATTTCACAGGATCCCGGGTGAAACTGGGTCCAACTGGTGTGCCTTACTCGCTCGGTAGTACGAGAGACTGTGAAAGGTTTTGGGGATTCATCTTTAAGGTAGCTATTGACTGATAAGTCCAGGGCCCCGATTCTCTAAACTATTAAGCTGTGATAATGCTACTCAAATGTATTTTAATATCAACATTATGGCCATTTTTCTGTCATTTGTTGTCATTTTGGTATTCTCTTAGTGACAACTACTCCGCTGACTCAATGGCTCCATAAAACTTAGATGGTTGTCATGGAAACTGTATTCTGATGTTTATTTGACAAAAAATATTTGAATTTTGTTATGCAACAAAGACCACTGAGACACCATAGCTATATGAATAAATTTTAGCCGAATACCAAATTTGACACTCTCGTTATGGTGCCTCAATATCAACATATTGTCTGATCAATAATGTCAAATTGCAGACTTAGGCCCCAGACATAAAACTGTGGCGTCACTCCAAAAGTTTTAGGCCAACTAGATTTCCCCACTGGAATTTCGAATCGCTCCAGTGTTTGACGGCCATCTTTGGATGGACGCCAGTTCAACTAATCAGTCAGGTCGACTTCACACACAACCTTAGGATTTCTTCCTAGGTGTGTGCGACGACCTCTATGGCTGAGTGGTCACCATGCCGGACTGCCTTCCGTAAGGTTGCGGGTTCGATCCCGTGCGGGTTGAATGTTTGTGTGAACCACAAATGTTTGTATCGGTCTGAGTGTGTGTGTGAATGAGTGTGTGCGTAGTTTCTGATACCCTAGATACAAGTTTCGAACTTAGTTAGAGGTCAGTTACTATAATGAGATGATGGAGTGAATGATTATGTGATGTTATGTTTTTGTTCACCGTAAATGGTTGGTTCGGTGGTTCTGACAACAAATCTTTGTATCTCTTATAGTTTTATACTTCCCCCCACTGACCGTTCTATTTGGGCCACCCTGTATTCTAGAAAGTCCAACACAGATACTATATCAAAGTCAAAATGGTAATAGAACTACTACAATTTGGATTCAAATCAATCCATGATCATTTTGCTCAGCACACAACTAAATTAATCTTATGCAATTGGATTTAGGACAGGGATTCTCAACTAGGGGTCCTTGAAATGCAAAAGCACCACACATGTTATCGAGAAATGTTATTGAAGAGTACATGTCTTAAACCGTCATAACACATTTTTAAAGGGGAACATTGAGTCAGTTGAACTGATCAATCTAAATACAAAACTGTGGCATCACTCTAAAAGTTTTAAGCCAACTAGATTTCCCCACTGACTGGCATCACTCCGGATCTTCAGTTAATTCCATGAATTAAATTATTGTTAATGAAATTTAGTCGTTTTTCGTGGGCGTGTCGTTCGGCGTAGGAATCGCTTTAGCAGTGTTATATTCTGGTGTATTACGACTGCCTAACATCAGGCACGATAAACAGGACTAATTTAATGTTTCCTTCAAAACACGAAAACATCCCTTAAATTCAAAGCATATGGCTTGAAAGCTAACTAAAGCGAATCTTTACAAAGCAAAGGTTGAGAACCCCTGTCTTTGAGATTGGTTGACCACTTGACTTCACTCGTGTCGTGGGTATTGACGTCTTTAGAACCGTTTGCACCATACAGTGTTATTATACCCCTTTGTGGTGATTGGTTAACAAGACTATGCATCAATGTATAGATACGTTACGAACTTAGTTAGGGGTCAGTTACTATAATGAGATGATGTAGTGAATGATTAAGATATAATAAAAAAAATAGTTGCAAATTTTGACGACCTGGATGGCAGTGGTCATCATGCCGGACTGCTATCCGTAAGGTTGCGGGTTCGATTCCCGCGCGGGGTGAATATTTGTGTGAACCACAAATGTTTGTCTCGGTCTGGGTGTGTGTGAATGAGTGTGTGCGTAGTTTCTGATACCCTAGATACAAGCTTCGAACTTAGTTAGGGGTCAGTAGGGTATCAGAAACTACGCACACACTCATTCACACACACCCAGACCGAGACAAACATTTGTAAACAATTTTTATTTTTAGAAAGTTAGTTTGTCTTTATTTTACTAGCTTTTATTTAGTGTCACCTGTCCCGTTGTCTGTAATCAATCTTGCAAGCCATTTTTTAGTCTCATGACAATGCAATAAAAGCTAAAAAATAAGCTTGTTTTTAAAAGAGGGGTGTTAATGTGTGTGTGTGTGTGTATCTGTCTGTCTGTGGCATCATAGCTGCCGAACGGATGAAGCGATTGCAATTTAGTTTTTTGTATTAAAGGGGACTTACGCGCGAGTGTTCTTAGACATGTTTAATGAAAATCGGTTAACCCGTTTAAAAGTTATGGGGGTTTGAAAGTAATTGTGTTGGGGGTTTTTTAAATTTTTAATTTAATTGTTTATATTTTTAAGTAAGTTAGTTTAACTTTATTTTTACTACATATAAGATAAGTTGGACTTTCTTCTGCTATCTCTCAGACTACCCATAGAAGGCGGGTGCTGAAATAAATCAGAGCAGATACTTTTCAGTGGTTACGAGCCGCTCCTAATATATTCACGATTGGCCTCCAATAAATTTAAACCGAATTAACACCCTAAGCAATATTGGATGAGCCCTGATAGGCTTTTTATATATAATAAAGGAATTTTCGTTTTTTCATCACTTTTGTCCGCCATTTTGGTAGAAAAATTGGGATTTATTGGCCGCTATTACATTTTAACCGATTTTGGAGGTTGGAGAGAGAGGTTTTGTGTTATTTTTGTATGTTTTTGAAGATTTTAATTGGTTTTTCTTGTGTATGTCGGTTTAGATATTTTAGAAAAAACTAACTGCGCCCCGCGAAATAACCCGCATAGCCCCTTAAGAATGTGAGGACAAAATTATGCTAAAAACCTTCCTCTTGAATCACTCTATCTGTTAAAAACAACCGCATCAAAATCTGTTGCGTATTTTTACATAGGGACAGACAGCGGAAAGCGACTTTGTTTTATATAGTGATACCGAAATACCTAAAAAACACTGACTAGTTGTGCCCCTAGTTTCACCTGCGTTTATATTATAGTCTCAATAAAATACCAGCGAAGATATGGCTTCGGTAGCTCAGATGGCTTAGAGCAGCGCTGTCTGTCCGCGGTCCAAGGTTCATTTCCCAGTAGAAGTGATTTTTTTTATGAATCAATTTTCAGTTACATATTTTATAATGAGTATAAGTATGAAAAAAAATAGTGAAATATTTACTTTCCTAATTGTATAAACCTAGGTTCAATTCGACACAGGACTCGAACCTGGGACATAAGACTTAGCAGACGTCACTATACATTACTATGCATTTGAAGACCTCGATGGCAGAGTGGTCGCCATGCCAGACTGCTATCCGTAAGGGTGCGGGTTCGATGCTCGTGCGGGGTGAATATTTGTGTGAACCACAAATATTTGTTTCGGACTCTGTGTGTGTGAATGAGTGTGTGCGTAGTTTCTGATACCCTAGATACAAGTTACGAGCTTAGTTAGGGGTCAGTTACTGTAATGAGATGATGGAGGGAATGATTATGTTATGTTATTTTAAAAGTTTTTGACTAAAAATCCATAATCTTTTAAAGGGTACGTACCAATATCACAATACACGTACCCAGTAGATACAAAGTAATATGCTAATACAGAGGGACGAAGGTACACCATGTTTAAAATTGTATAACCATCACTACATAGTATAAAACAAAGTCGCTGTCGCTGTCTGTCCCTATGTATGCTTACATCTTTAAAACTACGCAACGGATTTTGATGCGGTTTTCTTTAATAGATAGAGTGATTCAAGAGGAAGGTTTTTGGTATAATTTTATCTCCGTATTCTTACGGGCTCGGGAACTACGCGGGTAAAACTGCGGGGCGCTGCTAGTGTGTTATAAACATGTATGTTTGCGAGGGACTGTACGCACTTTGAATAGTAATAAGGAACAATGAATATTCTAGTTTTAGAAGGGACATTGTTTGCGAACATGGTTTGGGGTTGGAGTCACCGACACGCTTTGGCAACATGTCATGTATTTATAGTGACGGTTTTTTACGTATAGAGCATTAAATTAGTACTGTCGTACTAATAACATCGACAATCGTTACGGGTAGTTAGAGCCCTCAAAAGTCTAACATTTTATTTAACCAAAAAATGTTGTATAGCCCTCCGGGTTGTGAAGGTCTGACGGCAATCGTTTCACGTAAAATACTGACATTCCGCCAAATCTGGTTAAACTGAAAACCGACCCCAAATAAACATGGGATAAAGGTTTGGAAAAGAAAGAGAACGTTGAATTAGTGACCCTATTATGCCAGTGAGTTCGATTCCTGCTTAAGACAAATATTTGTGTGTATGAACATGACTGCTTGTTTTGGTCTAGGTGTAAACATTTACTAAAATAAGTAAGTACCTAATTTTTTTGAAAAATCTTTGTGAACTAGTATCCATGATATGTATCCATAATCCATGCTTTGCTTAGTTCAACGAGATGGCAATACGTGTTATATAAAAACCGGCGAAGAACGAGTCGGACTCGCGCACTAAGGGTTACCAAAATCGTCAAAAAACACGTTTGTTGTATGGGAGCCCCCCTTCAATATTTATTTTATTTTATTTTTAGTATTTGTTGTTATAGCGGCAATAAAAATACATCATCTGTGAAACTTTCAACTGTCTAGCTATCACCGTTTTTGAGTCACAATCTTTCCTGTGCCGGTGACAGCGTCGCTGTAATCGCATCTTTTGGTTGTCAGTTTATTGAAAATGTATCCAAATGACATTAGAGTCACCATGACAAAAGGAGCTTCTAATTTTGGCCGCCGGCACAGAATAGATTGTGACTCATTACAGCCAGTTGATAGACAGACGGACAGCGAAGTCTCAGTAATAGGGTCCCGTTTTTACCCTTTGGGTACGGAACCCTAAAAACTATAAATAGGATATCTAAGTTAGTAGTTAATAACTAAGTTAGGAGTCAATTTCTTAAAATCCATTCTGTTTTGTTGTTGTTCTTTGACAAGCGGTCTGGCAGTACCAATAAAGTACTTACTATTGTATCGATCAGATTGTAATATCTAATATTTTGCAATATGATTATCTTTTTGTGTTTTTATTTATGTTTTATTAAATAAATATCTTTAGAATTATATATGACTAGCAGCGTCCCGCGCTTTCACCCGCGTTGTTCCCGTTCCCGTGGGAAATTCGAGATAAAACATAGCCTATGTACTTTCCCAGATCATAAGCTACCCCTGTTCCAAATTTCAAGTCAATCGGTTCAGTAGTTTAGCCGTGAAAAGGTAACAGACAGACAGAGTTACTTTCGCATTTATAATATTAGTTAGGATATAAAAGAAAGTCGTGTTAGTTACACTATTTATAACTCAAGAACGGCTGAACTGATTTGGCTGAAAATTGGTGGTGAGGTAGCTAAAAACTAGGAGAAGGACTTTTTACCCCCAAATTCCCACAGGAACGGGTACTACGCGAGAAAAACCACGGGGCATTGGTAGTAAATGTATAAATAAAGTCTTACGAATAGCTTTCAGTAAATGTAATAGGAATTTGTGTCTGTCTGTCTGTCTGCAAGTGTAACGGAACCTAACCGTGGCTAATGAGTTGAAACTACGGAACTAGCCACTCTGCGATTTAACTGTGATTTATTATAGTTACAGTAACAGTTGAGATTTAGTCATTTTTGATAAAGACTAATGTATTTTAAATCTTCTATGCTAATATTATAGGAAAGATTTGATTGTTTGTTTGTAACGAATAGGCTCCGAAACTACTGAAATGATAATTAATATCTTTTTACGGGATATTTACACGTACCTATAAGTCGAATGTGGAATCCCTCGACTAGTTTCAGCCACGTCCGGTGGCCATCATCAGGAGGATGAGTGCGATACGCCCGCGACGACGACGTCCCGCTCTGCACTCACGCGACTTACAGGTACGTGTAAATATCCCGTAAAAATATATTAATTATCATTTCAGTAGTTTCGGAGCCTATTCGTTACAAACAAACAATCAAATCTTTCCTATAATATAAGCATAGAAGATTTAAAATACATTAGTCAGCCACATTTCGACTTATAGGTACGTGTAAATATCCCGTAAAAAGTTGTTATGTTATGTTAATGGAAAGCTAATTTATTAGTGAGTGACTTAGGCTATATTTTATCCCTGTATGCCCACGGGAACGGGAACTATGCGGGTGAAATCGCGGAGTCTCTTATGCTTTAGAGTCGCTTTTGAAATGTATTTTAGTTTGCTTAAGTATGCTGAACTGAAGTATCGTTCGTTTCCAAAAAAAGACCATTTTTGCAAAATTGTAAGCAATATGGGATAGCGAATAAAAAACGTATAAAAATTGCTCTACAATATCACTAAATCCACATCACTACATAGTATAAGGTCGCTGTCGCTGTCTGTCCCTATGTATGCTTAGATCTTTAAAACTACGCAACGGATTTTGATGCGATTTTCTTTATTATATGGAGTGATTCAATAGGAAGGTTTTAAGCATTTATTTTATCCCTACATTCTTACGGGAGGGGGAACAACGCGGGAAAAACCGCGGGGCGCTGCTAGTACCATATTAAAAGTAGCCATATACAAAACTTACCTAATTAACGTTCAAACTGTAACTGGAGGTTAATAGGTGGAAGAGACCGATCGCATTCAGTTTGACTGCAACACAGCTAGAATGTTTGAATAATGACTAATGAACTGTTTACTTACACACATTTCGGTAAAAAAAATATTTTTATTTCAAGTAAAAAATATTATTTTTATATATTATTTAGCGGCGCTCCGCAGTTTCACCCGCGTAGTTCCCGTTCCCGTAGGAATATTGGGATAAAATTAATTAAACCGCATCAAAATCCGTTGCGTAGTTTTAAAGATCTAAGCATACATAGGGACATAGGGAAGCGACTTTGTTTTATACTATGTAGTGACTATTCTTGTATCATCTGCAGTATTAATATTTCGTCTGCCAGAGAGGTTTGATCCTGTAAGAATTATACAGGAACTTTGTAATCACTATAAATCGTTACCTTATTTTTTAAATCCCGACGCAAAAAAAGGGGTGTTATAAGTATTTTTTGTATTAAAGGGGTCTTACGTGCGAGTGTTCTTAGACATGTTTGATGAAAATCCGGTTGATCCGTTTAAAAGTTATGGGGGTTTGAAAGTAATTGTGTTGGGGGGTTTTTTAGTTTTTAATTTAATATTATTAATCAATCCCTACTAATCTACTGTCTGTCTGTCTGTCTGTTACCTTTTCACGGCTAAACTACGGAACCGATTGACTTGAAATTTGGTACAGGGGTAGCTTATGGTCCGGGAAAGAACATAGGATACTTTTTATACCGAAATTCCCACGGGAACTACGCGGGTGAAACCGCGGGGCGCTGCTAGTATTTTTATAAATTAGTTTGAAATAGTATTGAAGTTATGCTTTCCTTTTCTTCTTTTCTATTTTACTGCTTTTAGTAACAAGTAATAGAGATTAATAATTTGATAATTTTTATCATTTTTTAGACCTCCACTAACTTCTTTTTCCTGCCTTGTTTTACTTACTATTTTTTTACTTAGACCTGTGCGTGATAAAATATATACTTAGACACCACGAAATAATATCGATTACGCGAGCATGACCAAATGAATATGGCGTAGAACGATTTGATAAAATTAAATATGAGGGCTATATTTATTATATTTTGACAGTTGGATGGCGATAAATAGCTATATCTATTTCGCGAGCATGACCAAATGTCATAAAATTTATTACGTGGTAAAATTAAATATGGCTATTTATGGATATTTTCATCATATTTTGACAGTTGGATGTTGATAAATTGCTAATTCTATCACCTTTTCGAAGTCATGCTAGCCTGGCTCGACTATCCTGCTAATACTATAAATAAGAAAATCTAAAGTACCACGCTGGACAAACAAACAAATTAACATCTATCTAATGAACAATAGTTTACACAGAACGTTTGCCACAAAACGTTTAAAACCTCATGTCAACTCATAAAAGCTTGTAAAAACTTTAAAATAAAATAAAAAACAGTTTTCGCTTTAAAAAATGCAAATATATCATCTCGGTATAAGTTTGTCAGTTTTATCAAACCGGTTTATCCGCCATTTTGAAGTTTGAGTTATGGAAAATGGCGGTAGTTCGAGTTCCACTATTAATTTTGTCAGTGACGTTTGTACTCACGGTTTTCGATAGGTTGAAGATTTAAGATTTAAGTACATTATTTATTGTGTATTAAATATATTAAAATCTCAGTTCAGTGTTTGTTATGTTACAATAAATCTTTTTGATAAGATATATTATAAAATACTAAAAAAACTGTATTTTGAAAAACTTCGAAACTGGTTCACTAAATAAATAAACTGGTAATAAATATTTTGATAGACCTTTATTGGCTTACTAGATGTGCCCTGCGGTTTCACCCGCGTATATCACAATCCCGTGGGAATCCTTTCTTAGCGGATGCCTACGTCATAACATCTACCTGTATGCCAAATTTCAGCCCGATTCGTGCAGTGGTTTGGGCCGTGCGTTGATAGATCACTATGTCAGTCAGTCAGTCAGTCAGTCAGTCACCTTTGAGTTATACTATACATATATGTACGAGTATATTTAGATAGCTGACGTTTAAGAAATATATTTTTCAACACACTTGCTCATTCTTGCTCTTATTTGTGCAAAAACAGCTGAATAATGACAGCAAAAACAGTTGAATAATGACACGCTTGATTCACAAGTGAGTTATAGATTTTTTTTAAATTGTTTAGTTTTAAAAAAGTTTCGATACCAAAAAAAACGTATCCATCCATACATTTTAAAAACAAACTTCAACTATGTTGCCTTACTTTTGGTAGGTCTATGGTTGATTCCATTCATTCATTCATTCGATTCTACTATCCTCGGCTATCTTCAGACCCTCGCCTGACGGCAAGGGGCCTCAATAGCGCATCGGAAGTAATCACCAACTTACCTCGCTTGTACCATAAATAACTATAGATTTGCTTGAATCATTGCGATAACAGCAAAAAGTTGTTCTTTATTATTGAGCACCTACTCAATAATAAAGAACATCTTTTCCATTAAACATCCCATTCCCATAACCCAGTCGTAGTTTTCCATATATTTGCAATAGTCCCAGCAGAACCGGGGACTGTCCTTGGATGCATTTTATAGTGTTATACAGGGTTAGTCGCCGGATTGTGCATCCTTTACACAAGATTAAATATGTCAAAGGGCTTCCGTGTGTTGGCTTTGGCTCCATACCAGCCTTCCAAAAGACCGGGACTCCTTAATAGTCCCGTGAATGGAAAAGAACAAATTTGACTACTAATAAATATGTATAAGAAAATTGCAATGTCATTTATGTTATTATCAAAAACACCTTCAAGAAATGTGAAAAACGCTAACTTACGACAACGCACGATTCGACATTTTACGATAGATAAATTAAAATACAAAATTAAAATAGATTTTTTGAAGAACCAATAGTAGAGTCAAGAGGAGGAATTTAAAAATATCCAACTTTTAACTTTTCGACCGATTGAATCAATTTATTGTGACGTAATAGCAGACCAATCCCTCGGCAATAATATATATTCCCTGACATTTTCATATTTTCACACTTCTATAAAATTTATTGGACAATCTTTCATGATAGTTTTGTTTAAGGTGAGATCAAAAACTTGGGATATGTTATTGATTTTAGTTTTTGAACACATTCGTTAGTATTTTAGGGAAGGTTCATATCTGACGGAACATGCGTCGCGTATTATCGGTCGCGTAACGCCAGTTCAGTTCCGTCAGATATGAACCTTCCCTTACGTAAAAACTAATGGACTGATTTAGTTGAAAGGTACAGTTTTTTTATAACCAGGATTATTAACTTTTTATACAAAATTGATTTAACACGAGTTAGAAACGGAACAGATTTTAACAAAAAAAATGTAAAAAAGCAATTTACAAATAAAAAACAGCATTCATATCAGTTCACTCGTTTTTGAACTCTAAATCACAGTCATATTTGCACATACACACATATAACATAACATAATCATTCACTCCATCATCTCATTACAGTAACTGACCCCTAACTAAGTTCGTAACTTGTATCTAGCTAGGGTATGAGAAACTACGCACACACTCATTCACACACACACCCAGACCGAGACAAACATAAAGCATTGAAACTTATAATACCTACCCCTCTTTTATGCGATAGTGGTTAAAAATAAGATCTTAATTTTTGTTAATTAAAAATTAAAAAAACCCCCAACACAATTACTTTCAAACCCCCATAACTTTTAAACGGGTTAACCGATTTTCATCAAACATGTCTAAGAACACTCGCACGTAAGTCCCCTTTAATACAAAAAAACCTAAATTGGTTCATCCGTTCGGGAGCTATGATGCCACAGACAGACAGACACACAAACACACACACACAAATACACACACACAGACACACAGACACGCCAAACTTATAAAACCTCTCTTTTTGCGTCGGGGGTTAAAAAGGTAGGAAATTACTTAAAAAACCTTTCTAAAGCAATAAGAATCCCTAACACAATATGTTCAGAAATAAAGGAATAAGAGCGTCGTAAATCAGTTTTATTAAGCTAAAAATCTGTCTGTACCCAATTTTTACGGATATAACAAAATTAAATATTAAAAGAATCACATTTTTAAAATTGACTTCAATACGACGACCTTGATAGCAGAGTGGTCACAATGCCGAACTGCCGTAAGGTTGCGGGTTCGAATCCCGTGCGAGGTGAATATTTGTGTGATCCACAAATGTTTGTCTCGGTCTGTGTGTGTGAATGAGTGTGTGCGTAGTTTCTGATACCCTAGATACAAGTTACAAACTTAGGGGTCAGTTACTATAATAAGATGATGGAGTGAATGATTATGTTATGTTATACGCTGCTTGCTTTTAAGGTTGTGGATTCGATTCCCACAACTTATCTCTCTAAACAATACATCATCACCGTTTGTTTGTTTAAGACAAATTTGTCTTTTATGTATTATCATTTCATAGTTTAAAACAAAGTCGCTTTCTCTGTCCCTATGTCCCTATGTTATGCTTAGATCTATAAAACTACGCATCGGATTTTGATGCGGTTTGTTTTAATAGATAGACTGATTCAGTGGATAGAGTGATTCAGGAACAGGAACTACGTGGGTGAAACCGCGGGGCCCCGCTAGTAACTTATAATAGACCTTTGCCCAGCAGTGGGACACTATAGGTTGACAAAAAAAAAACTTTTTTATAAAAAAAATATTAGGTTTTTGTAAATACATCACTTATAATTTATAGCTATGTATTTACAAATAACTAATATTTAATTATCCTTTGTCTAGACAAGGTTTATTTATTTTGTACGAGTATGTACAGGCAATATATTTATTTATTTACTCACTCTAGAAGTAAGACTCTCCATAGAAACGTATTCTAGAATTTCATCCCTCGATATATCTATACTAATATTATAAAGAGGAAAGATTTGTTTGTTTGTTTGTTTGTTGGTAATGAATAGGCTCCGAAACTACTGAACCGATTTCAAAAATTCTTTCACTAATGGAAAACTAATTTATCAGTGCGTGACATAGGCTATATTTTATCCCCGTAATCCCACGGGAACGGGAACTACGCGGGTGAAACCGCGGGGCAAAGCTAGTCTAATATATAAAATTCTCGTGTCACAGTTTTCGTTGCCATACTCCTCCGAAACGGCTTGACCGATTCTCATGAAATTTTGTGAGCATATTCAGTAGGTCTGAGAATCGGCCAAAATCGATTCATCCCGAAATTCCCACGGGAACGGGAACGGGAACTACGCGTGTGAAACTGCGGGGCGCAGCTAGTTTAGCATTTTTTATATCTAAATACTAGCAGGACCCCGCGGTTTTACCATAGTTCAAGCTCCCGTAAGAATGCAGGGATAAAATTAAACTAATAACCTTCCTCTGGAATTACTATATCTATTAAAGAAAACCGCATCAAAATCCGTTGCGTAGTTTTAAAGATTTAAGCTTACATAGGGGCAGACAGCGGGAAGCGACTTTGTTTTATACTAAGTAGTGAAGAAAAGTAGTAATCACTATGCTTATCTAACATATAGGTTATCTAGGACATCGGTCTGGGTGTGTGTGTGAATGAGTGTGTGCGTAGTTTCTGATACCCTAGATACAAGTTACGAACTTAGTTAGGGGTCAGTTACTGTAATGAGATGATGGAGTGAATGATTATGTTATGTTATGTTATCTCAAATCCCTGCCCTGGTTAAAAAAAATAATCTACTTAATTCAGGAATCAAACTTGGTTCTACCAACTCAGATTTGCACATAAGCGTGTATATAACATAATGTTACATAATAATTCACACACTCACACCGCACTGCAACATTCATCGCAGTACATACAGGTACATTAAATCAAGTAAATTGTGTTACGCGAACAGATTTATATCGCACGAGAGTCGTTCACTAAATTGCTATAATACACCTGCTTTTTTACACGCTGGTTCGGGTACGGTCTGAGTGGGGACTTAGTAAAATTATATAACTTTTGGTTGTACAGTTGAAATTTTAAGCGGTGGTTGGAAGTATTGGTGTATTTTTAGGTGTTTGTAGTTTATATTAATGTGGAATAAAGATTTTGTTGGTATTCAGTTTTTTTTACCTTGAATAGGCTTGCACTTGACTGTAACTCGCCTGATGGAAAGCGATGATACAGCCTAAGATGGAGCGTGTTCGCATAGAATTTGATTAAGTAAGTACAATGTTAATAGTATATAGTTAATAGTATTCAATAAAGAATTTCGTATCGTATCGTATCGTACAATGATAATCCATATAGACACGATTCCTAAACTTTGCATATTGAGGTATATATGTATATAACTTCGTTATCATCATCAGATTATATGTGGTTTTCTAAATAATGTTTTTTAAAATTAATATAAATAACCCTATTTAAACGAAATTTCGACACTAATTTTGTTTATTTTTATTTTATCCAACTATTATACACAGATTCTTTCAATGTTTGGAAAAGATTATATAAATCCAAAAATAATCTCAAATCAAAGATTCAAATTATTTTAATAATAATTACTCGCTGAAAGATTAACATATCTAAATAAATACAGTTTTTATATTTATTATGGTTACTAACACTAATCATAATAATTTGATATCTGAACAAAATTCAGTTTTTAATTTCCCTCATAAAAGTTATTTATTCAATTTTTCCACCATCTTCATAAAACAAGATTAACAAGACATAATCTGCCTTATTTGCGTTGCATTTTTAGTCTGGTTTAGCACTAAACCAGGTTTTACAATCAATATTGAATATTGTCAAAGTGACAGATTTGACTGACAAAGTGTCAAATGCTTACTAGGTTTTGTTAAACCAGACTAAAAATGTAGATGTCTATGTTTTCCTAACTTTGTTTAAATTATGTTAAGTCCAAACATCAACCCAACTCGGCCCACTGTGCGTGTAATACTACACATTTGTCAGAACGAAAAAAAAATCGAGTAATATAACCCGCGGATATAGAATGAAAGTATCACGAAACGTGCGAATCTATTACACATGGAGTGGAGTTATTACACGACATCATGTGATTTGTAGACTTAATTCTTGGAAATTTTCGCCTTTGTTTGTATATTCAAAGTTTTTACCTCGGCTGGGATTTGAACCTAGGACTATGCGTGTTAAGCCGCGAACCCACCGCCACGCACGCTCCGCCCACGGTACACGGCCACACAGCTCAGTTAGACCTATAGCCGAGTCAGGAGTCAGTCACGAATGTATCAATGACGTCATTTTCGTGCGTAGCGTGTGTGTGTACTTCGGTGGGTTTTACCTCATACATTTTCATAGCGAAGCTGAGTACACGTGCGTAGCGTGTGCGTGTACTTCGGTGGGTTTGAGCTTTTAGTACCACTTTAAACCAAAGAATACTTCGGGTCAAGTCTGTTAACTATAAGGCTAGGCGTATGCTGAGACGCGGGCGACGCAGGCCGCGCAGGGCAGAGCAGGCACGTGCGACGCAGACATGTGTCTGTCCTGCTCTCTCTTGCGACGTTCCATGCAACACAAAATCTGCTCTGCTCTGCCCTGCGCGGCCTACGTCGCCTGCGTCTCAGCATACGCCTAGTCTAATGTACATTTATTGCTTAAGACATACACAATCGATTTCTAGAATGAACGTTAATTGAATAAAACTTCTTTAACGTAACGCCAGAAAATGTAAAACAAAAATATAACCACGAAAATAACCATTAAAGTAGTTTTATTTATAACCCGCGTTTCACCTGCGTAGTTCCCGTTCCCGTAGGAATATGGGGATAAAATTAAGCTAAAACCTTCCCACTGAATTACTCTATCTATTAAAACAAACCGCATCAAAATCCGTTGCGTAGTTTTAAAGATCTAAGCATACATAGGGACAAAGGGACAGAGAAAGCGACTTTGTTTTATACTATGTAGTGATTCAAGTTATGTACTAAGAACAAAATGACATTTTATTTCGATTTTCAAATAATCAAGTTAAACACAAATCTAAATATCGCAGTGAAACCAGCAGTAACCAGTTACTTTAAATAGTAATTACTAACGAAAACAATATGAGCTAATTGTATTACTTCGAGTACAAACAGTCTAACTTTAGATCCAATACATTAAGAGACCTTGACATTTACAACGAAAGATCACTTGTAATAGTTAGGGCAGTTTTATAAGTGGGGGAATAAACGCGAAGGCAATATTAATATATTAGGTACTGACCTTAGGATTTCCGATGATTTTAAGTACGATGTAAAAAAGGAGTGTTTTAAGTTTTTATATGTATTATAAAGATTTTAAACGTGGCTAATAATGATTAAAGCCACGTTTAAAATCTTTATAATCTTTATTAACTCATTGGAGTTACAAGTGAGTGAATTGAATGAATGAAATAGGTTGTTTTTTATATATCACTACATAGTATAAAACAAAGACGCTTTCTCTGTCTCTATGTCCCTATGTATGCTTAGGTCTTTAAAACTACGCAACGGATTTTGATGCGGTTTGTTTTAATAGATAGAGTGATTCAGTGGAATGGTTTTTAGCATAATTTTATCCTCATATTCCTACGGGAACGGGAACTACGCGGGTGAAACCGCGGGGCGCCGCTAATAAAAATATAAATACGATATCTTATATTGCCATAGTGCGCTAAAATATTTGCCTTTAATGGAGATCGAACACATGACCTTTTGCATATAAGCATAATATCACCAAATATGCGACTTGTCAAATTAAAATTTAAAATACGATTACGAAATTATTATTTAAATTATATTTCATTGAAATAAAACTAAGCGTTTTGCTCGCTATTGTGAAACGTTCCTAAGTACTAGCCTCAGAGCGATTAGAAAAAATACTTTTTAATTTATATTTCTTTTCAATTGAAGTTCTTTGTGAAATATTTTTATATTCAGAATATTTTTTGCCTTTTATATTGTGACGGTTTTTGATTGCTTTGTGTAAATATTTAATAATATTTTAGTTTTTTGTTAAAGTTAAAGAATTAATACATTTTGTATTGCTAGATGAAAGTCAGACGAGATCAGGATTCATTATTAGGCGAGGTTTCACCTGATAATAACCTTTATGTCTATTATAATAAGTACAATAATTGTGTGAAAAACATTTCAAAGTAAGATCTATCTATAAGTAACTAGCTGTGCCCCGCGGTTTTACCCGCATAGTTCCCAATCCCGGGGGAATGTCGAAATAAAACAGCCATAGACATAGCCTATGTCCTTCCCCGGACTATAAGCTACCCCTGGTACCAAATTTAAAGTCAATCGGTCCAGTAGTTCACGCGTGATGGCGTGACCAAGGGAAATAGGGATTCATTTTTATATACACCCCTATTTTGAATTCGAGATACTTAATCACACAGCTAATGTAAACGACGGGTGACAATATAATAGTGAAGTTAGTTATTTTCTTTTGCTTTTATTTAAAAAGTGATAAGTCAAAGTTTTTCAAAATCCCGCCAAATTTTATTATTCTACACCGAACAACACGCGAACGCTGCGATACACAGCTGAGCGCGGTCATCGACCCGAGCCGTCACAGAATACTTGATAGCTAGTGTGCCGTCTGGTAATACGACATTTATTTAGTATTTTTTAAAGATAAGTAATCGACTATCATTTTTGATATTTTTATTGGATATATGGATTCAGTTACTGCTACAGATATACTGATTTTAATAAGTCCCATCATTTCAAAATAAGGGTGTATATAGAGACTAGCTGTGCCCCTCGGTTTCACCCGCGTAGTACCCGTTCCCGTGTTCCCGGCAATTATTCAAATTTTCTCACCTTTTAACCTCCTAGACCTCCACGAACATTTCAAGACAAGATAAGATAAATCCGTTCAGCCGTTCTCGAGTTTTAGCGAGACTAACGAACAGCAATTGATTTTTATATATACAAGATTAAGAGATTAGAAAGTTATAATAATGTCCACTAAAATTGCAAATATTTCACAGAAATTCTGACAATCATATGACTTACTAGCTGTGCCCCGCGGTTTTACCCGCGCAGAACCTTATCTCGTGGGAATTTTGGGTTAAAAGTCCTATGTTACTCCTTACTACATCAGCTACCTGCCAATAAAAGTCCCGTCAAAATCGGTCCAGCCTGCCATTACATAGGTTAGCCGGAACAAACAGACAGACAGTGTATGTACCGTATTTATATTCATATGCATGTGGTAAAAAGTGATAATTTAAATAATACAAACAGACACTCCAGTTTTATTTATATGTATTATTAATCGTTATATTATATTGAAGGACCCTAAAAGAGTATAGTTACATTAAATTACATTACAAATCCCTTTATCTAACTCACAATTACTACATGAATACGAAACCACTAGCGCTACGAATACGAATATTTCTACTGCGAATATCGTAGCACAGTACTACGACGTAGACGGACTACGTCGTAGTCATATTTCACTAAGTCGCTACCCGCTGTCCGTCCCTATGTATGCTTAGATCTTTAAAACTACGCAACGGATTTTGATGCGGTTTGTTTTTATAGATAGAGTGATTCAAGAGAAAATTTTTTAGCATAATTTTATCCCCGCATTTTTACGGGAGCGGGATCTACGCGGGTGAAACCGTGGGGCGCTTGTTTATAGTAACTTAAGTGCCTCAGAACGAGCTAGATTTCGACAATTTATTGCAGCAATGGTACAGCTAAGTTGCCGATTATATATCGCAACACAATGCAATAATTGCTGTAATATATTGCAGGTTACCAGGCGATATTTTCAAAATATTTCATAGCTAATATCTTGTCTAATTAATCTAGCCGGCTAGATTTCAAATGATTCACCCCGATTGCAAATATACTAATCTATCCAACGACGATATCGATGGCAGAGTGGTCACCATGCCGGACTGCCATCCGTGAGGATGCGGGTTCGATTCCCGTACGGGATGAATATTTGTGTGAACCACAAATGTTTGTCACGGTCTGGGTGTGTATGAATGAGTGTGTGCGTAGTTTCTGATACCCTAGATACAAGTTACGAACTTAGTTAGGGGTCAGTTACTGTAATGAGATGATGGAGGGAATGATTATGATTATATTTGACATTAAAAATAGGAGCAATGTGTAATTATCATAGCCCGTTCCTACCCACTATTCTTATAGTTTAATACATCCTACTAATATTATAAAGCAAAATGTTTGTGAGTGTGGATGTTTGTTCCTCTTTCACGCAAAAACTACTGAATGGATTTTAATAAAATTTGTTACAGAAGTTCCTCATACCTAGGAATAACATATAGGACTTTTTATCCCAAAATTCCCACGGGATACGGTTCCACGCGGGTAAAACCGCGGGGCACAGCCAGTGTTATATAAATGTTAGAAATTATATACATTTTACGTCTTTCTCAAGAATATTCCATATTTATTCCGGCCATGTAATCTAGTTATAACAATAATATTGAAAAGAGTGCCCCATACATCTGTACAATAATTCCACTCCGTTAAATTCGTATAAAATTTAATTATCCCATATAAAAAGCCGATAAAACTGCGTTCACTTTATCAACGATATTTCCTTCAACCTTTTTGTAGTATAGGATTATAGTATTTATATCAAAGTAATAAGGTATATTTTCCAGTGTGTTGCTCAATAAAAATATTTTTCTATTACTTATGAAAATTGTCCGAATTACTTTAAGTGAAATCTTTTTGTGGTATTCCTGATGGGTCATAGCCAGCGGTGGATTTACACTAGGGGCAGTCGGGGCAAGTGCCCAGGGCGGCAAATGTTTTAGGGCGGAAAAATTTTGAAAGCGATAAGAAATTTTTTTTAGTAATAGGGCGGACTTTTTTCTGGTGCCCAGGAGCGGCATTGAGTTTAAATCCGGCCCTGGTCATAGCTATATTGTATTAGGGTTTTATTAAGAACACATTTTGTTTTTTAGTATTGTGGACTATAAAGTGTGAGGAAACGAGGTTTCAATAAAAATATTTTATCTATTTTATTTTAATACAAAAATATTTTTTGTTAATGACAAAAAATATTATTTTCTTTTCATGGTATAAAACAAAGTACCGCGATTTGTTTGCTAAGATCTTATAAGCAACGCAACGGATTTTAATAAAGCACGTTAAGTTGACAATCCCGGTTATTAGGACGGGATGCATCCTCTGTTCAAATTTGAATGTCTCTTTGAATTCTCTTTGAATTCTCTGTCTGTCTGTTACCTTTTCACGGCTAAACTACTGAACTGATTGACTTGAAATTTGGAACAGGGGTAGCGTATGGTCCGGGGAAGGACAAACGCTTAGCGTTTTATCCCGGAATTTCCACGGGATCGGGAACTACACGGGTGAAACCGCGGGGCGCTGCTAGTTATAAAAATATTTTTACTATTTTATTTTATTACAAAAATATATTTTGTTATGTTAAAAAATAAATATCTTGTTTTCATAGTATTATAAAACAAAATCACTCAATATAAAATAAATCAAATTCGCGTAAAAACCATACAATAAAAATTTCACACTTAAAATATTACTAGTATAGTAGATAAAAAACAGTTCATCGTATAAAACGTCTCATAATTGCATTCACTAATACAATCATCTGTGAACAATATACTGTGTATCTGTGGTCGTTAGAACTTCGGACGCTGCCAATGTGGACGTACTAAGGGCGAAGGGATTGGGCGAATAATACACTTAGAAAAAAGCGTTTGGGGGCTCACCAGCTTAATTTTATCAATATTTTTTTTATTGATATTTTTAAAACTGCTTTTTGCCCGCACCATATTAAAACGTCCTATTTATTTAAATTATAAAATAATATTTTAAAGATTTTCTGCATATACATGAATTGTTATATATCAAATCTGTAGGTGTTGTAGTTTTTCCGTGATAATGTACCACAAAATTGTATCAATTTTTACGTAACTATTGCTTCGGTTACCCCAATGAGGAAAAAAAACAGTTTTTAAAGAACTATTTTATTTAATATCGTTGAAAATATGAATGCGATAAAATACATATACAAAAACAATACTTTTACCTAAAAATATCAGAATTAAAACTCAATTTTAAGTTCTCACACATTTGACTTCAATAAAACCAAAAATAAATTACGTTAGGATTATCTTTGGTTTACTTATAAGTTGTTATTAAAGCATGTATACTTATACCACTGGGAAAGATATTAATATTAATTAAAAAAATATCAGACAGGGATTTTTTGAACAAATAACAAGATGTTTTTATAGTTATCATGGTTATTAAGCACTTAAATTATTATGATTAACTGGATATTTACCATGTATATTATTTGTTTCGAGTTTCCGATATTTCGACGCTGTTGCAAGCGCCATGATCACGGATGAACAATATCGGAAACTCGAAACAAATAATATACATGGTAAATATCCCGTTAATTATAATAATTTGAGAAATAACAAGATGTGTTTATTTTTAAATTGTGAGAGTGAAGCTCAAGCTAGTTAGAAATTGTGTTATTTTTCTTTGCACATAAGACAGAATCCTATTAATATAATTTCATGTTATTTGTGAGTTTTGTTTGAGTGTGGCCTTAAAGTATGTATTGTCGCCCATCCCCCGCCCTCAGTACATCCCTGTCTAAAACTACAGACTAACTTCGATTTCATAATTTTACTTTGTAGCATCGTTGAAATCTATCTATCGGTGGATTTGAAATGTTTCATTTAAGTTTTAAGTTTATTTTTATTGATTACTATTATAAGTAAGAAATTACTGTTTGTTTGTAGCTATTGGGAATTTAGCAAAGTATATCGTTTAAAACGTTTGTTACTTATATTTTTTTTTATTATTAATTGTTTGTTTATTATTATTTATTGATTTATTTATTGATATACATATGACTACATTTACTTCTTGAATGTATTAGGTTTAATTATAATGTGTAAAAAACATTATGTATTGTTGCTTAATTAATGTTGTCTCGTCTCACTGTGTTTGCTGTCAGAAGAGTCGCTGCCGGGGTTCTGTCGGAAGACCAGCGCTCCATCGTGACTTAACACGATGGAGCTATAGCTGAGACAGAACCATTTCAGCACACCTTTCATTTTGTTTCCTTTTTTTTTTCTCCGATTTTTTTTCTCTGTATTAGTGTCTGAATAAATGTTTTCTTAAAACAGCCGTTGCTAATATTCGATCTATCTATGATCTTGCTTCTCAACAGATACAAATCTCTGTAAGTATACTTAACTGTTATTTTACCGTCTGCGCGTCAAAAAAAAACCCAGAATTTACGTTAAAGTTAGACACTAAAAGACACACAGAAATTAGTAATTTTAAATGTACAGACGTCTTCCATCTTAGTCTTCTGTGATCGCGGGTTCTGTAAAGAATCCGAAATGTCAGAAAATGTAAAACAAATTACAACCACGACAAAAATCCGTTTAAGTGTTTTATTTCAATGTGTAGTGAGTGAAATCAAAGAAATTTATAAATAGTCTAATATATAAAATTCTCGTGTCACAGTTTTCGTTGCCATACTCCTCCGAAACGGCTTGACCGATTCTCATGAAATTTTGTGAGCATATTCAGTAGGTCTGAGAATCAGCCAACATCTAATTTTCATCCCGAAATTCCTACGGGAACGGGAACGGGAACTACGCATGTGAAACCGTGGGGCGCAGCTAGTAATTATATAAAATTTAGTTTAGTTTCAATTGGTTTTTCGTTAGATTTTCAAACAAGTTGAATTTCCTTTGTTAAACCGCAGAAGCTAGTTTAAACAAAACTTTTTTGTTAAACAAATTCATAGTACAAAAGTTTACCCAACCGAGACCGAACTAAAGCGGTGTGAACAGGATTCACCATAAAATATATTAAGATTTGAAAGTCATATCGTATTCATAACTCTAGTTTCAACGTTGACTTTTAAATTTAAACTGATATTTAAGTTTCACGTTTTAAATTAAGTTATTTTGTTTAAGTTTAAAACGAGTTTAGAGATATTGAGACAAAGTTTGTTTGGGTTTTTACTTGAGATAATGATTTATTCATATATTTTATTCATTGCTCAATATTTGTTTAGTTACTTTTTAATCATTCGCTCCATCATCTCATTACAGTAACTGACCCCTAACTAAGTTCGTAACTTGTATCTAGGGTATCAGAAACTACGCACACACTCATTCACACACGAATACAGACCAAGATACACATTTGTGGTTCACACAAATATAATTTACCTCGCACGGGAATCGAACCTATAATACTTTGTTTGGCAGACCAACATGATGACCACACTGCGCTTTGGCTCGTATTTTTTACGTATATTTAAATATATTCTTAATAGTTACTTAATAGTACACTATGCAGCAAAGATTCTTACAATTTAGGTCTCTATCATAACATAATCATTCGCTCCATCATCTCATTACAGTAACTGACCCTCTAAGTTCGTAACTTGTATCTACTAGGGTATCAGAAACTACACACACACTCATTCACATTTAACTTTATATATTTAACTTAGAGACTTATGAAACAGTTCAACATTGTTTCATAGGATTGCAAAATGTTGCCAAAGTTAGCTGAATTGCAGTTCCTACAATATGTAACTTATCAATATGTTGAAACTACGATACAGTTAAACTTTTACGTTAAAATCAGTGTAGATAACTTGAAATTTTGATTTAGTGTTGATTTGATATTCGCTTAGCTTTTAAAGTATTGAAGTCGCTATAATATTATGTACCTACGAGTACCTTTGAAAAATGTATGTCACTATTTCATCAAAAAAGTTTAATCTATTCTTTGACTATTTCATGATTTTGAATTTGGACCGTATCGTATTGAAGTCGCTATAATTTTTCTATCTGTTATTGAAGTCGCTACGACATTACTTTAGTGTCAACATATTAAAAAAATAATCATAACATAACATAATCATTCACTACATCATCTCATTATAGTAACTGACCCCTAACTAAGCTTGGAGCTTGTATCTAGGGTATCAGAAACTATGCACATATACGCACCATAAATCAAATGTCTCGGTCATGACATGATTCACAACTCAAAAAAACAAATAACCAATCGAATTGAGATCTTCCTACTTTTTAACCCCCGACGCAAAAAGAGGGGTGTTATAAGTTTGACGTGTCTGTGTGTGTGTGTGTGTATCTGTCTGTCTATGGCATCATAGCTCCCGAACGGATGAACCAATTTTAATTTAGTTTTTTTTTTTGTATTAAAGGGGACTTACGTGCGAGTGTTCTTAGACATGTTTGATGAAAATCGGTTGACCGCTAAAATATTTCTTCAGTGTTGATATACTAAGTCGTCTCCAAAGCTAAGTTACTCATTGTAGTCGATACGTTACTGCTTACATAATTAAACACTCTCTATTATTAAAGTATTCACACATAAATCCAACTAACAGAACAGATAAACTATGAACATTATTATAAGTACAACAAAAGTATCGATGGAACACAGCAAAGTTAACATTTTATTATCAACTACCCCGCGGTTTTACCCGCATAGCTTCTGATCCCGGGTCAATTTCGGGATGAAACGTAGCCTATGTCCTTCCCCGGACTAATATAAGCTGGCCCTGTAACATCCTTTTTACTATATATTGCAAAAGTAACTCTGTCTATCTGTCATACCTTTAACGGCTAAACTACTGAACCGATTGACTTGAAATTTGGTACAAGGGTAGCTTATGGTACGGGGAAGGACACGTTTTATCCCGATATTCCTACGGGATCGGGAACTACGCGGGTGAAACCGCGGGGCATAGCTAGTTTTTCTATATATTATTTTCCTGTAAAAAAACTACTGAGTTTAGCTGTGAAAAACAGACAGACAGAGTTAGTTACTTTCGCATTATAATATTAGAGGTGGCCATTGATGAGCCAGTTTAACTGATCAGTTGAACTGTCGTCCATCCAAAATTGTGCGTCAATCACCGGAGCGATTACAGATTTCAATAGGAAAATCTAGTTGGCCTAAAACTTTTGGAGTGACGCCACAGTTTTATGTCCGGACTGATCAGTTCAACTGACTCGTCAATAGCCACCTTAAGTATAACAAAAGTATCGGCGCAAAACAGCAAAGTTAACATTTTTATTATCAATATCAGATGGGAAGGTTTTCCCAAATATGTAATAAGGTATGGAGGTATGGAGGTACAATGAATACCTCCGTTTTTACCAAATATTGGTATTGTGAAAAGGGCTGACCCTGATACTTTGTAGGGTCTCCATAGGCTAGGGGGAAAATGTAGACGGAACTTGGGTATGAATGAGCAGTTTTGTTAGAGATGATTTGCTCATTGTAGCTGTAAAAATATTTTGGATTAGATAGTTCAACGGTGGACATCTTTATGCAGATTTTTTTTGACGTGAAACGTCTTTAAAATCGCGGTGAAACATACGGGTACCAGGTTTTAAAAGTGGACCGTAACGAAAAGGTCTATATCATCGTACCTTAATAATTAAAAAACTATTAGTCTTAGAAACAAAAATGTGGTGTGAATATTTCACTTATATAGTCAGCTCGCTGTTATGACATTGAATTTTCTTGTTTTCATTATTTTACTTTAAAAGCGATTCGCTAACATAGACGTTTCACGTTAAAACCAACGGCTGTGTGTCCCGGTACAGCCCCACCCGATTTTTGTATCCAGAATAGGCTTGCACTTGACTGTAACTCGCCTGATGGAAAGCGATGTACAGCCTAAGATGGAGCGTGCTCGCCTAGAAGGTACCTATTGACTCGCGACTTAAAAAGACCCGGATTGTATGTTTCAGGAAACAGAGAAGCTGGCATGGAGTAAGTGATGATGATAAATTTCATGTCTTTATTTGCTACGTGATTCTAACAGTTCTTTGGTTTGGATTTAAAAAAAAAACGGACCCCCAACTCTCAACTACTTGAGACCGTTATTCTGTGAGGGTCTGGGATAGTTTGCTTAGCACAATTCGAAACTTGTATCTAGGGTATCAGAAACTACGCACACACTCATTCACACACAGCCAGACCGAGACAAACATTTGTGGTTCACACAAATACTCACCCCACACCGGAATCGAACCCGCAACCTTACGGATGGCAGTCCAGCATGGTGACCACTCTGCCATCGTCAAAACAGACATATTACACACATACTAAACTGTGTCACAATTAAAAAAAAATGGTCCGTCTATCCCTTTTCCTATATCCTAAAGGTCTATGTTACATTGTTTCACATAAAGACTTGTGACGAAATTTGAGTGAAGATTTAAGTAGCGTCAGCAAAATAAACGGAAAGATCGTAAAATAACATTTTTGGTCGAAACGAGAATAGGAATTGATCTATTGTCTGTGGGGTCGGGTTTTATACAGTTTTTGTTGAAGGAAAATATCTTCTTACGTCGTTGTATGGGGACTTGTTTTTTTTTTAATATTATTGTATATTTCTTTTACTTTAAAAAAAATCATACTGTTTTCGTCGAAGGAAAATATTTTATTTCTTTTTAATATCTAACTTCTTATCTAATATATAAAATTCTCGTGTCACAGTTTTCGTTGCCATACTCCTCCGAAACGGCTTGACCGATTCTCATGAAATTTTGTGAGCATATTCAGTAGGTCTGAGAATCGGCCAACATTTATTTTTCATCCCGAAATTCCCACGGGAACGGGAACTACGCGTGTGAAACCGCGGCGCATACTAGCCATGCCTGATTGATTAATATAAGCTGAAGAGTTTGTTTGTTCTCTCCGAAGCTAAGGTCTGATTTGAAAAATTCTTTCAGTGTTAGATAGCCCATTTATCGAGGAAGGCTATAAGCTATTTAACATCACGCTACGACCAAAAGGAGATGAGATAATGTGGGTTAAACCGCGGGGCGGCGCTAGTTATTGTATTCTCTTTACTTTTTAAAACGTAATGTTACTTTAACTTCCATCATAATAATATCATGAAATCATGCCCTTATTTTGTCTTGTGTGCGTGGAATTGTAACTTGTTGTTCATTTCTTAATATTATCGTATATTTTTATTCCCTTTCTTTATTGTATAATTATTATATCCACTATTTTAAAGGGGTCCCGTACGTTGTAGCGAATGGTCGTTGTGGCGAAAAATTTTTTGCGTGGTATTTCACCTTTATAGTTTTAAAGTAGCATATAGCGTAATTTCAAACATTTTCGCCACAACGTTTGTCGCTCCAGTGTCATTCGCCCTGGTGGAATTCGCTGCAAAGACCTTTCGCTCCAGCGTACCACGTCAAAAGTTTTCGCCACAACGACCTGTCACTACAACAACGTCATTCGCCACAACGTTCGTCGCTCCAGTGTCATTCACCCTGGTGAAATTCACTTCAGCGACCGTTCGCTCCAGCGTCATTCGACACAACGTACGGGACCCATTTTAAAGACGTACTTTGACTGTTTTTGTTCTCTTACGAAAAAACTTTCCAATATGGAAGGAATATTCCTGTTGTTTTGTTTTTATTATTTTAGTAGCTGTGCCCCGCGATTTTCCTTATCCTTTCTTAGCGGGTGCCTGCTTCATAATAACTAGGTGTACACTTACAAGTACCTACTTTATGCATACGTACATACATACTGTCAACTATACCCAATTTTAATATATTTTTGTAACATGGGAACATGTTTATAAACAAATTAATTAATTGAAATGAATTAAATTTACTATTGTTTTGTGCATTCCAGCCAAAAGCGTTTACCATTCTATATGTAATAACATGATTATTTATTTATTTATTTTAAAACAGGCACACCAACAGAAAGTACATAAAACATTCTTAAAAATATAGTATCTATATGTAACAAAATTTAGATGTACAGACCAATTACAGGTGTACACAGCGTTCACAAGTAAAATTAATAATCGTCGTAAAATTAATAATCGTAAGTAAAATTAATAAACGTAAAATTAAATTATTATTCATATTTTGACCATTAATTACACTAAATGTTTAATGTAAACTTTGGGATGCAATAAAAAAAAATATTATTATGTCTTTTCCATTCACGGGACTATTAAGGAGTCCCGGTCTTTTGGAAGGCTAGTATGGGGCCAAAGCCAACACACGGAAGCCCTTTGACATATTTAATCTTGTGTAAGGGATGCACAATCCGGCGACTATCCCTGTATAACACTATAAAATGCATCCAAGGACAGTCCCCGGTTCTGCTGGGACTATTGCAAATATATGGAAAACTACGACTGGGCTATGGGAATGGGATGTTTAATGGACTGGGTATTGGGGAACTATGGGGACTATGACACCCGCCGATACAATGCTATAAACATGTACGAAGTGGCGGATGGAGACTTGCCAGCTCTATAACTGGGCCCCCCAAACAAGTCGCTCGAGTCGCAACAAGGGGGCAACATGAAACGAGCGGCTTTGAGAGTGGAGTAGACGCCCTGGGTTTTAAACCGCGATCCACTGAGCCCGAGGGTCCAGCTTCATGCTAAGCCAACTCACCACTTACGCAACGCCCCTCACTCTCCGAGCACCAAAGTGCTCTCGCGGGCTCCACTCCGGCCGGCCAGTGAAGGCAAGCGGAGGTGAGGAACGGGGACCTCCCCCGGGAGCGCGTCAGGTCCGCGGGGTCGCTACTCCCCGACACCCCGCCTCAAAGGTGCCCTGCGGCCAAAAAAAAAAATTATTATTAATATTATTATTGAATAACAACTATAACTTATCAAACTTTGTTTTATTAATTTTTTATTTGTATTTTTCTGCTATCCGTATCCCCGGACCTCCCTCGGAGTTCGGATCTACCATCGCCCAAATATCGGAGACAGAATGAAACTCTAATCTCGTTTGTGCTATGTAATAACTATTTATTTAACATTTTATTTTATTTATTTATCTCCCTTCATCTAATATTATAAACGCGAAATTGATTTCTTTGATTTGATGAACAGTACACATTGAAATAAAACTACTGACGAAATAAAACATTTTGACGACCTCGATGCAGAGTGGTCTCCATGCCGGACTGCCATCCGTAAGGTTACGGCTTCGATTCCCGTGCGGAGTGAATATTTGTCACCACAAATGTTATCTCGGTCTGGGTGTGTATGTGAATGAGTGTGTGCGTAGTTTCTGATACCTTAGATACAAGTTTCGAACTTAGTTACTGTAATGAGATGATGGAGGGAATGATTATTTAATGTATGGTTTTTTGTCGAATTGATAAAACCTTGAAACACAACTTACAGCTGTATACATTCGTTTACTTATAGTTTGGCTTATAATTAACAAATCTTTACTAATGTCATAAATGCAAAAGTAACTCAGTCTGTCTGTCTGTCACGTTTACAAGCATATACTAGTGAACCGATTTACATGTTTGGTACCATTAAAATCTAGAGCTTGACAAAAGACATAAGCTACATTTTATCCCAAATTTCTCACGGGATAAGTTTCCCAGTAAAATATAAATTCGTAACGCCTCACCAATCTAGTCCGCGACTAACTCGAAGTTTCAAGTTCGATTCCTGCCAGGCTGGCATGACTTCGAAAACGTGATAGATATAGCAGTTTATCAACATCCATCTGTCAAAATATGATGAAAATATCCGCCATATTTAATTTTACCACGTAATAAATTTTATGACATTTGGTCATGCTCGCGAAATAGATATAGCTATTTATCGACATCCAACTGTCAAAATATAATAAATACTAGCAGCGCCCCGCTGTTTCACCCGCGTAGTTCCCGTTTCCGTAAGAATTTCGGGATAAAAAGTATCTTATGTTCTTTCCTGGACCATACGCTAGTAGTTTAGCCGTGAAAAGGTAACAGACAGACAGAGTTACTTTCGCATATTAGTTAGGATTAGGATAGTTAGGATATCCGCCAATTTTATCAAATCGTACCACGCCATATTCATTTGGTCATGCTCGCGAAATCGATATTATTTCGTGGTGTCTATATATTTTATCACGCACAGTCATGCTAAAGGGCTAGTTCGAGTATGATAGTAATTTTCCAAACATATCAACACTTATTATACTAGCTCGGTAATCTTGTTCTAACTAATATAATCAGGGATCCTTTGCTCTACAATGGAATATTCTGGGACTTTATGTAATTAGTCCCGTAACATTCCATTTGTATGGAAAAGGCCTCTGTTTATATTAAATACTAGTTATATCCCGTGGTTTACCTTAAAAAATCCCGTGGGAATTTTGGGATAAAAAGTATTCTACGTGTTTTTCTGATTTGTAAGTTAGTGCCAATGAAATAAAACTATATTTTCTTGGCCAGCGTGGTCAACTAAGGCCTAATCACCCTAATTCAGGGTAGGCTCGAGTCTCGGTGGGGACATTATATGAGCTGATGATGATGTATTTCTAGATATGAGAGTGTTTAAAAAAACGAACAAAAAGTATTTTATTATTAAAGTGAAAACAGATATAAACCTAAGTATTATTCCTATTAAACTTACCTATGTACTTATATAGATTTCTTCTTCTTCTTATTCCGAACCTTTATCCCATGTCTATTTGGGGTCGGTTTTCAGTTTAACCAGATTTGGCGGAATGTCAGTATTTTACGTGAAGCGACTGCCATCAGACCTTCACAACCCAGAGGGCTATACGACATTTTTGGTTAAACTGAATGTTAGACTTTTGAGGGCTCTAACTCCCCGTAACGACTATCGATGATGTTAGTACGACAACCGGGACCGACGGCTTTACGTGCCCTCCGAAGCACGGAAACGCTCATGAAATTAAAAGTCATTTTTAGTAATGACCCAGCACAGCCATGCCGGTGCCAGACGTTGCTTAACAGCACAGATCACAAGTGATCCGCGGGTAGCACTGGGCCATGAGCGCTTCTACCTATGTATAGAGATATCTCAACAAAAATATAACAATAGAATTACATTATTTCACAGTCTTAAATCAGAGGAGCGTAGAATCGGTAATACCGCGAAATGACAAGCTTTTTTCCTTAAAGCTTTCCTTTAAAAGCTCCGTCGTGAATTATAGAATATTTAAACATAAAACTAAATTGGTGTACATGTATTATAAATTGATTCTTTAGAGGTCGTGTTTCGTATTGGATTGGGAAGTGTGACTTGGTTCCGTAGGATTTTATGGTATTGATGTAAAGATTGTCGAAGTTTTGACGTCTCTATTTAAAATTAAAGTAAAATTTTAAAGTCCAGCCGTTCGCGTTTTATTTTAATTTTGTGGCGTCCTGTAAGAATTTTGCATATAGTTTTCTCCTAGTTATAAGGTACAGCAACTGTTTGTTTTATTAGTTTCGAGGCATATTACAAAAAATCTTACGTTATAAAAATGGTATTTAAAAAAAAACAAAATTCAGAAGAATATTGGGTTAGTCCCATTTTACTCCATTCCTTTGATATCGAAAATGAAAAAATGCATACATGCAGTCCCAGTTTGCTCCAGAGAATTATTTTAAAAATAATATATTATTTTTCATATCCTGTTTTACTCCAATCCGTACTTGAATAATTTTATTGATTTTTATTTTTATGTCCCAAAATACTCCACTATAATTAAAGGTACATTTTAAAAGAGAAGTACAGTCGGATACAAAAGTTAACAAAACATTTTATGCCTCTAAGAAGCACTTATGAATGTCGAATATGAGTCTACCACCTCGCACATAGATTAAACAATTATATTTTTAATGTACATGTTACTATTTATCCCTCTAAGGACCCCCAAACCCTGCAGGTGTTGCCGATTCATTTCGCGGTTCGCTGGTACCCGGCTGTTTACAAGGATCGGCTTTTAAGGGGCAATCGGCCTGATTGAGAAATATTGAGGCCGGTTTCAATATTATAGGGTATATCTATAATTAATACGTGTTTTTAACTTTGTTTTTTAATGGATTTATTTTTAGGTGGTTAAAAATCATATATTTTTAATTATGGAAGACTCACAAAAAGGGAATATTTACACTTATTTTGAGGTTGAACAGTATTTTTATAAGCATTTGGTACCTTTTTATAACTGCCCTAGGCTTACACCTGTATCTATAAATTTTATAGCAACTGACTCCTAACTAGTTTTATTACCTAAAAAAATAAGATAGTAATAATATGAACATGTGTATAATAATATTAATAAATATATATCAGTGTGAAGAATTCATCATAATGTAAAGGCATGGAGCGAGCCAGCTCTGACCCAAGTACACACATCAAAAGTGTCTAGGGATCAAGCATTTTTATGCGGATTTCTTGAGATTGAGATGTGGCTTTGTAATAAATTTATGATTTTATAAATTTATATGGATCCTTTTTGGTGCATTTCATAATTTGAATCAGGAACTGTGAATCAAATTCGAGTAAAAGATGAAAATCAGCTGTCAATATTTTCCCTATAAAAACATACAACGCATTGAAGACATTATTAGTGCTACTGTTTCCCTACTACTGATTAAAACCAACGTTATTATGGAGCGGCGACGTCATTTAAGCAGGGAAGAAATGCTCAGAGCCGTGGGAATGATAGAAGCTGGTTCCCGGCAACGTACTGTGGCTTTAGCTCTGAATACAAGTCAGAGTGTTATCAGTCGACTTTGGACACGTTACCGAAGCACTGGTACCGTGGCTGAGCGCCATGGAGGACGGTATCGCTGCACCACACGGAGACAAGACCGATACATTCAAATCTTAACTCGAAGAGCTCCAACAATAACCGCCATGATGTTAGCCGTGCGGCTTCATCACTCTTCAGGGAACTTAATTAGCGACCAAACAGTCAGAAACCGCTTGCATGAAGTGAACCTTCATTCCCGAAGACCGCTACGGGTACCACCTATAGCAATGCACAATCGTAGGATTCGATATCAATGGGCTCTTGAACACAGAAATTGGGCAGAAGAACAATGGCGTTTCGTGTGCTTTTCTGATGAGTCTCGTTTTGGTATGAGACCGGATACAAGACGTATACGACACTGGAGAACCCCTGGACGCCAACAGCGATTAAAATCCTGCCAGGAAGTCCATCCTTATAGTGGTGGAACCATCATGGTATGGGCGGGTATTTGGATCGGCGGAAGAACTGAGTTGATTTGGATCAGAGGCAACCTCAACGCTCAAATTTATGCTGAGACGATTGTATCAGACGTCATCGTTCCTCTACAAGTGCAAATCGGTCCCTTATTTCAGTTAATGCATGATAATGCACGACCGCACACCGCAAGAGTTGTAAGACAGACTCTCGCCGCAGCTAACATCAATGTCCTGCCCTGGCCTGCTCAGTCGCCAGACTTGAACCCGATTGAGCATGCATGGGATATGCTACAGAGAAGAGCTCTGCCGAATATGGAGGGTATCCAGTCGCAAGAAGACCTTTTTTTGTTGTTGCAACGAACATGGGCGGCCATTCCACAGCGTGATTTGGATGAACTCATTTTGAGTATGCCAAACCGATGTTCTTGTGTTGTTAGTGTTCGCGGTAGAAACACGGATTATTAATTGTTTAAGTTACCCAATAAAATTTTAAAGAAAACTGTTATTTCAGTCTTTTTTTCGAACTTTAATGTTAGTGGTTCAAATGTCAAAAATCCCTTTATTAGGAAAATGGCAAATTTCTTTATTAATGCAAAGGTGACTTGGTTTATCGTTACTGTGACAAACGAAAACACTTTATTTGATGAATCCTTAAAGAAAATTTTAATTAATATCAATCAGGAGAAAAGTTATTGCAAAAATATATGTTGATCCCTAGACACTTTTGATGTGTGTATATTAACTATTACTTAGTAGAGCTGCCTCGCCATATTATTGTAAATTGATTATGCTATTAAATTATTTTCATTTCATTACCTGACTAGATACAGGCACCAAAAATTCGCACACACATTAGAATAGAATAGAATATTATTAGCATTATTAGGGTGACAAATCTACATCGAGCTGTGCTGCGCTGGGTCGAGCTGTGCTATGTTTGGTTAACTCGCTCGCCATATATTTGAATGAGGATACAATCAAAGCATGCTGTGCTGCGCTGGGTGAAGCTGCGCTCTGTCTGGAGTAAAAATTACCTAGCTTCAGAAACATAGCACAGCTTAACCCAGTACAGCGCAGCACAGCTCGATGTAGATTTGTCACCCTTACTAGACAGATGTTTTTTTCTTTAATATTTACTTTGCTCAGAAATCAAACCCGCTACTCTAGGTGAACTATATACCAAAAGCTCCAAATGCTTTCTTAGATTTTACATAACAAACCTAGACAGATATAGGCAAAATACATTTATTATTAGAGCGAGTGCCTTATTAAATTCCTTGATTAGTTTGAATACTGAAATTGATTTATTTAATACTAAAGTAGCTTATGTTAGAAAAAAACTTAATGATAAATTCTTTTTATATTCCTGTTTATCTGTTTAATATCAAAATGTGGTTATTGTGTCTAATTTAGTGTGTTTTTATTTTTATTTTTTATGTACACAAGTACACAAAAAATAAAAATAAAAACACACTTAAAAACAAGTTACAAAACTATATGTGAAAACTTTTAATTGGCCATCAGTACCTACTGCTTCTATATTATATGATTTGTTAACTGTAAGTTTTCCAAATATAAATTAAATAAATAAATAAATAAAAATGTCTTGATCACAATACTTGCCTTGCAACCCGCAACCTTTTTGAAATTTTATACCAAACGCTCCAATGATATTTCACGAAAAAAAAACCTCCTATATTATGTATATCTCCACTTTTTCTTCCACAATATCATATGATATAAACCCCTAATTTCTATCACAAAAAAGCTCACAGATAAAGCATTATATATCCACATAAATATTAGTTTAGTGAACTTTTAAAGCTCGCGAAAGCTTCCATTAAATGTGACTTTACGCCTCAGCCATTACCATATCAATATGTACTCCATCTTTGGGAAATGTGGTCCAAGTGATGAGCGGGTGTTTGGTAGAAAATTAGTTATTTTTAGTGTGGGTGTTATTAATTATCCAACGAGCTCTTATGAGTTTAGAAAAAGGTCCTAAAATATAGTAAGGAATACCATTTGAAAACACTATGTGAATATTTTTTATTAATCACGGACTGAGCAATAAGAAATTAGTAAAAAATCAATCAATAAGAAACTCGGGCTGATCTTGCAATCACGTTTTAAATAAAGCAAAGCACTCCGTACTTGTATCGTAATGGTTTTTTTAAGCCCCCTTATTGTTTCTTCAGTGAAATGCATAAAACTACACAAGTCCCAAGCCGAAACGAAAAATTTCATCAATTCACTTAACACGTTTTATGAGTTAATAATTAAAAAAAACCCCCAACACAATTACTTTCAAACCCATAACTTTTAAACGGGTTAACCGATTTTCATCAAACATGTCAAAGAACACTCGCACGTAAGTCCCCTTTAATACAAAAAACTAAATTGAAATCGGTTCATCCGTTCGGGAGCTATGATGCCACAGACAGACAGATACACACACACACAGACACGTCAAACTATATATAACACCCCTGTTTTTGCGTCGGGGGTTAAAAAATAACGTTATTTGAATAGATTATAATAATAAGTTTAAATTAATCGCCATCACAGCTACTTGTGAGCATATAGGTGAAATACCTAGAGATCATTTGAACCCACACAAACATGTTGTTTCTCTTTGGAATTTAATATAACTAATTCATACCCCTTGTCAAAGGTTGTCTGGAAGAGATCGCTTCTAGCGATAAGGCCGCCTTTGCCCATGTACCTTTTGTTTTTATCATTTCTTATTTTCTGTATCCTTGTGTGTGTATTATGAGCAATAAAGTATTTTCTATCTATCTATCTAAGGGCCTATTTCACCATCTTTAAGTAAAGTTCTCTCCTTTTCTCTCCACAATAAATCGCTCCAACCTCGAACCTCGTACCCGACTATCGGCATATGTGAGTGCGTTTGACGGAGGTTGTGTATTTAGCATAAACGTGGATTTGGACCTCGGAATTAACTCCCATATACAACAAACAAACATACATCACGTAGTGATATGAATTAGTTTTGGAACTACTTATGTGTAGTTAAGATTATTATTTTTGATTCTATTATTTTACTAATATTATAAAGCCGAATGTTTGTGAATGTGGATGTTTAGATGTGTGGATGTTTGTTCACGCAAAAACTACTGAATGGATTTTGATGAAATTTGGTACAGATGTTCCTCATACCTAGGAATAACACGTATGATCTTTTTATCTCAAAATTCCCACGGGATAAGGTTCCACGCGGGTAACAAACTGTTTATCAGTTTGGCAGTGCCAATAGGTTAAGGTTTTCTTATGTATAATTTTTTTATGGGTTAAATAAATTTAAAAAAAAACCGAAGGGCACAGCTGGTTATTTTATAAATGATGGATGTTTGTTACTATTTCAAGTTAAGTTATAGAGATAGAGAAGCCTTTTATTTTACGATACTTAGGGCATTAAGTGTCATTATTTAGTGTTGTAATTATTTGTTTGATTAACGTAAAATCTTAATAAATATCTTATCAACTTGAATGTCGGTGCATTGTTTTGATAAAGTAAGTATAAAAAGCAAAGTATGTAAGATCAATGCACACTTGCACAGAGCGTTTGTAACCTCAATTTCAAGCCAAGTTTTGAAAAGCGAAACATGCGTGATGCGTCGTTGTCCCAGGATTTGAACCCGCTACCTTAGGTCAAGTAGTTTAGTGAGTAACATATTGTAATAAGCATTTATCCTACTAATCCTAATCCTAACTAATAATATTATAAATGCGAAAGTATCTCTGTCTATCTCTGTTACCTTTTCACGGCTAAACTACTGAACCGATTGACTTGAAATTTGGTACAGGGGTAGCTTATGGTCCGGGAAAAAACATAGGATACCTTTTATCCCGAAATTCTCACGGGAACGGGAACTACGCGGGTGAAACCGCGGGGCGCTGCTATAATATATTAAATATGAAATCACTCTTTTACATAAAAACTACTGAACCAATTAAGGTGAAACTTGGAATATATGTTTGTTATAAACAGGAAAAAGACATGGGATACTTTTTATCCCGGAATTCCCACGGGATAACTTTCCGTACGGGTAAAACCTTGGGGCGTCGCTAGGTAAAAATATAAATTAAAAGTCAATAGTTTTTAACATACGCTTTAATTCAATCCACGCTGATTCGGTTACATAGTCTGAGCATAATTATGAAAGGTCACATTCGTAACTAATTACAACCTTATTACAATATCATTATGGTACAATTTACAATGACAAAATTGAACATGATTTTTTAACCTCATTTTATTAAACAAGGTGATTTTTTTAAAATAAATTTCGATGTGGCAATAATAATTAAAGCGAAAAATAAAAAATGATTTTTATTTTTTTTATTAATTAAAACATATTATTTTATTTTTCATTAACTATTTTTTAATTAATTAGGACCACATCTTAATCGAAAATTTTAAACATTGACAATTTTTTTTATTATTTTTATTTTCATTTTTTTTTTGTTATTATTTTATTAAGATGTATTGACAATATGTTTTGAACATTTGATTAACTTACACTAGTTATGACAAGCTCGTATTTTTGAAAAACCAAAATCGATGAGGTTTTAATTATTTTGAAATCAAACATACATGCTTTGTTGATTAATTTTAATTAATTTAATCGTGTTAAGCATTCCTAAATTTTAAAATATTTATAAAAAATGGATACTGCTCTTCTTATTAATAAACGAGGAATAACAACGGTATAGTTAATCTACGTTTTAACTCATTCATTCCTAACAATAATTACACAAGGAAGGAAATGTGGATACCATTGTTATTCCTAGATTTTTTAAAAAGCCTGGTTTTTAGATTGGACATTACTCTTAGTAGTAATCTTTATATTATATGCTTGTGTTTCAAGCGGGTTTACGTCAATAGGGGGACAGAACTCAGGACCTCTCGATCACCAACTCGACTTTAGACTTTCGGTTATTGCCGCTAGAAGAGTTTAAGACTGCGCAGACGATGAGATACTCGTAAGGTGAGTTGGAAAATATCACCGCGAAAGATTGAACAAAGAAATTTTATGCTGACAACGCCCAAGGCAGTTATCAATACTGCGTTGCTGCTAGCTTTTAAGTACGCAGTGGCATGGCAAGTGATCTTTATTACAGTAATGTGTCACAATATTTTCTGTGCCGGTGCCAGCATCGCTGTAATCGCATCTTTTGGTTGTCAGTTTATTGTCAGTGTAATGAAAATGTATAGGAATGACATTAAAGTCATCAAAATGAATAAAGTAGCTTCCAATTTTCCAATCTTCCAAGAAAATATTGTTCGCGCAATATTCTATGTTATGTAATTTTTTCCGACTAGGAGGGTAAGGGTTCACCGAATCGTCCCATTCGGAAATTGTTCCAAAAAAATTGTGTCAGTGTTAGGTTGAGAGGTTCGCCTTAACTAGCAAAGCATAACACGACTAAATAATTGATAAAAAATTTAAATCAGTTCATTAAATCAATCCGTCAGTCTTGTCATTCATAAAACTTCCTATTACCGCAAAATTAATTAATGAAGAAGACTTAATTACTAAAAAACTTTATTTGAAGTTAATTTTAAATTCTAATTTGGCTTGAATTGATATTATGAGTCAAAATGGCATTAAAAAGGTATAAGGCACGTTTTTTATATAACTAACTTATAATTAATTTATTATTAGAAGGACGTATGTCTCGGCTAATTGTCAATCAATAATACCAACTAAATTAACTGGAATAGAGTTTAATTTGGCACGGCAATTATTTTTATATTTTGTGTCAAGTTTTCTGAACTTTATTACTTAGACTGTTGCGTTGAAATTTGTATGTAATTTGAAAATTATTTAAGTATTTTTAGATACTGAAAAATGAGCTTTATATTTTTGTGAATAAAGTTAAAATTAGATTAAATTAATTTGAATTAAAGATGTTATAAAATTGGTATTATTGATCAAAGGTTAAAATTTTTTTATTTATAAAAAAACTTTTTTGGCACATTTTTAACTAAATTAAAAAATTTGATGTGATATGTTTCACTAATTTGTAAAAATAATAAAATAAATAAATAAAAATGGGAACAAAAAATAAAACAAAATGAATTTGATTTATTAATAAATTTTTATTTGAATTTCGAAATGTAACAATAGAATATTTTTTTTATTCGTAAATATAAAATCGTATTTTTATTCACTGGATGGATTATTAATTTAACAAATAAAAATTACATTTTTTTTTCAAAAATCAGTCGTTCAATTTTGAATTTATAAAATTAAGAAAATTGTTACATAATCGAAAAATAATTAGGAAAAAATAATAAAAAATAAAGTAGTCTTAATAACTTAAATATTAAAATTAACAAAACTTTGGTATGATCTTCTAATCCGATTAAATTTTGGAGTAAAAAAGCTAATTTTATAGAAAAATTACAATTAATTATTTACATTTTTGAATACAAGCTGAAATTAAATAAAAATAAAATTAATTAAACTTATACTTATTGTCAGTTCGCGATTTGAGTATTATTATTTACAATTTTTAATTTAATAATAAAAATGCGAAATAATTATAAAATTAAAAAGTGGGTTTTGGTTTACATTAATTAAAAAATAAACATAAAATTAATTTTATTTTACATTACATTAAAAATTGACTTAAATGATTATTTTATTACAGAAATTAAAGAAAATTTTGTGATATATAATTTTTGATTGACAATTAAAATTCAAACAATTTTCCATTACAATAATAATCATTAAATATATATTTGTTTCGATTTTCTCGAAAGAAAACAATTTATTTTCAAAATGTAATATATTCCAAAAAACATTGAAAACATTTAACAATATTTTTAAAACTAAACGAAAGTCGATTTTTAATAATCAGGAATAAAATTCTCAATTTTTTCCCAAAAAAATTAACTATTTCATTTTTAATATATTATAATTAATAAACAACTAATCATTAAGAGATCCTTCATCGGAATCATTTTTAATTAAACATTGTCACAGACGAATTCGTAATTAATTAAAATAATTAAATTAATTATAATTCGTCACAGTTTACCTAAAGTTTGGACTTCGTAAACACTCCATTTGGACGTGAGTAACTAACGTTCAGTCGTTTTACTTTACAACCACACAATAATTATAAGGGCCTATTTCACGACCTTTAAGTAAAGTTACTCACCAAGTAAACTTAGTTTTGTCACTTTCTTACTTTATATCAAGTGACAAAGACTAAACATGTGAGAACGTTACTTGAAGATGGTGAAATAGGCGCTTAGCCCAAATTAAACAATAAACAATGACTTGATAGGGCCAAAATGTCTTTATCTATCTAGCATTCACGCTAACCAATTCAAAAATCCACTCCCATTATCACAATCAATTATTTGTAATCTATCTACATTTTTTTTTACTATACCACATTATTTACAGTCCTATCTATTCATTTATTTATAGTCATTACGCTCAATTCGACGTCACTGTTTATCTTAGTTGTCACAGTTGAACTAACTTGTCACACTTTGTCACATTGCACTTTCACTTATAGTCACTTGCGATTTTCATCACAGTTTAAACTACATGAGTTTCACTTCTTTTGTTGAACGATTCGTCGATGGTGACGTTTTGTTTTTTTTCTTTTCTGATTGTACCGTATTGTGGTACGTCAGAGGTGAGGTTTTGTACGGTTAGGATTTGACTGGAATTGCTTTGTGGTGTGCTGGACGATATGGGACTGCCATATTGGTTCCCATATTTATGTCTGGATGGGTCCTTTAATATTGATTGAGGTTGCTTTGGTCCTGGCGTCTGTGAGTGCTGTAAAAGACAGTTTATATTAAAATACGAATAAATCAAAAATAAAGTTTAAATAATTATAGTATGAAAAATAAAATTGGAATAATTAAAAGTATCACAAATAAATTTTGAATAATTAAAGTATCAAGAAAATTGAATTTCATATTTTGTTTTCACTAATGTTGTTAAAATCTTTTGAAAGTTATTGAATTTATATTATCGAAAACTATTTTAAAATGAATTTAATTATGAACTTAGTTTAATAATACACTTTTATAAGTTTATTTTATTAAGGCATAACAAGTTACTTTATTAATTTATGAAATAAAAGTTTATAGTAAGTAACTAAACATTTTACAAATACACGTATTTGCATTTTAGCATTCTTCAATAAACGGACTATGCATATTTTACAAATCGGTTTCGTAGTTGCAGATGTTAGTGCATTCAAACAAATACCTTTTTATTTGTAACTAAATGTATTGTAATAGATACATAATTTGATTTGAAAAACTATGAATTGACATTTTAATATGACGACTCTGTCACTATTTAGTCACAAACCATTTCCGACAAGTGACAATTCCGTCACTATATTTCACTACAGTCACTATTAATGACAATCACATTTTACCTGATTACAACTGCCCGGGTGTAGCACTGTGACGTCAGGCGGTGGGACGGCCATCTTCTCCATTCGCTGACGTCGTAGAGTGCCGCCGGCCGACTGGCGGTCTAGAGACACTATTGGTTATGTTAGTGATGTTTTATAGAGGAATATAAACACACAAATAACATTATACTTTACTACATCATCTCATTACAGTAACTGACCCCTAAGTTCGTAACTTGTATCTAGGGTATCAGAAACTACGCACACATTCATTCACACACACACATCCAGACTTTCCAGATTCATAAGACAACATTTATTAATAGCAGTGCCCTGTAGTTCCTGTATTTGTAAATTTTGTGGGAATTTCGGGAGGAAATCTTTCCCATATATTTGTCTGGCTAAGCATGTATATCACAATCAATCTTGTAGTTTTGAGTAAAAGATTAAAATAGTAATGAATAACTAAATAATGCCTATCCTAACTTCCTAACTAATATTATAAATGCGAAAGTAACTCAGTCTGTCTGTATGTCTGTTACCTTTTCACGGCTAAACTACTGAACCGATTGACTTGAAATGTGGTACAGGGGTAGCGTATGGTCCGGGAAAGAACAAAGGATACTTTTTATCCCGAAATTCCCACGGGAACAGAAACTACGTGGGTGAAACCGCGGGGAACAGCTGGTTTTATAATAATCATTTTCTAATTATTTTCTAGTAATTAATACAAAATCAATAATATTTACCGTCAAGTCCATAATTATGCGGTGGGCTGGCCATGTGCGATGGTGATCCGCTTGTGACGCCTCCGTTCATCAAATGTGGCTTAGGGATAGGCTGTGTTCCGTACTGCTGAGGCGGGGTGGGAGTTCGGCCGGATTGCTAAAACAAAAATATATAATAAATATCATCATAAGAACTTCATACATCCATCTATTAAATAAAAAAGAGATTGACTGACAGATCAACGCACAGCCCAAACCTTTAAAGCTATAAATTTAAAATTAGCATAACGTATTCTTATATCCACTAAGGATTTTTCAAAACGCAAACCCCAAGGGCTAACGCGGGGCATGCTAGAATATAATATTTCTTAAGTACACTATTTATAATGACAAGCTTAGGAAAGCATCTTAAGCCTTCGGTCCTGATTGTCGTAATAACATCATGGACAGTCGATAGTAGAGTAGTTGCCATCAAAAGTCTAAGCAAATAATAACGCCACACGCACAAAAGATCCAAATTAGTGCGGTCTAAATTAAGAAATCTGCCCACTTACAACTTACAAAACATACATATGTACATACAATATATTATCATATAACTCTGTAATAAAATTCCAAAGCACGAGTGGTATAATACGAAAATAAAATACCAATTAGCGCTCAGTAAATTAGAAACAAAGGATTTCTTAGAAATCTCAAATGGAAAACAATTCTGCGAAAATATTCTTCTCAGAGAGGCCATATTAAAATGGTCGAGTAATAATACAAATCTATACTAATATTATAAAGAAGTAAAGTTTGTGTGTTTGTTAAATTGTAAGGGGTAATCTCGGGATCTACTGAACCGATTTCAAAAATTCTTTCACTCATGGAAAGCTAATTTATCAGTGCGTGACATAGGCTTATATTTTATCCCTGTGTTCACACTGGAACGGGAACTACACGGGTGAAACCGCGGGGCGCTGCTAGTATTTAATATAGTCCGCGCCCCACGGTTTGTATCTTGTAGTTCCCATTTCCTATGTTACTCAGCCTATGTTACTCAGGGTGAATGTAGATTTCTAACGGTGAAAGAATTTTTGAAATCGGTCCAGTAGTTTTGGAGCCTATTCGTTACAAACAAACAAATAATGATTTCTTTGATTTACACGAACACTACACATTGAAATAAAACACGATTTTTGAAACGTCAGAAAATGTAAAACAAATTATTACCACGACAAAAATCCGTTCAAGTGTTTTATTTCAAACAAACAAAATCTAATTTCCTCTTTACAATATTATTACTATAGCAGACAAAAACTATTACAACCAATAAAACCAGACTGCAGTTTTAAATTATTTTAAACCTCCCGCTCTAATATTTGCTGAAAAATTTTAATTCAATACAAATATTGGTTGAAAATTTTAAACGAATCGAAATATTATAATGTTTGTTCGACAATTGTTTGTTTTCAATTATAAATATGAAATGTATTAACAGAATGTGTTTGTTTGAACCAGGTAACATGTTTACGTATTTATTTTGAAACTAGCTGATGCCAGTGACTTCGTCCGCGTGGAAATGGGTTTATTTATTTCACGTACTTAGTTGACTTTTTCAAAGTTATACTCTATGTAATCAAACAAATTCTATACCGGATGTTGAAATAATTTTAATCATATGTAATCATTACTAAAAAAGCAATTGAAGCCTATATATTGCGCCAAATTAAGCTTAATCCATATGTGGAAACGCCATGAAAATCCGTTCAGTACTGTCTGAGTTTATCGTGAACAGACAGACAGACAGACAGGAAAGAAAGTCGAAAATTGTTTTTTTGTGTTCCTTTGACCTTCTTTTATCCCTAGTTTTAGGTAAATTTATTTAATGTACAGACACGGTGGTTTTACTGTTTTATTATTAGTATAGATTAAAACTGTTTTTGTAATTAAATTGTGGTTGTGTAGTTTTATAAAGTGTGACAGATACGTTAATGCTGTAATGTATAGAGTCACCAAGTTTTCTGTGCCGGCGGCTAAAAGTGGAAGCTCTTATTGGCATTTTGATTCTAATGTCATTTGGATACATTTTTAATAAACTGACAACCAAAAAAAATTTGATTTGATTTAAAGACTTGCATCACAAGTCACTTGACATGTGTCACATCTGACGTTAATTAATGTCATCAACTGTCAAAATGACAGCAGTGTTCACTGAAATGTAATTCTACTATTGAGTCACAATCTTTTCTGCATCTTTTGGTTGTCAGTTTTTTGAAAATGTATCCAAATGACATTAAAATCAAAATGACAATAGTACCTTCCAATTTTGGCCGCCGGCACAGAAAAGATTGTGGCTCAATAATATAAATAGTAGAACATGAGAGAAACATATATTTATGTATTACCTGTTGTAAATACTCTCCAATAATCGGCGGGTAGGACAGATATCGGTCGGACGCCATGTTGTAATACGATCCGTCTAATGGCGGCATCGGGCTCGGCGCGGGCACGTAGTTTTGTTTACCTGGTAACAAAAATATAGAAATATATTATTGATTTGTTTAACATTGATTTCTCTGATTTACAAGAACACTACACATTGAAATGATACTTTAACAAATTTTTGTCCAAAATTTGTTTTTATTCAAAGAATATTATAAACACGACCAAAAACTGTTAAAGTATTTTTATAGATTCATTTTCATGTTTTTTTGTTGGTTTGTTTGTATATAAAAAAAAGAAAAGAAAAATTAAGTAATTAATTTATTTCTTTAAGAAAGCTTACGAATAAATTTTACAGAAGATAAATTAAAATCAAACTATTTTAAGCCTAGGTAGCTCAGTGGTAAAATCAATTATGACGTTCATAAGTGCCTCATTGAAGCATTAACTGAATAAATGTTTTTACTTTGATTTTAACTGCGTAGTAAATAAATAAATAACCATACCCGCAGTCCGCCCCAGCGTCCCATGCGTGGGCATGTCCTTATGTCTGTGTGGGTGTGGGAGCGTCCGCGCGTGTTCGTAGTGCGGCGGGGGGTACTCCAGTGGTGGGGGGAGCACGCCGCCTTCCAGGAGGTAGTCTGAGGTTTGACCGTAGCACATGTCGTTCTGTAAGAGAGTGATAGTTAGGGAAGGTTTTGATAATTAGTTTAACTTGACAGATGTCATTTTTTGGCAAATGACATTTGGAGACTAAATGTCAGTTTTATTTGACATATGTCAACACTATTTTTTGTTATGATCATGATTATAAAAAAATACAAATAACAAACACACAGAAAGATAATTGCTGTTTTATTTGCAATTTTGCGATTTCAATTTAAACTCTAAATTTTAGATTTTGTGATTATTGCCATAACATTTAATCATCAAATGACTATTGTGACACATGGCAACAACACAAAAAAGCCTTTAAAAAGTCTTCAAGTCTTATTATTGCCAACAAAACTGTGACAACTCTGTCACATACACTTCACAGTCAACTTAAAGTAGCATTATCACATTAACTTGACATTGTAACTTGATTTTTGGTAAATAAACAATTATAAACTAGAATTGTGTAGTTCAGGAACTATGAACTTAGGAATGAATTCTTGACAGTGAACTAGAATGACCGATTCCGTAAGATCTTAATAGTTCGTTCGTTGAACTATTAAGATCAGAGAACCGGCTGAGGCGACCGATCTGCGATGAGAGTTAGTTCCTATAGTTCCTAAGCGTTCCCAGTTCCCACTCATGTCCGTCAAAGCAGTCTTGTAATTCATAAAAACAATTTACGAACTTATCTGGTAACATATAAGGCGGAACATTAATTTTTAGTTCTTTATTCGTACACAACTAGACTCTATGACGAAACATTTCGATTCGAATCTTTCGATTGAACTACATTAGTATGCATCTTGTACTAATAGAACTAGAAGACCGCTTAACCAAGCGAACTCAATGCGTATCATCGTTCGTGACAGAACGAGTGAGAGAAATGAACTAAAGAACTAATATAACTAGTTGTCCGAACTAGTTCATTTGTAAAAAAGAACTAGTTCGGAGCGCTCATTTTAGTGAACGAGCAAGAACAAGCCTATTATTAACTTACTAACTAGTCACAATCCGTCACACACTAATTCCGTCACACAAACTTACCGGTCCCATCATATGTCTATTCGGCATAATCGGCACCTCTGGAATCGGCGGTGGCTGTCTATCGTCGCCATCTTGGGAATATGTCTCTGATTTCTCCGATACCGAGCTAAGCGTTTCTCCTGTCATCGTGTCATTGTATGAAGATGGCGCGTACATTTCTATTGTAGCCGATTTCGATGATTGACCGGCTTGCTCTGTGTAAAAAATAATAGATTAGTAATTAAATAGTTCAGTGAGTAGTTTTTAAATGGCCTATCTACAATATCTTTGTATACAACAATACAATATGTTTGGCATTAAATTTCTGCACACGCAAGTATGCTATTTTTAATTTTTGACCTATGCAATTATTTTACTTCTATATTTATAGATTTTTTTTATATACCTTTTGACATGTTTTTTATTGTTGACATTAGTTATAAGTGACAATTGTATTTCATTTTATTTAAAAAAAAATACCAGCCCGAGTTTCTTGCCGATTCTTCTCGGCTGATGTAATTCCGAATCGGTGGTAGATTCAGTGACGTTCATAAGTGCCTCAATGAGGCCTTAATAGAATAAATATTTTTTGAATTTTTGTTTTTTTTTAAATCCTATTTCCTACTTATAAGGGGTTTTGCCGAAATTAGAATTACGAAACTTTCTTCGATGTATAGATGTTTCTTTACTATTTCGCGAACAACTAATAAACCGATTTAAATAAAACTTGGACACTTTGGATCCCTAAATTCCCACGGGAATGGGATTTACGGATAAAACTGCGGGATACTATTACGTATAATCTTCACGCTAAGATTAATATTAGCGGTGATAACGCAGGTTAAACCGCAGGGCAGAGCTAGTTATATTATAATACGATTCAATAATTAATTATTTTATAGGTTTCGTTATTTGCGTAAAAATGATTGTTAATTTCGTTAATTAATATCTTAATTGAGTGCACCGAATAATGAGCGAATGAACGCGAATCATCTCATTAAGTAATTATTGTTTTGTTTCATTAATGTATGTAATTTTGTTGAAATTTAAAACAAAAAGTTAGGTATTATTTTTTACTTTTAAATGCCTTTTAATTCAGCGTTGTTTTCTATACTAATATTATAAAGAGGAAAGATTTGTTTGTTTGTTTGTTTGTTTGTATGTAACGAATAGGCTCCGAAACTACTGAACCGATTTCAATAATTCTTTCACCATTAGAAAGCTACATTCACCCTGAATAACATAGGCTATATTTTATCCCCGTATTCCCACGGGAACGGGAACCACGCGGGTGAAACCGCGGGGCGCTGCTAGTATTTTATAATATGATCGGTTTTTAGTTATAAGTATGTGAAATAACGGGATGTTAGTACGTACTTATTTAAGTCGAATCCCTCGACTAGTTTCAGCCACGACCGATAATAAAACGGTTTTTAGTTTATTGTCAGTTAATAGTTTATTTATTTTGTATTATTATTGAGCTATATTTCATTGATTTTCCGTGATGTTATTCGCGAATTTTCGTTTCGAGTTTAAAAATACCACTGTATTAAGTACTTATGAGTGCAAATAAAGTAGTTTTTGAGTTTGTTCCTTAATAATTTATTTATTTTTAATAATAAAATACAAATATTTTCTCTTTTTATAATACTAACAGCTGGTTTTTCAATCATCTGATTAATTTATACGAGAGATAATTTTCTTGTTTTTTTTCTTTTTCCTCGAATTTAAAAGTTCGAAAAGTTATCTGGCGATGGAAAAAACAGCCCTAAATGAGATACAAAATAAGAAAAGTAGAAAAAAAGCATAAAAAATTAAATTAAAAATAAAAAGCAAAAAAAAAAATACCTTTCCTCCTTGCTCGCCGTTTCAAGATAAAACATGCCAATAAAGCTCCATTTATCAAAATGAGTACAGCCCCAGTGACAGACACATACACAACTACGGACTTGGACATATCGGCTGTCTCGACATACTCTGTAGTTATTGTACTTAGCTCGCCTATTTCTGATGAAGCTTTAACAAAAAGAAACGAAAAAATTAGCAAAATATAGAAAAAATACTTGGCTTAAATAAAAAAAAGACAGCTTAAATAAAATAAAAAAAAATTGTGTATGGTATCTTATCTAAAAAAAAAAATTAAGGAAATTCGAAAAATAATTTGTAATTTTTTTAAATAAGTATTGTGTTTTTATACTTGTGTAAATGTGTGTTTATATAATGTGTGTGTGTTTGGGAAACCTTATTGGAAACATTTGAAGGAAATTTCCAGTCATTTTAATAATACTCAACATTTTCAAGTGGACTTGTACAAAAATCTTTTAAAAACTCTTCTTCAATTTAAATAAAACCTTTTAGAGAAAAACAGTTCACAAATTACGTGATAATGTAACAAACAAAAAAGAATTAAGATTCTTCTTTTTACAAATCCATTAAAAAAACCTTTTAATAACCACGTTAAACTAAGGCATGTTGGTGATCTCAATCCCACAACATGTTCAAAAACACTAAACATACTATGTATTTCCTGCTAGTAGCTCCCCGCGGTTTCACCCGCGTAGTTCCCGTTCCCGTGGGATTACGGAGATAAAATATAGCCTATGTCACGCACTGATAAATTAGCTTTCCATTAGTGAAAGAATTTTTGAAATCGGTCCAGTAGTTTCGGAGCCTATTCATTACAAACAAACAAACAAATCTTTCCTCTTTATAATATTAGTATAGATTACTAGCAGCGCCCCGCGGTTTCACACGCGTAGTTCCCGTTCCCGTACCCGTAGGAATTTCGGGATGAAAAATAGATGTTGGCCGATTCTCAGACCTACTGAATATGCTCACAAAATTTCATGAGAATCGGTCAAGCCGTTTCGGAGGAGTATGGCAACGAAAACTGTGACACGAGAATTTTATATATTAGATAGATTATAAACAAACTAGAATTCGATTTTTGACCTCACATGCCACAAACCGCAAATATTCTCGAACTTTCCAAATAAAAGTCAAATTAAACACACTTTATAGTATTAAAAACTAAATCACGACATTAATTGGCATTCTGAAGTGACTCCGTAAAAGCTGAAGCAATTATATTCAGGACACGAATCGAGTTAAGCGAATTTGTTTCAGAATTAAAATGTAATTTCAGGATGGCTGAAAATGGATAGACGGTTTGGTAGAAGGTATTTTCAAGTAGTAAGTCAACGTTCAAAATTCTACGATAATGTTGAAATATTAATCAGTTTTTGTGACATTTAAAAAAAAGAAATATGTCGATGTTGCATAGATGATTCTTCAAGAAAATAAATAAAGATCTTTAGATTTTTACTACTACAAATATTTTTATATCTAAAATTCTCGTGTCACAATGTTCGTTCCCGTACTCCTCCGAAACGGCTTGACCGATTCTCATGAAATTTTATGAGCATATTCAATAGGTCTGAGAATCGGCCAACATCTATTTTTCATCCCGAAATTCCCACGGGAACGGGAACTACGAGTGTGAAACACAGCTAGTATTAGATAAAGTATCGGTCGCTTAGATTCCACTTCAGACTTTATTTCTATTCTCTCACTGATTTATTACTATAATGAAAAGAAATAATCATTCAATTCGATGACCTCGATGGCAGAGTGGTCACCATGCCGGACTGCCATCCGTAAGGTTGTGGGTTCGATTTCCGTGCGGGGTGAATATTTGCGTGAACCACAAATGTTTGTCTCGGTCTGGGTGTGTGTGAATGAGTGTATGCGTAGTTTCTGATACCCTAGATACAAGTTACGAACTTAGTTAGGGGTCAGTTACTGTAATGAGATGATGTGATGTTATGTTAAAATTACTCTATCATCCTCATGCAATTTAATTGTTCAAGTGTTGAATGAACATGACATGACGAATGAATGAATGAATCGGTATGACGATTCATTCATTCATTCGTCATGTCATAAACTGACCTCTAACTAAGGTCATTACCTGTATCTAGGGTATCAGATACTTCATCACACCCAGACGAAGATAAAAATGTTTATATCATTGCACCGTCTACCCATTTTCTCTTATCCGTACAAAGTAATATATTGTGTTGGGTTGCCATTTGAGTACCTTAGTTAGTCTAGCTTTTACTAGCCTCTAGGTATCACATTATGGCTACATTGTTCATATTGTAAAGTTAGGTACTTATATATTTAATACATAGGTACATAAATTGATTTTAATTTTGAGTTTTAGTGGTAGTATGAGACTGATTAAAATTCTGATCATGATAATGAATTTACTAATTTATTTCTTTCTTAACTTTTATAGATTAAATACTTTTAAAAGCTTTTATTTATGTTTTTTTTTAAGTTAAAATAATGGTGTACAAACAACTCTAATGAAATTAGGTTTTTTGGATAAAAAACTATTATTTTAAATGTAAGTGTGTGTTTATAAATTGATGATTAATTCAAACTTTCGGGATAAAAACAACAAATTATTTTTCGAATTCGATACTAATAAAACTAACTATACAAAACGGACAACAAACATTGCGTACAAAATTATACTAAGTATAAAAAAATACAAGCTCAAAAATACAAAAAAAAAAACACTACCACAAATTCAAAACCAAAAAAATATACTCAGTATAAAGTTGCCTACAACAAACCTCTGATCCTCTTATTAGTCCTTCTATGTAGGCAGAAGCCTATCAAAAGTACATTCAATAATATCAGAGCCGTGCCTATAATAGTACCGGTTATAATGAACACTCCAGGCACGTTATAGTTATATTCCTCAGAACTTGAATGTACTGATGATGGCAGAATGCCTGGGCAGCGTGGAAAAATATAATACAGTTTTACTAAATTTTATAATTTTGGTTGTAATTCCAAAACTTATACTGCCTTATTTGCGTTGCATTTCCAGTCTGGTTTAGCACTAAACCAGGTTTTATAATCAATTTTGCTACTGTCAAAGTGACAGATTTGACTGACAAGGTGTCAAATGCTTACCAGGTTTTGTTAAACCAGACTAAAAATGTAACGCAAATAAGGCAGCTATAGTTTTACTAAATTTATCATGAAAATTTTGGTTGATATTCAATTGTTTTAGAATCTGTGGTTCAAGAAAGAAATTGTCTTTAAAATATTTGGAATATGTGGTTACAGTAGGAAAGACGTAATACATCGAAACATAAGAAAAAAGTTTGTGAAAATGTAATTTCTATTATTAACTTAATTTTTTAAGTAACATTTTATAAACGTATTTTCTTTCTGTAACCACGGATTCTAAAAATCATCACGTATGATATGAGAAACAATAATTAAATTTCCAATTAAATCTATTAAAACACAAATTTTATACTCATATAAAATGACCATTGTCTTGAACGTTCCAAATTGATTATCTTGGTTACAATGGGAATAAAATTATTGTTCTATACATGAGAAAAATCTGTATCTTAATAGCCCTTAATATATTTTCATTTTAACCATAAAAATCCAAATATACTCACTCAGCGTAGTAGCCTTAGTATCATCAGGTCTGTATTTACTCTGTCCAATCTTGTTGATTGCCATTATTGAGAACACATAATCGGTATTCCTATCCAAGCCACCGATGGTAAAAGTTGTCGCGTTCCTAGGGGAGACATCTTCGTATTTGTACGTTTCTTCGTAGATTTTCCTGTTGGATAATGTTTTTGGTTGATTTCATTGTAAAAACAAATTAATTTCCTATAAGATGTATATTTTTTCTTGATCAAACTCCGAGAATTACTATGAATCTCATATTTGAAGTTTAAAGAATTTTTGAATTAATTTTCTAAGAAAGCATAGCTCATATTTAAAGAGTTTTGGACGAAGTGAGAATAAATTACCAGTAAAACCATGAGTTGGGAATAAGCCATACGTAAATTAACTATATTGGAATATTTGAAAAAAAAAAACAACTTTTTTCTATAAACTCTTTGGACATACTTAAGTGCATCTTTAAGACCAACGCTAAATAAATGACATTAATTGTGTATTTCTTTCCCTTTCATACTTACCTATATCTAATCCTGAAAGCCGAAGACAGGCCTCCGTCAAACCCTGGGATCCACTCCAGTGTCACAGTGTTGTGAGTCACGTTTGTCACTAACAGTGATATCACTTGGTCTGCAACGAAATAGACAGGTTAGTGCATTGGATGAGATGGGAATTTTGTGGGAAAAATGGGGGGAATCTTTGAGATGTGGTTGAGGTGGGAATGGGAATTTTATTTTGGGTATTTTTTTTGTGAAACCGGCAACGACCATTATTTTTTAATACGATAACGACCAATAATTTTCACAAAAGTAAAATAACTAACGAATAATTTTCGGCAAAACAAAATTTTCTACTGTTCATTCCCAAGGAAACCTAAAAACTTTTTCATCAAATACTATTTGAAAAAAAAGAAACTGTTGATTTATTTGGTTAGTTCCCGTAAAAATATGTTTTTTTTTATATTTTTGGTTATGTGGTGCATCTATACCAAATTTTTAAGCTGTTTTATTGCAATTTCTTAAAACATTTAACCCACCCGGCGCGCTAGTAACATCCAGTTTGACAGACGTAGTCGCGAATCCCAAAAAAAAAACACGTTTCTCGCTCCACACTCAAAGTGACGTCATTGATCAGAAGTACAGAAGTGTACGTAATTGGGGATTTTGTATTTTTTTAAACATTAATATTATTTTTCTTAATTTTTACACACTACTTTGACGATACCATTAAGTGTCTTATAAAAAAAAACCTTTAAAAAAAAACGAATTCCCGCCTTTCCTATTATAATATTTACGTAAGTATAATAATTCTAAAAAAAAAACAAAAAAAAATTATTAACATAACCCACCCGGCGCGCTAGTAACATCCAGTTTGACAGACGTAGTCGCGAATCCCAAATCGTTCCGCGCTCCACACTCATACGTTCCATAATCGGACGAAGTGACGTCATTGATTAGAAGTACAGAAGTGTACGTAACCGGGTCCAATCGGTTGTATTCTGCGAAGTACTTCGTAGAAGTATTGACGGGTAACTTCGCTCCGTTTTTTGACCACGTGAAGTTTGGGGCTGGTGCTGCTTTGCATCTAGAGGGAAAATTTGAATTAATTTGGTTAATCATCATTAGCTTATATAATGTCCCCACCGAGGGGCACGAGCCTACCCTGAATTAGGGTGATTAGGCCTTAGTCAACCATAATATTTACTAAAAATAACATAACATGATCATTCACTCCATCAATTTACCAGTGCGTAACATAGGCTATATTTTATCCCCGTATTCCCACGGAACTACGCTGGTGAAACCGCGGGGCGCTTCTACTTGAAAATAAAATATGAGTACACACTTTTTACTCTTCACTGACTAGCAAAAAATTGAGCAAAAGCTCAAAAGTACTTACTTGCAAGTCAAACGTCCAACTTGGCCAACATTTGACGCGGATTTGGCCAGATTTGGCGCGGAATCCATTTCTGGTTTGAATTTGACCACAAGCATTACATTCTGTTTCTTAACCCCTCCAATGCCGTTATCGACAATACATTGGAAGTTTCCAACGTCGGCTCTTGTAGGTTCTTTGATGGTGAGGTAACTGGTTTGGTTCCTAGGGTCAAATGTGACTTGGTCTTTGTTGATTGTGTAATCTTTGCGTTCCCATTTTATGTTGTCGGATGTTAGGGGGTTACCTAGGGGAAAAAATACATAATAAGTTTTTAGCTTCATATAGAAAATACATTTAAATTTACTTTCGGTATTTAGGGTATCAGAAACTAAGTACATATTTATACGCACTCTCAAACTAGCTACATTAATAATTGAGAATTTTACAAATTTACCTCACAAGGGTATCGATCCCACGGTCACCTGCTCGGTAATCTTCTCTTAAATACTTTAAGGAACATAAAAATTTACCTGGCACGGGAATCGAACCCGTAACTTCTCGTTTGGTAGTACGATATGGGATCGCTGTAGTACTGTGGTCATATCAAAATTTTCAAAATGGATACATTTTATCCCAAATATCCTACATCAATAGTCTAAAATATTTCAATTATCTTACCTATAGCAGTACAAGACAACACAGCATCTTCTTTCGGATTCGCTATTCCATCTTGTGCTACAGATTTAATTGAGGCTGGGTCTGTGAGAAAAATGACGTTTTAATGAAAAATTATCAAAACTGTTGTTTTGAGCATTTGTTTATGTTTGAGTAAATACTTTTACAAATCAAGAAACAATTAATGGCAGGATAATAATATTTTTTTTATTTAATATATAATTGAATATTAATGTTATCAATTATTATTATGCGTAATAACAATTTTTTTCATTTCATTTTTTATATTTGCCATATTTTAGACTTTTAGTAAAAAGTTCGAACTTTGTAAGTTACCAAATTCCATTTACTTTTGTAACTCACTATACTACACCCTTCAAGACAATCTAATTTTAAAAATCTTTTGAGCAACGACCATTTTTAACTTTTAATTAGCAGCCACTTCTGAGTATATACTCACAATGCACATTAACAGTAATATTGGCGACGGCCGCTCCCTGCGAGTTGACAGCCTCGCACGTGTACACGCCGGCGTCGTGACGACTCAACTTGGTCATGTTGAGCATACTGCCTTCCGATATTATTCTATCGTCTGAGGAGGAAAGTGGGGTTGAGTAAATGTTTATAAGTAAGTTTATAAGTATGAGTAAAAATGGCTATGAGTAAGTAAATACTAGTTTTGAGTAAAGATTATTATAAGTAAGTTAGGATAGGCTTGAGTAAATTTAGTTATGAGTACTAGCTTAAGAGTGATAGAGTACATTTATGAGTACTTGTATTTTTTTGAGTAATCACTTTTCGTTTTGTTTATAGTGTAGGAAAACTTAGCAAGAATAATGTATTTTTTAAATCTCACCTGGGATATGAACCCATATAAATTAAAATAATATAAAAGCCGTTCACCTGCTGTAAAAACCTAATCAGTTTTGTCAAATCAAACAAATCTACATTTTAGTAGACATGAATCTCATCCACTACTAAACTTATTAAAAACAATATTTTATATATTAAAAATTAACACAATTCTACTCACTTCCACTACTATACGAAGACTGAGTGATCGGCAGTCCGTCCTTGGTCCAGGTGTATGTAATGCTCCCGGGGTTACCGTCGGCTCGCAGCATTATGATCAGGGGCTCGTTTTCAACCCCTACAGTGGTGTAGGGGGTGGTTTCGTCGAATATTGGGGCGTCTATTGGAAAATAATGAAAATTAAAAAATATCCGGAAGCTAATTCGATTTGGTGGAATGTCAGTATTTTACGTGAAGCGACTGCCATCAGACCTTCACAACCCAGAGGGCTATACGACATTTTTTGGTTAAACCAAATGTTAGACTTTTGAGGGCTCTAACTACCCGTAACGACTGTCGATGATGTTAGTACGACAACCGGGACCGACGGCAAGCAAGCATTTACACATGTTATATTGGTAATTAATTTAAATCCCATATTATTTACAACTTTATTAAATTAACAAATACTCACAAAGCACAGTAAGAGATAGGGCGTCGTTAACACTCCGTTCCAGCGCCTCATTAGTCGCTTGGCAAGTGTACACTGCCTCATTGAGGTCCTTAGTTATGTTCAACTTGAGTTCGATGGTGGACACTGTGCCTCCGTGCAGACCTTTCTTTTGTTGCATTGGTTGGCCTGTGAATGAATGTTATTGTTAATCTAATATACAAAATTCTCGTGTCACAGTTTTCGTTGCCATACTCCTCCGAAAAGGCTTGACCGATTCTCATGAAATTTTGTGAGCATATTCAGTAGGTCTGAGAATCGGCCAAGATCTATTTTTCATCCCGAAATTCCTATGGGAACAGGAACTATGCGTGTGAAACCGCGGGGCGCAGCTAGTAATTATAGGTAAATCTACCAATCTAAATATAAAACATAATAACTCAAAGGTGACTGACTGACATAGTGATCTATCAACGCACAGCCCAAACCACTGGACGGATCGGGCTGACATTTGGCATGCGGGAAGGTGTTATGACGTAGGCATCAGCAAAATTTTGGAAATCAGGGAATTTACAAAAATCCTCCCCTGTAGGGAGGGCTCTAGGGGGAGAAAACCCAAATTCTGCCGAAAGTCATTATTCTACGCGGACGAAGTCACGGGGCGCTACTATTTTATTATATTATCACGTTTTTAAAAAAGGCTTTAACAATTTTGATAAAACTTATTAGTTAAAATAAACTCTTTACCTTGCACTGGTATTCCGTCCCTCCACCAAGATAGCACGGCCGGTGGGTTACTGGAGGCCGCGTCACAGTATAGTGTGGCTTCGATTCCCGGTTTAAGCTCAGCGGGCTCGGCTCGGACTTTCACTGTTTCTGGTGCGACTGTTGACAAAGAAATAGTATTTTGAAAATGGTTCTTTTTCTGTTTTTTTTTTTGAGAATGATGAGTCCATTATTAATGTTGCCTTCGGCGAGAATCGAACTCCTTACATCGAACCTTTTACACCAACTACGCTCTTGTTAGACTTTCATTACACTCTTTTGAAAGATAAATAAAAGTCTTTCATGACACTTCCAGTGTACATTCAATGTAACAGTTTCAAAACATACTTTCAGTACATTCTTTTAAAAGAGAAATAAAAGTTGAATTTTTAGTCATTACATTCTTTTAAAAGTCTTTCATGATACTTACAATGCACGTTCAAAGTGACAGTTTCAAAGAGAGGTATTTCCGTAGCACTGTTCGTGGCTTCACACCTGTACTGCGCTAGATTGTCAGTCACATTGGTCAGAATTGATATCTCTGACGAAACGGACTTCTCTGACGTTTTGGTTATTGAATGTATCTGAAATAAAAGAATGTGTTGATGAAAGGTGTTAGAATGAAAGCTTTTGTTGATAAATTATAAAAGAATAAGTTTATTTTCATACACATTTTTATTTTATTTTCTGTAATATAAATATATTGTTATCTAAATAATGGTTTTTCTTACGTAATAACTTCATAAGCTATCAATCTAGATCACGATAATTGATTTCAATATAGTCTGCTTAAGGTTGTATTTTCTTAAAAAACTATTTGTTACAAGTACATTTTCCAGATTTCTGTTTCCAAGAAAGAGATACAAATGCTTGTCTCTTATTGATTGCATTTTTCTTTTATTAAACAAAGTTAACTGGGTATGTAGTAATTGAGACGAATGCCAGATTTTTCTTCTCCAGGAAAGATAATATACAAATGATTGTTTTTTACTCATGCAGTTGCTTATTAAAAATAAACATTAGATTAAAAATTTAAAAAACCCCCAACACAATTACTTTCAAACCCCCATATCTTTTAAACGGGTCAACCGATTTTCATCAAACATGTCTAAGAACACTCGCACGCAAGTCCCCTTTAATTCAAAAAATACTAAATTGAAATAGGTTCATCCGTTCGGGACCTATGATGCCACAGACAGACAGATACACACACACAGACACGTCAAACTTATAACACCCCTCTTTTTGCGTCGGGGGTTAAAAATAATAAATTGATCTTAAAGACATAATTGCCTATCAAAACTTGTTAATTAACTTACCTTTTTATCATTCTTATACCACGTGAGCGTTGCGAGCGGGTTGCCTCCCGCGGACATGCACAGGAGTTTCTGGACTGTGCCCGCGATCAGAGTGGTGCCGGGCACGTAACCCGTGATGATCGGCGCGTTTGGAGGGTCTGTGGGGTAAGAAATAGGGATGTTATCAAAAATAATCAAAGAAAAAGGAATCCTACTATTCTTTTAAAGCCGAAGAATGTTTGTGAGTGTGGATGTTTGTTCCTCTTTCACGCAAAAACTACTGAATGGATTTTAATGATACTTTAAAATAATTTAGCATATACATAGGATACTTTTTTCCCGAAATTTCCACGGGAACGGGAACTACGCGGGTAAAACCGAGGGGTGCTGCTAGCTATATAAGTATATATATTAGTTTCGTAGATTCCTTAACCGCACGTAAAGTACCCTAGGAATGGGCCCTAAATTAATTCTGTTAAATTGTACCCCATAATTATAGGGGTCTCTAGGTAATAATTAAATTAAAGCGAATATACGCTTACTAATTTCTGCCTGCCTTGTAACATGGAATTATTAAACTTTCAGCCAAGTGGGGTAGTTGGTATTGACCCTGTTAGGCCTAATGTTATGGGTTCGAATCTTGTGTAAGAAAAATGTTTCAAGTCAATCGGTTCAGTAGTTTAGTCGTGAAAAGGTAAACTACTGAACCGATTGACTTGAAAATGGTAGAGGGGCTTATGGTCCGGGAAAGAACATAGGATACTTTTTATCCCGAAATTCCCACGGGATTGGTTACTACGCGAGTAAAACCGCAGGGCGCAGCTAGTTTGAATATAATTAAACTTATGTTATAAAGCTGAAGAATTTGAACGCGCTAATCTTAGATATTAATGGTTCGAATAAAAAAAAATGGATATCCTAATTATCGAGGAAGGCTATAGGCTATAACATCACGCTTCGACCAATAGGAGCGGAATAGTCATAATAACATTAAATTAAAAAAACCCCCAACACAATTACTTTCAAACCCTATCCTATCTTTTAAACGGGCCAACTGATTTTCATCAAACATGTCTAAGAACACTCGCACGTAAGACCCCTTTCATACAAAAAAAACTAAATTAAAATCGGTTCATCCGTTCGGGAGCTATGATGCCACAGACAGACACACACACACAGACACGTCAAACTTATAACACCCCTCTTTTTGCGTCGGGGGTTAAAAAACGCGAGTGAAATTGCGGGGCACAGCTAGTTACAACATACGGATGATCAATACATATAAAAAGTATATAATAAGTGTTATATTATTTACTCAGCAGATGTATGAGGTCATACGAGTGAATGTGACATGTCTCCGTGAGGCTTCAGCGGGAGACAGGCTAGGGATGGGACACAACACAAGTTCGAGACTCAGTCTTGAAATTTTAATGAAATATTCTGGAAAAAGTATTGGGTAGTCTTAAAGTTTTAAGGAAATGAAACAAAGGAAGGAGATATAAATAAATATATAAAGGGATGTATGTTTGCTATTTACTTTAAGTAATCTAATAAAATAGGATTTGCACCAACGCGCATAAAGCTAGATAAAGTAAAGTAGTAAAGTTTCTTGCCGATTCTTCTCGGCTGATGTAATTCCGAATCGGTGGTAGATTCAGTGACGTTCATAAGTGACTCATTGAGGCCTTAATTGAATTAATAATTTATGAATTTTGAATAAAGCTGATTACGAATCCTAACTACTGAATTAATATTACTAGTGAGAAAGAGATAATTTGGGAAACTGATTTGCTACTTTATTTTACAATTAATTCTTAGTCTATACTAATATTATAAAGAGGAAAGATTTGTTTTTTTGTTTGTTTGTTTGTATGTAACGAATAGGCTCCGAAACTACTGAACCGATTTCAATAATTCTTTCACCATTAGAAAGCTACATTCACCCTGAATAACATAGGCTATATTTTATCCCCGTATTCCCACGGGAACGGGAACCACGCGGGTGAAACCGCGGGGCACAGCTAGTATATTATATATATATCCCGACCGTTATCGGCCTTGGCGACTGCTTGACTACTCCACACGACTTTTAAGCATGTGGCATAAAATAATAATAATTAGAGCACTTTGGTGCTCGGAGAGTGAGGGGCGTTGCGTAAGTGGTGAGTTGGCTTAGCATGAAGCTGGACCCTCGGGCTCAGTGGATCGCGGTTTAAAACCCAGGACGTCTACTCCACTCTGAAAGCCGCTCGTTTCATGTTGCCCCCTTGTTGCGACTCGAGCGACTTGTTTGGGGGGCCCAGTTATAGAGCTGGCAAGTCTCCATCCGCCACTTCGTACATGTTTATAGCATTGTATCGGCGGGTGTCATAGTCCCCATAGTTCCCCAATATCCAGTCCATTAAACATCCTATTCCCATAAACCAGTCGTAGTTTTCCATATATTTGCAATAGTCCCAGCAGAACCGGGGACTGTCCTTGGATGCATTTTATAGTGTTATACAGGGATAGTCACCGGATTGTGCATCCTTTACACAAGATTAAATATGTCAAAGGGCTTCCGTGTGTTGGCTTTGGCCCCATACTAGCCTTCCACAAGACCGGGACTCATTAATAGTCCCGTGAATGGAAAAGACATAACAATAATTAGTAGTAATAAATAATTCTTAGTATCATAACAGCATAGAACATGCCATTTCATATTTATTTTTAAACATAGAACTGCGGGTTTAAATCCCGTGTGAGGTAAATATTTATTCACAAATGTTTATCTCGGTCTCGGTCAATATGTAAATCTGAATGAAAAATATTAACAGGAACAATACTTCAAAAAAGACCAAGTTGACCTTAAATTATTCAAGTTTTTAAGTGCAGTCGAGTCTCAAAATGTATCCACTTAAGTCTCGAAACTTCCAGTCTCTTAAAATTTCAAGACCGTAGCTATCAATCCCTTTCATCAAAATTCAGGACTCGATACAGCATGTTATTATAATAATATAATACTGGGAGGGAGTGAATGAACTCTTCACCCCAGAATTATATTACAGTATCTCATATAAAATGATATATAACATTATGGTATATAAGTAATCCTAACTAATATTATAAATGCGATGTCTGTCTGTTACCTTTTCACGGCTAAAATACTGAACCGATTGACTTGAAATTTGGTACAGGGGTAGTTTATGATCCGGGAAAGAACATAGGATACTTTTTATTTCGAAATTCCCACAAAAAACCGCGGGGCGCTGCTAGTACCTAATATATAAAATAACTAGCTGTGCCACGCTGTTTCTCCCGGTTTAATTTTGTTCTGCTACTAATGTAGCGTGATGTTATATATCCAAAACTAAAAGACTTTAAAGAATTATCAGTTTCTGGGATGAGTACTTTCAATCAAATTAATAAATTAAGCGCCTATTTCACGACCTTTAAGTAAAGGTACTCACCGAGTAAAGTGAATGGTGTCTCTTTTTTACTTTATGTCAAGTGATAAGGATAAAACTTGTGAGTACGTACGCGGAAGGTTACTTGAAGATGGTGAAATAGGCCCTTAGTCTCAGTATAGTGATCGAAAGTATGTATGTATGAAGTTTTGTTACTAATTTACATTTAAGTATATATGTATAAGTATTTAAAAATGAAACCCGTTTCCCGCTGTCACGCCATACCTTGAGAACGGAAACGATTTAGGTAATTCTTTTTTTGCTGTGTTTGTTATTGTCAGGAGAAGGTTCATATGTAAAAAAAATCTGGAAAAGCAAACGGGAAACTTGGACCCGTGCGAAGCTGGGGCGGGCCACTAGTTTAAGCATAAAGATACAGATAAATGACTATGAACAACGTGGGATACGTTTCATCCCAAAATTAAACCGTATCTCTAAAACAATAGGATACATTTTAACATTACAACATAACAAAACAACTAATTTAATACGAAAATGAACTTTACCCTTTAAACAATACATCATAATATCGCGTAACAAACTTTATGTCAGTATTAAAATGACAGCATGTCATGTTACGAGGGGGGGTCAAAAAGTTCGCGGAACGGAGGGGAAGGGGGGTGAAATAAAATACTGTACTATTTTTCTTTTTCAATATATTCCCCCTTAAGTCGAATACATTTTTCAGATCTCTCTATTAACTTATTAATACCGTCGAAAAAAAATGATTTGTCTTTGTCCTCAAAATAGGCCGAAATCGCCGACTTGACTTCTTCATCATCGGAAAATTTCTTCCCCCGAAGCTCTTTTTTTAATTTGGGAAATAAAAAATAATCACAGGGGGCTAAGTCTGGACTATAGGGAGGATGGTTTAACATTTCGAAGCCACAGTGATGAAGGGCAGCCATCGCAACGCGGCTCTTGTGTACCGGTGCGTTGTCATGCAAAAGCAGCACACCCTTTGTCAACTTTCCCCGCCTTTTCTCCTTGATTGCTTCTTTTAATTGTCTTAGTAGATTAGCGTAGTATTCTCCCGTTATAGAAACACCCTTATCTTTATAATCTATTAATAAAATACCCTCTGTATCCCAAAAAACAGTTGCCATGATTTTTCCAGCCGATTGTGACACCCTGTATTTCTTAGGGGGGGGCTGACCCTTTTTATGCCACTGCATAGACTCTTGCTTCGACTCAGGCTCATAATGATGAACCCAAGTTTCATCTGCAGTAACAAGTCTTGCAAAAATTCCTTCCTTGTCGGCGCTACAGAGGTCTAAAAACTCCTTTGAATACTCGACGCGCAGCTGTTTCTGTGGTGGTGTGAGCATTCTTGGCACCCATCTTGCGCTGACTTTTGACATCCCAAGATTGTCGTGTAGAATATTTAAAATGGTTGTAGGTGATACTCCAACCATTTCTGCAAGTTGTTTCTTCTTCAAACGAGTATCCTCCAGTATAAGATTCTCCACTTTTTCAACGATGTTTGAGGTGGTGGCCTCAATCGGCCGTCCTGAGCGAGGGTCGTCTTCAAGAGACTCTCTGCCTTGCTTGAAAAGGCTATTCCACTTGTACACCATGGTTTTCCCAGGGCAAGAGTCCCCGTATACTGATAACATTTCTTCCAAAATTTTCTGAGGTGGTTTTCCTTGCTTAGTGAGGAACTTTATGACGGCACGAAACTCGATTTTTTCCATGTTCAAGTTTTTCTTCCGGATTCACTTGTTTGATCGACGACAGGTCAAAGGTTATTGACACAATCAGGTTCAAACTTGGCATATATACTCACAAAGAGTTGCTCATTAGTTACTACCTGCGGCAGGTCCCCCACCCCCCGCTATCCCCTCCATTCCGCGAACTTTTTGACCCCCCCTCGTATCTGTGTCATTTATCAAAATGTTAGGGTCTGATCACACCCGAGGGGTATGTAGTGTGAGATTGATGTGTATCTGCCTTTATTTGTTTGTATTTATATTATTTAAGTGTGTATCTGCCTTTATTTTGATTGCGTTTGTATTTAAAAGTGGGTTTGGAGTTAGAGGTTTGTAGTTTATAATTTTTGTTTTACATTTAAATCATCAAAATAGTTCATTTAAACTGTGTATCGCTTTGTTTTCTCACGTTTTCGTAGTAAAACAAGGCCTAAAGGTTGTCTGAAAGAAAATATTTTTAGTGATAAGGTCACCTATTTGATTGTTGCAATCAATGTAAACGTTTCCTTTTTTCTTATCAAGCATTTGGGTATTTTTGGAATAGCTTTTTCTAAGTCCAGGGTGATGATGATATCACTACATAGTATAAAACAAAGTCGCTTTCTCTGTCCCTATGTATGCTTAGATCTTTAAAACTACGCAACGGATTTTGATGCGGTTTGTTTTAATAGATAGAGTGATTCAGTGGGAAGGTTTTTAGCATAATTTTATCCCCATATTCCTACGGGAACGGGAACTACGCGGGTGAAACCGCGGGGCGCCGCTAGAATGACAATAAATTAAACAAGGTAATGAAAGCTAGTTTATTTAAATACTTTAACTTGAATTTGTAATCGAATATATAAAATTCTCGTGTCACAGTTTTCATTGCCATACTCCTCCGAAACGGCTTGACCGATTCTCATGAAATTTTGTGAGCATATTCAGCAGGTCTGAGAAGCGGCCAACATCTATTTTTCATCCCGAAATTCCCACGGGAACGGGAACTACGCGTGTGAAACCGCGGGGCACAGCTAGTTTTTTATAATAACATAAAATACTCCTAGAAATTATCAATTCTATCAATTTCATTTACCAGAATATTACCAATCACCACAATTAAACAAAACCACGTTATTTCTCATACCAACGCCTTGAACAACCCTAATTTTTCATCCCCAAATACAGCACTTACTACATAATTAAGGGCCTAACATATAATAAAATATAATAATATACAGGGTGACCCAAATATAACGTTTGTGGGGGGAAGTTAGAAACTAAAATATATACAAAGATTTGTTCTTAGGAACCATGTCATCGACATTAGTAAAAATAAATCATGTTTCTTAAAATTTAATTTTTATTTTATTATTTTCGTAACAATTACTGCTTAAGACATGCACCAGCTATTTCTATATCGATTTTTAGATAGAAATAATAAACATTATTTTTTCAAAATTTCCGAGATCGATTCCTATATTGATTAATAGCTTCTTTCTAAATCTATGAATGCAGTTTTTGTTTTTACTTAAATCGGTGACATGGTTCCTAAGAACAGATCTTTGTATCTCTTATAGTTTCAAACTCCTCCACACTGACCGTTCTATTTGGGCCACCCTGTATAATATACTCGCCAGGGTTGGCCCAAAGTCACGTGTATTCGTTAAACTAATGAGCTTAGTGGACGCGTTGAGAATTAATCGCGATACTACAACTGTGAGAGCGTCGGTGGCGCAGGGGATAAGGCCGTTGACTTCAGATCGGAAGGTGCCTGGTTCGAACCCCACCAGTCCCGCCACGTACCAATGTGTTTTCAATTTACGAATTCATAAGTACGTTAATTTCGACGCTCTTACGGTGAAGGAAAACATCGTGAGGAAACCTGCACACACCTGGGAAGAAATTCTAAGGTTGTGTGTGAAGTCGACCAACCCGCACTTGGCCAGTGTGGTTGACTAAGGCCTAATCACCCTAATTCAGGGTAGGCTCGAGCCCCTCGGTGGAGACATATTATGAGCTGATGATGATGATGACTACAACTGTGCTGTGACAGCCCTGTTTTTTCACTAGCTTTGCGCGTTTTTATCCTCATAGTTCCCGCGGTTTTATCCTCATAGTTCCCGCTCCAAAAAAGGATTATAGCAAACTAGCTGTGCCCCGCGGTTTCCCCCGCGTAGTTCCCGCTCCCGTGGGAATTTCGGGATAAAACATAGCCTATGTTCTTTCCCGGATCATAAGCTGTACCTGTACCAAATTTCAAGTCAATCGGTTCAGTAGTTTAGCCGTGAAAAGGTAACAGACAGACAGACAGAGGTACTTTCGCATTTATAATATTAGTTTGGATACCTTCCTCTTGAATCACTTTATCTATTAAAACAAACCGCATCAAAATCCGTTGCGTAGTTTTAAAGATCAAGGCATACATAGAGACAGAGAAAGCGACTTTGTTTTATACTAAGTATGTTGTAGTGACTTGACAAAGTCCTACTAATATTTTAAAAATTGGTTTGTGAGGATATTTTTCATATTATAAAAGGTTTTGTCAGGATATTTAGACTACTCCAGTGGTATTGGTCACTATGCCGAAACGCGAAACAAAGAGTTCCAGGTTCGATTCCCGTGCTAAGTAAATAATTGTGTGGATCACAAATGTTTGCCTTTGTCGGAGTGTGTGTATAAATAAATGTGTGTGTGTAGTTTCTGATACCCTAGATACAAAACCAAGTTACGGTAATTTTATTGTTGGATAACTCATTTATCGAGGAAGGCTATAGGCTATTTAGACTACACCACATCAGGCTACGACCAAAAGACAGCCGTAGTACCAACGCGACAGAAACCGCGGGCCACAGCCAGTCATGTATAGTACCGTTAATATTACATAACATGAACAGTTTAGTACGTTATATTATGCTATAGAAATATAATGGATGACTCGTGATGATAGTTTTTGCTATAATAACTGACGGACAAGTCATATTAAGGTTTTTGTAGCGATTGTAATGTGTAGTACATACATTGTATTATATACTAGATATATAGCCTGGGTTTGATCGGAAAAACTGGTCCAGTAAGATCTCATTTCAAGACAAAGAATATTTTATTTTATTTATCTTGGAATGAGATATTGCACACTGGACTAGCTGCGCCGCGCGGATTCGTTTTCGTGAGTTCCCAATCCCATGGGAATTTCGGGATAAAAAGTATCCTATGTGTTCCTAGTTATAAGGAACATCTGTACCAAATTTAATATAAATCGATACAGTAGTTTTTGCGTGAAAGAGTTACAAACATCTAAATATACAAACTTTCGCATGTATGTATAATATTAGTAGGATAAGTACATAATCTATAAACACTCTCAGTCATTTCAAACTTAATCATAAACAGTTTAATGTGAACTCAAACACACATAAAAATATATACATCCTTATAATATCCCTTTGTATTATAACATAATCATTCCCTCCATCATCTCAATACAGTAACTGACCCCTAACAAGTTCGTAACTTGTATCTAGGGTATCAGAAACTACGCACGCACTCATTCACACACACACACACCCAGACCGAGACAAACATTAGGTACATATAGGTTATTAACAACTATCAAAAAATGTTACCAAAAATAAGTCTTACAAAAAATTACAATAAATAACCCACAAAAGACTATTATTTACAGAAAGGAAACGGAAAACAATAAGAAAATTTGTTTTGTCATTTTGAAAATTGTTTTTTATTGTCGAAATAAGGAAAAAATGAATTATTTAGATATGAAAAGAAACTCTTTGTATTGTGAGTGAATGCGTTTTAGCAACATCATCTTTGGTTCACTTGAATATGGTGGTTGGTGTGAGGCATGAGAATATAGCTATTTAAACCGAATATTTTTAGTCATTTTTTGCTTTCACAAAAGAAAAAAACAATTATAATTATGTGTTGTATATTGCTTTGTCATAACCACCCAAAAGTGTGGTCACTAAGTTGGACTTCCAAATATAATTCGCGTGTTAAGGTACTTATTTGTTTATGTTATCCACAAATGTTTATCTCGTTATTTTTATGAACGAATTTCAAATCAAATCAAAAATCATTTATTCAATTAAGGCCTCAATAAGGCACTAATGAAGGTCACTGAATCTACCACCGATTCGGAATTATATCAGCCGAGAAGAAGCGGCAAGAAACTCGGTCTGGTATTTTTTTTAAATAAAATGAAATACAAATGTCACTTATAACTAATGTCTACAATAAAAAAATGACAAAAGGTATATAATATAAAAAAAAATATATAAATATTGAAGTAAAATAATTACATAGGTCAAAAACTAAAAAATAGCATACTGAGGTTGCGTGTGCAGTTTAATGCCAAACATCCCGGTCATTAATATTCGCGAGACATGTACGTAAGTATCATATATGCATTTATTTCATCTGATATTTTTGCTGGTTATAAGAAACATCTGTACTTATGTTATTAAAATGTTGGTTAGTCAATTCAAAACGTTCTTGCATAACTCCGACTTTCTTTTATACATCATCACTACATGGTATAAAACAAAGTAGCGTCCCACTATCTGCCCCATGATCTTTTAACTACGCAACGGATTTTGATGCGGTTTCTTTTAATAGATTGAGTGATTTATTTTATTGATTTTATTTTATTTATTTATTTATTAAGAGCAAGGTTTTTAGCATATTTTCGTCCCCGTATGCTCACGGGAGCGGGAACTACCGCGAGGCGCTGCTAGTTGAGCATAAAAGCATGATGTGCGAAAGCATGAATTGGTTTTTTTTTCTTTGATCCTATATCTTATAACTTACACCACACTCCAAAGGCATGATTAATGTATATTCAGATAAGGACCAGTTTCTACAGTCTGCTTAAACGCTGGATAAGGCGTATGTCTGATGATTAACGTACGGACAGACAGGCAGATATAACTGTAGGATTCCCTTATCTTACCAAAGTTTTCGATCCATATTGATGATAAGGAGAATTTGTTTTCTGGAGATTGCTGATGGAATTGAGTTATTTTTGCTTTTGTAATTAAGGAAATGATATAATATTTTGTAATAGTTATTTCGGTTATTAAAAGTAATGTAATGCTAGCGTGTCCCGCGGTTTTAACCGCATAGTTCCAAATCGCGTGGGAATTTCAGGATAAAATATAGCCTAAGTCCTCCCCCGGACTATAAGCTATCCCTGTACCAAATTTCAAGTCAATCGGTTCAGTAGTTTAGCCGTGAAAAGGTAACAGACGGAGTTACGTTCGCATTTATAATATTAGTTAGGATTAGGATACTAACTATACTTCTATACTAATATTATAAAGAAGTCAATTTTGTATATTTGTTAAATTGTAAGGGGTAATCTCGGGATCTACTGAGCCGATTTCAAAAATTCTTTCACTAATGGAAAGCTAATTTATCAGTGCGTGACATAGGCTACGGTAGTACGTGATATTTTATTCCTGTATTCACACGGGAACGGAAACTATGCGGGTGAAACCGCGGAGCGCTGCCAGTATTATAGTAGTAGGGATTTGAAGAAATACTCTCTCTTAACATCCCCAATACAATTGAATAGCTTAGGGGTAAAAGGGAGCAACAAAAAACTCGGCCTTGACCGAGATAACAACTTTTCAGATATGATGTAGTGTTTACGGTCAACAGATAATTCGTCTCATGGCCAGTTTACATCGTAGGATAATTGCTAACGTAACATAACATTTACTACATCATCTCATTACAGTAACTGACCCCTAACTAAGTCCGTAACTTGTATCTAGGGTATCAGAAACTACGCACACACTCATTCACACACACACCCACACCGAGATAAACATTTGTGGTTCACATAAATATTCACCCCGCACGGCAATCGAACCCGCAACCTTACGGATGGCAGTCCGGCATTGTGACCACTCTGCCATCGAGGTCGTGATTTCATAGTTAAATGAAAAGAAGTATTACAAATTCAATACTAAGAAAAACATCTTAACACAAAATCAAAATAACAAGAAAAACATTGAAAAATAAACATTAAAATGAAGGCAATAGAACACAGAATACTGAGGAAATAACTCCAATTTCAGTCCTGAAAGCACGTCTAAAGCCTTTCATATTTTTCAATTACTTTGTTGACATCTTTCGATATCAGGTGCCTGAAATTTGCTGAAATTTCATAAACACTGAGGTTTACACTTGAGATTGGTTAAGTGGTCACCATGCCGGACTGCCATCCGTAAGGTTGCGGGTTCGATTCCCGTGCGGGGTGAATATTTGTGTGAACCACAAATGTTTGTCACGGTCTGGGTGTGTGTGTGAATGAGTGTGTGCGTAGTTTCTGATACCCTAGATACAAGTTTCGAGGTTAGTTAGGGGTCAGTTACTGTAATGAGATGATGGAGGGAATGATTATGTTATGTTATGTTATGTTAAGTGTATTTATTCGGATTTTTGTATACTTTTTCAGGACTAAAAATACATAAATGTTATGGATTTGCATAAAATTGGTTACTGTTTATTTATTTATTAGCGTTCTTGTTTATTTTATAGGGTAATAATGTGTAAAATAAAGCCTACTATGAACGAATTCCTTGCGATTTTTAACCCCCGACGCAAAAAGAGGGGTGTTATAAGTTTGACGTGTCTGTGTGTGTGTGTGTATCTGTCAGTCTGTGGCATCATAGCTCCCGAACGGATGAACCGATTTCAATTTAGTTTTTTTTTTTGTATGAAAGGGGACTTACGTGCGAGTGTTCTTAGACATGTTTGATGAAAATCGGTTGACTCGTTTAAAAGTTATTGGGGTTTGAAAGTAATTGTGTTGGGGGATTTTTAATTTTTTTATTTAATTGTTTTTGTTATGATGTCTGCCATCATGATAAGGCAGTGTGATGCGTGGCAGTTACTGAAGCGACTTCACGTGAGCTTTTCCATGCTTCAAAGGCACATTAAAATGTTAGTCACATAATTAAAAAAATATTTTTTATGTTTATACATATTTTTTGTGGTTGACTAAGGCCTAATCACCCTAATTCAGGGTAGGCTCGTGCCCCTCGGTGGGGACATTATATAAACTGATGATGATGATGTTTATACATCAGAACAATTCGGTATATTCACTTGAAAACGGCTGAAATTTAGTGCAGCTCCTCATAATATTATAAATACGAATGTAACTGTCTTTGTTGAAATGAAATGAACTGTCTGTCTGTTACCTTTTTACGGCTAACTACTGAACCGATTGACTTGAACTTTGGTACAAGGAGCTTATGGTCCGGGGAAGGATGTTGTATTCCAAAATTCTCACGGGATCGGGAACTATGCGAGTAAAACCGCGGGACGGAGCGTGTTCCATAAAACAATGAATAGCACAGGATTTTATCCCGAGATACCCACAGAAACCACACATTCAAAGCAACTAAAAACACATAAAAATCAAACTACAGTTATAAATTTGGAGTATAGGTACGTAAAATAAAATAAAATCTGAGTTTTACTGAGTTAATCAAACAGAGTTCGCGCTGGTCTCGTAGTAATGTGTTCGCTAACTCCGATAATACGTGACGCGAAATCATATTACATATTACGTAGAACATATTGAATGGAACTCCATGTTTTTAATATTATCTCTGTATGTATTACAATAAGAATAACTTGTATTAGGGTTGTTTTAGCGCGGTTTTGACCATATTTTTACCAAAAGTAACATAATCATTCACTACATCATCTCATAACTGACCCCTAACTAAGTACGTGACTTGTATCTAGGGTATCAGAAACTACGCAGACACTCATTCACACACACACCCAGACCGAGACAAACATTTGTGGTTCACACAAATATTCACCCCGCACGGGAATCGAACCTGTAACCTTACGGATGCCAGTCCGGCATCGTGACCACTCTGCCATCGAGGTCGTATATACTATTTATACATGTAAATACTTACAAAGCACATTAATAGTATGCGTTGCGACGACGTTCTCCGTAAGCTGTTGGTTGATGCCGTAACAGAGGACCGCGAACGACATCTTGTCGGGTTCCACTGTCACTGTGATGTTGGAAGTTGTTATCCAGCCACCTGGGGGTGAAGAAATAAGTAAATATCTAGAAGTATCAGGAGGCTATCAAGTCTAAGAGTAACCATAGCTATGGTGCGTTGATGGCGTAGGGTTTAAAACCTTTGACTTCAAATCGGAAGGTGCCTGGTTCGAACCCCGCCACGTACCAATGTGTTCCCAATTTTCGAATATGTACGTTTATTCGGCACTCTTACGGTGAAGGAAAACATCGTGAAAAACCGAAGAGAACCAATACGAAGAAATTCTAGGGTTGTGTGGAAGTTTGATGTTGACCATCCCGCAGTTGACCAATGTATATGACGAAGGCCAAAACCTAATTCAGGGTAAGCTCAAGCCTAAAGTGGGGACATACATTGTAAGCTGATGATGAGGATGGTGTAACACATCGCTTATTAGTTCAAAACTAAACAGAACTTTACCGCCTAAGCAAAACACATATGTCTTACAAAAACCCCATACAAACCTTCAGGAGAAATAGCAGTCCTGTTACTGGACTCCCGGTGATGTTTCCCGTGGACCACCCACTTGATCTCGGCGGCGGGGTTGGACGGCGCTGTGCTGCAGGTGAGGGGCACCGGGTCTCCTACCCTGGCTTCTGAGGGGCCGGAGATTGTTACCTGAGCTGGTGCGACTGTGGGAGAGAACAGAGGAGATCAGTATAAGATTCTACTGCTGTGGTTAGGTAGGTATGTCTTATACACTATTTACACTATGCTCCTGCTACTGCTACTCGCGCTGCCGGAAATATTTCTCAAAATACTTCCGCGGCAGTACGCTATTTACACTATGCTGCAATGAGCAGGGAAGTGATGAGGGAAGTGCTGCTACTCGGATTTTGATGCGGTTTGTTTTAATAGATAGAGTGATTCAGTGGGAAGGTTTTTAGCATAATTTTATCCCCATATTCTTACGGGAACGGGAACTACGCGGGTGAAACCGCGGGGCGTCGCTAATATGTAATAAAGTACAGTAGAACAAAAAATGTAATCAACACGCTTCTCTAAACATGTTGGTGATCCCAAACCCGATCCATGTTTTACAACTCATATATCACATACATCGTCAAAACACTTCCTAAAGACTGAATTTAATCCCCAAACTACGTTCCCAAAGACATTTTGATATTGAACCGAAGTTTAACTTTGAACTGTATCCAAAGTTTGTTCAATCCATTAAGCAAATGCCATTCAGATAAATCTCACAAACTACCCTCAAAAGGAATACTATTTGAATGAACGTGAACGATACTTTAGGGTTCCGTTCAGTTTGCTTTTGAAAAAAATAAAGATTAGGTAGGAATCATGGAGGTATGATCTAAAGAGGATATGGTAGAATTCGATTCCCGTGCGGGTTGTATTTGATTTGTGTGACCCACAAATGTTTGTCTCGGTCTGGGTGTGTGTGAATGAGTGTGTGCGTAGTTTCTGATACCCTAGATACAAGTTACGAACTTAGTTAGGGGTCAGCTACTGTAATGAGATGATGGAGTGAATGATTATGTTATGTAGTTTTTTTCAATAAACAACATGAAATTCATGATTTGTATGTTTAAATTTTTAAGATGACTGATTAATTTTGAAAATCCAAATAGTAGAGTCCATGCTGGACTGTAAATCAGAAAAAAATGGAGGTTCGATTCCCGTACGAGGTAGATTTTGGTATGATTACAAATGTTTGTTTTAGGCCTAGATGTGTGTAGTAACGTGTGTCCATAGTTTCTGATACCCTAGATACAGGTAACAAACCTAGATTTAGAGTCAGTTTTTAAAAGAAGATGATAAATTATTTGATTAAGGGCCTATTTCACCATCTTCAAGTAACGTTCCGAGTACCTACTCACATATTTTGTCTTTGTCACTTGAAATAAAGTAAGAAAGAGACAAAACTAACATTACTTGAAGGTCGTGTAATAGGCCCTTAGTTATACTCGTACACGTAATTACAATAAAATACAATCCTCAAAGGTCAGACGTTAAAAATAGGGTTCCGCAACAACTTTTGAAATTTATACGACATTTAAGAGACCGAATAAAAAGTTTCAATGTACAAACTTCATTCACACCAACTTTTTAAATATATATTTTTTGTTCGAACTTTGAAAAGATTTATAAAGTTTCCTGAGGTTTGATTTCGATACAAAATGACTATATTTGTGTATTACTACTTTATAGCTAAGCGGTAGGTGTGTGTGTTAAGAGGTCTTAGATTCGATTCCTTGATAAAAATATAGGTAAAAATGTCAAAATGGATGTTTGTTTCTTTTTCATTGTCTTTTTCTAATCCAATTGAAATAATTGTTCATCATAGAAATACTATAATTAATTGCTTTAATTGTACATAATACCAATGGTATAATCGTATTACAGCTTACGGCATCAATATTTTGCTAATAACGTTTATTTATAATTATTAGTTTATATAAGCCGATATTTCTACTTATATCTTTTATTCATATTTTCGTAAAGTAGTATAAGGGACTAGACACATTTATTCAGCTCCATTCAGCGTTTGTCCATACAAAACAACGATTTTGTATGGAGTCGATTCAGCTGAATGGATGCGTACGCGTCTCCATACAAAATCGTTGTTTTGTATGAACGAACGCTGAATGGAGCTGAATAAATGTGTCTAGTACCTTAATCAGTATAATCTAATATTAATGTTGTGTTTATCTCGAAAATAGGGCTGAGTAGAAAGCAATTTAAATAATAAAACACACTAAACAAGAATTATTAAGCAAAACAAAATAAATTCACAAACTACAACTCAAAATAAAATAAAATACATTTAACAACATAATCACACACTCGTCTAGACGCGCCTTTATTTACAATTATTACACCTATTGTGTACGATGCCTTATCTGACGTTTCGTACAAAACGCGTGTACCTTCACAGATAACGGAAAATAAACACGAAAATTTATAATATTGTACGGAACCCTTCTCAAAGGGACATGCTTGGCCGTAACATTAGTATTATATATTATAATAATAATTTATATTATTATACACCTTTATGTGACGTGATACTGTATTAATTTAGTTTATTAGTTGTTATTTGTGTTTTCATGTGAAACTTGGTCAAATGGGAATTTTGGTGTAAAACCTAGATTTAGGGAAGGTTCATATCTGACGGAACATGCGTCGCGTATTATCGGTCGCGTAACGCCAGAACAGATAAATGTATAGAAAAACACTTGACCGTTCACACTCAACGCACTAACGTATAATCGGTTGAGTGTGAACGGTCAAGTGTTTTTCTATACATGTATGCTTACATCTTTATAACTACGCAACGGATATTGATGCGGTTTATTTTAATAGATAGAGTGATTCAAGAGGAAGGTTTTTGGCTTAATTTTATCCCCTCATTCTCACGGGAGCGGGAACTATGCAGGTAAAACCGCGGGACGCTAGTCATGTAATAAAACTTCGTACATTTTAGAGTCAGCCATAAAAGCTCTGAATTGCGCAAACGAATTTTTTCAAGCTTTATGTATATGTGTACGCTCCACTGCGCAAGGTGAGATACCTGTGTTTGTGCATAAATAATGATCGTCGAGATTTGGGACTTTTTGGTTAAGATGTAGCACAAGTTACAGACGCAAGCGGATGAAATACAACGAGAAAATATCATCCTGTAAGATACCACAGAGCTAAGGACTCTCCCTCAGTGAAACGTATGTAAGGTTGCCAATAATGACAACATAAAACATTAAATTAAAAATTTAAAAAACCCCCACCACAATTACTTTCAAACCCCCACAACTTTTAAACGGGTCAACCGATTTTCATCAAACATGTCTAAGAACACTCGCACGTAAGTCACCTTTAATACAAAAAAACTAATTTGAAATCGGTTCATCCGTTTGGGAGCTATGATGCCACAGACAGACAGATACAGACAGACAGATACACACACACACACACACACACACACACACACACAGACACGTAAAACTTATAACACCCCTTTTGGGGGGTTAAAAATATGAATGAAATCAATCTTCAATCTTAATCGTATGAATTAGGATTGAATATTAATATTGGGCGTTAAAAGAGTTGGTGATTTCAGTCTTAGTCATGTTTTAAACTTTAAATTGTGTGAATAAACATGTATGTTTGACTGCATCAAATTAGATAATTCTATTTGTATTCGTTGCGTCTGGACGAAGTTTGTATGAAAAACAATGTTGGAAAATCCAGTTGATAAGTTATGAAAATTTGAAAAAAATAAAGGTTCTAAAGGTTCCGTGTTCAAGTCCCATCTGAGGCAAAATTTAAAATGAATTTAAAAATATTTTAAGTTCTCTTTTAACTTAACCCCCTAAAGCCTGGAATAAATTCCTCTTTGACAAGTCCTTGGTAACGATAGGGTTAGTTTATCATTCTTAAGGGATGTGTGTTTGAAATTAAGTCAAAGGGGTAGTTTGTAATACTGATTCAACGAATATGTACTCATATATCTGCTTATATATAATGTTTACTGAATACATACATATATACTTGATTAATAATTGTAAGTTTATATTAGAATAATTAATTGGTGATAAAAGTTTGGCTTTGAGATCACCAACACGCTTTAGACAAGCATGTTGCTTTGAGTTCTACGTATATGTATAAAACTGTGACTGGCCTTATATCCAGGAATAAAAGATAGACATAAACACAGTTCTAACCCTAAATTACGAATGATTGTTAACAAAAGTGATAAAAATAACGCATAAAATAAGAAAAATATAGTAAAATTCAGAGGATACGACCGTGGTCGTATGACACCTACGTATGTTATAATTGTTCATTTTGATAAAAACTGACTGGCTGATCTTATAACACACATCCTTGAGAAAAAAAAACAGTTAAACCATGCTGTATATCAGCATGGTTTAACTGTTTTTTTTTCTCTACTAATTCTAAACTAATTTGAAAAATAAATTAATTTGGTTTTTTATTATTTTATTATTAAACGTGTAAATATCCCGTTAAAAGATATTAATTATAATTTGGTTTTGCTATTGTGCAAGACAGGCACAAAGACCCAAAAAGCGATAGAGGTAATGAAACTCTCTCTAGACGCGGATAAAAATTTATTAGAAAATCACAAATGACTTATACTAGTTTCGGCATAAAACGTAAGCGTGTGTTAATTTTTCCACTAACGCCATCTATTATGAATGTTAGGAACTAAAAGTTTAACACAACTTGACTTTAACTTAACACAATAAAAAAAACACAAATCTAAGCTTAATTTATACCTACTCTAAACAGCTATTATTACTTAACTAACTACTTACAAAGCACAGTTAGATCAATTTCAGCCTTCAAAGTGTTGCTGATCATGACGTTCTTCGCCTCACAAGTATAGCGGGCCTTATTGTCTGAGGCGGCTGCTTTGAACGATAACACGTTCTCCGACATACGGCCGCTTGTTCTGTAACAAATGGAATAAAATGTTAGGTTAATTATTATTTTTGGGCTGTGAGTAGAGGTGTTTCGGGTTCGATTCTCCAAGCATATGTATCTAGAAAGAAAAAGAAAAGAAAGAAACAGACTATTAATGTATACATAGTGGTACAACCATCTATGTTTACTAGTCTATATGAACTGATAATATGAAGGGGAAAAACTTAATGTTTTATGTGTTTCTTTGATTTAATAAATCGAAAAAACTGGACCGATATCAGTTAAGTGGTTTCAAAGTCCTTTTTCTTTTCTGTATCAAAAATATACAGATCCCGTTAAAAATACGCCTGATAAAAATATGCGTCTATAAAGTAACAAGTCGCTTAATTTTTTTATAGAAATACTTTTAATTCTTCCCTTTTTTATTTGATTAAAACACGGCGAGTAGTTAAACATGTTAATACTTAAAACACATTTAAGTATTAATAATTAAATCATCGACACTCCAAAACAAAATAAAGAACAACACGATAACTTAAAAATAAAAATGTTACTACCTAACCTACTATTCCAGGATTTTAAATTGAAATCCCTCATTATACCAGCTCGGCATCGCATGAGTGAATCCGGGTGTTAATACATTCATAGTAATGGTCTGATGGTTTTTCTCACGGAGCCAAAGAGGATTTAATAAAATGAAAACTTTCTTTTTGTTATAACTTTTTAGAACAAGCTTTTTGTAATATTTTGTACTAGCAGCGCCCCGCGGTTTTACCCGCGTAGTACCCGTTCCCGTGCGCATGCTTTGCTCGTAGTATCATACAATCTCGGCACAATTCACCATCGTGTGTTAAAAAATTAAGTAACAGCGCCATCTATTGCTACTACAAAAAGTTACAATAAAACATACGATTACTTATACACAATCCCATGAGAATTTGGAGATAAAAAGTTATTCCTAGTTGTAAGGAACATCTGTACCAAGTTTAATAAAAATCGATACAGTAGTTTTTGCGTGAAAGTGGAACAAACATCCAAACTCACAAACATCCAAACATACAAACTTTCGCATTTATAATATTAGTAGGATTCCAACATAACATAATCATTCACTCCATCATCTCATTACAGTAACTGACCCCTAAGTTCGTCACTTGTATCTAGGGTAAACCCGAGTCATATTTGGAAAATAGCAAAAACACATTTACCTTAAGTCAGAAATCGAACTTGTGATCTTTTATCAGTTACAGTCAATTACGTCAAACTAACTGATGATATAAAGAGTGAGAAAAAAAGAGAAAACAGGCCATGTTTTAAAAACAGCAAAAACACTGAACTCGGAAATCGAATCTGGGATCTTTTGACTGGTGCAAAAGTTACAACAAACCAAATCAAAGCTTATAAAGACAAAATAATCAATCAAAAATCTACCTTAACCACTTGAAAACAAAAACTATAATCAACCAACATTACTCACAAAAACTTCAATGAGATATAATTTTGAAATCCATTATTGAATATTGAATTAAACACAACAATATCAATTAAAATTCAGGTTGAATCGGACAACACTTTCCGATTTTATCTGTACCAATAATTTATTTAATCGCTATTTTACGTTCGAACGTTTAAATAATAAATTATTATGTATTTAAAATCAATTGGAGTCCAGTTTTTCCTGTTTTATGTAAACCAATTAATTTGATAATCTGTTTTTGGGGTTATACTTTACTTAAAGATGGTGAAATAGGCCCTTAATCAAACAATTTATCATCTTCTTTTAAAAACTAACTCTAACTAAGGTAATAATAAACTGTAAAACCTGTATCTAGGGTATCAGAAACTATGAACACACATCTAGGCCTAAAACAAACATTTGTGGATCATACCAATATCTACCTCGTACGGGAATCGAAACTGCATCTTTTTCTGTTTGACAGTCCAACATGGACTCTCCTATTTGGATCTTCAAAATTAATCTATCCTTCCAAGTTTAAACATACAAATCATAAATTCCATGTTGTATATTGCAAAAAACTAAATAACATAATCATTCACTACATCATCTTATTATAGTAACTGACCCCTAAGTTCGAAAGGCAATATCCTGGGTTTTCTAATTAGTTTTTGAATGAGTGAGTGGGGTGGGATATTTGTTATGAAGAGCTAAACTATTCAATTAAACACTATTAAAAATAAATAAATTAAACTGAACACTATAAAAAAGTCATACACGTTTACAAAATCTTAATCCTAATATTATAAATGTGAAAGTTACTCTGTCTGTCTGTCTGTTACCTTTTCACGGCTAAACTACTAAACCGATTGACTTGAAATTTGGTACAGGTATGTAGGTAGCTTATGGTCCGGGATAGAACATAGGCTATGTTTTATCCCGAAATTCTCACGGGAACGGGAACTACGCGGGTGCAACCGCGGGACACAGCTCTCATAATAATGAAAGTTAACTAAATACTTAGGTATCCAAATCAATTATTTATTTATTAAGTATAAAAACACATAAAATATATTTTTATACCAAATTCGTACGAAACCTTACTTCAAAATATAATGCCAACAAAATCACAAACTTATTTATGAGACACGAGAATATAGAATAACATTTTTCAGTCCAACAACATCTAATGAAACCGGAAATCGAATGCAGGACTTGTGCAAACTAGACCAGTTAAAGTAACAGCCTGGTTAAAAACTCTCCATTTTAAACTTATAACTCTTAACAAGTTTATTTTAGTAAGTTTAAATATTTTAACGAGTTGCTTGCAAAATTAAGTTAAATAAAATAACATAATCATTCCCTCCATCATCTCATTACAGTAACTGACCCCTAACTAAGTTCGTAACTTGTATCTAGGGTATCAGAAACTACGCACACACTCATTCACACACACCCAGACCGAGACAAACATTTGTAATATGTATGTAAGAGACATATCTGTACTTGTATAATCTATATAAATGTAAAAGCAAAGTGTTACTGACTGACTGACTGATCAACACATAGCTCAAACAACTGAACGGATTGCGCCGAAATTTGGGACGCAAATAGATATTATAACGTAAGCATCCGCTAAGACAGAAAAACGATACAAAAACGGATAAAACCGCGATGAAAAGCTAGTTTATAAATAGTATTTTATTAAAAATATTAACAGTACGTCAGTTACTACTTAAAAAGAATTTAAACCGAGAAATCAAAGCAGAAATAAGAAGCCACCACTCAACAACTTTCTACTAAAAAATAAGCGACGCGCAATTCCTAATCCTTTTCTTTTAAATAAAACCGGCCAAGCGCGAGTCGGACCCACACACCAAAAACGGCATGAAAATCACGTTTTTTGTATGGGAGTCCCCTTAAATATTTATATTTAGTATTTGTTGTTATAGCGGCAATAGAAATACATCATCTGTTAAAATTTCAACTGTCTAGCTATCACCGTTCTTGAGATACAGCCTGGTGACAGACGGACAGACGGACGGACGAATGGACAGACAGCGTAGTCTCAAACAGGGTCCCGTTTTTACCCTTTGGGCACGGAACCCTAAAAATCTTCTATAAATACAACTCTTACAACTTTCAACGAAGTTTCAACGATGTTTTAAAATGAATAATTTCAAGATGAAAATCTTCTTTGAGAATGTTTAAATTTTAAAGTATAATGCGTCTTAAATGGTGAGATTTCTTGGTTATACAAGTTTGGTGAGGTGTCGATTCGTTTTCTTGATACCTGAGTTTCATTATGTAGATCGTTATTTACTTGTGGACTTGGATTTAAATAGTTCATTTTGAGATGGATATTCGGCGGGGTAATATAGTGAATGGTTAAAGATGATTCAACTCAATTTCTTATAGACATAAGTTTATTTGGTTAAAAAACACTGGTACATTCTCTGAAAATTGGATACTGCTCAGCTATGTGTTGCATATTATATTTAATATAATGCTGGTTTTCAGCAGGACCCATTATAGATATTTTTAATCTTGTACCACATTGAAAAGGGTTCAGCTTTTAGTTTGGATGGATATCTCTTTTCAGATTGAAAGGTTTTAACGCTTTTTCTCATAATAATGAGATTTTAACCTATTTACTATAAAAGTTTACTAAGGTGTGTAAAACAATAATAAATCTTTAGTATTAGGATTATATTAGTTTTATTATCTTATACCTATGTATTATATTATATACTAGATGTGTGGTTTTACCCGCATAGTTCACGATCCCGTGGGAATTTCGGAATAAAACATAGCCTATGGTATGTACTTTCCCGCACCTACCCCTGTACCAAATTTCAAGTCAATCGGTTCAGTAGTTTAGCAGTGAAAAGGTAACAGACAGACAGACAGAGTTACTTTCGCATTTATAATATTAGTAAGGATTTATATTAAAAATCTTTTGGTAAACATAAACGTTCAAACTATAGTGTACCACAAAACAAGTTACACAACACGCATCCATTCATAAAATCTATCGATCTTTTTACAATTGAATGAATGAGTGAATGAAACTAATATCGGTGTCAATGCCCTATTCCCATGGGGTTCCGGTTACATTCGGTGAGAATCTGGGACTTACCGCAAAACGGTTTCACTCCATGACACTGCGTGAGAGTGTTGAAACAATGAGAAACATATCTACTTTGTATTTATATGTAAGAATTGTAGATATAGGGTGCTTGTATCTTTTCAAATCCTATATATACTTACTAACGCCCTGCGGTTTTACACACGTAGTTCCCGTTCCCGTAGGAATATGGGGATAAAATTATGCTAAAAACCTTCCCACTGAATCACTCTATCTATTAAAACAAACCGCATCAAAATCCGTTGCGTAGTTTTAAAGATCTAAGCATAAATAGGGACATAGGGACAGAGAAAGCGACTTTGTTTTATACTATGTAGTGATATGTATGTATATATATATCCTACTAATATTAATATACATGCGCAAGTTTAAATGTTTGTGACTTTGGATGTTTGTTCCACTTTCACGCAAAAACTGCTGTATCGATTTTGATTAAATTTGGTACAGATGTTCCTCATACCTAGGAATAACACATAGGATACTTTTTATCCCGAAATTCCCATGGGATTGGGTTTCAAGGGGGTAGCTGCGCAGCTAGTTTAAAATAAAATCTGTAAATCGGTCCAGTAATTTAACCGTAAAAAGGTAACAGACAAACAAACAGACAGAGTTACAATATTAGTAAGGTTTACATAGGTATAAAGATTCGATTCCTATTTTAAGTAAAACTATTATCCTTATTTATATACACCCAAACTACACAAATCAAAACGAATACATAAGCTACCCTTTAACCAACAAGCCAGTAACCAAACACGTGAACCGTATATCAAAGGCAATTAGGTCGAAAGTCGTGTAGCAACCGCAATTGGTACTAATTGATAGAAAGATAAGACCCAATCAGAGTGTCACATAACTTGGCTAATTAAGTGTAAGGGTGGAAGTTAGGGGATGTAGCGGGTTCAAAAATAAGGGGAAATGGTTGAAAAAAAAATGTTTTGTTAAAAGTACGGTTAAAATGCCTTTATAATTAACTAGTAGCTCCCCGCGGTATCACCCGCGTAGTTCCCGTACCCAAGGGATTACGGGGATAAAATATAGCCTATGTCACGCACTGATAAATTAGCTTTCCATTAGTGAAAGAATTTTTGAAATCGGTCTAGTAGTTTCGGAGCCTATTCATTACAAACAAACAAACACATCTTTCCTCTTTATAATATTAGTGTAGATATAATTATAAATTATTTATATAATTTATTTATTTAATATGAAGTGGTTTAAGATATACAGAGAAAAAAAAGACTTAATATAAACGTATAATTATTCGTGCCAGTCATGTCTGAGATAACAGGTTCAATTCCCGGGTCGAGAAAGATGTTTGCCCTGAAGTAGGATCTAATTTAACACATTTTAATGTCGCTTAATCCCCTAAAATATTACATCTTCCCCTAAACCCTATTCTTAAGATAGATATTGGTTGCGGGTTCGATTCCCGTGCGGGGTGAATATGTGAACGACAAATGTTTGTCTCGGTCTGGGTGTGTGTGAATGAGTGTGTGCGTAGTTTCTGATACCCTAGATACAAGTTACGAACTTAGTTAGGGGTCAGTTACTATAATGAGATGATTTAGTGAATGGTTATGTTATATTTATTCTCTTAAAAATTTGGTATAGATTAGTATCACCGTAAGCTTCAAACTTCAAGTCCATTCCAAAAAACATAACCTACAATTAAAAGTACACAATCCCAATTAAAGTGAAGTTTACAAATATTATTCACTTGTGATAAGAATCTTCCCACGCGTGTGTTCTGACCCGTGTAAATACGGATGCATTATTCCACGGGAGGGGGCGAGCCCTAATTATAAAGAGAACTTTAATCACTCAACATACTTATACGTAACTAGCGTCGACCCGCGGTTTCACCCGCGTAGTTCCCGTTCCCGTAGGAATATGGGGATAAAATATGCTAAAAACCTTCCTACTGAATCACTCTATCTATTAAAACACACCGCAACAAATTCCATTGCGTAGTTTTAAAGATCTAATACATAGGGATAGAGAAAGTGACTTTGTTTTATACTATGTAGTGATATAAAATAAAGCTCCTTTTGTAAGTTTAGATCTTTTTTATGCAGTTTCCAGGAATAAATCAAGCAGATCAAGTGATTTTGACACCTTGGTTTTATTCGAGTCTCTTTGATTGCCGTGCATGATATTACTTCAACACTCCCGCATTACGAAAACGCGATATGATATAGCGATTTATCGACATTTAACTGTCAAAATATGATAAAAATACCAGCCACATTAATTTTACCATATCATAGCACGCCATAATTCATTTAGTCATGCTCGCGAAATATTATATCGTGGTGTAGATATATTTTATCACGCACAGTCATGCTAGGGAGGCCGGAGTTTTTATGTTTAGTTGTGAATAACTGCGCACTTACGTATACATAATATTATTGGATTATTTAAATAAAAAAGGCAAAGACAAATAAATTATTTCTAAATATCAAACTTGAGTCCAAAATTGAAATAAACAAACACCATTCCGAGCTGATAAATGCTTGTAAAAAGAAATGAGACAGTTTAAAAGATGCGCAAGTTTATCTCAACTTCATATTTTCGGTATTTAATTTTTTATATCCTATTTCAAAATTTACGACCGAGGCGTCTCCACGTAAAATTATTATCTTCATAAAACGTTAATTTTCCTTTAAATTCGTTGTAAAATTTGTTACGTTTTACTTTACAGCCGGATTATTGCGTTCACATATTTTGGTATGTACTTCACTAATATATAAGAATACTAGCTGTGCCCCACGGTTTCGCTCGCGTAGTTCCCGTTCCCGTCAAAGTTTCGAGATAAAAAGTATCCTATGCCCTTCTCCTAGTTCTTAGCTACCTCCACACCAATTTTCAGCTTTCAATTTTCAAACCAGTTGAGCCGTTCTTGAGTTATAAATAGTGTAGCTAACACGACTTTCTTTTATACATACTTCATAGTAATAGAAGAAAATTGTGTAATTAACATAACATAATCATTCACTCCATCATCTCATTACAGTAACTGACCCCTAACTAAGTTCGTCACTTGTTTCAGAAACTACGCACACACTTATTCACACATACACCCTATTATGGTGAAGGAAAAACATGGTGAGGAAACCTGCATACAATTTGGATTTGAGATAAAGACCAACACTTAAATATCAAGCGTGGTAATAATGTCTAGTCCTTTTTATCATCTAATAATCATCACGAAGGGAGAGTTAACAGTGGGTTCCTACAGAACCTTACTTTAGTAAATTTAGCATAAATAGTAAATTTAAGTCCAGAAAACCAATTAAAGCAAACTTAAGAAACATTTCCCCGCAACTACTTACAAAATACAGAACCTATTTCAAGTAAAATCGGTTAAAATGTTACATAAGCGACGTAAATAAAGCTAGCGCCGACCGCTCGCACATAAAAATGATAGTTTGATACATATGTGCACGATATTTTTATTCGGAAGAAAGATGCAACCGAGTGTGGTACAAGTTGTGAGGATTTAGCGATTTTAACGTTAGAAACATAATCATTCACTCCATCATCTCATTACAGTAACTGACCCCTAACTAAGTTCGAAACTTGTATCTAGGGTATCAGAAACTACGCACACACTCATTCACAGACACACAGACCGAGACAAACATTTGTTTTAAATATTTACGGATGGCAGTCCGGCATGGTGACCACTCTGCCATCGAGGTCGTCAAACAAATTAATTATTATACAAAAATTACTTAAAAATACTAATTAAATAGTTACTGTTACTACTAGACTCAATCAAGATTTGAAAGTATGTAAAATTGTAATAAACAAAGAATTTATAGAAATGCTCACAAACCAGTGTTAATTGTGGATTCCTTGCAATTTGCCGAAAGCAAACAAACATTAACACCATAGAAGTTTTTTTTTTATTTGATTTGATTTAGTCATGGGATAAACGGCCATCCATCACTATTATGACGATGCTAGACGTTGCTTAAACGTAATCGCAAGTTATCCACGGAAACCACAAGGTGTCTAATGATCATATTCCCATAACTACCTGTGCCTGTGGGAATCCTACGTCATAACATCTACCTGCATGCCAAATTTCAGCCCGATCCGTCCAGTGGTTTGGGCTGTGCGTTGATAGATCACTATGTCAGTCAGTCAGTCACCTTGGAGTTATATATATTTAGATTTAAACAAACCGCCCCCTCTCATGATTTAGAGCGCAATATATTTTTCTCAGTGAATTTTCTGAGCTGTTATTTATTACTTAATCTCGATGTTTCTTTCCTTTTTTGCAGTAAATTGTTTTGTTAAAATATAATTCTTGTTTGAACGCTTTTAACTTGTCATTTTGTTTTTATTTCCTGTTAAAGTTATGTTTGGAACTTTTGGTTTATTGAGTGGAAATACTGCCGAGAAGGAAATTCTTTTTATTTTTAAGACTATGGTTTCAGGTTTTAATTGATATAAATAGTCTAAAGGTGCTCCTTCACCGGGAGCATTCGCTTGTAATCTAACGTTACAGATTTGAGCATTACATCAGTGAAGAAGAACCGAGCATTACAATGCGCACCTTGTAATTTATTAATTGTAATTTGTATAACACGTGAATGCTCGTTAGTCAGGGAGGTATTATTGTAATGTAATGCTCAAAGACGAATCTGTAACGTTACATTACACGCGAATGCTCCCGGTGAATTGCTTCTGCCTTTAGAGGTATGTTATAAATCCTATAAGCATATCATTCTCACTGATGATATAACTTGCCATGCTTGTGGAAAGCTATAGCTATAGGTGTCCCTCTGCAGTGCAAAGGCCTCCCTTTCTCTCCACGCATCTACTTGAGGAAACTTTATAAAAAAATAAGACGTAGCAGAATTATCTCAACATCGACCTGTGTTTTTATAATATTTTAAGTATGTTTATGTAGGTTTATATAAAAAGTATAATGTGTAGTTTATAAATAGATAATTGTTAGGTTATTACGTCCTTTTACTCACCGAAATATCGTTGTGCATCTACCACATTTTATCTCTGCATCACCCTAAGGTCGACTGGCAGAAAATGCCATCAGGCATTAAGTCCGCCTTTATACACGCTATTGTACATTAGTATTAAATAAATAAATAAATAAAATAAAATAAACTGTAAATTCAAGCGCACAAAATAAATAAAAGCCTCAAAACTTTATTATAAAACGTATTTATCGATACAATAGCTCGCAGTGTAGTGATGTGCCATTGTTATCGATACTCGATACAATATTGGCACGACAATAACTATGTTTTACGACCTATGTACTTCCCTAGTGTATTGTCGCTCTAAATTATTGTACAAGTTTTCTTTAATATGTTATACTACTAGTATTTATAGCATAGCTTTGTTCGTTTTTGGACGCAATTATTTTGTTTTTCGAGTTGCCGCGAGAAAAGTCAGTGTTAGTTATAGAGTCACCAAGTTTTCTGTGCCGGCGGCCAAAATTGGAAGCTTCTATTGTCATTTTGATTCTAATGTCATTTGGATACATTTTCAATAAACTGACAACCAAAAGATGCGATTACAGCGACGCTGTCACCGGCACAGAAAACTTGGTGACTCTAAAATTAATTGCATACGCACCACCTCAAAATTTTGGCGACACACTCGCGTGATTCTTTAAGTTTTCGGTAGTCATTTAGTTGATTAACTCTTTTGTTGTATATCATAAAACATTATTTGGTTTTTTTACAAACGGGGTCATTTATTAATAAAACGAGCTGTGCCCCGCGGTTTCATCCGCGTATATCACAATCCCGTGGGAATCCTTTATTAGCGGATGCCTACGTCATAACATCTACCTGCATGTCAAATTTCACCCCGATCCGTCCAGTGGTTTGGGCTGGGCGTTGATAGATCACTATGATCAATCAGTCAGTTAGTTGCCTTTTAGTTATACTGACTATTCTAAATATACATAATATTTAGAATAGTTGCAACCCAAAATCAAAAAGAGACCACACATACAATATTTAATAACCAAGACAAAATATAACACCATACTCTTAAGACCCCATTTTTCCAATATTACCTTTTAAAGCACAATAGCGGGTTTCATATACTGCGTACAATATTATATAACGTTTATATACCTAATGTACATTACCGTGTAATGATAGACTACATAAAGGATATCAAAACATATTATTTTGAGATCTACACACAATGCGTGCCGTTTAAAACGGGGCGGTACAATTTGGAGGAGTTAGCGATTTGGAATTTTCCTTTGAAAATCTATATAAGTATATAAAACTCTTCCGTTACTGAGTGATGTACTGACTGACTGACTGACAACGCAAAGCCGAATCTACTGGTCGTAGATAACTGAAATTTGGCACGTGTGTTTGTTGGGGGGAGTAGGCTACCACGGAGAAAAGGGGGTAAATTGAATTTTAATTTTTATTTTTAATATAGCCGCCATATTTAATTTTATCAAATCGTACTACGCCATATTCATTTGGTCATGCTCGCGAAATCGATATTATTTCGTGGTGTCTATATCATTTACTAGTAGCTCCCCGCGGTTTCACCCGCGTAGTTCCCGTTCCCGTGGGATTACGGGGATAAAATATAGCCTATGTCACGCACTGATAAATTAGCTTTCCATTAGTGAAAGAATTTTTGAAATCGGTCCAGTAGTTTCGGAGCCTATTCATTACAAACAAACAAATCTTTCCTCTTTATAATATTAGTATAGATCACGCACAGTCATGCTAGGCAGGCAGGTCTGGAAAAAATACCAATATTTATAATCAAATCGCTACCGCTTATAGCTCAAACGCTCTGTAAGAAGACACCTCGTTTCAGTTCAATATTTTTCTTTGAAAGTGAATACTTCTCTGGAATTGAGTAAAGAAAATGTCTGCGATGTATTTTCTTTACAAATAACGCACCGTTTGTTGATAGTAATAGTTTCAATTGCGTTCTTGATCGACCTCCATCATCGTAAGTGTCTTGTGTAGAATGCATAATGGCACACGCAAAAATATATTTCGGGATCGATTCCCGTGCGGGGTGAATATTTGTGTGAACCACAAATGTTTGTCTCGGTCTGGGTGTGTGTGTGTGTGTGTGTGTAGTTTTTACAAAACATCACACACATGTTTAATATGACCTTATTTTTTTGTTGTAATTATAGAATTTACGTATCTCTGGTTAATTAAATACTATCATTGATCAAATTTCAAATACAAAAATCATTTTTTCAGTTTGATTCTCAAAAAAGCCGGACTTCTAAGACACTGAATCAACCATTCATAAGGCCATATAACATATTAACATGATCATTCACTACATCATCTCATTATAGTAACTGACCCCTAACTAAGTTCGAAACTTGTATATATCCCAAAAATTACTAAAAATATAACTCCCTAACAAAAGACACAAAACGTTATCCCTAAGGATGTATACAAAAGACAAACGGGAACACAAATAAATGGTTTTATAGTAAAAACCTATAAAAGTACGCTGTGACAAGGTCACTTGCACCATCAATCAATCGTAACGTTTTTGCTCCGTTGCAAAGTTACAGCGCCCGTATTTGGAGTTAGTGCTGATGTGAAGGTTTAAAGATTTAGATAAAGATTTTAAAATTTTAGCTTTTTTAAGCGATTAAAGTATTTAGGGTTTATCGTGTCAGTCACCTAATTAAGTGATGGTCTGTACAGTTAATTTTATTAAGGTGCTCCTTCACCGGGAGCATTCGCGTGTAATGTACCGTTACAGATTCGTTGAGCATTACATTACAATAATACCTCCCTTTTTTCTTTGCGTGTCGACTCATATTTTTGAGGACCAGAACTCGGCCACCGATATGGCACTATCAGTGGCCTTGTAAAGGTCCTCGCGTGTGCAGGTGTAGGTACACGCACGGCAAGTTATTAGCCGTTGAGTCGTGGTGGAAGGATCGGCTAGTGTGCGTTACCGACTTGCCGTCCGCAGACCATTGCCCAGGGCGCGCCGGGCGCATGCTTGTTATATGCGCCACTCGGGGAGGCTCCTTCCGTGCACACACCAATACCTCCCTAACTAACGAGCGTGTAATAATTACAAATTACAATGAATAAATTACAAGGTGCGCATTGTAATGCTCGGTTCTCCTCCTTCACTGATGTAATGCTTAAATCTGTAACGTTACATTACACGCGAATGCTCCCGGTGAAGGAGGGACCTTTAGGTACTTAAATCGTCTGACAGACCGTATCCTTTGACAAGCAAAATAATAGATAGATCGCATATTGGGAAAGCTCGTAAGATTAATTTGTATGTCAAAGTTATTTTACTTCGGTCCAAAACGTTAAGTAAAAAAAATGTCAAACTCAAAAATAAATGTCCCTTTCATCACAAGTAACTTAATTAATCCCAAATTCATTACAAACATAATTAAACCCAAACACAATTAAAATAAAGTTGAAAATTAAACAATATTATTTACAGAACGTGTTTGGTGTAACTTGAATATAATTTTGTGTCTTATGTCCTTCCAAATAGAGTATAAAGTTGAATGTACAACAATGAAGGAAAATTTAAGGTATATACTACATGAGTAGAGAAAAGGAATAGACGGAACGCTTTCTAAGAACATGCAAAATTGTTATCTATTTTGGCAGGGTTGTCAATCACTTTATCTATTAACTAGCGGCGCCCCGCGGTTTCACTCGCGTACTTCCCGATCCCGTAGGAATATGGGGATAAAATTATGCTAAAAACCTTCTCACTGAATCACTCTATCTATTACAGAAAACCGCTTCAAAATCCGTTGCGTAGTTTTAAAGATCTAAGCATACATAGGGACATAGGGACTGTGAATGCGACTTTGTTTTATACTATGTAGTGAAGAAAACCGCTTCAAAATCCGTTGCGTAGTTAAGATCTAAGCATACATAGGGACAGAGAAAGCGACTTTGTATATACTATGTTATTTGATACAGATGTCCCTTACAACTAGGAATAACACATAGGATAATTTTTATAGTTATCATGGTTATTAGCACTCATATTATTATGATTAACGGGATAACGGTTCCGTGATCATGGCGCTTGCAACAGCGTAGAAATATCGGAAACTCGAAATAAATAATATACATTCTTAAATATCTCGTTAATCATAATAATTTGAACATATAGGATACTTTAATCCCAAAATTCGGAGTTAGGATATACGCGGGTAAAACCGCGGAGCACTGCTAGTGTGAAAATAACTGTAAAGGTTAAGGGTCTGTACAGACGAGGCAAGTTTACGGGTAAGTTGATTTCGTAAGTGGTTCCCCTTAATGCGATCACAAGGATACAATACAACTCGTCCCGCTTTTTATTAACTTTTTATTTGATTTTTATTTTTATATTGTTTTTTTGACGTATTGCTTTTCGTTTTTTTGGTTTGGTTTTTGCGAAAATTATGTTATTATTATGACTACATAGTGTACCATTAATTGTTGATTGTATTGTTACCATTTGAATATCCAACCAACGAAAAGGAAAGCCAACTGAATATCATTAGTAAAAACATTCAACTATTTTTAATTACTTCTATTAATTCTAGCATTTGAATGATACAACTTTCATCGAAATTTCTAGAATAGTTATCGGAAAATCTATCCACTAGCTCTCAATTCCGGGATAATTAATTATCTCATGTTTCACACGAACGCACTTAGTCTTTCTAGTCACTTATATTTAACATAACATAATCATTCACTCCATCATCTTATTACAGTAACTGACCCCTAACTAAGTTCGTAACTTGTATCTAGGGTACCAGAAACTAGGCACACACTCATTCACACACACACCCAGACCGAGACAAACATTACTTTATTAAATACGTAATGTTATCAACATAGTTATTGATTAAACACAAATAAATTAAGAACCATCAACACTAAACAGAAAGCACTTGCAACTAACACTTAACTTAATCACTTACTCACGACAAAATAAGTAAGTACAAACTTAATCAAGTATACTTGTACGGATCTACAAACAATTACTCGACTAAACCACTGGACCGATCACTAATAACGTGTGTAGCCCGCATTAATTACTACAAGATATTAAGGGCGTGGTATCACTACATAGTATAAAACAAAGTCGCTTTCTCTGTCCCTATGTATGCTTAGATCTTTAAAACTACGCAACGGATTTTGATGCGGTTTGTTTTAATAGATAGAGTGATTCAGTGGGAAGGCTTTTAGCTTATTTTATAATTTTATCCTCATATTCCTACGGGAACGGGAACTACGCGGGTAAAACCGCGGGACGATGCTATATAGGTATAAAGAGAGAGGACAATTACTTGTCATTGTGAACACCTCAAGGCGTTTTGAAACGTTTTCAAGTTTGTCAAAAGTTGTAAGTACTTTGAAATTGTTAGGATTTGGAAATGGAGGATTTTCGTTTCTTATATTCGTCTATAATGGGTGTGGTTTTGAGAGGTTTTTAACACGGTTTTTTTGTGTTATTGTATTTTTTAATGTGTGTATTATTTGGTAGATGTACCCTGCTAGCCTGCTGCTAGTATTGGTCTTAGCGTGCGGTTTTTTTTAAGTTATTGTATGTTTTAATGCTTTTTTTAAAGGTATTGTATGTTTTAATGTTTTTTAAAGGTATTGTATGTTTTAATGTTTTTTTCAAAGTTATTGTATGTTTTAATGCTTTTTAAAGTTATTGTATGTTTTAATGCTTTTTAAAGTTATTGTATGTTTTAATGTTTTTTTCAAAGTTATTGTATGTTTTAATGCTTTTTTAAGTTATTGTATGTTTTAATGCTTTTTTAAGTTATTGTTTGTTTTAATGCTTTTTTAAGTTATTGTATGTTTTAATGTTTTTTTCAAAGTTATTGTTTGTTTTAATGCTTTTTTAAGTTATTGTATGTTTTAATGTTTTTTTCAAAGTTATTGTTTGTTTTAATGCTTTTTTAAGTTATTGTATGTTTTAATGTGTGTATTACTTGGTAGATGTACGAGGTTTAACCCATGTTAACGCTGCTAGTATTGGTCTAAGCGTGATTATATAGCCTCCTCAGATTTACTCAATGAATGGACTATATTCAACACTAAAATAAATTAATAATCATACATGTCATTATAGTATTTTCAAATAAAGACAGATTTTCCTAAGCTGCTAATCTAAGACGAAACAAACTCTTCAGCTATAAATAAATAAATGGCTTCATATTGTTTTAAGCGGAAATCGAACCCGTAACCAATAAAGAAGACAGAGTCAAAGGGGTACTACCAACTATACCACTTAATCGCCATAAAATAACCATATAAAATAATCTATATATATAAAAATGAAACCCGTTTTCCTTGGTCACGGCATCACGCGTGAATGGCTGGACCGATTTCACTAATTCTTTTTTTGTTGTATTTGTTATTATTAGGAGAAGGTTCTTATGTAAAAAAAAACACGGAAAATCAACGGGAAAATTGGACCCGTGCGAAGCCGGGGCGGGCCGCTAGTATGATATAAAATAATAAAGCTTTCAATCTACAAAATATTGTAGACCAATACAAATCAGTATCTGCAATAACAATACAATTTCCTTAGGATCAGGGTAATGTGGCGGAAACTATCGATATCGATAACCTATAGTCGATACGGGCACAACACTAGCCAAGTCTTGCAACTACGAATATTGTGTAGTTTGTACTAAAATGATATTTGTATTAAAATTGTTGTTTTGTTTGTTTGGGCTACGTTTAGAATTTTGGGATAGAATATAGCCTATTAGCTGAGTCCTGCGGTTTTACCCGCGTGGGACCTTATCCCGTGGGAATTTTGGGATAGAAAGTATCCTATGTGTTATTCCTAGGTATGAGGAACATCTGTACCAAATTTCATTAAAATCCATTCAGTAGTTTTTGTGTGAAAGAGGAATAAACATCCACACATCTAAACATTCACACTCACAAACATTCGGCTTTATAATATTAGTAGGATTAGTAGGATGCTAGTTAAGGATATCATAGTTATCGAATTTATAACATAACGAAGTCACTTATTTTTTTATTTTTTTATATTAGCTGTATTGTTGGCTATTTTTCAAACATGGCTAGGATATGAGATCACCAACACTCATTGTGGACCCTCCTCTCTGTACCTACTAACATCATCACTGAGATGAAGAGTAAAGAAATTCTGCTGGAAGTCATTATTTACGACGAAGTCGCGGGCAAAAGCTATAAATACTATAATAGTTACTATCCTAGCTTTTATAAGGTTAAATTCAGCATTAGTAGTTAAATGTTAAACCCAGACTACCAAAATAGAACCCACGTTCGAGCCACAGAGTGAAATAAGATTTAGCAACTTAATTATTCTGTCATATAGCTTTAGAGTTGGGAAATGAATGAAAATAAGAAAGTTTGTCGATAAAAATATTTTTAACAAAACTTTGTTTTTTTTAAATGTTTTTTAGTGTTTTTTTATATTTTGAGATGATTTTAGTTATTTATGGTACAAGCGAGGTAAGTTGGTGATTACTTCCGAGGCGCTATTGAGGCCCGAGCCGTCAGGCGAGGGTCTGAAGATAGCCGAGGATAGTAATCATCAATACACGCGTGTACCATACAACGTTTTTCAACAGATTTGCGAAGAAATTATAATTTTTCGCTAATAAATAAACAGTTTTTCTATTCGCGCGCATCCAACACAACAATGGTGATCAGCCAAAGACTAAAAGAATATACTTATTAAAAAAATCGAATGAATGAATGAATGGAATCGACCATAGACCTACCAAATGTAAGGCAACATAGTTGAAGTTTGTTTTTAAAATGTATGGACACGATTTTTTTTGGTATCGAAACTTTTTTTAAACTAAACAATTTAAAAAAAAATCTATGAATCACTAGTGAATCAAGCGTGTCATTATTCAACTGTTTTTGCACAAATAAGAGCTCCTTTATGAGCAAGTGTGTTGAAAAAATATTTTATTTTAGTTGAATTGTAAAAAATAATGCATTAATGCTATCGATGTGGTCAAATAAAAATTAGAATAGTACTTATAAATTATCGCCTTTTGCTAACATCGAATGAAAGATTTATTTCTTCACTTATAAATCTAATAATGGTTCAAATTGACTCAAAACCTTTCATAATCTTTTTTTTTAACAAACCTTTCAATTTGTTACACTTAATTTTATATAATGTACTAAGTTTTAAACTATTGGTACAATAATGTCCTAAATTGCCGCTATAATCGAACCCGTTACCATTAAATTGGGGTTAAATTGGGGGTTGAAGGGGGATGAAGGCCGATAATGATAAAAGGGTAGATATTGAGAGAAACAAAATCTAGACTATAGATTTTCTAATACTTTTTAGGAGTCCGTATCCAAATGGTAAAAACGGGACCCTATTACTAAGACTTCGCTGTCCGTCCGTCCGTCTGTCACCAGGCTGTATCTCAAGAACGGTGATAGCTAGACAGTTGACATTTTCACAGATGACGTATTTCTATTGCCGCTATAACAACAAATACAATATTTAAGAGGGCTGCCATACAAAAAACTAAACGTAATTTTTTGCCTATTTTTTGTACGGAACCCTTCGTGCGCGAGTCCAACTCGCACTTAGCCGGTTTTTTATTCAATATGTACTTAAATACATATATAGACCTAATTTAAAAGAGTACATATTGAAAAAGTATAAGAAAATCTAGACAATAGATTTAATTTAAAAATAAATAATACGAATCCAATACCTATCTCATTTAAAGAAAAGAGTTTTTACCAAAAAACTTTTTCTATTGAAGTTACATTATAATATTGTAAAGTAATTTGAGTCTTATTTGAAGGGATTAGAGTTGAAACTCGATTATAGTTCCAAACAATATTATTAGGATTAAATTTAGGGATTTCGTTTTGTGGCCGATGAGTTAGAATCGATGTTACATCCGAATCTAATTTAAATATTATCGATAAAGACATTTAGGAATTTTACAAAATAAGTTTATTACCAAATGAAATAAAATATTTTTATGCAAGAATAACGTACTCTTTATAATATAATATATATAATATAATATAATCATTCACTACATCATCTCATTATAGTAACTGACCCCTAACTAAGCTAGAAGCTTGTATCTAGGGTATCAGAAACTACGCACACACTCATTCACACACACACCCAGACCGAGACAAACATTTGTGGTTCACACAAATATTCGCCCCGCGCGGGAATCGAACCCGGAACCTTACGGATGGCAGTCCGGCATGGTGACCACTCTGCCATCGCGGTCGTCTTTCTCTCCTTACTTCTGATATTTTATCTTTTAAATCAAACTTGTTTCATCTTTGTAGATATTAATAATCTACACTAATATTATAAAGAGGAAAGATTTGTATTTTTGTATGTAACGAATAAACTCAAAAAGTACTGGAACGATTTTAATAATTATTTTTTCATTAAAAAGCTACATTCGCCCTGAGTAACATAGACTATTTTTCCCCGTATTCCCACGGGAACGGGTACCACGCGGGTGAAACCGCGAGATGCCGCTAGTTTATTAATAAGTAACGTACCAACAAGATACTAACTAGTTTAAAAACCTCTCTCAGGCCAAAATCACCATGCTTGGTTAATTAATGTTTGTGTTTTCAAACTTGTTGTCAACCATGTTTTTAAACAGCAAATATCGTCGCTAGTCCTAGGAACGACCTCTAGTTTTGCAAAAAGATGCACAAGCCACTGAATAAATCTAATAATTGTATTTTTTTTTCTAATATTTTATCGATAACATAATATAAAGTAACATCCCTACGGTGCAGTTGGTACGTCCCATAAATCAGTGAGCTTGTAGGCATGGCTTAATACAATTTTATAAGTGACATGTACAAACAAACAATACATGTTTTATCGATAAACTTGTCACATATGAAGTATTACGTGTATGATTGTTTGTTATCTATTAGATGTGTATTTTTGCTATTTGACTCCCGTGGTTTGGCTTGCAAAAGAACTTAATTTCAACGGGACTTCTAGATTGAACTTTGGGACAAATAAAAACTTCCTTAATATTTCCTTTAAAATCTGATTAATTTAAATAAACTAATGTAAACGATAAATACTTGGAAACAATTTTTAGCCTTTTCAGTTGCGTTAATTTGTCTTTTAAAAAGTAGCATCATGATACAAAGCCTACCTCAAAAAAAAATTTTGAGTAGTTTTTAACATTACCATGTTCACTAAACTACCTTTTTATAATATAACTAAATCCACCAATACAACCAAAACCTCTTAAAAAATTACCTACCACAAAAAAATCATCAATTCACCTAAAATCTCGTATCGAATCCGGTACGGCCCACCGCCGTCTCATCAATCATAAATCGATATCAATTTTATCGACATTGTCACATCACTATTCGCTATCCTACATAAATCATTGAGACACACACCCTATCTGTTGCCGGCTTAATACGAACCTAGGGGGTAGAAAGGGTGTAAATAGGGGGTCGTAGGGGGTGGTTTTTTACAATCTCCGCACGGCAAAAAGCTGCGTTACTATGTTGTTGTGATTTTAAAAATATGTTACCATAATTTTCGAGGAAACGTTGCTAGAAATTCTTCGTGGCGGTTTGCTTAATACGGAATATTTTTTAATACTAAAATATTTGCGTCGTTTTTTTTGGTATGGTAATTCGTGGGTGTTCTTTTAATATGGAGTTTTGAAGATTAATTTTAAAATTGAGATTGTTTATGACGTTTTTTAAAGACTGATTTATCTTACTTTTTAAAGTTATTTTTGAATATTTGTGTGAACCACAAATGTTTGTCTCGGTCTGGGTCTGTGTGAATGAGTGTGTGCGTAGTTTCTGATACACTAGATACAAGTCACGAACTTAGGTGTCAGTTACTATAATGAGATGATGTAGTGAATGATTATCTTATGTAAATTTTAGCGTGCGGATTCATTTATTTATCATTCCCTTACTAAATAAATAAAATACCCGATCACAAAACAAGATGACCGTAAATAAAACTACGTGGTGTCTAAAATATATCTGGTTAAAAGATAGAGTTCCTACGTAAACAATATATGGAAAATGGCATTCGTGCCAAATCTACTAGTAGAGTAGGAACGTTGCATTATTTATCATTGAAGCCAACACGAGAAAACGCGTTAAATATTACGGATAGGAAACTTATTGATGTGTCCTTCGGTGGAAAACGGTTATTTGTATGTTTTTGATACGTTTCTGTGTTTGAAATTGCGAAAAATACTACTTCGTGGTGTAGTAGTCGTGGTCTAGTAATTCTTTTATCGTTTTAAATGTGTTTGTTTTTGTTGACACTACTTCTTTCTCTTGGGGTGTAAGTGGATAAAAATTACGACTTTAAATCCTTCCTAAAAACGTCTTGGGGTAGTGGTAGAAATATTTTTGGGGTTGAGTGGCATAAGCCGTATTATAGAATTTCATGTTCTACAAAAATCATACACTTAATGTTTTTTTATATTAGGATCTGTTATTCCAAAGGTTGGATTCTTGTTCAAAATAAACATTTGTGTGTATAACCTTATATTTTATTTATGGAAGTATTTACAAAAAAGTTAAATAGAATGGAGTCTAGTTTATCCATAGTTCTTGTAATACGTAAAACTCAGGTTTTTAACGAAATACATTTTAATAACATAGAGTATATAGTGATACAAACGCTTTGCGTTCTCAATATAGTTTAAGAATACCGCCCAATGTTGCACTCAATGTAAAACATTTTCTTAAGGTGAAAAAAAAATGTGTCTACCTATTTGATTTTACGAAATAATATTGTAACAACGACAAAAATCCGTAAAAGTAATTCTTTCCAAACCTTTATCCCATGTCTATTTGGGGTCGGTTTTCAGTTTAACCAGATTTGGTGGAATGTCAGTATTTTACGTGAAGCGACTGCCATCAGACCTTCACAACTCAGAGGGCTATACGACATTTTTTGGTTAAACCAAATGTTAGACTTTTGAGGACTCTAACTACCCGTAACGACTGTCGATGGTGTTAGTACGACGGCTGTAAAAGTAATTATTTCAATTTATCTTTGTATCTATGTATTCGATCCTTACCTAAAAGCCATCTTCACTTGCTCCCCATTCTTGTACCATATCAGCTGGGCTGGTGGATTTCCTCCTCGACTCCTGCAGACCAGCTCCAAGCTCTGCCCTCGTCTGACGGTCTCACCTTCCGCGTAACCCTCGATGTAAGGCGCTCCTGGAGGATCTGTGGAGAGAGATGGAAGATTAATGGTGGGTGAGAGAAAGAGAGAAGAGTAATTGATGGTGGTTTTGAATTTGATTTAGTTTTAGCGTCAGATAAAAGATAATGCTCACTTTGGTTGACGTTGACCGTACCTTAGATATTTATAAAATCAAGTTTATGAAGATACTAGCCGCGCCCCGAGATTTCACCCGCGTAGTTCCCGTTCCCGTAGGAATATGGGGATAAAATATGCTAAAAATCTTCCCACTGAATCACTCTATCTATTAAAACAAACCGCATCAAAATCCGTTGCGTAGTTTTAAAGATCTAAGCATACAAAGGGACAGAGAAAGCGACTTTGTTTTATACTATGTAGTGATATAGATTTATTTAATTAATAAAATAATAATGAAATCTGACCTTTAAATAATTATATCTAAATATACAGAACACAAAGAAATTGAACTCTTTGAAGTGAGTTCGAAATTGAATTCTCTAAATTATATTGGGGTTGAAATTTTAAAAGAAACCTCGTAGTACAGATATTTTACCGATACGCCCGGGGGTTGTTTTCTTAAAAGATTGACGGGGTAGGTAATTTATGCGTACAGATTTGTTTTTTTGTAATTTTATATTTAACCGACTATAAAAAGGAGGGTTTTGAATTCGTCGGTATGTTTTAAGTTTTTAAGAGCTTTTTAATTGTTTTATTTATATAAAAACTAGCGGCCCGCCCCGGCTTCGCACGAGTCCCATTTTTCCGTTGATTTTCCAGATTTTTTTACATAAGAACCTTCTCCTAATAATAACAAATACTACAAAAAAAGAATTAGTGAAATCGGTCCAGCCATTCACGCGTGATGCCGTGACCAAGGAAAACGGGTTTATTTTTATATATATAGATAATTATTTTATTTATATAATTTCGATTTTGGAAATGGAACGACAAGGAAATCGGATTTGTCCAAAACTGGAATTTAGAATTTCACGTAAATCAATTCAGGATATTTTATGAGAAAGCGTGACTGGGATCACATCCTAGGTTCAATTCCAGAGCTTAGCAAAACAAAGCTTACAATATAAGTTTAAATTAAAATCTCCAAAACACTCAAATAAGTGTTTGCATCCAAAAATCTAATTACCCATTCAATAATAAACCGTAAACTTAGCACAATAAGACCCAACGTCACGAAACACACATGAACAAAAGTTTTTACTACCGTAGCGTAACATCATACAAACACCCTATGTATACGTTCCATACGTTAGGGCGCATGTCACACCGTGCCATAACAATTAACAGGCGAACTTTTGGCATTCAGCTCGCTCGCTTGTCGAGTGTATGCTGTAAATTTTGTCGCTTAGTCGTATGCAGATTAAGTTTTGAGTAAATTAGAAGTGAATTTAGGTTGATATGTGTAACATTTTTGAGCTTTTCGAATGACATTTTGTTATATTTGTTTCTATTGCAGATGGACAGTTTAAGCGTAGTTTTACATAAAATTCGTAAAGTTTTGTGAGTTTTATTATAGTAAACTGTGTCTGTTTTTTATTTGGATTTGAAATGTGTTTGCAGATTTTTTGGTAACCGAAATATTGGATTTAATATCGAATAACGGAAACCATTGAAGCGGTTTTCATATTTTTTTATGAAAACAAGTATCAATCCGTTCAAACTATGCTTTGCACTGTAATCAAATTATCTTTTCCAGTTTTAATTGTCGGTTTGTTACTAAAAACTGTATAAAAATTGTACAATAGTGTCTGAAATTATTTAAATAGTGAAGGTAAAAAACGTTTTTGCTCTATTGTACCAATTTTAAAAATTTTATAACATAGCGCTCAATAAAATTTACACTTGTTTGCCCTGCGGGTGCACTAGCTTAATTACAACTGCTCCGCTATAGGTCACAGGATAACCTAATGTTATGCCTATAACCTAAATTATTATAATTAACGGGATATTTACCATGACATTGTATATTATTTGTTTCGAGTTTCCGATATTTCGACGCTGTTGCAAGCGCCATGATCACGGATGAACTCTTTAATAAAAACTTTCTCTCGTAAAAACTTTGATGAACAAATAATATACATGGTAAATATCCCGTTAATTACAATAATTTGAGTGCTAATAACCATGATAACTATAAAAGCCTATAACCTAGTTCTACAAAAATTTTCGTTGTACCACGGGTAAAATTTCTTCCCCGCGGTCCAACGCGTTGAACAAAGCTGTTGCACCACGGGTCAGTCGCCCTCTCTAAATATGTAGGAACATAAATAGGCTAACCAACACTACAATATTTGTTCACAACTACTACAATTTATTCCTCAGATGAGCGCGCACAAAAAAAAACTCTTCAGCTTTATAATATCATAACTTTATATACCTAAGGGCCTATTTCACCATCTTCAAGTAACTTTCCGAGTAACTACTCACATGTTTTGTCTTTGTCACTTAACATCAAGTAAGAAAGAGACAAAACTAACCTTACTTGGTGAGTACCTTTACTTGACGGTCGTGAAATAGGATCTAAGAAAAATTACGTTACAGTTACTTATTAAATGTTACGTTTCGGTGTAACAGACACTCAAACATAAAAGGCAGTAGAACGTCTGCTTCATTATACTCAATGTGTACACGGCTTTAGTAGAACTGAGTAATTATACTGTTATGTGTGAACATACCTTTATGTTTCAAGATATTCCGGTGGAAATTGTCTGGGTTTGAATTCTGTTTTTAGTATTTTTGGAGATTTCGTTGACGTTATTTTGTAATAGGTATTTTGACTACTTACCTATATGGCATGGAGGTTTTTAGACTGGCTTGGATTACAGGTTCGGTTCCCATATGAGGTAAATATTTTTTCTAATACAAATGTTGATTTCATAATTTTACTCTTGTTTACTTTATCTTAAAATGAGGAATCGAACCGGAACTTCTAATTTAGCAGAAATCAGCTTTACCACTCTACTTGAGTTTTTACGTAAAATGTTTTTTATTTAAATAAAACTCTTTGATGTTAATTAATATGTTTTAAATTAAAAAGCAAAAGGTTTTTAATGGGAACAAGGACTATTGTTCTTTGAACGCATATTTTTTGAAAAATAATTGTGAAAATCGAAGTCTTTTTTTACAGGAAATTATGAAAGAGGAGAGCCTTTGATGTCGCTTTAAATTTATTTTATTTTTTTTACCATTTTTTTAATAATATCTACGTCCTTTTTTGTTTTATTAATTTATTTAATACTAGTAGCGTCCTGCAGTTTTAGTTGCGTAGTTCCCGTTCCCGTAGGAATATGGGGATAAAATTATCACTGTATCTATTAAAACAAACCGCATCAAAATCCGTTGCGTTGTTTTAAAGATCTAAGCATACATAGGGACATAGGGACAGAGAAAGCGACTTTGTTTTATACTATGTAGTGATTGACTTTCATGCGGTTTTACGCGCATAGTTTTCGTTCCCGTGAGAATTTCGGGATAAAACATAGCCTGTGTCCTTCCCCGGACCATAAGCTACCCCTGTACCAAATTTCACGTCATTCGGTTCAGTAGTTTAGCCGTGAAATGGTAACAGACAGAGTTACTTTCTCATTCATAATATTAGTAAAGATTTTATAACTTTTAAAACTATCAAGCTTTTGTTAGCGTAATGGTGTTATTTTTTTTTTAAATTACCCTGTTTTCACCCCCACCCGAGGCCATTGTGAATTGCCAATGTCATATAGTGATGGGAAAAGTTAATTGGTTTATCGATATTTCTTTGTTTTGGTGTTACACGTAATTTTATTGAGAAGATGTGTCACATATCCGTGTGTGCAATTGTACATTATAAAAGAAAGTAGAGTTTAAACATTTAAAACTCAAGAACGATTGGACTGATTTAGTGGTAGAACAAAAAAAAATCAAATTCAAATTTCTTTTAGTCAAGAATAGCAACTGTGATATTTTATTTAAAAAATTATAGTTTAAAAAAACTAAAAAACACGCTTTTTATAGAAAACCGAACTAAAAAATAGAAAATAAAAAAAAAGCGTGGGGTGCATGGTGTCAATATTTTAAAAAGCACCCCACGCTTTTTTTTTATTTTCTACTTTTTAGTTTGGATTATTTATAATAGCTTGTTTTTTTAATTTGCAAATTGAAAAATGGAATAATTTTATCAAATTAGTGTATTGTCATCGGTCCTCAATAAATCTACAAAGTTTGAACGAAATCTGGCCGTTTAAAGTGGGTCAAAATAGCGCCCAAAGAAGTCGGTTACAAACAAACATACAAACATACTAACATACAAACATACAGGTGAAGCTAATAAAAAGCGTGTAAAAAGAATAACGAGATTGAAAAAGGTGTTAAAATGCAGGATACAGTCGGTATTAAATAAAAACACAAAAACGATAACGGGCGTAATAAACCTTTTACAACACAATACAACCCGTTTTCGATACTTTAGTTAACAAAACTATCGATAAAAAATCTATAGACTAAACTTAGACTAACAATCTATAACGTAAGACAATTAATTTTTTATGTGATCAAGTGACAAGACGAGCGAAATGATCACCTGATGGTGGCAACATGTCAATTGTCACAAAACTCATCATCATCATCAGCTCATATATGTCCCCACCGAGGGGCTCGAGCCTACCCTGAATTAGGGTGATTAGACCTTAGTCAACCACTCTGGCCAAGTGCGGGTTGGTCGACTTCACACACAACCTTAGAATTTTTTCCTAGGTGTGTGCAGGTTTCCTCACGATGTTTTCCTTCACCGTAAGAGCGTCGAAATTAACGTGCATATGAATTCGTAAATTGAAAACACATTGGTACGTGTCGGGACTGGTGGGGTTCGAACCATGCGCCTTCCGATCTGAAGTCAACGGTCTTAACTCTAACACAACTATCGACAAATAAATCTATCGATAGTATATTTTTATCGACACTGTCCCCTCCCTATGTAACATAAGCCCCACATAGGGGTAGAGAAAACAAAGTACGATGTAATTATACAGGCTGATGGAGTTTAACCGGAGGAGTAATGGAACACCCTGTATATGAATTATTATGTTAAGATGTTTTGTACCAAGATTTTATAATTGCTTGTAACAAAAACCTTTCATTAAATTTATATATATACTAGCTGCGCCCCGCGGTTTCACACGCGTAGTTCCCGTTCCCGTAGGAATTTCGGGATGAAAAATAGATGTTGGCCGATTCTCAGACCTACTGAATATGCTCACAAAATTTCATGAGAATCGGACAAGCCGTTTCGGAGGAGTATGGCAACGAAAACTGTGACATGAGAATTTTATATATTAGAAGTATATCCTACTAATATTATAAAGCCGAATGTTTGTGAGTGTGGATGTTTGGATGTGTGGATGTTTGTTCATCTTTCACGCAAAAAAAAAAACGAATGGATTTTAATGAAATTTGGTACAGATGTTCTTCATACCTAGGAATAACACATAGGATACTTTTTATCCCAAAATTCCCTCGGGATAAGGTTCCACGCGGGTAAAACGGGGCACAGCTAGTTATTTATAAATCAAATCAAAAATTCAAAGTATTGGGTTTTTTTTTAGTATTGGGTTTGGGGGTAAGGAGTTCGATGCCTGGGTTGATTTTAATTATTATGTAGAATGATATTTGTGCAAGAATATAAAAGTGGTGGCTTGCGCCGGAGGTCTGGAGTTTGATTCCTGGGTCAAGCCAGGCATGTGTTTTTTATTATATAAAAATGGCTTTATAAAATAGTTTAGATTTGTTTAAAAAAAACATATTTAGGCGGGCTATATATAAAGGCGGGTCTCAGGTTCAATTCTAGATTCAAGCAACAAATTTTATTTCCAAAACACAAAATTAAATTAATTTCCATTTCTTTTAAAAACTACATATTTAGCGTCCGAGGTTCAAAACCTGGTTCAACCAACAAATTTTCATTTTTTTTTTAAATTATATTTCCTTTAAATCCCATTTAAAATAAATCCCAGTACATTAAATTCTATAAAAACTAAAATTCCCAACGAAACTTAGAATGAATTATTAATTCGCCACTTTGTCTGTCCCTAGGCTGTGTTTACACTGGACGGTTCACTCCTATTGACTTTATCGCTCACTGGGGGCCGTTTAATGACGCCGCATGTGTACACAGCTTTAGCGAATGATATTTTGGATGCGATCCGTGTGGTGATGAGTTTTTGCTTATTGTTGTTAAATAGTAGCTGTATTTGGTTTTAATTGAATAATTGCTTATTAGGGAATTGGGATAGTTAAGTATCCTATTTTCCTGATTTTTTTATCTTTAATCAAAATTAATAGAGTAGTTTTAACATGAAAACACCCAGACCAAGACAAAGAGACATTGTGACACATAAATGTTTGTCTCGAGCGGGAATCGGACCCGTAACCTTCGGTAAAGCAGGCAGGGTCACTATCAACTACACCATGGTCGTTAGATAGTGCGTGATTTCACTCTAGGACTAGATGTCGGTCTGATGTAGGTATTCTTATCATCATCATCAGCTCTAATAGGGATGTCGACAGTCAAAATATTAGACACGTATTTTTTTGTTTTATCAAATTAATAAAACTAACTTAGTTATAACGCATTGAAGTTCAGGAGTGGGGGCTTGTGACGATAATTCTTGGTAAAAAATGTATGTAGCTGTGACGTCACACGAGTTTTCTATGCACTATATCGTCTTAATTATTTGTTTGTAACAGCAAAGAGAAAATACGTGTCCAATTTTTGCGAAATCTATCTGACGGACTAATTAGATTTTTTTAGTCGACATCCCTATTATGTCCCCACCGAGAGCTTCGAGTCTAGCCTGATATATGTCCAAATATATTTGTTTAATAACATATTTTTAAACGATAAGGCACATAAGTATGTTTAACCGTTGTTTAAAATATCCATCCAGCTTTGCTTAGTTTATAACTAGGTGGCTAGGTGGTTTAGCTAGGTCCGAAGTTCATTTTATTTAATTTTCATAAATTATATGTTCTGTCTTTCTTGCATCTACACTCGTAGTATATTTACGTATGAGACAAGAAACCACATCTAAAATCGTTGAAAAAGCACTACCCCAGACCAGCGCAGCTGACACCGCAGTCACTGTACAAACATTTACCCAAGACGGGCGCAATCGAATTCACCAATTAATAATTCATGTCCCAGCTCCGTATTTTAACTTAAAACAATCCAATATTGAATTTAAATCGGTTTGTTTTTTTAGTTTTGTTTGTTTGTTTTGAAGTGTAGGTTCTGTGGTTTTGTTTACGTAATAAATCAATCAATAATTTCTAACTAGCATGGGAGAGAAAGTAACATAATCATTCTCTACATCATCTCATTACGTAACGGAACCTTTTTTGTTTTTTAACGCGGTGAAAATGCATAGAACTGCATACCACCATGAGCCGATATTGGGAGGACCCCCGGGGCATGTAGGGCTCTCCCGGCCAGAAGAGCTGGGCCTACCCACTAAAAACACAGCGACTTCCGTCCGCGTTACATTGGGGTGCCGTAGGATCCCGAGGGGGATTTCTGCTACGGCACAGTAACTGACCCCTAACTAAGTCCGTAACTTGTATCTAGGGTATCAGAAACTACGCACACACTCATTCACACACACCCAGACCGAAAGAGCTTGTTTCAATACCCGTCACGTGTTTTCGATTTTCGAATTCATAACAGCCAGCGTTAGATAAAAGCCCCAGAAGTACCCCCTTTGGCCAAGCGACCTTTTCACGACTAAACTACTGAACCGATTGACTTGAAATTTGGTACAGGGGTAGCTCATAGTCCGGGAAAGGACATAGGCTATGTGTAATCCCGAAATTACCACGGGATCGGGAACTATACGCGTAAAACCACGGAGCGCTACTACTCTAAAATATTTGTCAACTTATTCCATTTGACACCTGTCACAACTGACATTCCAAAAACTGTGGATGGCCACAGATAATTGTAAAATCATTCAAATTTGACACCTGTCAAAATTGACAGATCCAATAATTTATCCACAGATAAGTGAAACATAAATACTAAATCAGTCAGTACGTGTGATTGACCTCCCTAACCACAGATATCCCCCACAGCGCGATATTTATGTAATTCCATCAAATTAGGTCGTGTACACACGCGGAGTTATTATTTAGTTTTAATGAGGTGGTCGGTGTTGTATAAATAGAGTATTATTTCTTGGTTGGTATAGTTTTGGTAAATAATTTGTATAATCAAAAACATATATAAATCATTATGGTTATTTCTTGGTTGGTATAGTTTTCGTAATTATTTTAAAGGATAAAAATATATATGTTTTCTTTAGCGAGGATTTGGGGTTCATCAAATAATGAAAAAAAAAATACTTTTGATGAATAATGAATTTAAAAAAATATATTTTTTTAAAATACTATTATTATTTCGCGATTTCACCCCTACACATTTCATTTTTATATAAAATTCTCGTGTCACAGTTTTCGTTGCCATACTCCTCCGAAACGGCTTGACCGATTCTCATGAAATTTTGTGAGCGTATTCAGTAGGTCTGAGAATCAGCCAACATCTATTTTTCATCCCGAAATTCCTACGGGAACGGGAAATACGCGTGTGAAACCGCGGGGCGCAGCTAGTTTCATTATTTAAACAACTTGTGTTTAATTTTAAACCTTCCTCTTGAATCACTACTTGTTTTATAAGTACTTTGTAAAAGCTCATCTTTACGTAATATACAACAAAGTTGGTCTGTTTGTACGCTTAAATCTTTTGAACTACGCAACGGATTATAGTGCAGTTTTCCGCTATAGATAGAGTTATTTAAGAGAAAGACTTATATGTTAAACAGTTGTCTGAAAGACATCGCTTTTAGTGATAAGGCCGCCATTGTTGCACTCAATAGGAAACAAATTCTTCTCTTTTTATTACAAACTAGTAGCTCCCCGCGGTTTCACCCGCATAGTTCCCGTTCCCGTGGGATTACGGGGATAAAATATAGCCTATGTCAGATGATAAATTAGCTTTCCATTAGTAAAAGATTTTTTGAAATCGGTCCATTAGTTTCGGAGCCTATTCATTACAAACAAACAAACAAATCTTTCCTCTTTATAATATTAGTATAGAAAACTTATCATGCTATTTAGGAGTGTTTCCCTATATTGTCCGTTACTTGTTCAATTATTAATAATCAAAACTTTTCCTGACTTATTTTTAATTTAAACAAAATCTCAAACCTCACCCTCAAAGCCGCCAAAAGACCGAATGAACTGAACTTGACAACTCGAGGAACGAATGAACTGAACAACTGAATGAACTGAACAACTGAATGAACTGAACAACTAAAAGAACGAATGAACACAACAACTAAAAGAACGAATGAATGAACTTACATAGCACACTGAGCTGCACAGTGCTTCTCATAGGGCTGTCTCTCTGCAACGCTTCATGCCTCGCTTCACAAGTGTAGTCGGCGTAATCGTCGTCAGCTGTCGCCTTGAAATGGACCCTGTTGACAAAGAAATAAAGGTTAGATTTACTTGTAGAAATTGTGGTAGTTACGTCTTTTTGAGTTGTGTAGGATTTGTTTTATGAAGTCTTAAAATGAGCCGTGTTGGTAAAGAAATAAAGGCTATTATTGCTTGTATTGTTTTGGGAATTGGGTTTAAATAGTAGATTTTGGAAATTTCTTTTGGTAAAAATAGTATTTCCTAATGAAAAGTTACTAAGCTATTACTGAAATTATCGCTTTCAATAAAGAAACTTTCTAACTTCATAATATTATACCTATAATATGGATTATTACATCCTACTAAAATTATAAAGCCGAATGTTTGTGAGTGTGGATGTGAAACTACTGAATGGATTTTAATGAAATTTGGTACAGATGTTTCCCATACCTAGGAATAACACATAGGACATAGGACTTTTTATCCCAAAATTCCCACGGGATAAGGTTCCACGCGGGGCACACCTAGTATTCCATAATGACGTATGTGTGTGTGAATGAGTGTGTGCGTAGTTTTTGATACTCTAGATACAAGACGAACTTAGTTAGGGGTCAGTTACTGTAATGAGATGGTGGAGTGAATGATTATGTTATAAATAATACAAACTAACCATAATAAACGATTTCATATATAAATAGCAATCCCAAAAACGGTCCTAATTAATATTCAAGTGTTGTCGCTCTAAAGCACTAAACTAATTTGTGTATGTCGACCGTTTAGCCTCTAAGGCACAATTTACACCGCGCGGGAAAGTGTGGAAGCGACTTTTTAAACGAATCCTTTACTAATATAGAATATTAATATATATACGAATACTAATATTATAAATGCGAAAGTAACTCTGTCTGTCTGTCTGTTACCTTTTCACGGCTAAACTACTGAGATTTACTTGAAATTCGGTAAAGGGGTAGCTTATGGTCCGGGAAAAGGCATAGGCTATGTTTTATCCCGAAATTTCCACGGGATAAGGCATAAACTATGCGTATCCTATAAATAAATTTCAAGTCAATCGGTTCAGAAGTTTAGCCGTGAAAAGGTAACAGACAGAGTTACTTTCGCATTTATAATATTAGTAAGATATTATACAATTGACATAAAGGTTGTTATACACTGTGGAATTGTGCAGCAAAAAGTCGTTTCCACACCATCCCCGTCGGTGTAAATCGCTTTAAGCCCAGGAACGAAAATGTCCCGTAAATTAGAGCTATTACGGTCTCTGTGGTCACCCTACTGCGCTATTCTTTATGCATTTTTATTTAGGTCTCTTTTGGGACTTTCCCTTAATTGCGAATGGAATTTGGGGAATTTTGAAATGTGTATTTGACGTTGGGGTTATATTGTGATGATGGTTTTAAAGTGTTAATGGAACAAATATGTGGTTTATTTTATCTTTTGTAAAGACTTTAAATCATTGAAATAAAACACTTAAACGGAATTTTGTCGTGGTTGTATTTTGTTTTACATTTTCTGACGTTTCGGATTCTTTACAAAACCCGTGATCACAGAAAACAAAGATGGAAGACGTCTGTACAAAGTAATGTAATGACTTTGAATCATTTAAAAATCTATTCAAAATACCCAGACAAACCGACTACCAACCAAAATTTTTGTGTAAGTACACACAAAAAATATTTAAGTTTACACAAAAACGTGTAAGTTTACACAAAAAACAGACTATCACATTAGGTACCAACATATTTACACAAAACAACTAAAACTCTGAACACCACTTAGCACAAACCTACCTACATAATTTAACCGCAAAATAAATTCCGAATTATTGCAGATTTAACCTGATTTAACCGGATTACACTGGATACGGTGTGTCGAGAAGTGACAGCCACGAATAACGAGTTCACACAACCAATGAGACGCGCGTTATAAACGCGTTTTATTGTTTAATGTGAACGCGCCTTTAAATTATTAAAGTAGACATTTTTTATGAAATATTTGCGGGTTTACGGCGTATGTCAGAGTGGATTGGAGGTAGTTTTATTTGGTTGTTTTTAAGGAAAATCCTTTCTTTTTATTTACAAAAGGATATAGAAAGAAATTTTTTGAATTTATAATTGTTTATAGCATGTTTTGAGGTCTATAAATTGTATAATTAAGATTGCGTTTTCTTATTGAGCTCAACAATATTTATTCACATGAATAAGTACTCATTATTTGTATTTAATTTTGGCTTCCTTGACTACGCGAATAGAGATGCTATATCTCTTTTTTTTCCCCAATATCACTATCACTACATAGTATAAAACAAAGTCGCTTTCTCTATCCCTATGTATTAGATCTTTAAAACTACGCAACGGATTTTGATGCGGTTTGTTTTAATAGATAGAGTGATTCAGTGGAAAGGTTTTAAGCATAATTTTATCCCCATATTCCTACGGGAACAGGAACTACGCGGGTGAAATCACGGAGCGCCGCTAGTTATTTTGATAAAGTTGACCACCAGTCTAAATATTGAAAAAAAAATGGTCGCCCTACAACCTCTACAATTTTATAACACGCTTGCCTTATTAATATATTTTTGCAATTTATGGACACCAAGCGTCTATATTTTGCTGAAACCAGTTGAAATATGATATTTTTTATGAGAATCCTTCAATGTTTTAATAAATTCGTAAAACTTCATAATAACTTTATGCTGGGTTCCGGACGGTTTATTAAAACAAACATTTATAAGTAGGGACACTGTTGTTTTGGGGGGATATTCCTATACATTTTATAATTTATGAAGTTACTTTAAATATATATTTTTTAAGTTAACTTCATGTAAATCACTAAGCAATTTACTTCTTCATATATTTATTTTATTTATTTAGGACATAAGTGAAAATTACATTTTCTCTTACAATAAATAACTAAATCTAAAATAAAAAGTAAATGCATTTTCGATTATATGCCACAACATATATAGTAATATATGCATATATAGTAATATCATAAAGCAACAGGCTTCTATGTTCATTACATTTAAAAAAAGGGAATTCACTCATTCTTACACACACATAGACCGAGATAAACATTTGTCATCACACGATTATCATTATAATTTAAACTATCACGGTATAAACATATTGTTCTAATAATTATTTGTTGGAGTTATCGTGAAAAAAGTTTTACTATTACCACACACATATTTACCTCGCACGGGAATCGAACCCGCAACCCTATGACATACTTTTACCACTTTGTGGCGTATAACCATTTCATTACTGTGATGGAATTCATAAATTCTATTTCTCATCCCAAGTCAAGTAAAAACATTATTGCCAATATCTGTCTAACTTTTAATTGAAACATGGTCACCCCAACACGCAGTCCGTTAAAAATGGCCGCCATACGAAAGTTTACTCAACAAGTCATATTTAACTAAGACTCAAACGCACACTAGATATGACATTTATGTTTCTATCTTTGAAGGAAATTCTTTCATTAATTTTTAGAATTATTAAAAACTAGAGGGAAATTTTCAGAGTTATGGAAAAATTGTTGTTAGTGGGGAAAAAAGTTAGATTATCCCTACTAATATTATAAATGCGAAAGTAACTCTGTCTGTCTGTTACCTTTTCACGGCTAAACTACTGAACCGATTGACTTGAAATTTGGTACAGGGGTAGCTTATGGTCCGGGAAAGAACATAGGCTATGTTTTATCCCGAAGTTCCCACGGGAACGGTAACTACGCGGGTGAAACCGCGGGGCGCTACTAATGTATATAGACATGTTGTGTCCTGCGGGTTAGCTCCTGTCTTATTGGTCTTAGCGTAATGATAAGCCTTCCTTCCTTTTTGTTAAACAATGTGTTAAACAGTTAAACAAGTGTTGTTTTTGCGCTACATGTGGAGGCTTGTGAATGGCTTTTGCTAATATATGTTATTTTTTAATTTTTAGGGAATGCTGTAAGCCACCCAAATTAAATAAAAATAAAATAAATAAGCTATCTGAAACTGATTTTTCAAATTGAACGAGTAGTTTAACTCATTACAGTAACTGACCCCTAACTAAGTTCGTAACTTGTATCTAGGGTATCAGAAACTACGCACACACTCATTCACACACACCCCCAGACCGAGACAAACATTTGTGGTTCACACAAATATTCACCCCGCACGGGAATCGAACCCGCAACCTTACGGATGGCAGTCCGGCATGGTGACCACTCTGCCATCGAGGTCGTGAAAGTCGTGAGAATTATGGGATAAAAAGTATCCTATGTGTTATTCCTAGTTATACCAAATTTCATATAAATCGCTACAGCCGTTTGTACGTGAAGCAGTAACAAATATACACTTTCACAAACGTTCGCCTTTACAATACTAGTGTGATTACACGCGCAAATATTCATAGCCATATCCAGAGACAACATTCAGTGTAAACTCACAAAAAGTAATTGTCAGTATGTATGTTTGTAGCGAAGTTTGAACCGTTTTGCTAAACTGACATTACTGAGCTGAAACTTGTACTGTGTATAAATTTTAAGTTTAACTTCTGATGTATTGTCGAGTTTGTATTAACTACAGTCCAACTTCAAGTATGAAGGTTTAACGTTCAGACTTTTAACTGGTTATTTGTAAATCTCTTTGGTTAGTGTTTCGTATGGAGTGGTCATGGATTCTTAGTGGAGGTAAAAATATAGTATTTTTATATTTTTTTAAGTGAAAAGTTTTCATACTGCAGCGCTCATGGCCCATTGCTACCCGCGGATCACTTGTGATCCGTGCGGTTAAGCAACGTCTGGCACCGTCATGACTGTGATGGGTCATTACTAAAAAATACTTTTAATTTCATGAGCGTTTCCGTGCTTCGGAGGGCACGTAAAGCCGTCGGTCCCGGTTGTCGTACTAACATCTTTGACAGTCGTTACGGGTAGTTACAGCCCTCAAAAGTCTAACATTTGGTTTAACCAAAAATGTCGTATAGCCCTCTGGGTTGTGAAGGTCTGATGGCAGTCGCTTCACGTAAAATACTGAAATTCCGCCAAATCTGGTTAAACTGAAAACCGACCCAACTAGACATGGGGTAAAGGTTCAGAAAAGAAAAAGAAGAAAAGTTTTCGTACTCATAAGTGGACCTTGGGGGGCCACGTCTGTCGCATGCCAGGAGAGCTGTGGGCCAAGATAGCCACTGAGTGGCAGCCAGATCCAGCTAGAAGGCGACGCGGCAGACCGAGGCGGAGATGGCGAGACGAACTCGACAACTATCTCGTCAACTGGAGAGAAGTGGCCCAAGATCGAGAGTCATGGAAAGAGGAGGGAGAGGCCTTGGCCCAACTGTGGGACAGCAATGGCTGATATAAATGAATAAAATAAGTGGGCGAGTGCGTATTGGGATATCTTTCAATAGCAAGATATCAGAATAAAGGATAAGTTGGTAGCCGACTGCAGACAGCAGCAGCAGACCACACGTCGCCGCCTAACGTCATCATGACACATCACCGTCTGTTGCTCGGCGGCGCGAAGCTAGCTTCATGTCGCCCACTTCGAATGTAATTTCATAGAAATACATACAAACCAGTAGTGGCGCGGCGACGTGTGGTCTGCTGCTGCTGTCTGCAGTCCGCTACCAACTTATACCTTAACTAAGGGCTGATTTTTCCATCGCCAGATAACTTTTATTCGACGAATAAATTTCACGTTTGACAGATTTTGTATGGAATAACTGTCAAAATTTCAAAATTACTCCTCGAATAAAGTTATTTGGCGATTGAAAAATCAGCCCAAAATATACAATAAATAGATAACTTATTAGATAGTCGTATACCAAGAAATAGATATTACTTTTTGACATCAAAATACTATTATTCAAGTTATAATGGACCACAAAACTAATTCGGTGGCCTCCATTACTTGTTTTCGACAATTCGATGACATTGATGTGGGTCTACCAGAATTGATAATGCACGGTCACAATATTATGGAAATATACACTAATGTTGATGAAGCAAAGTCTGGAAGAATGATTTTTGTTTTAAAAGGGATTTATTGATGAAGGTTTTGAACTTTGTTGGCATTTTTAGTTAATATAAAGAAAACAACCTCGATGGCAGAGTGGTCACCATGCCGGACTGCCATCCTTAAGGTTGCGGGTTCGATTCGTGAATATTTGTGTGAACCACAAATGTTTGTCTCGGTCTGGGTGTGTATGTGAATGAGTGTGTGTAGTTTCTGATACCCTAGATACAAGCTTCGAGCTTAGTTAGGGGTCAGTTACGGTAATGAGATGATGTAGTGAATGATTATGTTATGTTTATTTGGTAAAATAAAGGTGTAAGCCGTTAGTGTAAAGTGGTAACAGAGTGATTGTTATACAGTGTTATCCTTACCTCGATTTTGTAGTGTATCTTATTGATTTCGGGTTCCCATTTGGACTTTCGACTTCTTTAATTTCATCCTTTGATACTGTAACAAAATAGAAATAATTATAGCAAACAACATCTTCAATATCATTGTTAATTTTAATGCTGAAAGTTTGCAGAAATGTTTTAAAACATTCGATATCACGAAAATATTAATAACAATACATTCGTACATTCGAAATCAGAAGAAATAAATCCTAATCCTAACTAATATTATAAATGCGAAAGTAACTCTGTCTGTCTGTCTGTTACCTTTTCACGGCTAAACTACTGAACCGATTGACTTGAAATTTGGTACAGGGGTAGCTTATGGTCCGGGAAAGAACATAAGCGTTTTATCCTGAAATTCCCACGGGATCGGAAACTACGCGGGTGAAACCGCGGGACGCTGCTAGTACTTAATAAAAAAAATACATTGAGAATCACAAAAAAACATTACGAATCACGAAAATAATAAAAAAATACGTTGGGAATCACGAAAAAAAAACACAGGGAATCACGCGAAAAAAATAAATCGTATCAATAAATAAATTCAATTACGTCCCCAAAGTGGAGAATGGGACGGAGCGAGCAATTAAATCCCGCCATTTTAAATCTGTCACGACTTTCCCGGGGGATGATTTTAATGAAAATTTTCACCAAGTTTTCGGGGGTAGCATTCATATGTCGCTAGCAGTGGATTGTAATAACCTAGATCAGTTGTCTAGGGGTGGCTGGGGGTTGGTTTACAAACTTGGCTTGTTAATCGCTTTTAATAGGTTTTTGTTGATCAAAAGTTTTGTGAATTGTTTTATATTAATTTTATACGTATATACATACAGTTCTTTATTCATTTATTTCTTCTTCTTTTTCTACCCACAAAATATAAAGAAAAATAAAATAAATATTAATAAGTTCTTTTCATATATAACATAGCAGCGACCCGCGTAGTTCCCGTTCCCGTGGGAATTTCGGGATAAAAAGTATCCTATGTTCTTTCCCGGACCATAAAATATCCCAAGTCAATCGGTTCAGTAGTTTAGCCGTGAAAAGGTAACAGACAGACAGAGTTACTTTCGCATTTATAATATAGGATAACATAATCATTCCCTCCATCATCTCATTATAGTAACTGACCCCTAACTAAGTCCGTAACTTGTATCTAGGGTATCAGAAACTACGCACACACTCACTCACACATTTGACAATTGGTCATAGAATGTAACTAAATCAAGTGAATTTAAAATAAAAAAGTAAAAAAAACGAGTAAAGCTAGGAGACAATACTAGTAACCATGAAACCCAATATCTTTTATCGGTTTTCTTTCCATTAAATTCGGTCAAAAAGATAATAACATAAGTGGAATCATCAAATAGTCCCATGTATTAGATCGGCACAAAAGGTGCCCTCATATATTGAATTCTATAATATATTGTATATTTGTTACATGTATTGGATTATAGATATTTTATAATATACTAGCTGTGCCCCGCGGTTTTACTCGCTTAGTTCCCGGTTTCGTGGGAATTTCGGGATAAAAAGTATCCTATGTCCTTCTCCTGGTTCTAAGCTACCTACCCACCAATTTTCTACCAAATTAGTTCAGCCGTTCTTGTATTATAAATAGTGTAACTAACACGACTTTCTTTTATATATATAGACTAGCTGTGCCCCGCGGTTTCACACGCGTAGTTCCCGTTCCCGTGGGAATTTCGGGATAAAAAATAGATGTTGGCCGATTCTCAGACCTACTGAATATGCTCACAAAATTTCATGAGAATCGGTCAAGCCGTTTCGGAGGTATATGGCAACGAAAACTGTGACACGAGAATTTTATATATTAGATTTGTGTATCTTTGCTATCAATTTATTTCAGTCTGGTTTTATTTGTCTACGTTAGAGATGGTTTTATTGCTTGAGGCTAAGCGTATGCCACTTTTTATAATTTGATATCATTTTGGAGTATGGACGGTAATTTTTTAACTTTACTAGTATGTTTAACCCCCGACGCAAAAAGAGGGGTGTTATAAGTTTGACGTGTCTGTGTGTGTGTGTGTGTATCTGTTTGTCTGTGGCATCATAGCGCCCGAACGGATGAACCGATTTCAATTTAGTTTTTTATTAAAGGGGACTTACGTGCGAGTGTTCGTAGACATGATTGATGAAAATCGGTTGACCCGTTTAAAAGTTATGGGGGTTTGAAAGTAATTGTGTTGGGGGTTTTTTAAATTTTAATTTAATGTTGTTGTTTTGAATTTTTGGGGTTCTGAAAATTACTTTTACTTTCAGCTAGGATTCAAACCCACGACTATGCTAGACCGTAGCACCGTTTTAAACCAACGGTCATATCTAAGTTGTTGACATTCTTGAATAAGGCTTTAATGCATCCACTACAAAATTAAATCCTTTGATTATTTTTTTATCTTAAACAGAACAACACATCTAAATTAATAATTTCACTCCACGCCAGAATTTCCTTAAATCGATAAAGATTTATTTATTCAAACATTAATTACACTAAAATAAAAAACGGTAACATTATTTTCTCTTAAAACGTCCGCCATTTTTCCTTACTTGACAAAGCCATTTCGTCGCCGTTTCTAAAGGTGACCATTGACGAGTCAGTTTAACTGATCAGTTGAACTGGCGTCCATCCAAAAATGGTCGTCAATCACCGGAGGGATACCAGATTCCAGTGGGGAAATCTAGTTTGCCTAAAACTTTTGGAGCGATCAGTTCGTCTGACTGGTCAATAGCCATTAGGGTATCGAGAACCGGTATAAATAACAGAACCAGGATTTTCGGTACCAATACTAATCAGAACCGGGATTTCCCGGGATTTTCGGTACTTTCGGGATTTTTTTCTTTTTTTTAGTTTTGGAGGTAAATATAGTCTAAACAATATTATTTATATTAAATAACACATATTGCGCATTCTGCCATAATAAGATAAGCATTGATTGCTTTAACACATTAAAATAGCATCACGACTGAGCCTCTTAAAGCAGGAGGCAGGCCAGTGCTGCGGAAACTGCAAAAGCTGTTTTACGATGTCATCCACTCCGGGAGAACTCCAAAAGCATAGAAAAGAAGCGTGATGGTGCTCTACTTAAAAAAAAAGGGATAAAACCCTGCTGAAGAACTATAGACTTAGCCATCTTATAAGGCCAACTAGATTTCCTCACTGGAATCAGTTCGGTGATTGACGACCGTTTTTGAAAGCATCGTTGCACAATTTACAGGTCTTAATCGCGTAAAACATAATTATTATTTACCTCGACGTTTCGACCGGGTTACACCGATCGAGGTCACGAGAAGACTCACGTTTTTGGATGGACGCCAGTTTAACTGATCAGTTCAACTGACTCGTCAATGGCCACCTTTACTTGACAAAGCCATTTCGTCGCCATTTCTAAAACTCTTGGCATTTTATTAAAATACGAATTTAATTGCGAGGAAGTAGGTATTTGACCGACTTTCTTTAAGGACGTATGTTAATTTGAGTATCTTTTTCAAATTTTAATAGGTATTGTGATTTTGTATGGTCTCAATATGGCGATATTTTTCTTGTAGTACTTAATTTTGACGACCTAAATACCAGATTGGAGTGCCGGACTGCTAATCAAAGGGATGCGGGTTCGATTCCCGTGCCGTGTTTTTTTTACAAATGTTTGTTATTACGTCAGTCACACAGGATTTTGGATTTTGTACGTAAAACAGAGAACAGTTACAATATAATTTAAAACTTGTGAGGATGTACCTATGTTTGTTACACAATAAGTGAAGTTATCACAGCATACCGAAAAACAAGAATAAAGCGAGAACATTCTACAAATACTACTTAGTCTTTTTCCAACCTATCCCTTCCCACAATTAACCTAAGCTACCCCCAACCATATCACATGAGTCTAAACAACCCCAATATCGAACACACAAAAGTACTTAATCAAAAAATTATAACATTAAATTTAAAATTTAAAGAACCCCCAACACAATTACTTTCAATCCCCCATAACTTTTAAACGGGTCAACCGATTTTCTTCAAACATGTCTAAGAACACTCGCACGTAAGTCCGCTTTAATACAAAAAGAACTAAATTAAAATCGGTTCATCCGTTCGGGAGCTATGATGCCACAGACAGACAGATACACACAGCCACACACACATACACGTCAAACTTATAACATCCCTCTTTTTGCGTCGGGGGTAAAAAAATAAATAAACTGTCAAATAAAAACGAAAACCACATTACCCCGAAATTCCTTGAAAACAAAATGTCATGTAAACAAACACATGTACAATCCCACATAATTTATACTTACATAAAAACATTACATGTCACATGGGAAAACATGTTAAACCAACTATTCCCATGTCGAAAGTTAAGATGGGTGAAATTGGTTGTATTCATAATTTCGAGTATCGACGCGTGTGAGATCGCGTCAATGTCAGTCTATGTAATTGGATGAGTGAAGCCGCAGAGCGAATATATAGCTGAATGGATATGGCTTTTAAAGTTAATCTAATATATAAAATTCTCGTGTCACAGTTTTCGTTGCCATACTCCTCCGAAACGGCTTGACCGATTCTCATCAAATTTTGTGAGCATATTCAGTAGGTCTGAGAATCGGCCAACATCTATTTTTCATCCCGAAATTCCTACGGGAACGGGAACGGGAACTACGCGTGTGAAACCGCGGTACGCCGCTAGTGATTTATATAAAAGGAATCCTACCAATATTATAAATGCGAATGTTTGTTAGTTTGGATGTTTGTTACTCTTTCACGCAAAAACTACTGTATCGATTTAGATTAAATTTGGTACAGATGTTCCTTACAACTAGAAATAACACATAGAATACTTTTTATCCCAAAATTCCCATGGGATTGGGATTCACGCGGGTAAAACCGTGGGATGCAGCTAACAAATCTTATAAGTTTAATGAGTAAAATATGTTGTAAATCACTACATGGTATAAAACAAAGTCGCTTCCCGCTGTCTGTCCTTATGTATCTTTAAAACTACGCAACGGATTTTGAAGCGGTTTTTTTAATAGATAGAGTGATTCAAGATGAAGGTTTTTAATGTAATTTTATCCCTGCATTCTCACGGAAGCGGGAACTACGCCACTAATAAAATCACATCAAAATCCGTTGCGTAGTTTTAAAGATCTAAGCATACATAGGGACATAGGGACAGACAGCAGGAAGCGACTTTGTTTTATACTATGTATACTCTATTCATTATGCCGTGGGACAAAATGTAAACAAACCATGAAAAAGGTTTTTATATGTCAAGTTTTATCAATAATACATAAACTTCTCACTACTGACTACTTGATATTTAATTAATCTTTGAAATCCTTACTAATATTATAAATGCGAAAGTAACTGTCTGTCTGTCTGTTACCTTTTCACGGCTAAACTACTGAACCGATTGACTTGAAATTTGGTACAAGGGTAGGTTATGGTTCGGGAAAGAACATACGATAACAAACTAGTTTTTGCCCTGAACTACGTTCGCGTAATAATTATTTTTTTATTGCCACATCTAGTAACTATTACACCAGGATGTAACCATTGGTGTAAGAAAAAGATATTGACAGTCAATATTTTGGGATGCGCTCCTATCGAATACTGGGATGAACTGTCTGATACATGAGACTTGGGATTTTATTTTGAATTTTATTATGAAACTAGTATCGTCCTGCGGTTTATCCTGCGTAGTTCTCTTTGATGTAGGTATACCGGGATAAAATATAGCCTACCTATATTACTTCCTGCAAAGTAAACTATCTAATAGGGATGTCGACTGGGTAAACAAAATGAAATTCTTATTAGTCCGTCAGATAGATTTCGAAAAAATATTACACACGTATTTTTTTGTTTTATCATATTAATTAAACTGACTTAGTTATAACGCATTAAAGTTCAGGAGTGGGGGCTTGTGACGATAATTGTTGGTAAAAAATGTACGTGCTGTGACGTCACACGAGTTTTCTATGGACTATATCGTATTAATTATTTGTTTGTATCAAAAAAGAGAAAATACGTGTCCAATATTTTTGCGAAATCTATCTGACAGATTAATTTGATTTTTCGACATCCCTATTATAAAGGAATTTTTGAAATCGGTAAAAAAATAGGAAACATACATAAGGTTCCGTCTAAATTATCACGAGAAAGAGATACGTAATAGAATTGATATTTATAGTAATTCACACAATTATTTTATTTGTTTAAATTTTTTTTGGTCCCGGGTTCAAGTCCGGGACGAGGCGAAATTTTTTAAAGCATTTTTCAAAAAGTTACTAGTTCTTTAGAAAAGTAAAATAATCAATATCCGTTAGCAATTTAGACCAGGGTCGATAATTTTTGAAACAAAAAAAATAATAGTAGGATGAAACCCATTAGAATAGGAGGAAAATATTATAAAAATTAAAGGAAAAGTAATTTACGGGCGATCTGAGGTCGGGAAGGGGATGGGGGTGAGTTTTAAGGGTAAAAAACGGCTTTTCTCGATTTTAATTAGGTAACGATTATTGGTGAATTTAACATAAAAAAAAAACAATATGCCTACATGAAAACAAAACATTCCTACAAGCGAAAATTATACTCCTATTTTTTTTTAAAGTCAATTTAAACTGAAAATTTCGTAAAAATTACTACAATTTTTCATCGGCTTAACATAAATAAATAAAAAATACGATATTGTTACCAAACCATACATCAAGTATGACAAGTTATTGACAGCAGACGTCATTAGAATATGACATTACATTACAGAATTGAGTTTCCTCTGAATATTATTTTCAGCATATTTTCAGGAAAATACTGTAGCTGACATGCTTGTTAAAATATGAATGAGATATCGTTAACATAACGTATTTATTTTATATGTAGTGTTTCACACATATAGGTATTGTAATTTTTTTTTTTTACTTTATCTGGGAGTCGAACCCGTGTCGAAAGAGGTCTTTGACCTGTAGTGGGATCTTGCAGGTCAAACTTTTAATTATGCTAATTTAAAGCGCAAATTTTGAAAATTACTTAAATAATATTTGTAGATTGTTTAAAAACACACATGTTCATAAATTACTTGTGACTCCCCCTGGTTTTAATCCTATAGCATTCCGCGAGAAATGAGCTATCTAACACTGAAAGATTTTTCAAATCAGACCAGTAGTTCCTGAGATTAGCGCGTTCAAAACAAACCTCTTCAGCTTCATATAAGTATAGCCATACATTAACAAAATGGCGGCCATTTTGTAATGTACACGGCTAGACAAATTTGGAATTGTGATTTGTCGATAAAAATCACCATATTCTACCCCACTAAAGTATCTGACATCGATGCCCGGACACCCTGTATAGGTTTAGCACTTATAGCTAACACTAGTGAAATAAACTAACTTAATAATGACGACCTCGATGACAGAGTGGTCACCATGCCCCGTGCGGGGTGAATATTTGTGTGAACCACAAATGTTTGTCTCGGTCTGGGTGTATGTGTGAATGAGTGTGTGCGTAGTTTCTGATACCCTAGATACAAGTCACGAACTTAGTTAGGGATCAGTTACTGTAATGAGATGATGGAGTGAATGATTATTTATTATTGAATACCAAAAAATTAACAATTCATTCACCTAACTACCCTAATAACTCAAATCACATCAACATCTCAATCTAATAATCGTTTAATTATAATTCGCTGACCATAATCGATATCAATTATTGGCAAGCGATCCTGATTGATAGCCGACACTAGTGTGTTCATTAACACTACTAATGTAACCTAATTGGAATTGAAAACTTACTCGGAGAGGGAACATAATATGCTAGTTACCATGTACTATATGTACATACGTAGATGGGATATTGTAATCTATACTAATATTATAAAGAGGAAAGATTTGTTTGTTTGTTTGTTTGTTTGTATGTAACGAATAGGCTCCGAAACTACTGAACCGATTTCAATAATTCTTTCACCATTAGAAAGCTACATTCACCCTGAGTAACATAGGCTACATTTTATCCCAGTATTCCCACGGGAACGGAAACTACGCGGGTAAAACCGCGGGGCGCTGCTAGTTAGTTAATATTTTAGTACTGCATGTAATATTTTAAGTGAAGATATTTTAGTAAGCGGTTTAAGAAAGAATTAATTTGACTTATATGCATACAATATTATCAGACTTGCACAAATTTAACATTAATACATGTATACTAAACTAAGGTATGTTTGTGTATTATTTTATTCCACGTACTAGTTCCCGTTCCCGTAGGAATATGGGGATAAAATTATGCTAAAAACCTTTCCACTGAATCACTCTATCTATCAAAACAAACCGCATCAAAATCCGTTGCGTAGTTTTAAAGATCTAAGCCTACATAGGGACAGAGAAAGCGACTTTGTTTTATACTATGTAGTGATATAGCACAGTATCCTTACCTTCACCCTTCAATTCCACATTGCCCCTGAACCACACGATCCTGGCCGCTGGTTTCGCGTTCTTCACCAGACACTCCAAAGACACGTCATCACCCTCCTTCACTTCCAACTTAGAGTTAGACGGGTGGTTGGTGATTTCGACTGCGTTTGGTGGTGCTGTGGACAAAGCAATAATAATATTAGATAATTAATACTAAAAAGTATTTAGACCCAAAATAATTAGATATTTACACTCAAAATCTTAATTGGAGAGACATCAACATACCACAAGTATATTTTATTTTAACATTGAATAAAAGAATATTATATATGATATTACTAGCGGCGCCCCGCGGTTTCACCCGCGTAGTTCCCGATCCCGTGGGAATTTCGGGATAAAACATAGCCTTTGTCCTTTCCCGGACCATAAGCTACCCCTGTACCAAATTTCAAGTCAATCGGTTCAGTAGTTTAGCCGTGAAAAGGTAACAGACAGACAGACAGTTACTTTCGCATTTATAATATTAGTTAGGATTAGGATATAATATTACTAGCGGCGCCCCGCGGTTTCACCCGCGTAGTTCCCGTTCCCGTAGGAATATGGAGATTAAATTATGCTAAAAACCTTCCCACTGAATCACTCTATCTATTAAAACAAAGTAAATCGTAGTTTTATAGATCTAAGCATACATAGGGTAGTGATAAACTTACACACGCGTGGATCTTTACAAGGCCACTGATAGTGAAATATTGGTGGTGGCTGAGTTCTGGGCGTCAAAATTATGAGTCGACACGCAAAGAAGAAGTAGATACATATGTACAAAACAAAATGATACAGCAAGATATGTGTACTCGTACTTAAATAGAGAAAGAATTTGTTCTAATTGTAATTGTTTTTGTTTTTTCTATCTTTCTATTTCTATCCGGCGCACCCTGGGCAATGGTCTGCGGACGGCAAGTCGGTAACGCAGACTAGCCGATCCTTCCACCACGACTCAACGGCAAATAACTTGCCGTGCGTGTCCCTACACCTGCACACGCGAGGACCTTTACAAGGCCACTGATAGTGCCATATCGGTGGCCGAGTTTTGGTCCTCAAAAATATGAGTCGACACGCTAAGAAAAGAAGAAAGATCTTTCTATTCAAGCTTACTGTACTAATATTATCTATCAAAGACAAAGAATCCTACGGTCAACAGTGGAATTTTACAGAACGATACTACAATAATTAACATTCCAGATATTTGACAAAAATATTACAAAGAAATTACGCAAATTCAATATTTAAATAAAAGTTATTAAAGTTCAAATTCCAATAAAAATACCTGAACATCTCCGATAAAAAGAAATAATTTAACGTATTAGCAAACGAATTTATTAATCTTTCATTTTTCAGGATTAATTCCATTATTTATTATGATGGAGAGGTTTTATTAATTGAAATTTTCTTTCAGTCTCTGCGGACAAGTGGTGACCTTTAACTGGTGAACTGCTTTACTGAAGGATACGGGATCGATTCTCGGTTATGATTATTTTTCTTTAGGTGATTTTTTTATCTATTCTAAATGATTATTTAAAAAAATATACGTATGTTTGTCCGTGGTTAAAACCCATTTTAAATAACGCAAAAAAACAGTTTAAAAAAAAGAAATATGAGTTAAGAAATGAATTTTAATAGTCAGAAAATTTTAATTTGATTTGAATACATAAGAATCGAATCTAAGATCTCCAGTTTCGTAGACAGCTACAGATCTTTTCCCCATCGAAATAAAGTATTTTTAACACATAAGAACCGAACCCATGATCTCTACCTTAGCAAGTCAATTCCCCCACCCCAACAAATAAAAACCCATATTTTCTCCAAAATCCTACAACACAACACCACAGATTCTTAGCGCAAACAAACTCTGACAAAAGCCAAAATATCGGCGTTTACTTTTAAACTTTCCATCTTAATTCCAAGTTAATTCAACTTTAGAGATAAATTACTTGAACGAACTTTTTGAATATACGAGTTCAATCTTTGACTCGCCACAGACCGCCAAATTAAAGTTCATTCGATCAATATTGTTCATAAAATGGTATGGTGTTTGGGTAAACAAATTACTGCGTCAGACATAAATGGTAAATATCCCGTTAATCATAATAATCTATATATATAAAACTTCCGTTACTGAGTGATGTACTGACTGACTGACTGACAACGCACAGCCGAAACTACTGGTCGTAGGAGAGCTGAAATTTGGCACATGTGTTTGTTGAGGCGAGTAGGCTACCTATAAGAGAGGATTTTTAGAAATGGGGGGTAAATAAAAAACTACGCGAGTGAAATCGCGGGGCTCTGCTGTTTATATTTAAAAAGGAAGGCTGAGATTGAACAGAAATCCAAAGGTTTCTCTCCTATTTAAAATACTGGTAGTTCCCACGTCTTTTAATGCATGTTAGTTATCTTAAAACAGTCTTTGATTCAACCTAGAATCGAAACTGATAACTACATCTTAATACATTTATTTATCGATGGTAACAAGGCACACAGACATGTTCCCGCACAAATTTTGCCATGAGCGGGAATCGAACTCACAACCATTGTCATATCACTGGACACTAGCAGCTACACCACTTGCTTTGTTAACATAGATTGCTATAACCGTGAATCGAACCCCTACATAACCCAAACAACATACCTATTGGGCACTATAACTACACTTAGTCATTAAAAGAAACACACACACACACACACTCACACGCACACACACACACACACACACACACACACACACACACACACACACACACACACACACACTCACTCACACACACACACACACACACAAATCTGTGTACTTGCAAGCAAAACCCCTAAAACAAACTACTAAAACCGGGTGTATGTATAAATAAGTAAATGTATCGAAAAATCGCTAAACCGATAATAAAATCAGGCTGTATCCCTGCAGGACTATTATCATCTAGAAAATGTAAGCTTTCTGATTTATACGGGACCCTACATTGAATATATTACGGGCAGGAGGCGGGATTGGTCGGCACTTGATTCGTAGTGATTGGTGTTCGGTACCTTTTAGTTAGCAGTGTTTGATAATATTGTTTATTCGGTATTTTAGTTTTTTATATTGATTCATTAATATTGTTAAAGACTTTCGTTAAAAGATTGATCAGTAGATGTAGATTTTATTGACATGTTTATAGGTTTTAATTTATCCTGGTTTCGAATTAGTTTCTTCTTTTTTTTCTGACTTATTGGGGTCAGTTTTTAGTTTAACCAGATTGGTGGAATTTCAGTATTTGACGTGGAGCGACTGCCATTAGAAAAGTAGTTAATTATCTGACTGAATAAACACACAGCTCAAACCACCCAACGCTCTGAAGCACGTAGGTTGTTTTTATAACACGAGAATCCACTAAGCAATATAAAATAAAACGCGGCGTACACTACTCAAACAAAGTATTACAGCATAAAACCAAAAAGACAAAACTAAATACCAACAAATAAAATCAGTATTCAATTCAAAAATTAATGTGTACCGAATACAAAACTGACCCAATCGGAGCTAGGCCCGTGTAACCACAACCTCCCAAGTAACTTACGATGCGGTTTCGTATCGAATTTTTAACAAAAACGGATTAACGTTTCACCTTTTGTACTCGGTTTTATTATCAAAAAACAGGCAATATTCGATTAAATTAACTTTATTTGTGGTTAAAGGAAAAATTGGATTAGATTTTTCTTGTTTTTTGTTACGGATGAATGAATAAGGGATATTGGGATTTTAAAATGGGATTGGGACGTTGTTGTTTTTGTCTTTTATATGCATTCACTGGCAACATACATAATCATTAATCAATCACTACATCATCTCATTATAAGAACTGACCCCTAACTGAGTTCGAATCTTGAATCTAGGGTATCAGAAACTACGCACACACTCATTCACAGACACACCCAGACCGAGACAAACATTTGTGGTTCACACAAATATTCACGCACGGGAATCGAACCCGCGACCTTATGGATGGCAGTCTGGCATGGTGACCACTCTGCCATCGAGGTCGTCAAAAATGAACAAAACCATAGACTAATTTAAGTTTTTTGGATTTCTTGATCTAAAAGTTCCGAAACGCTTATTTCTTAAACCAATACTAACCTCAAAACCGGTTTTGTTAAACTAGGTTTAAAAACTTAACGAAAGACTGTAAATGTTCCCGATTTGAATATAGAACCTCAAAAAAAAAAACAGATATATCCACTTAACCAGCTAAAAGAAAAAGATAATAATTAAGTATATAAAACTTTGAAATAACTCGAAGTATAATATTAAAATATATCTTAATACAATGTAACAAAGTTCAGTTTTATATAGCAAGTTGGATCGTTATACCCCAGTATATGGATAGCGGGGTATCGGTAACTTTTGTTTTTGATTAGGTTTTATCGAGTTAGAAAATTTTAGGAGAAGAAATTTTCCCTCTTTATAATGTTAAGTATGTATTATGTAGTATGCATTGCTGGTTTGAGTACGATTTTATTTTGTAACTTTGTAAATTTTGTATTACATTGAGTTGGTAAAAGCTAAAGAATTTGGACGGGGTATAACGATCTATGGGGTATTTTTGGCTAAAATTTTACGAAAGGCATATGAAAATAACTTTGTTCTAAAATTATTCGCTTTTTTTTTTGCTTTTGTTACTTTGTTACATACTTATAATTAATTTTGAGGTAAAATCCCTACTAATCCCTACTAATATTATAAATGCGAAAGTAACTCTGTCTGTTACCTTTTCACGGCTAAACTACTGAACCGATTGACTTGAAATTTAGTACAGAGGTAGCTTATGGTCCGACGAAGAACATAGGCTATGTTTTATCCCGAAATGGTGAAACCGCGGGGCACAGCTATATATTAAAAATCACAATACCTTAAATTTATTAATGTATGCTCAAAATATGTATGTCGTGAGTTCGTTCCTCACTCCTAGTCTCATAGAAGTGAACACTTCATCATACTTAGGGCTTATTTCATGATCTTCAAGTAAATTTCCGAGTACCTACAAGTTTTGTCTTTATCACTTGATATGAAGTGAGAAAGAGACACAACTAACTTGGTAAGTACCCTTACTTGGTAAGTAACGTTACTTGAAGATCGGGAAATAGGTCTTTAGCTTAGTTGGAGGGAAATGCGACTAAATGTAGCTTAAAATGCTTTAACTTAAAGAAAATCAAAATCAAAAAATCATTTATTCAATTAAGGCCTCAATGAGGCACTTATGAAGGTCACTGAATCTACCACCGATTCGGAATTACATCAGCCGAGGAATCGGCAAGAAACTAGAAGAAAGAGAATTGACTACTTATCAATAGGGTAGTTTCCTGGGTAAACGAATTGCAATTCTAATAAGTCCGTCAGATAGATTTCGAAATAATATTAGACACGTATTTTTTTGTTTTATCAAATTAATAAAACTGACTTCGTTATAACGCATTAAAGTTTAGGAGTGGGGGCTTGTGACGTCAACTGTTGGTGAAAATTGCAGCAACCTGTGACGTTTCACGAGTTTTCGACGCACTGTATCGTCTTAATTATTTGTTTACATGAAAAATTAATAATATGTGTCCAATATTTTTTGGAAATCTAAAAGACGGACTAATAAATTTTTTTAGGCAACTACCGTATTCCCTCTATCGAGATTTGATAACAAACTTTAAAAGTAATAAAAAAATACGTATCCAAAGATTCGAGACTCCGTTACGAGAGCGTTTCTATCTAAAAGATTTCATCTTTGCCCGACGGGGCTTTCGTACAAATCATTTTACTTCGCCCTATTCCAAAGTTACTTTATATATACCTTATGCTTTGGAAGGCCTTCTCAATAATTACTTTTGAGGTGAATATCTTTTGTTTGTTAGCCGCTTGTACTTGGGGAAGATTCCGGCAGTTATTTTTAAATTGTAAGGTACTTTAAACGGCGGGGTAAAATGATCACATTCAAAAACTTCTTCAGATTTTTGGGGGCAACTTTTGTAAATTTTTTGCTGAATTATTTGATGTTTAGTTGGAAAGTGGTTTGGGCTAATTGACGCCATTGTTTCTTTGGGCTGTATAGATAGATGGTAAAAATCTGAGAGCTTTGATGTCTTAATGAATCCTACTAATATTATTAATGCGAAAGTTTGTATGTTTGTGAGTTTGGATGTTTGTTCCACTTTCACGCAAAAACTACTGTATCGATTTTGATTAAATTTCGTACAGATGTTTCTTACAACTAGGAATAACACATAGGATACTTTCTATCCCGAAATTCCCATGGGATTGTGTATAAGTAATCGTATATTTTATTGTAACTTTTTGTAGTCGCAAATCGTACCAATAGATGGCGCTGTTACTTATTTTTTTAACACACGATGGTGACTTGTGCCGAGATTGTATGATACTACGAGCTACGCATTCGTACGGGAGCGGGTACTACACGGGTAAAACCGCGGGGCGCTGCTAGTTAGGTATATATTTTCAATAAGTAGTAATAGTCTGTTTTTCCTTCAAAATTGTAAAGATTTCCCAAAGGTCTGTGGCACCGACTAAGAGAATCACGGAATTACTTATATTTTCATAAATATTGAGAAAGAATTAATACATAAAACGAAAATAAACAAATCTGAATACAATATCAAAGCAATCATACATCAATTGAATATTATGGAAAAGGAGACGCGGAAAATATTATAATATGTACCGCTGTTACGGAACACAAACATTAACTTAATTTGATACCTATATAATAAATGTTTATTTGAAAAAATACTAATAAATCAAACAAGGACAAGAATGAGTATTTCTTCTTGTTAGTTAAAAAATAACAAAAATCAATTCAATAAGAAAATATACTTAATTATATTCCGTTTAGATGTACTAACAATCTATATGAGAACATGTTGAACATGAATCAGGTTTGAGATCACCAACATGCATCAACCAAACGGCAATCCCTACTACCTGTATTTATAACTAGCAGCGCCCTGCGGTTTCACTCGCGTAGTTCCCGTTCCCGTGTGAATATAGGGATAAAATATATAGCTTATGTCACGCACTGATAAATTAGCTTTCCATGAGTGAAAGAATTTCTGAAATCGGTTCAGTAGATCCCGAGATTACCGTAAGGTAATCTCGGGATCTAACACAGACAGAGAAATTTAACAAACACAGACTTTACTTCTTTGTAATATTAGTATAGATGACAGAAAAGTATTTTAGTTCCCACTAACTGATAAAATACAAAACAATTTAAAAAGCCTCGTTACAAAAGACTAATTTCAAACATAATTAAAATAAAAGTAGGCTTTTAAATAAAGAAATCCTTTGAAAACACACCTAACAAGCAATTTGGCGATCCCAATGCGAAAATACGTCAGCAAATGTATTAGTCAAATGTCAATAAAAAGGATCGTGGCCCTGTTACCCTTACCTCGCGCCCTAAGGGGGCCAGGCGGGGTAAGGGTAACAGGGTGCGCGGCCGAAGGGGGCACCACCCCCTATGAAATATTCGTGATTCGCAAAGCAGGTATCCCTCCCTCCCTATATTGATAGGTAGAATGAAATTTTAAATTATTATTACAGTGATAAATTTTGAATCGAGCTTTCTGACACCGTTTTTTCGATAATCAATGTTTATTGGTATTTTTTTGTTTTGGGTTTTTTAATGGTGGCTGTCTTGAGGTCGTGGGTTCAATTAGTAGGTCAAGTCGGCAGTAGTAGTTAGTAGATTTTAATATGTAAAATGAATATTGATGTGGGTGTTGTACACTAAGGGCCTATTTGACCATCTTCAAGTCTCTCTTTTCCGAACCTTTATCCCATGTCTATTTGGGGTCGGTTTTCAGTTTAACCAGATTTGGCGGAATGTCAGTATTTTACATGAAGCGACTGCCATCAGACCTTCACAACCCAGAGGGCTATACGACATTTTTGGTTAAACTGAATGTTAGACTTTTGAGGGCTCTAACAACCTGTAACGACTGTCGAAGATGTTAGTACGACTATTTCACCATCTTCAAGTAAAGTTCCGAGTCCCTACTCGCATGTTTTGTCTTTTCCACTTGATATAAAGTAAGAAAGAGACAACACTAACTTTACTTGGTGAGTAACTTACTTGAAGATCGTGAAATAGGCCCTAAGTCTAATACTATAGGTACCTGATACCTAAAAATGCTTAACCAGGTTGATATGAATTTAAAACTAGATAGTATGTTTTTTTTTATTCAAACACTTAGCCAGGAATAGAACTGGTTATCTATCTATAAATATAAAAGAAAATCGTGTTAGTTACACTATTTATAACTCAAAAACTGCTGAACTGATTTGGCTGAAAATTGGTGGGGAGATAGCCAAGAACCAGGAGAAGGACATAGGATAGGAGACTTTTTATTCCAAAACTCCCACGGGAGCGGGAACTACGCGAGAGAAACCGGGGGGCACAGTTTAAAAAATAAAATACATATTTCTAGTCAATCTATTAATACACTATCAAAAATGTCACCAGTATCAAATTCTAGAATCAAAATCCATAATGGCAAACTTGGATCATTTTCGGATATTTCTCGAAGTCCTACCCTTTAAAAGATTACTCTTAAAGCTTAAATTACTGATAAGGGTTGGAAAACACACTTAAACCCGTAGGCAGAAGGGAAAAGTTAATAAGGAAAGTGAAATTAATTTCCAAAAATAAATACCTAAGTACGAAACAGATACTTTCAGAAACCTAACATAAGATAATACGGGCTCATTACCAAAATTAAATTTTGATTATAATTTAACACACACTCCAAAGCTACGTTTCAAAATTTAATACCCCATATTATTATGCCAAAATTATATTAACATAAACACTTATAAGTATCAAGATATCATAATTTTAATACAATTTGAAAATTAATTTTAAAGGTGAAATCATACTGTGCTTCTGCTAAATATCATATGTGATTAACTGTATGTTAAGCAGGTTATAATTGAATTAGCAGAGTGGAATTTAAATGGGTATAATGTGTGCGTGTTTTCTTATACTATAAAATATAAGAAAACAGGCATACTTATACATTTTGCTTAAAAAAATGGCATCTGTGTAGAAAGAACGAAAGTAAGTTTAATTCAAAAAGTATTACAGAATGCCTGTTTGAGGCTCAAACTAAATAAGTAAGTTTGGTCGCTAATGTATGGTAATGTAGTTCTGTGCTTCACAGGGCACGTAAAGCCGTCGGTACTGTCGTACTAACATCATCGACAATCGTTACGGGTAGTTAGAGCCCTCAAAAGTCTAACATTTGTTTTAACTACAAGATGTCGTACAGCCCTCTGGCTTGTGAAGGTCTGATGGCAGTCGCTTCACGTAAAATACTGACATTCCGCCAAATCTGGTTAAACTGAAAACCGACCCCAAATAGACATGGGATAAAGGTTCGGAAAAAGAATGGATAGTGCCTAGTAGAACTAATAGCGTAATATACCCCGCTCGCGAAACAAGATACGCTGCGCTGTGTGTTTTGCCCCTAATGCAGCCCTGTCGTGTTACTTGTACAATTCAATTATGTACTTCTCAAATTATTCTAAAGTTTGGTTAATTAGCATAATTGCTTTTTGCCACAGTCGGTTAAGTGCAGACCTATTTTTGAGACATGGAAAATATGGGGTAAAACCATCAAGGAAATTGGAGCAAATGTTTTAACTGTATTTGTTTTATGTTTATTTTATTTGAAACTCAGTTATGTGCCAGTTGCATGCCAGATGAATTTCGGTATTATTTTTTAATCTATATCATTATATAAAAGGCTTTGTCCTGAATGACTGATGGATCAACGCACAGCCTAAACCGCTGATCGTAGAGACCTGAAACTTGGAGGGTGTGTTATTTGTATTACGTAGGCGTCCGATAAGAAGGGATTTTTGAAAATTCCACCTCTAAAGGGGTGAAAAGGGGTTGCAAAGTTTGTATGGGACAACGTGATTCCGTGGTCTGATTAAGTTCAAACTTGGCATAAATGTTCTTTAAAAAGATTAATTAAATATGTGATACTCATTTTTCTTAAAATCATCACCTAACATGATTAAAAAGGGGTTATAAGTTATTTTGGGGTTGATTTGCGTCGAAATTGATATCAATACTCCTTTGACATGCGTTTCAATTTTTAATTTGACAGCTGAATGTCAAAATGGCGGACTAAAATAAATTGACGGAAAATGAGGCAGCGTATCAAAACTATAGGTACTTAAATAAAAAAATACCGTATTTTTACTTATTAATAGATATTTATCAATATTCTTCACCCCGCATTATAAATCTAGACATTAATTTAAATAACTATTTCAAATATCAAATCTGTAGGTGAAGTAGTTTTTTCATAAAATGTACCACCAAATTGTTGCGTTACAAGGGCTTCGCAAGGGCTTCGCTTTGCTCGCACTAATTAGATATTTTACTCATAATTTGATTTCTGCTTATCATATCTTCAGACATTTTCGATCTAAAATATTACTATACGAAAATTATTATTCATGTGCGATTTATCGATTTTAGCTTTATGATATGAAATTAGTTAAGTCGAGCAGGGTTTTTTTATAACTAAATCACCCAATTATTATAGATACATAGATTCGCTTTATTACAATCCAGAATTTTTCGCAGAATCTGAAACACTTTCTAATATAGTAGAACGCCGATTAACCGAATCGCCAATTATCCGAATCTGTCCTAAGTTACTATGTAATGTACCTCTATTAATTGTTGTGATTTATTATATTTTGTACTAGCTGTGTCCCGCGGTTTCACCCGCGTAGTTCCCGATCCCGTGGGAATTTTGGGATAAAACGCAGCCTATGTTCTTTCCCGGACCATAATCTACCCCTGTACCAAATATCAAGTCAATTATTTCAGTAGTTTAGCCTTGAAAAGGTAACAGACAGACAAACAGACAGAGTTACTTTCGCATTTATTATATTAGTAGGGATTTTCGTTAAGGCCCGCTGGGATTGCAACTTAAATATAAATAAATAAAATAAAATAACTTAGTCTGGATCGAGATGTTTAAGTGAGCTATAAATATTGTAGAACTGTGTTGATTGATTGATATCTTTGATTTACACGAACAGTACACATTGAAATAAAACACTTAAACGGATTTTTGTCGTGGTTGTATTTTGTTTTACATTTTCTGACGTTTCGGATTCTTTACAGAACCCGTGATCACAGAAGACTTCAGTCACTCTTCAGTCTTCTGTGATCACGGGTTCTGTAAAAAATCCGAAACGTCAGAAAATTTAAAACAAAATACAACCACGACAAAAATCCGTTTAAGTGTTTTATTATAAGTAGTTTATTCTATGTGTAACATCGTTTTTAAAGTTCCGTTCTCAAAGGGTAAAAACGGAACCATATTACTGAGACTTCGCTGTCCGACCGTCCGTCTGTCACCAGACTATCTCAAGAACCATGGACATTGGACGTATGCTATGAGAGAATGATGCATATTCAAGGTCAAGAACGGTGATAGCTAAAGCTACACTTGAAATTTTCACAGATGATGTATTTCTATTCTATTGCCGCTATAGGAAAAAATACATAAAATAAAATAAATATTTAAGCGGGGCTTTTCAATACAACAAACGTGTTTTTTTGTCATTTTTGGTACGGAACTCTTCGTGCGCGAGTCCAGCTATGTGCAGTCTATGTGCGATAATCCGAATTTTCGATTATCCGAATGGACCCCGGTCCCAATTAATTCAGATAATCGGCGTTCTACTGAATATGTATTGTGTAATGAAACGCCGACTCTTCCGAGGAAAAGATGAAAAAATGGGATGGAGTGGGGTGGATGGGGTAGTCGCGTGGAAATGAAAGTGGTGTGGATGCGGGATAGGCGTTGAAGTGGTAGAGATGTGGAAATGGGATTAGTGTGGATGTAGGACGGTGTGATGTAGAGCGTCGGTGGCGTAGGGGTTTAAGGCATTTGACTTTCGATCGGAAGGTGCCTGGTTGGAACCCCACCACGTACCAATGTGTTTTAAATCATTATTACCAGTTCATTGATCTCCCTACCGAGGGTACAAGACCAGAAATAAGTAATGATGAGTGATGTGGAAGTGGGAGCGGTGTGGAAGATGTATTAGTGTGGAAGGGGAGTGGAGTGGAAGAGGTAGTGGCGTGGAATTGATATTAGGGGGTCAGTATCAGCTACCTAAAGAGGGGCTAGGGCGTGTCCTGAATCATATCTAATAGGGGTATTTTAATTATGTAGTGCACATAAAATATGAAAGTTTACCTAATTTATATGTCACTAGCGGCGCCTCGCGGTTTCACCCGCGTAGTTCCCATTCCCATAAGAATATGGGGATAAAATTATGCTAAAAACCTTCCAACTGAATAACTCTATCTATTAAAATAAACCACATCAAAATCCGTTGCGTAGATTTAAAGATCTAAGCATACATAGGGACAGAGAAAGCGACTTTGTTTTATACTTACTACATATGTAGTGATAACGAATAATATAGGCGTGATTATTGTTTAATTTTAATCTCGACTGCCTGACCTACATATTGATTAAAGTTATTTTATTACATCGATATTTAGCGTTAGCCCAAAATAATTATTCTACGCGTACGAAGTCGCGGGGCAGAAGCTAGTTTATATTATAAAATAGTAGCGCGCCGCGGTTTCACCCGCGTAGTTCCCGTTGCCGTGGGAATACGGGGATAAAATATAGCCTATGTCACGCACTGATAAATTAGCTTTCCATTACTGAAAGATTTTTTTAAATCGGACCACTATTTTCGTAGCCTATTCGTTACAAACAAACAATCAAATCTTTCCTCTTTATAATATTACATTTTAAGACTAGTAACTTTACCCCGTAGATTTTTGTGCAAACCTAAATCCTACGATTTTTTGACATATTGTATGCAAAACATTATGATCAGCAGTTTAGAAGTGACAGCATTACAAACTAATTTATATTATACTAGCGGCGCCCCGCGGCTCCACCCGCGTAGTTCCTATTCCCGTTCCCGTGGGAATTTCGGGATGAAAAATAGATGTTGGCCGATTCTCAGACCTACTGAATATGCTCACAAACTTTCATGAGAATCGGTCAATTTTATATATAAGATTACTACAGTCTAATTCAAGTTCACTTTATTAATTTATATGTTCCTACTGCCCTAGACACTGGTAATACCTCGTTAGTGATCGGTTCGTGTAACAACGTAATGAGTGATTGATTAGCTATAATAGACAAACGGGAGTGATTCTGTGTTCTATTACATGAGTAATAGGGTTCGTTATTGGGTTATTAGCATTTATATTATATAACAAGTTACTGTACATTAAAATATATGTAATAACTAGGCTGAATTTACCAGATTTAACAATATAAAACGAACTCGCTTTGTAATTTTCAGGGCTCTAGATCTATTACTTAAGGATTGGCGTTGATGAATTATAATTCAGTCGGAACCAGTAATCGTATAATTTATAGGTTTATCAACTTAGTCTTCAAATTCTAAGTACTGCCAACATAACAATATTATTTAAGAGAATAAAAAGTCAATCACTTCCTTAAAGTTTTTTGAAAAATACATTAAAAGTTTTCGCCTCAGGATTTGAACCCGGAACCATGCTGAACTATAGCACCGCTCTTCCAATTGAGCTAGCTAGGCTTCAAGTCGATTGGTCGAAAATCTTGAACGCTTGGTATTGCGGTCTTAGAGCAGCCGCTAGACATCTATGGAGACAACATTAATTGATACTTCCTTGTAGTTTTATTAAAAAAACACGGCAAATATCACTACTACATAAACTAATAAATTCCATTACCCCGCAAACAGCTACATTAATTGATACTTCCTTGAAGTTTTTTCAGCTGTATTTTATCGCTTTTTTATTACCTGGAGGATAGTTACTGTATAGGGTCCGCTAACCCTACTTCCCGCCCAACATCTCAGGGAAGAGGGGTAGCTGACAATCAGCGCTGGTCGTGACTACGGTCCCGATCAGCACAAGCTGAGCTACCTTTTGTTTCATCTCATAGCGTGTTTTAGAATAAGTGCATTTTTGATATTTTTTACTTGTGAAACAATAAATGTCTTTTTTTTATTTGAAGTTTTCTTTAAAAAACACGGCAAATATTACTACTACACAAAATAATAAATTCCATTACCCCGCATCTAATACACACCCATCAAAACTATACTGACACGCAATTTATTCTCGAAAAAATTGCCCTACCCCGTCAGAAAGGTAGACCAATACGTAGGAAAGATATTCCGACACAAAGATATATCTTTGTGGTGGAATGAAAACAACGCTACGATATTAATGGTATACTCATATATTATGGGGTAACCCTCGTGGGGTAACGATGTTTTGTTTATACCCCTATGTTTTGAATTTGACGATATTACGGCTCCTATTGACGCATTGTCTAGAGTTATTGTCGTGTTTTAGTTGATTGAGTTTGTGTTTGAGAAATAACTTTTGGGTAATATTTAGTTTTGGGGCTCATAGCTAAGTGGGAATGGATTTAGAATTTCTGGTTGAGGATTGATTGGACATTTATAAGTTTACTAGCTTTTGTCCCCGACTTCGTTCGCGTGGATTAATGACTTCCGACAGAATTTGGGTTTTTTTTGGGAATTTCCAAAAATCCTCTCTTAGCGGCCTACGTCATAACATCTACCTGCATGCCTTTCAGCCCGACCCGTCCAGTGGTTTGAGCTGTGCGTTGATAGATCACTATGTCAGTCAGTCAGCAGTCAGTCACCTTTAAGTTATATATATTTAGATTCGGACATCCCCCGAACTTGTGTCTTGGCTCTTAGCAGACCACTTCCGGTGGCAAGGCACCTAGGCAATTGCAGGACGGCCTAGAGGCGGTGGTAGGGATCTTGTTACTGCTTGCCAAACTGCTGCATCTAACCTCTCTCCGGTTGTAGCGGTTCTCCGTTCCATCGGATCGAGAGGTGCTGGACGAGGGAGTGTTCTTGTGTTTGCGCGTACGCCTGAGCACTATAATATTTCCTGCGCATCTGACCGCTTCCGATGCAGAAGTGGTCGCCGTAACCGGAATCGGTTGGGAATACATTATTATTATTTAGATTATGAGTGTGGTATCTTTTGGTAGGATGGATTGCCTAATCAAGATAGGTCGGAAATAATGGATACATGTTTCTCTGACTCCATTTTTATAGACTAATAAGGGAGATATATTTTTAGCCGTAAACGCCATAAGCAGACCGTTATGATAATAATAAACAGTTTCCTAGGAATTTAAGGTATGAAAGATTACGAAATACTACTCATATTAGGAAGATATCATCCTTACTAATATTATAAATGCGAAAGTAACTCTGTCGGTCTGTTACCTTTTCACGGCTAAACTACTGAACCGATTGACTTAAAATTTGGTACAGGGGTAGCTTATGGTCCGGGAAAGGACATAGACTACGTTTTATCCCAAAATTCCCACGGGATCGGGAACTACGCGGGGTACAGCTAGTATGAACATAAATAATGTTTTTTCTTGACCTGTTTACGTACGTTTTCTTACTGCTTTAATAATTATTATTTACGTTCATTATAATTAAGGTTTTCTTCACGAAGAGTCGGGGTAATTAGAAACGGGGTAATTATAACATGTTTTCGTAAACAAGATTTCTAAGCTTCTTAATAAGTAGATATTTATCTGAGCCACAGAGTTCTGAATCTTGACAGATCAAAGAGAAAACGGCACAGATATTATCACAATTAAATTTAACTCACAGCTTTGTGGAACGTTTCAGTTTGAGGTCCAAAATCTGATCGTGCTCCTTTGCAAATAATATAATTGGATATAAATAGAGGTGTATTTAACTAAGTCCGTTTGCTAAGTACATTGATACATAAAGTGAGCTATCGATCTGTGAGACCACTACAGGGCCAAGGTTTTTCTCTGTGATGATATTAGTATCATCATCATGGGCCATTTACATCTACGTGAGATGATTTTATGATATTAGTATAGTGAATTGGAATATACGTACAAAAGCTTGTCTTATCTATCACTACATAGTATAGAACAAAGTCGCTTTCTCTGTCCCTATGTATGCTTAGATCTTTAAAACTACGCAACGGATTTTGATGCGGTTTGTTTTAATAGATAGAGTGATTCAGTGGGAAGTTTTTAGCATAATTTTATCCCCATATTCCTACGGAAACGGGAACTACGCGGGTGAAACCGCGGGGCGAAGCTAGTTGCTTAATACAATGCGTTTTGGTGATCTTAAACTACAGATTGGAAAATTGAAAACACGCGGAGTGAAATATGGATTTCTATTTTTATTAAAATTAACTTTAAAACCCATTTCTGCTATTACCGAAACCATATACTAATATTTTAACGCTGAAACATAAACCGCGGGGTAAAACTTAGTTCTTATCCATCAATCTATTTCGAAATTAAATAGGATTACCCCGTCTAATATTCTATATCTATAACATAGTCTACACTACACTAATATTATAAAGAGGAAAGATTTGTATTTTTGTATGTAACGAATTAACTCAAAAAGTACTGGTCCGATTTTAATAATTCTTTTTTCATTAGAAAGCTACATTCACCCTGTGTAACATAGGCTATATTTTATCCCCGTATTCTCACGGGAACGGGAACCACGCGGGTAAAACCGCGAGACGCCGCTAGTTCATTATATTTTTTCATTCTAAATTGTATAGAAGTACCAAAACCGAATATTTAATAAATTACATCATTCCAATTCAATAGCTTTAAATTCAGGACAAAATACGACTTGTTAAATGCCAATTTTGTGTTAGAATTTTTCGTTTAAAACTTGTTTGGCGGTAACGCGGAAATAATTTGGGCCGTTATAGGAAAGGAATTGATTGTGATTAGCTTTCATTGATGTAAATTGGGGTAAATACGGTATTATGTAGTTACATAATGTTTCGTAATTGGTGTGTTATATTATGGAATTGAATAGGTTTTAATGGGGTACTAATTATGTAATACATAAACAAATGTTTGTTTTACTATATATCAATATAAATTTATGATTAGTTTTACCCCGCGGTTTGACATGTGTTTAATTTGTCCTAGAAACAATGTGTATGTACAAGCCTTCCTAAATCTAATATATAAAATTCTCGTGTCACAGTTTTCGTTCCCGTACTCCTCCGAAACGGCTTGACCGATTTTCATGAAATTTTGTGAGCATATTCAGTAGGTCTGAGAATCGGCCAACATCTATTTTTCATCCCGAAATTCCCACGGGAACGGGAACTACGCGTGTGAAACCGCGGGGCACAACTAGTAAATTATAAAAATGTCTCAGATTTCGGTCTGGGTGTGTGTGAAAGAGTGTGTGCGTAGTTTCTAATACCCTAGATACAAGTTACGGACTTAGTTAGGGCTCAGTTACTGTAATGAGATGATGGAGTGAATGACTATGTTATGTTATTTGACATCACCAACACGCCTTGGAAAAACATGCTGATTACCTTGTACCTACGCCTCCCCTTAGAGACACTTTACTTGAATTATAACCGGATATTTTTAACCAACTAAAACTAACAAGAAAACAGCACAAATAAAGTTAATCTATTTTATAGATTAATAAATCCAAAGAAAGGGTTGGAACTACCCCCAAAGTGTACTAATGTCTTATTTATTACTAAATATAGAAAGGGCTCGCGATTTATTACAAATGACTCCCGAAAAATGAGGGTAGGACGAGAAAAACATGATAATTCAAAACGTGATATTAATATTGAGATTAGGAGTGTATTAATAGTGTCCTCCGGTTTTGCACGCATAATCACTTTTGTGTTTTTTTTTTATTTTGGAATATTAAGTATCTTATGTTTTTATTCATTATCCCTTATTTTTTTATTCCTAAATTGTACTTAGATCGGTTTATTAGATACTAGCGCCCGCGGTTTCACCCTCGTAGGTTCCGTTCCCGTAAGAATATGGGGATACAATTATGCTAAAAACCTTCCCACTAAATCACTCTATCTATTAAAACAAACCGCATCAAAATCCGTTGCGTAGTTTTAAAGATCTAAGCATACATAGGGACAGGGAAAGCGACTTTGTTTTATACTATGTAGTGATTTTGCTTACGTAACCACAATTATGTTAGAATTTGGGATATAAAACATCCTGAATTTTACTTAAATCAATTAGGTAGCTTTTCCATTTAACTTTCGCGTTTATAATAATGATAAAATACACTTAAAATAAAATATATTATATACTTTTCCTGCAACTTACAGTTAAATTACGTACAATTTCAAACGAAAAATACTGTTTTGATACAAAATTAAACATAAAATCTCAAATAACTCCTACACCAGTCTATTTTAAGCTAATTCCCACACACAGCATTATGGAACAACATTTCAAAAGCTTAAAAATATCATTATAAGTCCAAAAATCTAAATATTATGAAAGCACAAAAGCTTTTCGTCCCGAAAGCTTTCAACACGGGCAAAGCTTCCCTGAGGTGTATTTTTATATGTTTAAATGAATATATTGTTTTCTGTTCTAAGTATATATGTAGGGTTTCGTCCCAAAAGTGGGATAAATTTTGTTCTATGAGTTTGTAGAGGTACAGTTTTATAATATTTATATAAATGACTAGCGGCGTCTCGTGGTTCCCGTTCCCGTAGGAATACGGGGATACAATATAGCCTATGTTACTCAGGGTGAATGTAGCTTTTTAATGGTGAAATAATTATTAAAATCGATCCAGTACTTTTTGAGTTTATTCGTTACATACAAAAATACAAATCTTTTCTATTTATAATATTAGTGTAAATAAGCTGTGCCCCGTGGTTTCACATGTTTTTCTTTCTTAGCAAATGCTTAGAACATAACAACTGCTGTGTGTTTATTGATCAGTCAGTCAGTCAGTGACGGTTGTTTTTTAGAGTAAAAGTATGAATCCTTCTTTGTATTATAATTATTTATTTTTGTATAATCTTTTACTAAATTTTTTTTTGTGATCCATTTCTCCAAAATTCAATCTATATCAATAAAAAAAACAAAAAACTTCCATAAACTACCCCAAAAATAAACCAACACATTTAAATCTAAACTTATTATCAAATTAAACAGTTAACAATTATTTAGTAAATTAACAATTATTTACCCTTACTGCACTTGTTAAACAAATCATTAATATAACATTAACCCATTATTCAACCCCTTGGTTTAAACTCCCTTAATTTTATACCTTATAAAAGGGGTGTAAAAATCAACCGCTGAACAACCCCATTACTAATGTACGTGACAAACGAAATACTTAATTTGTTAAGTTTACCCCGCGGTTTTGATCGCGTCAAACTAATGAGAATTTAGGTAAGTAGATAAATCCTACTAATATTATAAATGCGAAAGTTTGTATGTTTGTGAGTTTGTATGTTTGTTCCACTTTCACGCCAAAACTACTGTATCGATTTTGATTAAATTTGGTACAGATGTTCCTTATAACTAGGAATAACACATAGGATACTTTTTACCCCGAAATTCCCATGGGATTGTGTATAAGTAATCGTATGTTTTATTGTAACTTTTTGTAGTGGCAAATCCTACCAATAGATGGCGCTGTTACTTAATTTTTTAACACACGATTGTGAATTGTGCCGAGATTGTATGATACTACGAGCTACGCATGCGCACGGGAGCGGGTACTACGCGGGTAAAACCGCGGGACGCTGCTAGTCTTTTTTAAAATTTAAGGTGTATAGTATCCAATATTTTTTTCTTGGTTATAAAGAACATTTCTTACTAACGTAAACGCAGTCATAAGTAAAGAAGCGGCGGTTTTACAAAGAATCGAACCTGAGACCTTCCGATGCACATATAAGTTACAATACCGCTAACGCACAGAGTCTGGCCTATAACATCTGGCCACCAAGACTTCCATACAATGAATTTCGAATAATTTCATACTTCATTAAAATAATAAGTCCCGGTCCACACTGAGCGACATTTGGCACGCTTTCACTAATTGCTCAGTGTGTGCGCGCCTTTATTCTTTGCCATTTTTAATTGCTTAATGGCACCTTTTTGTGGGCACTTCTGGCGCGATGTTATTATTAAAATAATGATCTTAATGTGTATTGTTGGCTTTATTTATTGTTATCTTTTGGTGTCTGCGTTTTTTGTATTTAAAACATAATCATTCACTACATCATCTCATTACAGTAACTGACCCCTAAGTTCCAAACTTGTATCTAGGGTATCAGAAACTACGCACACACTCATTCACACACACACCCAGACCGAGACAAACATTTGTGATTCATACAAATATTAACCCGCACGGGAATCGAAAACGCAACCTAACGGATGGCAGTCGGCATGATAACCACTCTGCCATCAAGTTAAATAAATATTTTGATGAATTTTTGAAAACATTGATACTTAAGTATCTACATCCCTCTCTCTCAATCTCCCAACTCTTTCTAACACAATATTTCAAAGAACAGTGTGAAAATATTGAAAGAAAAGACCAACGTCAACTTTAAAAGGACACCATAAAATATGAGACTGTAAATTCCATATATTTTATTAAATAGTGCAATTATAATCGGACCGTACGCTGCTGCGGACATCAGACGTGGAGTTATATATTACTCTTGTATTTTATGTGGGGTACAAGTTATATACTTATGGTCAATGGTCTTTACATCTACTCAAGAAAATTTACTGAGTCACGCTGCAAAATTGGAGCTAATACCAGTCATTGATCAGAGATCATCTTTCACATAATCAATGCTCCTTTTCTTTTCTTACATCTTCATATTTTAAATACGTTCCTACTAATATAATAAATGCTAAAAAATTTAGATGGAATAAACGTACATATGTTATTTTGAAACTTAAGAAAAAATTATTGAACCGATTAATTTGGTACAGATTTTCGTTTTTAACTTCTAAATACAATACTACACATTCATCCCAAAATTTGCCTTTTAAATTTTACATGTGTAAAACGGCGTAGTGTTATCCGAAAACCTAAAATCTCGTACTCCCATCCCTTGCACCACACTGTCAGGCAGTCACAATGCGTTCGTTACTACTAGTTTTGGATTGAAGCCAGCTTTATATGTGGAAGGCACTGGTGGAATACCAGATCTATCTAGTGCACCGAGATACTAATACAGTGTGATTGGACCAGCTCAGCGGTTGGAGACCTGTGACGAGGGATCGCTTTGAAATTGTCTTTAACGAGCTTTTATAGGAAGCTGTGGTTCTATTTGGAAATTTAAGAATATTCTCTGGAGCTTTTTTGCCTGACCGCGTTTAGTTGTGGAGCTTTTTTGCTTTACAGCGCTTATCTCAGGAACTACTGGTCTGATTTGAAAAATTCTCGAAGTGTTAGATAGCCCATTTATTGAGGAAAACTATAGACTCATATCATATCATGCTAAGACCAATAGAAATAGATAAAAAAGCTATGTAACGTTTTGATATCAAACCCACGATCTACTCTGACCTTGAGAGAACATTTTTTTGTCTTTTTCTTCATAGCGTGTCGACTCCAAACAGATAAAAAATAAAGGAAATAATAATTATTGCTTGTTCAAAATTATTTTTTGTCTAAAACCTCTATATGTATGCATATCTCTACATACAATTCATGATATAATAATTTAGTATATTCCTACATCATACACACGCAACTAAGATCACAAACTGCACCAAAGCAAATAACGCTCAAAGGAACCTACATAATATAATAAAATACTTTAGGAAACAGTATTGTAGTTGCAATCAGTTGTAGCGATACAAGGGGTATTGTACAAACAAACAAACATACGTCCGACCCGGTAAAATTAGGAGCCTCCAGGTGAAAACGTATAAGTCACGTTTTCAATTTTTCTGTTTGCCGATGTAAGCATTTTGTGAGTTTATGTGATTTTTTCATGAGATTTATTTTGTTTTCTGGATATATGGTTGAATATTGTTTAGCAGTGGCTGGATCTTTGTAAGATATTTATTACAACAGAGAAACTGACCCCTAACTATGTTTATTACCTATATTATATTGTATTGTGTAATTTGTGGTACTCTAGACACATCTAGAGTACTACAAATATAATAAACACATTCAGACCGAGATATTTTATTCCAGTAGGTACATGGAACTAAATACACACATCAAAAGTGTCTAGGGATCAAGCATTTTTATGCGGATTTCTTGAGATTGAGATGTGGCTTTGTAATAAATTTATGATTTTATAAATTTATATGGATCCTTTTTGGTGCATTTCATAATTTGAATCAGGAACTGTGAATCAAATTCGAGTAAAAGATGAAAATCAGCTGTCAATATTTTCCCTATAAAAACATACAACGCATTGAAGACATTATTAGTGCTACTGTTTCCCTACTACTGATTAAAACCAACGTTATTATGGAGCGGCGACGTCATTTAAGCAGGGAAGAAATGCTCAGAGCCGTGGGAATGATAGAAGCTGGTTCCCGGCAACGTACTGTGGCTTTAGCTCTGAATACAAGTCAGAGTGTTATCAGTCGACTTTGGACACGTTACCGAAGCACTGGTACCGTGGCTGAGCGCCATGGAGGACGGTATCGCTGCACCACACGGAGACAAGACCGATACATTCAAATCTTAACTCGAAGAGCTCCAACAATAACCGCCATGATGTTAGCCGTGCGGCTTCATCACTCTTCAGGGAACTTAATTAGCGACCAAACAGTCAGAAACCGCTTGCATGAAGTGAACCTTCATTCCCGAAGACCGCTACGGGTACCACCTATAGCAATGCACAATCGTAGGATTCGATATCAATGGGCTCTTGAACACAGAAATTGGGCAGAAGAACAATGGCGTTTCGTGTGCTTTTCTGATGAGTCTCGTTTTGGTATGAGACCGGATACAAGACGTATACGACACTGGAGAACCCCTGGACGCCAACAGCGATTAAAATCCTGCCAGGAAGTCCATCCTTATAGTGGTGGAACCATCATGGTATGGGCGGGTATTTGGATCGGCGGAAGAACTGAGTTGATTTGGATCAGAGGCAACCTCAACGCTCAAATTTATGCTGAGACGATTGTATCAGACGTCATCGTTCCTCTACAAGTGCAAATCGGTCCCTTATTTCAGTTAATGCATGATAATGCACGACCGCACACCGCAAGAGTTGTAAGACAGACTCTCGCCGCAGCTAACATCAATGTCCTGCCCTGGCCTGCTCAGTCGCCAGACTTGAACCCGATTGAGCATGCATGGGATATGCTACAGAGAAGAGCTCTGCCGAATATGGAGGGTATCCAGTCGCAAGAAGACCTTTTTTTGTTGTTGCAACGAACATGGGCGGCCATTCCACAGCGTGATTTGGATGAACTCATTTTGAGTATGCCAAACCGATGTTCTTGTGTTGTTAGTGTTCGCGGTAGAAACACGGATTATTAATTGTTTAAGTTACCCAATAAAATTTTAAAGAAAACTGTTATTTCAGTCTTTTTTTCGAACTTTAATGTTAGTGGTTCAAATGTCAAAAATCCCTTTATTAGGAAAATGGCAAATTTCTTTATTAATGCAAAGGTGACTTGGTTTATCGTTACTGTGACAAACGAAAACACTTTATTTGATGAATCCTTAAAGAAAATTTTAATTAATATCAATCAGGAGAAAAGTTATTGCAAAAATATATGTTGATCCCTAGACACTTTTGATGTGTGTATATGTAAGTATATCTCTAAAAAATTTTTAACACCCCCAACACAATTACTTTCAATCCCCCATAACTTTTAAACGGGTCAACCGATTTTCATCAAACATGTCTAAGAACACTCGCACGTAAGTCCCCTTTAATACAAAAAAATCTAATTTAAAATCGGTTCATCCGTTCGGGAGCTATGATGCTACAGACAGACAGATACACACACACAGACACGTCAAACTTATAACACCCCTCTTTTTGCGTCGGAGGTTAAAAATAATGAGCAACTAAAATATTAAAAATATATTCTCCTTAATAGAATTTAATATTTTTTAGTATATACATAATATTATTTTCTTTCAGAAGCACTTTTTACTTCATATTGAATCTTAAACTAAACTTAAACTTTTATTACTATAAAAAATATACTACCCCTTTGCAAAAATTTGCAACTTACCCCGTTCCACATCGAATCGCCAATCAACAATATGCTTTCACAAAAATATAATTTGTTTTAGAACAAAGGATACATTCGCACAAATATTGACTTTTCAAACAAAAGTTTAGTGTTAAATGATTTGTATAGAAAATATTATTATTGTGTTTTGTTTAAAAACGAAACAATATACAGTAGATTTGTACTTTGAATTGTATAAAAAACTAGTAGCGTCTCGCGGTTATATCCACGTGGTTCCCGTTCCCGTGGGAATACGGGGATTAAATTTAGCTTATGTCACGCACTGATAAATTAGCTTACTATTAGTGAAAGAATTTTTGAAATCAGTTCAGTTTTGGAGTCGGTTAAAACTTAAATTCAAATTCTACAAATATAATTACACTAGTAGCTCCCCGCGGTTTCACCCGCGTTGTTCCCGTTCCCGTGGGATTACGGGGATAAAATATAGCCTATGCCACGCACTGATAAATTAGCTTTCCATTAGTGAAAGAATTTTTGAAATCGGTCCAGTAGTTTCGGAGCCTATTCATTACAAACAAACAAATCTTTCCTCTTTATAATATTAGTATAGATATATAAAATTCTTAACAACCACGGTCAACCATTTTAACTTAAGACATTTGAACTTATCTCAAAGCATCTGAAATGATCAAGTAATTCAATTTAAAGGGGTTGCATAACAAAAGCTGGGTAAGGGGAAACGGAAGTCAGATAAAAATCTATATTATTTTATAAAGTAAAGTATTTGAATGTTTGTTTTTGGTATAATATTATGTAATTGAGTTGGTTCAACATACTGAAAAGCGGTCGATATGGTCAATGTGAATGAAAAAGCTTTCGATATGGTCTATGAGATTTTTTTACGTATTTGTAAAGTTTTAACAATTATTCTCAACGGTCTATGTATTTTGCTACCAAGCTAGGTTCCGGGTTTAATTCCTGGATCAAGCATATTTGTTTTCATCAATATTTTTGACAGTGGAATATGCAATGTGCATCTGTTGCTTAAGGTGACGGGTTCAAATCTTGGGACGAACTTGTGTCATTTTACGAACATGCCATGGGTATCAAATCACCAACATGCTTTACATAGGCGTGGTGATAACACCAACCTATCAAATCTATCAGTGAAAGAGCGACATTTGGTCTGCTTTGTAATCTTATATGACGAATTTTACTGACTTAAATATTCTTTATTCATTTATACTTAACTAGCAGCGCCTTGCGGTTACACCCGCGTAGTTCCCGCTCCCGTGAGATCCCGCATCCTCATAAAATTATACAAAAAACTTCCTGTTGAATCACTCTATTTATTAAAAAAAAACCGCATCAAAATCCGTTGCGTAGTTTTAAAGATATAGGGACAGACAGCGGAAAGTGACTGTGTTTTATACTATGTAGTGATTAGATTAGTACTTATAGAAAAAGGGTCACCAAAAAATAACATAAATACAATACTGCAGTAATTTGAAAGGCAGTAAAGTTGGAGTCACAACTCATTGATTCCGTATACCGTAGTACTGCTGCCAAAATCTCTAGATATGCATCAAATGAAACAGCGTGCTCTCTTGGCAAACTTGACTATGTATTGTTTAATTTCAGAAGTCCCATTTAAATGTACCGTTTTTATAATATTTCAGTTATATTATTGTTGTTTCGGTCTGTTTGTGGATGTTTTAAAAGTTATTTAAGTGGTGGTTAAAGAATTTTGGATTGGCTTTTCTCGTATGGTTTGTTTGATAATGGTAGTCTGATATTCTTTTATCTATATACTAGTAGCGCTTCGTGGTTTCACCCGCGTAGTTCCCGTTCCCGTGGGAATACGGGGATAAAATATACGCACTGATAAATTAGCTTTCCATTAGTGAAAGGATATTTGAAATCGGACCAGTAGTTTCGGATCAAATCTTTCCTCTTTTTAATATTAGTTTAGTAAAGTCGTACTATAATGTCTATTCTTATAATATTTTGTAATTAATTTGTAGTATTGTCTATAGTCTGGTACAATTAATAAATCTTGTGATAGATATTGTGATGTTTATTTTTATACCAGACAATTAGATTTTCTTAAAAACTGAATTTAAATTATTTATCAGTAACAATGATACCAAAATTCAACACAATTTCCATCCAAAACCCCTCATAGATACAAAAACCTTTACATAACATAACATAATCATTTCATCCATCATCTCATTACAGTAACTGACCCCTAACTAAACTCGAAACTTGTATCTAGGGTATCAGATTCTACGCACACACTCATTCACATACACACCCAGACCGAGACAAACATTTGTGGTTCACACAAATATTCACCCCGCACGGGAATCGAACCCGCAACCTTACGGATGGCAGTCCGGCATAGTGACCACTCTGCCATAAAGGTCGTCAAAACTATGTTTACTAATATCAATTACCCACAAAAAGTTACCCACACTCAATCAATTTACTTAAACTTAAGTGTAGTGTATACGAATTTATATGTTTTGTGTATTGAGGGTACTTATTAATATTATGAGGGTCCTTGTACTTGCCAACCTTATTGTAACATAAGATTGTTAGCCAACGTAGGGTACTTCTGTATTCACTCACTCACATTGTTAATTTGTACCAAGATGGTTGCTACTTAGCTCAATAAATAGTATTCAAGTTATTTCATGTTTTACTGGTCATAATATATATATAACAACACTATAATGGACATAAATAAGTATATAAGATTATAAGTAAAGTAGAACAATACTTAAAAGGTGGCCATTGACGAGCCAGTTGAACTGATCAGTCCGGACATAAAACTGTGCGTCACTCCGAAAGTAAGCCAACTAGATTTCCCACTGGAATCTGGAATCGCTCCGGTGATTGATCATTTATGGATGGACGCCAGTTCAACTGATCAGTTAGACTGACTCGTCCATAGCCTCCTTTATGCCAACTAGATTACCCCACTGGAATCTGGAATCGCTCCGGTGATTGATCATTTTTGGATGGACGCCAGTTCAACTGATCAGTTAAACTGACACGTCAATGGCTTCAACAACACGAGTACTTAAAAACTTTTGATACCGTATTGGAATCGCGCCATCTTTGAGAATATTCGCCATAAACACTAAAACTTTATTGAACTTGGAACTATTCAATTTGGTTAAACGTCTTGATTTAAACCTTACGGTTAACTTTTGTATTCATTTTAATTGAAATCTATACTAATATTATAAAGAGGAAAGATTTGTTTGTTTGTTTGTTTGTAATGAATAGGCTCCGAAACTACTGGACCGATTTCAAAAATTCTTTCACTAATGGAAAGCTAATTTATCAGTGCGTGACATAGGCTATATTTTATCCCCGTAATCCCACGGGAACGGGAACTACGCGGGTGAAACCGCGGGGAGCTACTAGTATTTTATAAAACAACTAGTGGTGCCCCGCGGTTTCACCCGCGGTAACGCTTCTTCTATTTATTGATGAATGATGGTATACTCGGACCTTTATCTATATCCAATATTATATAACAAAGTCGCTTCCCGCAGTCTGTCCCTATGTATGCTTAGATCTTTGAATCTACGCAACGGATTTTGATGCGGTTTGTTTTAATAGATAGAGTGATTCAAGAGGAAGGTTTTTAACATAATTTTATCCCTGCAATTTCACGCGGGAGCAATGCGAGTGAAACCGCGGGGCGCCGCTAGTTATAAATAATTCGTTAACATTAAACTTAACAATTTAAATCCATTTCTGTACAATTCAAGTCTTTTGTTCTATAATACAAATGAATTTAAGTTTTATAGTCCCATAAATAAAGATAATTTTTCAACAAAACTCTAACCAAGTTTAATTCACAAACCTCGAAGTAAAAATGCATAACTCTTTTTTACTATTTTAGCCGGTCCCAGATTTGGCTCCGATTCGAGTACGTTTTTTGTATTTTTTGACTTACGGCGTTTTGGCTCAGTCCGGACACTTCCGAATAGTGAAGACGTATCTTTTTTTTGTTTGTTTGAAAAGTTGAAATTTTTCAGTTACACTCCTTTGCTTTTGTGCGGCAGATTGATTGTACAATTCTGTTTTGAATTTTCAACTGGATTTTTCTTGGAAATATGTTTTTCAAAGTTTTATGAAAAGAACAGCTATTTTTTTGCCAGCCAGTGCAGAGCGAGACGCCGACGGCGCGGGCGTATCGCACTCCTCCTGATGAAGGCCACCGGACGTGGCTGAAACTAGTCGAGGATTTCGACTTAAATAAGTACGTACGAACATCCCGTTTGTTAAATAATTATAAAAGAACAGCTATGGTTAAGTGGTTACAATTGACCGAAAAACTAAGATTGAGTAAATATTTATTTTACAAATAGATATTACAAAAATTATCAAACTTGATTTTTGAAATATGGATTCATTTTCTACAAATTTTCCTTATCGAACGACTCGGAATAGTAATTCATAAAAATCAAATATTAGGACACAGATAGACAGACATTATTTCCCTACTTATATTAAGATAAATGTTCCTTACAAAATTAACTTCAACCCCTGAAAACATCCCTTTTCATCCCCAAAAAAACTATCACGTAACCTTGTATCGGAACTCCTTAGAAACCCTTCAAATAAAAAAAGAAGCGAAAAAGTACATCTTTTTAATTACACCCGTTGTCTTATCTACTTTCGACAGGCCCGGGGGGTGAAAGGGGATGAAAGGGGATGAAATCGGGGGTTGGAAGTTGAAAAAGTCAATAATTACCTTTTCTCACGGTCAGAAGTGCTTTTGTACCACTTCCTCGATAAGGGTGCGGTTTGGTTGTTAGGGAAAGCGGTGCTGATAGCGATTTGATGAAGGTGAAATGTTTTTTTTAAATAAAAGGACTACATATTAAGAAATAATTATAGGTACGACATTATATATTATTATATACATAAGACATTATAGGTAAGAGATATAACGCTTTTTTATTTAAATTAGAACTTAATAAGAAATTTCCAATAAGTTAAAAAAATATTTGTAGTAATAAATTTGTCAAGTCATTAAGTGTGAATGTTTTATTTATGAGTTTTAAACTTTATAATAACATTTCCAAAATATAATTTAACAAGTTCATTCACTTACGTCAAAATCGATCTAAACACGCACTTTCAAAAACAAGAAATTCTCCTGGGTGTCTAATATCATTGTCAAGTGTCATTTTCGTTAAGGTTCATTCAGCCGTGAAAACAACAATCTATAGTCTGTTCATTTGGCCGTGAGACAAAATGTAAACAAAGAAATACTGGTTGTCAAACTTTTAGCTCATTTAGGCGAAAAATATATAGTTTTTTTAGAGTTATAAATATGAAAGTAAAATAAGACTAAGTAGGCATCTTTGATAAGTCGTCTATTAATTTAGTTTAGTGTAAAAATCAATAAAAAGGTAATAAACAGGATGAGTTGAGTACAAGTAAAAACAATTCATGTTAGCACCTGAATTGTTTTACTACAAAATAAATAAACAACTATTTATTGGTGATCCTCAGAAGAAGAGCTCCAACATGGATTTTCCTTTTTTTCTTTTAGAAATCGGTAAACGGAGGCTCGTGAAGTCGTTATATACAATATAATTTTTGTAGGGATACGAATCTTTGGCCAAGTCTCTTCTACATATTTAAATAAGTATATTAATAACACCTTGGTGTATGTTTGGATCTTCGGCGAAGTAAAAGTGCAAGCGCTGTTTGAACCAGGTTCACTTATTTTCATCAAAATCAACGTTCAGATAACAGAAATTTAACGATAACTGAATATAAAACATAATACAATAATTACTTTAAACAAAGAATTATCAAAAATTTACAATATACTTTACTATATAATCGGGAAGAAAACACTCACGTCAACAAGTTGATCAAGAGTAAAAATGACGGGTACAATCCGGCTAAATACGAAAACTATTAATTTTACTTTCATTACTTAAAATGACTGTTCACCTTCATTTAGTAGTATTAAAATGTATCCATAGTTTGAGATTCACAGCATTTTTAGGTTTTAGTAATGTCAATTATCATCGTCATTACTATTACTACCTTAGATGATGAATTGGTTTCGCTGTGTTTGGTAGGTATCGCCGACGTAGTCAAATGCGGCAACAAATACTACACGTACATACCCGGCGTATCCAAGCCAGTCACACTGCAAGCTGTCTGTGAGGCGTATGTTCCTAATGTTTTATTAAATTTTGAACATAATACGTAGTAAAATGTCAGTTTGCGTAGTGAAACTGTGTAAAAATAATTCAAGAAACAAATTTCGTGTAATCATCAAAAACAGTATACAACAAAGTAGCTTTCTATGTCCCTATGTCCTGATGTCCCTATGTATGCTTAGATCTTTATAACTACGCAACGAATTTTGTAGCGGTTTTTTTAATAGAGTGATACCAGAGGAAAGTTTATATGTATAATACATGCATGATATTGTAGAGAAACACCGATAAATCTAGGAGTTTCTAATGTGATGTCGTAAAAAACACATTTTTTGCGCTTACATTGCAAAAGTATTTAATCTAAAAGACATTTGCCTTTTTCATGATTTGATTTCAATAAGTATCTTAGAAGATATCTTAGTTTTAAAATAACATTACAGCAAAATTATGATCAAGGCCACAGATTACTAAATAGTTACTACGACAAGGCGACCCGGCTAGTGCACGGCGGCACAGAATAACAATTTTTTCACCTTCTACATAAATGAAGTCGCGTGTTAAAATAATTATTACACGCGAACGAAGTTGAGGGCTAAAGCTAGTATGTTATATATTCTATATTTCAAAGATTAATTAAATATCAAGTAGTCAGTAGGGAGTAGTCTATGTATTATTGATAAAACATGACATACAAAATAACCTTTTTCATGGTTTGTTTACATTTTGTCTCACCGCCAAATGAATGAATTATAATAGTTACTCGATTAATAATATTAGTATGAAAACTACGAATTGCAATAACTCAGTAATAACCAATTAATCTGCAAACATCTCAAAGAAATAAAAATTACAAATTCACAATTAAAATGTAAAATTATGCGTAATTTATGAATCCTACTGCATATTTGAATCGGCAATACACTTAAACTATTCATAGTCCCGTCGGTGCCACAATCCGCTAATTTACATGATTATTCGATTAAATCGCCCTCGCTGCCGCTTATGAATAAGTTATGGCCTTATTAAAGAAATATTTCTAATTGTGTTACTTAGAATGTAACTTTTTTTAGCATTTTTCCGAACCCTTTTTTTTCTTTTATTTAGAACTGTCTTGGGAGCAATACAGAAATTTATTAATTATTTTTTAAAGGTAACTTTGAATTAAGTGTTTGTCTAGTTATTTTGCGCGATATATTTGTTTGTAACGAATAGGCTCTGAAACTACTGAACCGATTTCAATAATTATTTCACCGTTAGAAAGCTACATTCACCCTGAGTAACATAGGCTATATTTTATCCCCGTATTCAAACGGGAGCGGGAACTACGAGGGTGAAACCACGAGACGCCGCTAGTATCTATACTAATATTATAAAGAGGAAAGATTTGTTTGTTTGTTTGTTTGTAACGAATAGGCTCTGAAACTACTGAACCGATTTCAATAATTCTTTCACCATTAGAAAGCTACATTCACCTTGAGTAACATAGGCTATATTTAATCCCCGTATTCCCACGGGAACGGGAACCACGAGGGTAGTACCACGAGACGCCGCTCGTATATTGTATAAAGAAAGTATTAAAAATCACAAACCGAAACCAAGTTTGGAAAAAATCAAAACAAAATTACCTCACAAATATTGGTATGAAAAACCTCGAAAATCCGCAAACGCGAAATAATACAATCATTTTCTCGTAAAAAAAACATTCCTATTTCCAAATTCAAAAAACGTACAAACAATTGAGAAAAAACTTTTTTTTCTAGATACTGTTTAGCCTTTCCCAACGGCTCTCAAACTTTTTTGACCCCTCCAACTTTTCTAAGCGCGCACTGAATAAGTAATTCATTCGTTCTCATTCATTCTGAGTGAAGGACCTTTATCCAACTCTTTAGGATAAATACTTCGATAATTATACTAATGAACCATTCGGATATTGCGGAGTTTATAGAATTAAATGAACAGAAAATTTTAGTATTAAGTCGTTTTACAACTTTGTTTGCTATGTTAATACTGTAATTTTGTACTTGTTTGTTTGGAAAAGGTAGATAATTTTGTTTATTAAAATATGGTATTTTTTTTTAATATATAATATCTCATTAAAAAAAAGTTTTTTTTAAAGCTGTCTTGGTCCCAATATCGTACTAACATCATTGACCCCGAGTTTCTTGCCGATTCTTCTCGGCTGATGTAATTCCGAATCGGTGGTAGATTCAGTGACGTTCATAAGTGCCTCATGGAGGCCTTAATTGAATTAATAATTTTTGAATTTTTTGACAGTTGTTACGTGAACAAATTTTATAGTCCAAAGTAACATTTGGTTTAACCAAAACATGTCGTATCGCCTTCTGTATTGTAGATGTCTCTGATGGCAGTAGCTCCACGTAAAATACTGACATTCCGACAAATTTGGTTAAAATGGAAACCCTTCATTTAGAACAAAGGCTTCAGAAAAGAAACATTTCATGAAATCATCTGCAAAGTCTTTGAGATTTCTATCTAAATTAAATCCTTTCTTCTTCGCGTGTCGACTCATATTTGTGAGGACCAGAACTCAGCCACCGATATAGCACTATCAGTGGCCTTGTTAAGATCCTCACCTGTGCACAACACATAACATAATCATTCACTCCATCATCTCATTACAGTAACTGACCCCTAACTAAGTTCGTAACTTGTATCTAGGGTATCAGAAACTACGCACACACAATCGCCGACACACGATTGACGACCTCGATGGCAGAGTGGTCACCATGCCGGACTGCCATCCGTATAGTTGCGGGTTCGATTCCCGTGCGGGGTGAATATTTGTGTGAACCGCAAATGTTTGTCTCGGTCTAAGTGTGTGTTTGAATGAGTGTGTGCATTGTTTCTGATACCCTAGATACAAGCTTCGAGCTTAGTTAGGGGTCAGTTACTATAATGAGGTGATGGAGTGAATGATTATGTAATCACATTCAGATGTAGGTACAACTCAAATCCCTTGTAAAACGTTAATCAGAACTAACAAATTCCAACTCTTTGTTACATAAAATATTCACATAATTCTGGTTAACACATAAATTAAGCGACATTTTCATAGTGTGAATTTTAAGTCATTCAACTTTACACTCTATACTAATTATGTTAAAACTAACAATTGCTTGGCCACAGTGAACCCGCAATGTTATTCTCGTACAAGCAACAAAACAATTAAGTCAGTCCAAAATCTTGGTGCGGGACTTGAAACAACAAATTTGCCTAGAGCCTGACGTAAAATGAGTTCCTCTATGGCGTGGAGAGAGGGTTAAGCGATGGCGGAATATGAAGCAAAGACTCACTCGGTGTAGTAGTGTTGTAGTACTCCGAAGTATAAAGAAGAATAGGCGTAAAAATATCGACCTTGTAATCCACTGCTGACTAAATTCTTCTCTCTAATTAATGATATAAAAAATCATCCAGTCTGTATCACAAATAAATAATTTATTTGTAAGTCATAATAATGTTTATATTATTTCACATGATTTGTTGAAAGTGGTTGCAATTCAGCATTCAAGATTTTCTACAGCTGAAATATAGCATTGGTAACTAAGTTGATTTAGAATAGCGCCACAGTTCAACACAGTCCTGGGTTCAAATTCCAGCTGTAGTAAAAAAAATACTGAATACATTTCCTTTGGTCTAGAACAGAGCCACGGTTCTGGATTCAAATCCCACCTGACATATTTTTTTTTAATATATGTCGCAGTAACATCATCAAACCCGCTACCTCCCATCCCTTGCACGGCAGCGTAACACGATAGTCTCCGCCGGTCGCTGCCCAAACACAAAGGTACCGTCCTTTGTTGCGGTCACCGATGGTTCTCAAACTTTTTAACATCATTCCGGATTATAAAGTTGCTTTGACGGTAATTTCAACAATTTTATTATGTCTTCACTTTTCGTTTTATAAACGTTCAGAGTTCGTTTATCTTTTGAGTAAAGGTTGAGAGCCGGTGGTTCTTTATTTGATATTTTTGTTGGAGTTTTAGATTTGTTTGGTTGAAGGATTATTCGTTTAAATAAGTTTTATTAACTTAATATGATAAAATCAATCATTGTATCTTCTTTAAGCAACTGACCCCTAACTAGGTTCATTACCTGTATCTAGGGTATCAGAAACTACGCACACACACCTTCATACACACATGCAGACCGAGATAAATGTGTAAAGTTTCAAACTTCTAATAGGTTTAAAACTATAAAAAAAAAGACGATCTTATCCATAATAAGTACGTTACCAATAAATAGTATCTTTAATCAGCTACTTACCTGAAAAAATAGAAAAATAACATTAGATATGTTTTGTAACTTTATATACGTTTATAAATACGGTTACGGTTAAAGAATTCTTTATTTCTCAAAAGATTTACAAAATCACTTAAAGAGAAAACATTTGAGTAGATTAAATATTGCAGGCACGCGTAGGTAATTTGAAAAAATAATTTAAAAATATTTCGCAACTTACACTAATACAATATAAAGTGATTTACTTAAACCTATTTATTTATTTATTTTTGAACACAAAACAAAGTACTCACTTCACAACTAATACCAATAAAATATACAAAACATACACAAACTTCAAGAACTAATTCGTAAATTAAGTATGGATGCTAGGCTAAATACAAATAAACATAAAAATATTAGCCTATTAGATCACAAAACTATCGATAATTAGATATTCTGCTGTAAGAAAAGAGACTTCTCTCTATTTCTTTTACGTCAGCATGTCAATAATAGCTATTGAACCACAATCATTTCTGTGCCGGTGCCAGCGTCGCTGTAATCGCATCTTTTGGTTGTCAGTTTATTGAAAATGTATCCAAATGACATTAGAGTCAAAATGACAATAGTTGCTTCCAATTTTCGCCGCCGGCACAGAAAAGATTGTGAAATCAATCTTCAATACTATGGATTAGGATTTATTATTAATATTGGCCGTTAAAAAATAACTTTTTTATTATTAAACGAAACGTACGTCATCGTATATAATTATTAAACAAACGGGAGGTGCAGAGCGAGACGCCAACGGCGCGGGCGTATCGCACTCCTCCTGATGAAGGCCACCGAACGTGGCTGAAACTAGTCGAGGATTTCGACTTTATAAGTACGTATGAACATCCCGTTTGTTTAATAATTATAAAAAATAACTTGTTATAATATTTAATAAATTATATATATTTAGGTTTATTAATATATATGTAGTCTATTCTTAGGCACACTCCCGCTATTCTTCTATCCATACCCATTGTCAAAGGTTGTCTGGAAGAGATCGCTCCTAGCGATAAGGCCGCCTTTGCCCATGTACCGTTTGTTGTTATATTTTCCTATTTTCTGTATCTTTGTGTGTGTATTATGTAATTAAATATTAAGTTATTTTATGTGTGTATTAAAGTTTTTTCTATCTATCTATCTATAATCAACCTATATTATAATCTCAAAAATATATCACATAAAAGCGTTTACCGTCAAACTGTAATAAGTTATCTAATGAACATTCAAGTATATCCATCCATTGTCGTCGAGCGTAACTTAGCACATTAATCCAGAAAACTGCCTAACTTTACACCCTAAACTACATGTTCTTGCATTTATGAATTTTTGACCTGTATTATACGATATTAGATAAATTTATGTGCTTAGATTATTATAATATTTGAAATTTCTTTTTAACTGGCTGCCAAAAAGGGTCCATGAGAGAGAGAGAGAGAGAGAGAGAGAGAGAGAGAGAGAGAGAGAGAGAGAGAGAGAGAGAGAGAGAGAGATACACGTCTTCAGTGAGCTTTTGACTTGCCATGCGTGTCCCTACACCTGCACACGCGAGGACCTTTACAAGGCCACTGGTGCCATATCGGTGGCTGAGTTCTGGTTCTCAAAAATTTGAGTCGATACGCAAAGAAGAAGAAGTGAGCTAAAGTACAAATTGTATTACAGGTCGAGGTTTTCACCGAGCTATATAACATTAGATCAATACTCAAAAGTATTACCAAAAAACGCTGAACAACCACAAAAAGCTTTCACGAACTTCAAAGTTAAAACTTCCAAAACAAATATTGGGTACAACAATACTTTTATACATCCCACTTTTGTAAGACTTGTGAAGTTTCTGAAAGCTCCAACAAAAAATCTGGCAAGTTTCAAACAAATAAAAGCTGATGATTGATGGGGGATAGCAGTACAAGCCCACCTAGGGAAGCGAAGATTGTTTTAATGCTATAAAATCTTATGGATTTCCGTATTGTAAACCATCACTACATAGTATAAAACAAAGTCGCTTTCTCTGTCCCTATGTCCCTTTATATGCTTAGATTTTTAAAACTACGCAACGGATTTTGATGCGGTTTGTTTTAATAGATAGAGTGATTCAAGGGGAAGGTTTTTATCATAATTTAATCCCGGAATTTTAACAGGAGCGGGAACTACGCGAGTAAAACCGTGGGACGCCGTTAGTTTAAATAAATTTAATTCATACGTTTCTCAAACTTTAGCACAAAGAGATCCAAATATTTGCACCATTTATATTTCTTGTTATCAATCAGTATAACTTTAAAAGTTACCGATCCTTACAAATAATACTTGAATTCCGTTTGACTTGAGGTAGTATAATCCTCTGAAACAGTTTTACTTAATCCGATTATATGGAAAGTTTTAGAACCGATGTTTAAAGAAATTTGACTTATACAAAGTTTGAGATTATCTGGTTTTCGACTTGTAATGTTAGTATTTGTTGAGCTAGGATTTATCTTGGGTAATATTTTTTGTAAGATACATTGTATAAAAAAAAATGTTTATTTTTTTATTTTCATCGTTTGGATGTACCTAAGTTTGGATAGAGGTAATCGTATTTAAAGAGTACCTTTCACATAAAAAATATTTAACGATGGAGATAAAAAGGAGTAAGTAAGGTTGCGGGTTCGATTCCCGTGCGGGGTGAATATTTGTGTGAACCACAAATGTTTGTCTCGGTCTGGGTGGGTGTGAATGAGTGTGTGCGTAGTTTCTGATACCCTAGACACAAGTTTCGAACTTAGGGGTCAGTTACTGTAATGGGATGATGGAGTGAATGATTATGTTATGTTATGTGTGTATGTTTGCGAGTTTGGATGTTTGTTACTCTTTCACGCAAAAACTACTGTATCGATATAGATTAAAGCTACAGATGTTTCTTACAACTAGGAATAACATAGGATACTTTTATCCTGAAATTCCCATGGGAATGGGATTCACGCGGGTAAAACCGCGGGACACAGTTTAAAACTATTCCCTCCATAATTGGTGTGCACGGAAGGAGCCTCCCCGAGCGGCGCATATAACAAGCATGCGCCCGGCGCACCCTGGGCAATGGTCTGCGGCCGGCAAGTCGGAAACGCAGACTAGCCGATCCTTCCACCACGACTCAACGGCAAATAACTTGCCGTGCGTGTCCCTACACCTGCACACGCGAGGACCTTTACAAGGCCACTGATAGTGCTATATCGGTGGCCGAGTTCTGGTCCTCTAAAATATGAGTCGACACGCAAAAAAGAATAATAATAATTGGCAAAGAAATGCAGTATAAAAAGCAAACTATAAAATAAGCTTAACCTTCAAACCTACTATTTACCTATATTTTTAAAGAAAATTGAACCAAAAACGAACGTTGATTCTCAAAGAAGATTCCGTTAATAATTAAATTCCTTTTATTTCCCGGGAGAGGTTTGATTAAACCATTTCCGTATTCCCCAGGGATATCAACTAGGTTTGTAGATTCGTTAGAAACCAGTGTACCGTTCCGATTTGGGATTATACACACTAATATTATAAAGAAACTAACTCTCTCTGAATGTGACTGAAATAATCTGAATGATATATTAGGATATCACTACATAGTATAAAACAAAGTCACTTTCTCTGTCCCTATGTATGCTTAGATCTTTAAAACTACGCAACGGATTTTGATGCTGTTTTCTTTAATAGATAGAGTGATTCAAGAGGAAGGTTTTTAGTACAATTTTGTCCCCGCATTCACGGAAGCGGGGACTACGTGGGTGAAACTGCGGGGCGCTGCTAGTAATGTATTAAGTGAAAACAAACAAATATTTATCACTTTATTTAATCGCGCAAACCGCAAACACTTTTTATGTTTAAGGGACGTAAATATACATAAAAAGATTATACTCGTAAATATGTTCGTGTTAAAATTTTCAGACTATCGGAAAAAACTAACTCATTATGAATCAATCAACAAATAGGTCTTCTTTGTTAGTTGTCGTGCCTAAATAGGCCTTGAAATCTTCCTAGTATTTCCAATTTCTGAGAATAAACTCTATATACATATAAAAAATGAATCCCTATTTCCCTTTTTCACGCCATCACGTGTGAACTCCTGGACCGATTGACTTGAAATTTGGTACAGGGGTAGCTTATGGTCCAGGGAAGGATATAGGCTGTTTTATCATGAAATTCCCACAGGATCGGGAACTATGCGGGTAAAACCGCGGGTCACAGCTAGTAACTTATTAAAAAAGCTTTTAAATTATTAAAAAATTTAAAACCCCCCAACACAATTACTTTCAAACCCCCATAGCTTTTAAACGGGTCAACCGGTTTTCATCAAACATATCTAAGAACACTCGCACGTAAGTACCGTTTAATACAAAAAAAAACTAAATTGAAATCGGTTCATCCGTTCGGGAGCTATGATGCCATAGACAGACAGATACACACACACAGACACGACAAACTTATAACACCCCTCTTTTTGCGTCGGGGGTTAAAAATACGCCCAAACAAATTGAAATTTAAGCCTCTATTGTAGAAGACATCATACCCGATTCAAAACTACATTCAAAATTCTAAATATAAATTACCATAAAGGTTCACAAAATCAAGATACGGTAACATAAGTACGTTACGTTTATCTAATTACCGTTCGTCAAAATAAAGGTAAATATTTGGGTAAAAGCCAGGTGCGAGTCGGACCCGCGTACGAAGGGTTCCGTACCAAAAACGACACAAACGACAACGACAAAAACATGTTTGTTGTATGGGAGTCCCCCTTAAATATTTATTTTGTTTTTAGTATTTGTTGTTATAGCGGCAATAGAAATACATCATCTGTGAATTTCAACTGTCTAGCTATCACCGTTCTTGAGCCACAATCTTTTCTGTGCCGGTGACAGCGTCGCTGTAATCGCATCTTTTGGTTGTCAGTTTATTGAAAATGTGTCCAAATGAGATTAGAATCAAAATGACAATAGAAGTTTCTAATTTTGGCCGCCGGCTCAGAATAGATTGTGACTCAATACAGCCTGTTGAGAGACAGACGGACAGCGAAGTCTCTGTAAGGTCCCGTTTTTACCCTTCGGTTACGGAACCCTAAAAATCAACACTCGTGGAATCAAACTGTTTACCCGAATAGAATCCATAGAAATGTTTATACGTTTCTATCAAATAGATTCCGTGGGTTATCCAATTTAGTTAGGATTAAATCTGTTATCTTATTAGTTAATTTACCTTTGTGGTTGTTTACTTATATACTTATATACTCGTACGAGTATATAGGTTAAATTTGGAGCTGTTACGAGAAGGGTTTCGGTTTATAAGGTTTTATATATGGTTCGTTGTTTTTATGTAATCTGATAGTTTATTTTATTAGATAGTATAAAAATCAATAGGGTAGTTTCCTGGGTAAACAAATTGCAATTTAAATTAGTCCGTCAGATAGATACTTCTATTATTCATTGTAAATTGACCTTATTTTGTATTATTTTTAATTATCGTAGCACGTATAAATGTGTGTGTAATTATTATTATTTTTTCATTATCTTTGACATAAATTTTATGAATTATGTATGTTTAATTAACTATGTTCGTATGCCAATATGGAGAATCATGGAGGACTTGTAACCCTATTGTATCACCTACTTATGTAAACCCATGTTTATGAACAAATAAATTGAATTGAATTGAATAGATTTCGAAATAATATTAGACACGTATTTTTTTGTTTCATCAAATTAATAAAACTGGCTTAGTTATAACGTATTAAAGTTCAGGAGTGGGGGCTTGTGACGATAATTCTTGGTAAAAAAATTATGTAGCTGTGACGTCACACGAGTTTTCTATGCACTATATCGTCTTAATTATTTGTTTGTATCAAAAAACAGTAAAATACGTGTCCAATATTTTTGCGAAATCTATCTGACGGACTAATTAGATTTTTTTAGTCGACATCCCTATTGTTCGATAGTCTAATTTCACCATCTTCAAGTAACGTTCCGAGCTACTCACATGTTTTGTCTTTGTCACTTGATATAAAGTAAGGAAGAGACAAAACTAACTTTACTTGGTGAGTAGCTTTACTTGAAGATCGTGAAATAGGCCCTAAGTATCAGATATATTCGCCTATTGTGGACAGATTTAGAAACTACTTTTATGTTTGGAAAAAAAAATAACATATCATCAAGTCAGAAACTAATGAAGGATATCTGTCTTTTTTAACTCAAAGGTGACTGACTGACTGACATAGTGATCTATCAACGCACAGCCCAAACCACTGGACGGATCGACCTGAAATTTGGCAAGCAGGTACATCTACCTGCTGATGTTATGACGTCGGCATCAGGCTAAGGATTTTGATAAATTCTACCCCCAAGGGGATAAAATAGGGGTTGAAAGTTTGTATGACGGAAGTTATTATTGGTATATACATGATGATCTAATATATAAAATTCTCGTGTCACAGTTTTCGTTGCCATACTCCTCCGAAACGGCTTGACCGATTTTCATGAAATTTTGTGAGCATATTCGGTAGGTCTGAGAATCGGCCAACATCTATTTTTCATCCCGAAATTCTTAAAGGAACGGCAACGGAAACTACGCGTGTGAAACCGCGGGGCGCAGCTAGTTTATATATAAAGTTGATTATAGTCGAATTATTTACGCAAAAAGTCAGTTTTTAAACACACTTTTTAAATAAACTAAACAATTTAAAGTCAATGAACCAGTATTGTCCCGTATTATGTATTTAATCGACGATCGTAACTCCCTAATTGGTGTTTGGACCGTCGGGACTCACCGGCTATTGTCCCGGGCGAAAATTGAATCAAGATTTGATTAAATTTTAGTTATATTTAAGTTCAAATGTATCGGTTTAATCTGTACCTACCCTTATTATGGGGATGGGTTTGTTCTAATATCAATTTGTAATTAAAAATTAATCCCTATTTACCTTGGTCACGATGTAAGTATATAAAAGAAAGCCAGGTTATTTAGAACATAACATAATTTACTTCATCATCTCATTATATGTAGTAATAGTAACTGACCCCTAACTAAGTTCGAAACTTGTATCTAGGGCATCAGAAACTACGCACACACACGCCTAGACCGAGATAAACATGTATCTCTGCAAAATACATTGATTAAAAAACATCATAGATATCATAAGACAACGTCTGAATCTAGACGTCCAACTACATAACATATTACACCATCCCTTAACAATCTCATAAAAACCAACTTCCCCTCAATCGATATTCATTATTCATATACAATGCTTATTAAGAGTTCACATGTTAACACTTTTAATCCAAATATTTATTTAAATATAATTTAAAATTATAATGAATAAGATTTGATTGCTTGCATTGAATAGGCTCCGATACTACTAGACCAATTTGCAAAACTCTTTCGATATTAGATAGTATATATACTTTAATACGAGTAACATAAGGCTATATTTTATCCCGATATGCCCACGGAAAGAGAACTACACGGGTGAAAATAATTGGGTAAAACCAGACAAATCACAGAACGTCTAAATCTAGATGTCAAACTACATAACCTATAGCTACATAACACATCTTAATCTATCTACATAACATAACATACACCATCCCTTAACAGCTTCATAATAAACTTCTCCAATCGATATTCATATATGCTTATTAAGAGTTCACAAGGCGCGTTTCAAATTGCTGGCTCGAGAAACAACGGATTATGAGCGTGACAGTGCTGTGATGGTGTGACGCCTAACGTCTTCTTAATTAGCTGTGTTTATTAACTTGTGGGATTATGATGGTTTTAAGTCCCTGTTTTCTTTGGCTGGTTTTTTTAGATATTATTGGTAGATGATACATAATGTATATAATATGTATTACTCAGATAGTACAATACCAGAATGACGAGCTGCTAAAGTAAGGGATACGGGTTCGATTCATTTCAAAGGTAAATATTTATTTGGCAGTAGTACTACCGAAGAAACAGTGCAGATTCGATTCCCGTGTTAAGTAAACTTGAATACATACAAAAGTTAGAGTGTCTTGCTAGTTGCTACCAAAGTTAAGATTGTGGATTCGATACCCGTGTTAGGTAAATATTCGGTCTGAGTATGTGTGAATGAATGTATGTTTCTTAATGATACAGTTAATATAATGTTGGATGGAACAAGAGATTATGAACGTGACAGTGCTGTGATGGCATGACGTGGCGCGTAACGTCTTGTTAATTAGCTGTAGGCACTTTATTAACTAGTGGGATTATAATGGTTTTTCAGTTAAGTGCTGGGTTTTTTGCTTGGATTATCGTTTTATGATAAAACTTAGGTGTACCCCACGTGCGTCAAATTTATTTCCTTGGGGGTTGAATTTTGAAAAATGTTTCCTCTTGGGGACTGAATTTTGAAAAATCTTTCCTTGATGGTGGTCATACCTAAGAGATAATACATGTGCGAAATTTTCAAGTATACAAGATACTTGAAAAATTCTTTATCTATTAGTCAAGCTCTGTTGCCTTTTGTTCCAAATAATCTAGACACAGGTAATATAGGATAACGTGACGTCTAACGTCTTGTTAATTACCTGTGTAGACGGAGCTTAATTAACTATTCTGACGCTCTAAAGATTGGTGTCACAAGAAATGTATTAAAATTATATTTACATATACATAAATATTATATAATTGTATTTATATAATACTAGCTGTGCCCCGCGATTTCATCCGCGTAGTTCCCGATCCCGTGGAATTTTGGGATAAAACATAGCCTATGTTCTTTCCCGGAACATAAGCTACCCCTGTACCAAATTTCAAGTCAATCGGTTCAGTAGTTTAGCCGTGAAAAGGTAACCAACAGACAGAGTTACTTTCGCATTTATAATATTAGTTAGGATTAGGATTTTTCATGCACTCAAAAACACTACAAAACACCATAGAAACAAACAAAACACTTTGATATATTACAAAAAAATACCAATAAATATAGAAAGAGAACGTTTAAAACATAACAACAATAAATAAACAGATAGCAAAACAAATAAGCATCCATTTCTCGGCATAACGGATAAAGTCCGAGATACGACCCCCGACTAAATAAGAAACATCGGACCCAAATAAAAATATCAACACCACACATTGATGTACAAAAACGCAAGATGTACAATCTCAAACATAAGGTAATACTCGAAACTGTCATCAAAGTCTCACCATTACCTATGAAATTAATAGATAGATAGAATTCTTTATTGTATATGCCAAATTACAATATAAGACTCTGAAGGAGGAGTGTGGGCAGACCACCAGCCAGATGGTCCGACGACATACGAGTGCATGCCGGGACAATGTGGCCCAGAAAGACCAGTGACAGAAAGATTTGGAGAGAAATTGGAGAGGCATATGCCCTGCAGTGGGCTAACACATGCTGTTAAAGAAGAAGAAGAAATTACAATATTATATATAAACCTTAAATATAGTTCACAAAGTAATACAATAGGCGGCCTTATCGCTGAAAGCGATTTCTTCCGGGCAACTTTTGGATAGATGGTATGAATTAGTCGTTATACTTAAAACATATTTAATTGCTAATTCAATCTTATAATTCATAAAAAGCTAGAAGCCTCCTTACAAACGTATTCCCGTTTTTCGTCCCTTGATAAATGCCTCTCAAATATGAATGAAAAAAATAATAATATTGACTGAATAATTACAATATTGTAATAAAGTCTGGGAGTGTGTATGAATGAGTGTGTGCGTAGTTTCTGATACCCTAGATACAAGTTACGGAGATGATGTAGTGAATGTATGTTATGGTAAAGTTAAAAAAGACTGTTTCAAATGCGCGCACTATGCATTCATTTTTCGTGGACGATTTTGAGACTGAATATATCTTGAGCTTTTTATACATCAATGGAATCAAATAAAAATATCAACACCAGTACCATAATATAATAATGATAACAGCGCCATTTTCACCCGAAAACCAACTCTTTCTCAACTACATAAGATATATTATTGCGTGGCTAAGCAATAGTTGTCCTGGATTATATGAAGTTTGTATGTTGCAAACTATGAAAGAAATTTCTGAGAAATATTGTATTGAGAAATTTCTAAGAAATATTGTACAAAATCTTGCTAAATTCTTTGTGATTGTACTCAATAAAGTATACAAAAGAAAAATGATATCATACGGGTATATTTAATAATGGAATTTAAAAATATTACAAAGAGGTATATTTTTACACTTAGCTATTTATTAAGATACAAGTATTCTAGTTAACATATACATTTTTATTTTTTATTTATCAAGCAACGCCCCGCGATTTCATCTTCGTAGTATACGTTCCTATGGGAATACCGGGATAAAATATAACCTATGTCACTCGCTGATAAATGAGCTTTCCATCAGTGAAAGAATTTTTGAAATCGGTTCAGTAGTTTCGAAGCCTATTATAAACAAACAATAAAATCTTTCCTTTTTAAAATATTAGTATTCGTCTCGCGGTTTCACCCACGTGGTTCCCGTTCCCGTGGGAATACGGGGATAACATATAGACTATGTTACTCAGGGTTAATATAACTTTATAATGGTGAAAGAAAGTTCAGTACTTTTTGAGTTTATTCGTTACAAATCTTTCCTCTTTATAATATTATTAGTGTGGATAGTGTAGAAGTGTAGATTACTAATAATAGTAGGATACTTTATATCCCAAATACCTACAAAACCGGGATATTCGGGAATAAAACGACTAAGAATATCTACTACTAAAATAATCACATAACAAACCTTTTCTTCAAAATTGCTTTTAAAATTCTTAAATTACAGAAGATTAATGTTAATCGCACGGTTTAATTTACTCTAACATTTTAAGTTCTAAATCCCAGTTTAAGCCATGACTGGTTAAGCTTAGTTTAAATCTTAGTTTAATTACAGAAGCAGGTTTTTAAAACGGTTTTAACTTGATGGTAATTAAGACTGATTTGAATTATGTAATGTGTTTTATGAAATGTTCATGTCTGAATATTTATGAAAGTGAGCATAATTTCTGATACCCTATATACGGATAATGTAATATGATCGTAACATAAGTAAAATATAAAAGTGTTATACCTATAATGTTAGAAATATATTTTTCACTTTCAAATTACTAAACATATTTTCATTAAATTTGTTTAGAATATAGTTCTATATAATGACGATAGTTCCTCACAATTAAAAGACCCAATATGTACCTACTTTTTTAATAGAAAGAACATTAAATTAAAAATTAAAAAACCCCCAACACACTTAGTTTCAAACCCCCATAACTTTTAAATGGGTCAACCGATTTTCATCAAACATGTCTAAGAACACTCGCACGTAAGTCCCCTTTAATACAAAAAAAACTAAATTGAAATCGGTCTATCCGTTCGGGAGCTATGATGCCACAGATAGACAGATACCCACACACAGACACGTCAAACTTATAACACCCCTCTTTTTGCGTCGGGGGTTAAAAAAATGGTTTTATGTTACATTAAATACGCAGAAAACATTTCAGTATCTACTACGCAAAAGGCAGTGTTCAGTTCAATTTATTTGTCACGACCTAGATATAAACAGACAGAAAACTTAAAACAATCCCACTAAAATCCCATTTATTTTTCATACGGAGCAAATCCCATCTCCATTTCAAGGACCTGTAAAAGCATTCTAAAAAAACTAAAGTATACATTCAGTATATTCTTGGAGGTTCCCGTGGGAAATCTTCCAGACATATTAATGTATGCTTGCATTGTGCTCCCGACTTCGAACAAGGAATACGTTGACTCATCTGTTCCTTTCAAAATACGTTTGGGATTATACGGGATGTCGCGTCGACTGCCTTAGAGCTGAGATTCTAGTTTTGAAAATTGTTGTTAAAATGTTTTGTTTAAAACACGAAAGGAAGATATAGAGAGACTGTTTGTTTTTAATGTATCCGGAAACACTGCAACGCCATGTACTAGGCAAAAATTGATCAATGCTTGTATTATATTGATACTAGACAACGGAAACACATAGCTCCACTTATGTAATATAACATAATCATTCACTACATCACCTCATTACAGTAACTGACCCCTAACTAAGTACGAAACTTGTATCTAGGGTATCAGAAACTAAGAAAAGAATCAAAAAATTGAAAAAAAAGACGTGGAAGACGAAAGAGTGGTCACCATGCCGGACTGCCATCCGTAAGGTTGCGGGCTCGATTCCCGTGCAGGGTGAATATTTGTGTGAAACCACAAATGTTGGTCTCGGTCTGGGTGTGTGTGAATGAGTGTGTGCGTAGTTTCTGATACCCTAGATACAAGTTACGGACTTAGTTAGAGGTCAGTTACTGTAATGAGATCATGTAGTGAATGATTACTTGACTGACTGTTATCACCACGCTTAACTAATGAGTGTTGGTGACTTCAAACCCGAACCAAGTATGGAATATACCAAACATTAACCGCTTGACCCAGATAACGAACCCGCAACCTTTTAGTCGGTAGACTTGCCATTATTAATATACTAGCGGTGGCCCACGTTTTCACCCGCGTAGTTCCCGTTCGTAGCAATATGGGGATAAAATGTTGAAAACCTTCTCACTGAATCACTCTATATTTTAAAACAAACCGCATCAAAATCCGTTGCGTAGTTTTAAAGGTCTAAGCATACATAGGGACAGAGAAAGCGACTTTGTTTTATACTATGTAGTGATATATGTATACGAAAAACATTGTATAATTTCTTAGCAAACCTAACTGTATATACCCGTATGTCAAAAGATACATAACATTCATTGCACCATACATAATACATACAACATAACACAGATACATATGTATATACTACATACAATAAGAACGCTGCACTATTTTATACGTTAAATTTAGACCTTCCGATATCAACAATTTATGGGCGTCCATATTTCCCAACGAAACAGAGTTGGTATATGTGTTTTAGTCAAGAATTTTTTATGACGTTTATTTATTTACTGGGAAAATGGTCTGGTTTTGGACGAGTATAAATACATAGGAATTATTTTAGATCATTCTTCATTTCTAAATTTTGTTATTAAGTAGAAAAAACTACATTCTCTTTTCCGAACCTTTATTTTATGTCTATTGGGGTCGGTTTTCAGTTTTTACTAATTCCAATTTTTAAATAGCATAACATAATCATTCACTCCATCATCTCATTACAGTAACTGACCCCTAACTAAGTCCGTAACTTGTATCTAGGGTATCAGAAACTACGCACACACCCATACACACACACAGACCGTGACAAACATTTGTAGTTCGCACAAATATTCCCGCACGGGAATCGAACCCGCAACCTTACGGATGATTAAAACACAAACCTCATTTTAAAACTACATCAAATAACTTAAAATCTGACATACAATACAAAAATTATACACTTCATAAAGAGCGCTGTCAAGCTAGACGGGAGAGAGCTAAAAGCTAAGAAAGCTTTCTGGAGTATGATTGTTCAATTTAAGCTCGCCACTTCACTTCCCGCGGGATTTACACAAGTCGGGATTTTTTGTGCTTTTTTGCTTCAGTTTTCAAGATATAGTTTTTGTGGAAGGTTGTCAATCATGTTTTTGTAATGTTATTTTTTAGATTTTGTTGAAATAGTTTAGTTGGGATATTTCATTTTTATTTGTATTGTTTTCTTAGTATTGTTGCTTATGAAGATTTTAAGCACCTAGGCTGGATAAACATTTGCGTATAAAACAAACGCAAATATTACCACGTATGGGAATCGAATCCAAAACAGCTTATTTGGCATTCAACTATTTTGGTGAAACATTTCGAATCACACAAATATTTACTTAACACGGGAATCAAACCCACAGCCCCCTATTTGCCAGTCCACCACTGACCACTTTCCAGTCATTATAAATCACACAAACATTAACCTCGCCTGGAAATCGAACCCAACAACTCGTATAATCTTTCTGAAATCGAATCTACAACCCCCATAACCATTCCGTCATAGTAGCCACTAAGCCATAGTAACCAATTTTGTATTAATATCACAATATGACCAAACTCAAAACCCCCATACCACAATTTTCTTTACGACATAAAACGATGAGTATAGTAACGTAGTAGAGGTCAGCGCGGTCGGTCCAGCCCCGTTGATTTAAAGACGGGGTACGAACCTGCGACCCTCAGATTAACATGGGGAAACTAGGTGTTTGTCATTCATCTTTAATGGGATGTGTAGTTATTTAATATTAGATACTTTTAAAGGTTAAGAAAATGAGATTGAGAAGATTTCGCTTCCTTTATCAAGTCTGTTAATAAGTAGCTTATGATTATGGCAGATTTCTTGACTTTTTACTCCTGTAATAAGATTTAATATTTTTTTCTATCCATCTGGTAGATCATTAAAAAATATTAAAGTTAACTTTTTTTGTCGTTACTTAAACGAAACAAACAATGTATAAACATAAAAAAAAACTAGATAAATATCGAATTGAAATGGCTAATGATATCATAATAATATTAACGCCTCAACATTACACAAATATAGCCTCAAAAAATATAAAAATAAATATATAAATAGATTACCATCCAAAAATTCCATCACCCACCTCCGTATTATAACACATTACGTTTTCCGTAAGCGATCGCTTTTCCCGTTCATAGTACGGGGTAAGAGTAATAGGGGACATCACAACCTTATTGCTGGCAGGAGAATTACGGGGCGAATTGAATTTTTAACCCCTTCACCCTCATTTGGTTTATACGTTCCTATTATACTAATACCTCTTTTTTGAAAGGTTATTTTTTAAAGTTTGTATATTTATATGGATTACTAGCTGTGCCCCCGCGGTTTTACCCGCGTGGAACCTTATCCTGTGGGAATTTTGGGATAAAAAGTATCCTATGTGTTATTCCTAGGTATGAGGAACATCTGTACCAAATTTCATTAAAATCCATTCAGTAGTTTTTGCGTGAAAGAGGAACAAATATCCACACTCACAAACATTCAGCTTTATAAAATTAGTAGGATTTATTTGAAAGATACTTTTTTTGACGACCTCGATGGCAGAGTGGTCACCATGCTGGACTGCCATCTACGGATACGTGAATCGAAGCCGCAACCTTACGAGGTTGCGGCTTCGATTCACGTACGGGGTGATTATTTGTGAACCACAAATGTTTGTCTCGGTCTGTGTGTGTGTGAATGAGTGTGTGCGTAGTTTCTGATACTCTAGATACAAGTTTCGAGCTTAGTTAGGGGTCAGTTACTGTAATGAGATGATGAAGTGAATGATTATTTGAGAAGGGCATTGACGAGTCAGTTTAACTGATCAGTTGAACTGACGTCCATGCAAAACTAATCGTCAACCACAGGAGCGATTCCAGATTCCAACGGGGAAATCTAGTTGGCCTAAAAATTTTGGAGTGACGCCACAGTTTTATGTCTGGACTGATCAGTTCAACTGATTCGTCAATATATAGAGGAATATATGTTTTTTTACCCCGCGATTATATTATTTTCTTAGTTTGAAAGAATTTCAGGTTTAAAAGTATCCTATATGCTATTTTTAGTTATAAAGGGTTTGGTATTTAATGTCAATATTCAATGAATCAAGCTTTATTACATCAACACCATTAGGTCAAAAGAGGTCAGGTCAACCATTTAAAAATTTAAAGATTAATGGTTCATCAGATTAACAGATTATAATGTCAAAAATTATTTTCTTAAATCGGTACATTACATATTTATTATGTTTTAAAGATAAGTACCTATTTATAGAATTTAATATATTAGTATGTTTTAAAGATATTACAAGATTTAATCATACTAAAATTTAAAATATTGATAAAGAATAACAATTAAATTAAACATTTAAAAAACCCCCAACACAATTACTTTCAAACCCCCATAACTTTTAAACGGGTCAACCGATTTTCATTAAACATGCCTAAGAACACTCGCACGTAAGTCCCCTTTAATAAAAAAAAACTAAATTTAAATCGGTTCATCCGTTCGGGAGCTATGATGCCACAGACAGACAGATACACACACACAGACACGTCAAACTTATAACACCCCTCTTTTTGCGTCGGGGGTTAAAAGTCACTTACATTAATTCCATAACACAATAATAATTATCATCTCCAACCAATGTAAGTTCTAATTAAATTTCAATCTCAAAAACCTATCTTACACGGGAATTAAACCAAACATTACAACATCAATTACTATTTGATCTTCCAAACATATTTCAAGTACTATAATAAAAATATAGTACTAAATTATTATTAAAATCAGTTTATTTCCCACCGTTGGTTATGAAAGAGTTCTTTGTTTCGCGTTTCCCATACATTTACACCGTAAGATAACTGTTTAAGAGTTGTATGAAGTTAACTTTTAATGGCGTACAAGTGGAGTTTAAAATGTGGTTCAAACTGTGAGAAGTTATAGCTTAGTAGGTGATACGTTCAGTTTTTTTTGGGTTCCGTACCCAGAGGGTAAAAACGCGACCCTATTACTGAGACTTCGCTGTCCGTTCGTCCATCACCAGACTGTATCTCAAGAACAATGATAGCTAGACATTTGAAATTTTCACATATGATGTATTTCTATTGTCGCTATAACAACAAATTATAATTGACGACCTCGATGGCAGAGTGGTCAACATGCCGGACTGCCATCCGTAAGGTTGCGGGTTCGATTCCTGTGCGGGGTGAATATTTGTGTGAACCACAAATATTTGTCTCGGTCTGGTTGTGTGTGTGAATGAGTGTGCGCGTAGTTTCTGATACCCTAGATACAAGCTTCGAGCTTAGTTAGGGTTCAGTCACTATAATGAGATGATGTAGTGAATGATTATAAAAAATAAAATGAATATTTATGGGCTTCCATACAATAAACGTGTTTGTCGTTTTTGGTACGGAACCCTACGTGCGTAAGTCCCACTCGCGCTTGGCCGGTTTTTTTTACCCAGAATAGGCTTGCACTTGACTGTAACTCGCCTGATGGAAAGCGATGATACAGCCTAAGATGGAGCGTGCTCGCATAGACTGAAAATTGATTTCAATCCTATTTTTTGAAGTTTAGGATTTCAATCAATCAAATTAATAAAACTGTTTTAGTTATAACGCATTAAAGTTTAGGAGTGGAGGCTTGTGACGTCAACTGTTTCTTAAAATTACAGCAACCTGTGACGTTTCACGAGTTTTGTCGATGCACTGTATCGTCTTAATTTTTTGTTTACAAAATACGTCCAATATTTTGTGGAAATCTATAAAACGGACTAATAATTTTTTTTTAGTCAACTACCCTATTGTATTGGTTAAGATTGAAAATATTGGGCGTTTATGAGATCCTGATTGTCAGTTTAAGTCTCAACAAAAGCACATATCCTAATCCTAACTAATATTATAAATGCGAAAGTAACTCTGTCTGTCTCTCTGTCTGTCTGTTACCTTTTCACGGCCAAACTACTCAACCGATTTGAAATTTGGTACAGGGGTAGCTTATGGTCCGGGAAAGAACATAGGCTATGTTTTATCCCGAAATTCTCACGGGATCGGGAAATACGCGGGTGAAACCGCGGGGCACAGCTAGTAATAAATATATCCGGACACATATCACACATAGCCATCAAGTACCAAGCTAGGCTAAGTTTATACTATGCATACTAGAGAACGGATAAGCAGATTATACGACTATTTTTGTAAACACATACTTCGAATAGATAGAAAACGCCCAGACCAAGACAAACAGACATGTTCTTGCATACAAATCGAACTTGTAACCTTTGGTAGTAGGGAAGGTTACTAACAACGTCAACTTTAATTTATTAATCTATACTAATATTATAAAGAGGAAAGATTTGTTTGTTTGTAACGAATAGGCTCCGAAACTACTGAACCGATTTCAATAATTCTTTCACCATTAGAAAGCTACATTCATCCTGAATAACATAGGCTATATTTTATCCCTGTAATCCCACGGGAACGGGAACTACGCGGGTAAAACCGCGGGGAGCTACTAGTAATATTATAAATGCGAAAGTTTGTTATAGATGAACGTTTATACATTTTTTCATAAAATGATTTCGATAGAATTTTGCACAGCTGTTCTTTATAACTAACTAGGTTTAGCCCGTGACTACGTCCGCGTGGAATAATGACTTCCGGCAGGATGTTGTATTTGATTTTGATCATGCCTTTCAGCCCGATCCGTCCAGTGGTTAGGGGTTGTGCGTTGATAGATCACTATGTCAGTCAGTCACCTTTATATCTAGATAATAACACATAGAATACTGTTTATCCCAAAATTACCACTTGATTGGACTTTAGGCGGGTAAAACCACGGAACATAGCTAGTACCAAATGAATGGTAATTGGTAATAAACCAAAAAACGTTGTAAAATTTGAAACACAAACTAAAATTGTAACAGTACATTTAAACACATATAAATAATGGTCCACAGTGACAAAATGTAAATTCTGTAACATTACACTGTAGATACGGTATTACCATGCATTTATTATCCAAAATGGGAATAGTCGGACAAAATTATACGTAGAAATTCAAATATCAGAAAATGTTGAATAGAGACGTCGGTTAGAAGATGAAATAAAGAAAATTGGACCCGTTTTGTACCATATTTTATTATTTTATTGTCACTTTGAGGGGTATAAAAGGTCAACGGGTTAGGGTGAATATTTTAATGCTTAAAATAAAAATATAATAAACGTTTTAGACTTACAGCCTTACTAATAAAAAATACCCACTGTGTATATTCTTGATATAACGAATTTTTAATATGCTTCACACTCGTTATATCAAGAATATACACAGTGGGTGTTTTTTATTAGTAAGGCTATTAATGTTACATTGAATTATATGGGATAAATAGACTTTAAACAAAATTGCGCTAAATTGGTATTACTTCAATGTGTGAATAAAAAAATACTTATTAATTTCTAAAATACGTAGGTATAAGTTGTTAGCCGACTGCAGACAGCAGCAGCAGACCACACGTCGCCGCCTAACGTCATCATGACACTTCGCCGTCTGCTGCTCGCGACGCGAAGCTAGCTTCATGTCGCCCACTACGAATGTAATTTCATAGAAATACATACAAACCAGTAGTGGCGCGGCGACGTGTGGTCTGCTGCTGCTGTCTGCAGTCGGCTACCAACTTATGCCTCAAGAAAGAAAAGTATTATATCCTGTAAGATCTCACTACAGCACAAAGGCCTCTCTCATACTGATGATATTAGTGGAATAGGTGTAATCACCACGTCTGTTATAAGTGTTGGAGATCCCAAACCGAAGCCATGTTTTCAATAGAGAGACATAACGAATAATATTAGTACTGTTAGGAGGAACAGGCGGAATCACCACGCTTCCTCGCTTGCCTACTGAGTGTTGGTGATTTCAAACCGAAACCATGTTTTCCATTGAGAGACATATAGAGATATGTGTTCAGAGTAAGAGATATTCAATAGCAAAATGACAATAGTAAAACAAATGTAAGTATTCGTTTTTCCTTGGTAACAGAACAAAGTGATTTTTGCATGGATAAAGAGATAAAAGGAATAAACTGAGATAGGGTTTTATCCTGATTTTCCTTAGGGATAATATTGAGGGACAGAAATAGTTTTAATATAAAAGAGGGATCGTTTGCGACAGTTTTCTATGAACACTTTTTTTGTGATTTATATGTATTATATGCCCCGCGGTTTCACCCGCGTAGTGCCCGCTCCCGTTAGAATGCGGGGATAAAATTATGCTAAAACCTTCTTCTTGAATCACTCTATCTATTAAAGAAAACCGCATCAAAATTGGTTGGGTAATTTTAAAGATCTGAGTTCGCGCGACAACGCAAATGTTCGCGTTATCGCGATAGTGTAGCATAACGTAGCCATTCGTTAAAACCTTTAATAAATTAACGAAAACATAAATAAATAAGTACTTAATTCAATTACAATTTAAAATCAAACTCAGAATTCAAAGTCGTACAAACCAAACCGCGTACTAAATAAAAGGTATCGAATTAATTTTATTTACAGTGTACCTCGGACGGTAATGTGTAACGGTAGGGGTGGGCAGGGACTACGGGATCATAGGGGTGGGAACACGGGATTAAAGGGAATGGACTTTTTAGATAAAGATGATTGTCGAGATTTTGTGTCGTTGTAAAGGTTGAAGGTTGAGGTCTTATGGTAGTTGGTATATGCGAAAATCTAGCTATATGATAAACTAGCAGCGCCCCGCGGTTTTACCCACGTAGTTCCCGTTCCCGTGGGAATTTCGGGATAAAACATAGCCCATATATTTTTTCCCGGATCATAAGCTACCCCTATTCCAAATTTCAAGTCAATCGGTTCAGTAGTTTAGCCGTGAAAAGGTAACAGACAGACAGACAGACAGTTACTTTCGCATTTATAATATCAGTTAGGAGTTAGGATTAGGATTAATAGATGTATGTATCGACTTGTGTTAAAATTTCATGTTTTAGTTACTTCCAATAATATTAACTAAATTTAAATTATGATTGACTAGCCTTAGTTTTACCAAAACTTAAAGTTATTCTAATATAATACAAAAAATCGAATCAGTAGTTTTTAAGTCTATTACTTATACAAGTCATTCCGGTAGAAACCCGTAACTTTGTGTAAAAGAATAAAGTGGTAGTCTCAAAAAACCTCCGAAAACACACAACAAAACATTCCAATATTCCCGTTATTTAAAAAACCCCGTTATAATACAACGTCCCAGTAATCCCGTAACTGTCCCACCACCAGACACGTGTATAAATACCAAGTTCCCAATCGCGCGGGATGCGTGAGTCCCAATGTTTGAGGAGGACGATGAGGTCACCGGTACGAGTCCTGGTTTTAGATGTGTTTATGGAATTATTGGACGGGATTTTGTAATTTAGGTACTTTTTGTTTTGTGAGGTTTTTAAAGAAAAGTTTTATTTATTGTAAATACATAAATAAAAATTAAATATACATAACTCAAAGCTGACTGACTGACTGACATAGTGAACTATCAACGCACAGCCCAAACCACTGGACGGATCGGGCTGAAATTTGGCATGTAGGTAGGTTATGATGTAGGCATCCACTATTTTGATTAATTCTACCCCCAAGGGGATAAAATAGGGGATGAAAGTTTGTATGACGGAAGTCATTATCCCACGCGGACGAAGTCGCGGGCAAAAGCTATTTACCTATTTTTAGGTATACTACGAAGAAACACTTTTAGAATTTACAATAATCTAGAAGGTATTTCCTGACATAACGACATTTTTGTGGGAAGAAAAAATTTTAATTCAATGAGTCAGTCAACATTTAATAATAAAAATGGTACCATTATTTTGTTTAAAGGAAGTTGAAGAACTACTGAACCGATTTAATACCTCTTTTACTAAATAGCAAGTATTCAAGTTATTTTATACTAGCGGCGTCTCGCGGTTTCATCCGCTTGGTTCCCGTTCCCGTGGGAGTACAGGGATAGAAATAGGCTATGTTACTCAGGGTGAATGTAGCTTTCTAATGGTGAAAGAATTTTTGAATTCGGTTCAGTAGTTTCGGAGCCTATTAGTTACAAACAAACAAATATCTTCAAAGTTATTTTTCATAATGGTTTAAATCATGTAAGAAAAAGAATGAAATATATCGCAAAAATATGATGTATAAATGGTATCTATACACCCCTATTTTGAAAATATGGGACTTATTAAAATCAGAATATCTGTAGCAGTAACTGAATCCATATATCTAATAAAAATATCAAAAATGATAGTCGATTACTTATCTTTAAAAAACACAAAATAAATGTCGTATTACCAGACGGCACACTAGCTATCAAGTATTCTGTGACGGCTCGGGTCGATGACCGCGCTCAGCTGTGTATCGCAGCGTTCGGTGTAGAATAACAATAAAATTCGGCGGGATTTTGAAAATCTTTGACTTATCATAACTTTTTAAATAAAAGCAAAAGAAAAAAACTAACTTCACTATTATATTGTCACTCGTTGTTTACATTAGCTGTGAGATAAGGTATCGCAATTTCAAAATAAGGGTGTATAAGTATGTACATAAAAGAAAGTCGTGTTAGTAGTTACTTACACTATTTATAACTCAAGAACGGCTGAACTGATTTGGCTGAAAATTGGTGGAGAGGTAGTTATGAAACAGGAGAAGGACATAGGATACTTTTTAACCCGAAATTCCCACGGGAACGGGAACTACGCGAGACAAAACCGCGGGGCACAGCTAATGTACTTATAAAAATGGATGAATTATATAAAAAAAAATTAGATGTTACAATATTAATAAAAAAACATTATCCTTTTCAGCATTCGGTTAAAAATAAGTCCACATCAAAACACAACAGAATCCCAAATCGCTTCCCGAAAATCCTATTTTAAGTAAAATAGGGACGTACCCTACCGTACATAAATATATCGATATAAGCCATAATAGAATTCATTCTAGTCCCTAAGGCAGTTTTCTGTGATAGTGTTGTGATAAGATATATCGATAAATTTTCACTTGAACACTTTAATATACCGTTTTGGGATTCATGAAATGACAGGAAAGATTTTTGGTGCGAAATATGTTTAAAGAAAAATGGTATTTAATGATATAGTGATAAGGTTGCAAATGAGTTGTGTTTTTTATGATTTAGAGCTTTTGAGTGTAATGTAATATGATTTATTAGACCTTTGAGGATGTACATTTGTCAAGTTGAACATAAAATTTGCTTACCTATTTTAGTGCAAATTGTTAATTTCTTATTAAGGGATAAATCAAGTAATATTTCTAATAGACAAAAACATGTTACACAAAGTCTCAGATGAGACGCGGGCAGGATCCAACATATGCGTAAAAAACAAAAATATTTTTCTAGAATTTGTTCAGCGTAATTCCTATTTCTACGGTTCCTGACAAAAAAAAATGGATTTAAAGTATCATATATGCAGATAATTGTAATCCTCACATTACGTACTCAAAATTTCATCTTTAAAGTAACTGAGAGAATAATTGAAAAACCCCCAACACAATTACTTTCAAACCCATAACTTTTAAACGGGTCAACCGATTTTCATCAAACATGTCTAAGAACACTCGCACGTAAGTCCCCTTTAATACAAAAAAAACTAAATTGAAATCGGTTCATTCGTTCGGGAGCTATGATGCCACAGGCAGACAGATACACACACACAGACACGTCAAACTTATAACACCCCTCTTTTTGCGTCGGGGGTTAAAACTATATAAAACAACTACTAAATTTTAATTACAAACGTAAATTAAGAAGCTATGTTAGCTCAAGTCCTTGATGGATTCCCAAACCTTCTGAGAGCGAATAAGCTCCAAATCCCATGAATTTCATCAGAATAAGTTATTAGGATTGAATCAATAATTCGCTTTTAAAGGAACACTTGGAATGCTTTTATACGATTGTTTTTTTGGCTTTAGATAAGCGGTCTTAGCTCATTGGCAATCGTGGATTACTTACGATTTGGTTGGTTAAGCAACGTTTGGTCCTGTTATAATAGTGATGGGTGGACATTGTGGACTTTACCGTAGCGGATTTTAGTTTCATGAGCAATTTTAGTGGTTAAAGTTTGACTCAATGTTGACTCAATGTTTGACTTTTGCTCAACATTGACATTAATAGTCGTTTTGGGTAGTTAAGAACCTTTAAAAGTGTAATGTAGCAACAAATATTTGGTTTGTTAAGATTCATTTTTGCAATCATTCATTAGTGATAGTTTTTTTTACTTAAAATAATAATAAAATGTTTTTTTTTACTTAATCATCTTTAATTACATATTTTTCTTTTGAATATCTTTCTGTACAATAAATTTATTAAATAATCCAAATTAAAAAAAATCGAGTACAAAAAAATACTTAATCCTAAATTCTATCGATATCGATATTTTGCTAACTTGCCAATCCCTACCACATTCCTCATACAATAACACATTTGACCGATATACAGTGATTTATATCATAATACCTTCCCTTTATGGACACGTATCGATAATATTAAATAAATGTTGTTATGTACATCACTATAACCAACCAGGAAATGTATTGTAGTGTTACCCGGCGTAGTAAAATGTGGGTTGTGTGTTTTGGTTCGTTGTTGAAGTGAAAACTTCTTTAGCGGCGCTGAGCACTTTTTTTGTATGGGTAAAAACTTTCAAACTCGCGTCAGGGTCACGTGATGCTGATCGAAAAAGCGTAAGATCAGCATCACGTGACGTTTATGATAACTGAAGTAAGAAACAAACATTATATTCTACCTCATAAATGATAGTACTTTTATACTTATAATTAAACACAACTTCTGCCGGCACTCCCGGAGTGCTATCTTTTTTTTTTTTTTATTGTTGATGGATTAAATTTCTATAGTTTTCAATCTTGGTCCTGGGTTCACATCCAGTTGAAGTAAAAAAAATGTTTAATTTTTATAAATTTTATTTATTATTTTAACTAACTAACAAAAGAAAAAAACTTTTTCCCTACAGTAGAATCATTTAAGTACTAAGATTTACTTTTTTTTTTCAAAAGCTGTGAGGTAGTATAGTAAAAGCCTTTTGTCCAGAATCGAATCTAAAACTTTTGACCGAAACCGGCTTAGCAAATACTTAGCACCAAAAGTTAAAAGGTTCAAAACCTACTTTATTTGAGCTTACACTAAATTACACTTCTTTATAAAATGTTTTCGTCGGAAATCGAATTTGAGACCTTTCACTTCCACATAGCCTTTAAAGTCATCTATATAAATTAAATTGTGACTGACTGACTGATCAAACAACATACAACTAAAACCGAGATAAACATTTGTGGTTCACACAAATATTCACCCCGCACGGGAATCGAACCCGCAACCGATGGCAGTCCGGCATGGTGACCACTCTGCCATCGAGGTCATCGTATATATAATATTTGTGTGAACCACAAATGTTTGTCTCGGTCTGGGTGTGTGTGAATGAGTGCGTGCGTAGTTTCTGATACCCTAGATACAAGTTACGGACTTAGTTAGGGGTCAGTTACTGTAATGAGATGATGAAGTGAATGATTATGTTATGTTATATTAGTTTCCATATATTTCCTTATATTTAAATCACTACATCATGGTATAGACTAATTTTATAAAGTCAATCACCTTATACAATCGTAACATGACGTAATCCGTATCACTTCACATGCTATGACCAATTGTAAGCGCAACATTTAAATTGGTACACTCGTGCTCATATTGCCAATTTATTGGAATTTTCATACCTAAGTTATGACAATTGTAACGAGTTCGATTCTTGTATAAGATATTTGTGTGTCACATCTATTCTGTCATATTGTTATATTGTCTTGGTCTTGAAGTTTTCTATCTATTTTAAGTATGTATTTACGAGAAAAACGTTGTTTACGTTTATACATGGTACAAGGTTTATAAAAGTTCGAACATTGGGGTCCATAATGATATGGCTAGCATATGTTATTTTAAGGGGTCCATATTGGCTCACCTAAAGTTCTTTACCCGAAAATGTTTTTCCTAACTATTTGTAGTCCGAATGATCATTCTTCCTAAAAATTTTCATCCTAAAGTTTTAATTCATACTATTTGTAGTGCTACCGACGATGCTCATAACACTGATGTGTCCGAAAATTTTAATTACTAACATCATTAATGTAAACATATTTAAACTCCTACTGTTTTTTATCATAACGCTTTTATCCCTAAACATACTTACCATAATATTTTCACTCATGCTCAGAAAGAAACATTTACCAAGTGTAATAAAAAATATATGTGGGTAGAAGATGATATTTATAGTTTTAATGATTATTATACGACTCGTTTACGGTTATGCTTATGGCCTGGGAGTTTACCATAACCATAAGTAAAGGACCAATTCGGTTCTGGCACTTCGCCGGCCGCTGCCGCGGCACGCTCGCTACGCTCGCTCGGCTCTTGCGTTGGGGTCACAGTTCTAACATAACCTAAACCAATAATTAGGAATAGGACCGATTCGTTACTGGAACTTGACTGAATGATTGGAGCAGGACTCTGGTTTTGCTCGCTCGGCTCGTGCGTTATATGTTATACCTACTTACCTACATGTTATGTAAAAACAAAGTTACGAAAACTTTATGTATTTAATATTGATTATAATAAATAAAAATAAATCTAAACAAAAAAAATATGACTTTGAATAATAGTATGAACGATGGTTATGTTGAGAAAATATAGGAAAACAAATAAAAGTGTAAAAGATGTTTATTGCTACTGACTTTATGCAGTTGAATGTTTCGGAATTAAAACATTAGTGACAAATATTTTAGGAGTTGCGATTGTTAGGATAAAAAATTTTAGGAAGAAAATTTTCGGATTTCCAATTATCGGAGTTGAAATTTTAGGTGAACTTTGGCGCACCCTATTTTAAGTTGTATCAATAGAAATATTTTCATTTTAAATTCGACGTTCATAAATCTTTATCTCGGTCTGGGTGTGAGTGAATGAGTGTTTGCGTAGATTCAGATACCGTAGATACAAGTTACGAACTTAGTTAGGGGTCAGTTACTGTAATGAGATGATGGAGTGAATGATTATGTTATGTTATAAGTGCCTTATAGAGGCCTTTACTGAATAAATGATTTTTGACTTTGACTTTGAAATAAATCGACAGTATAATCTTGGATATTACTTATCATAATAAATAAAAAGTAACAAAATAAAAAGCACAAAATGTTCACTAAAACTAACAAAAAAAATAATTGAATTGCAAAACAAACATTTTCAACTTCAAATTCAACAAAAAAAATCCAAACTGCTAAACCCAGAAAATTTCAGAACAAGAAAAAAAATAGCAACGGAATCTCGAAAACCTTAGCACATCTATATCTAGGTAACTACGCGTCTGAAAGGGATGGATAGACACGAAACTGCAATGAGGAAAGAGGACAGAAAATACGGGTAGATTTCAAATTGTCGCCATTGCAATATTCGAGATTAAAAGTTACGCCTCGGTTGATACCGAAAATTCCTGTACAGTCACCTGCACAAGTGTTTTGTACGAATATTTTTGGAGGGAAAACATTTTTTTACACTATTTTAGTTATCACGTTTTGAACTTATTATTATAACTACTAAATACGGGACTTAACGTGAAAAAACACATGTTTTATGGAAAAACACAAAAATGTTTTTATAATTGTAAAATAGTGTTTTTATAATTGAATCATTTTTTGTAAAGAAAAGTTAGTAGGACATTCCAACTGAATGGGTACTACCGCATTGACAAATTCTGCTGCCAAACAGTAGTGCGAAAACTTTGCAGGGCAATGTTGTCAGCGAAATGACAGGGCACACGAAACATTTTTTTAACCGTTTTTTTATTGTCTATATCTATACTAATATATAAAGCTGAAGAGTTTGTTTGTTTGTATGTTTAAGTCTCAGGAAGTACTGATCTGATTTAAAAAAATAATTTGGATAGCCCATTTATCGAGGAAGGCTATAGGCTATTTTTATCCCCGTATGCCCACGGGAACGGGAACTACGGGGGTAAAACCGCGGGGCGCTGCTAGTATTAGATAATAGTACAGAATCCAGTAGTCCGACTCGCTCTTGGCCTTATATTTTTCGGTAGAAAAGGAGGAATTTTTCGTATTCTTTTTATATTTTGGTAGAAGTAAATTGGATTGTTTTTGCAAGCAGCGTTTAGTAACACCTCGTTGACTCCCGTTGTCATTGCTTCGATTCGGTTGTGTTTGCGTTTTATTTTTTCTAATTTTGTTTCCTCTGTCGAACTTTATTGTATTATTGTATTTTCTTTTTTTTTTTGTTTATCTGAACTGATTTTCTGAATTGATTTTGTTAATAACCTATTATTTTGTGTATTTGACTTTTTTACTTATGAGAAAAGTTCTTTTTCAATAAATAATCAAAAAGTATGGCTCCCAAAAATATATTATTAAACCGACATATCACACCTAAATAATTATCGAAATTTTTTTGGTTACCTACACTGGGAATCGAACTTACAACCTTTAACATAGCTACCACTGACACCCAAATCCATTTAGAACCATTCGCTCATCAATTAATTTGTAAAATTCAAATTTTGTTCACGACTATACATTACCGGTACAAATAAAGGTAAAAAGAGGGTAAAAGGTACAATTGTACCTTATCTGTACCTATACCGGTACAAATTGTCAAAGTAATGTCTTTAGAACAATTCACAAAGAAATTTTTACTGTAAGTACATAGTTTTAAAGTATAATTTTACTTTTTAACGGCTAGGCTGTCTAGTGTTGAATTCTAGCGACGTAGTACGCGCTAGTTCAAACATATTTGAGTTATTTTTTTATTTTCCAAATATTAGTGATCCGTATATCGAGGATGTTTTACCCGCGTAGTTCCCGCTCCCGTGAGAATATGGGAATAAAATTATGCTAAAAACCTTCCTCCTGAATCACTCTATCTGTTAAAGAAAACCTCATCAAAATCCGTTGCGTAGTTTTAAAGATCTAAGCATACATAGGGACAGACAGCGGGAAGCGACTTTGTTTTATACTATGCAGTGAGAATTGTATGTATAAATTTTGCTATTCTGACCATATTATTACCTCTTTTTTGTCGATTAAATATGTGTATCCTACTAATATTATTAAACCGAATGTTTGTGAGTGTGGATGTTTGGATGTGTCGGATGTTTGTTCCTCTCTCACGCAAAAACTACTGAATGAATTTCAATGAAATTTCTCATACCTAGGAATAACATACATAGGATACTTTTTATACCAAAATTCCCACGGGATAAGGTTCCACGCGGGTAAAACCGCGGGGCATAGCTAGTAGTATACTAATTTAAACAAACAATAGAGACATTCCCCCATATATCACTTCAACACGTTATTAAAGTTATCGTGAACGAATCTTGTTTCATAATCATTAAGGCTACATGGCTCGTTACGCGGTTAAAAACCATATCGTCACTATGTATAATAATATGGGAGGGGTAATTTGACAATCATTTAGTGGTTATAAAGGGGTAATTTATGTTTACGTTAAGATTAGATTAGTTTAAAAGTTTATTCCGTAAGGTTGCGGGTTCGATTCCCGTGCGGGATGAATATTTGTGTGATCCACAAATTTTTATCTCGGTCTGGGTGTGTGTGTGAATGAGTGTGTGTGTAGTGAATGATTATGTTATGTTATTTATTTAGTTTGGGAGTTAATCAATGTCGAAAAACTTACAAAGAAGAGTTTAAATCCTACTTATTCTTACTAAAATAAACGGATACGTCTGATCCCAAAGTTTCCAAGGGATAAAACCATGGACACAGCTAGTAAATAAATAAATTAGTAACATTACATCAGAATTTGAAAATCTAATATATAAAATTCTCGTGTCACAGTTTTCGTTGCCATACTCCTCCGAAACGGCTTGACCGATTCTCATGAAATTTTGTGAGCATATTCAGTAGGTGTGAGAATCGGCCAACATCTATTTTTCATCCCGAAATTCCCACGGGAACTACGCGTGTGAAACCGCGGGGCGCAGCTAGTAAAATATAAAAAAGTAACTTTCCGTGGACACTCTGTAAAATTACCTAACCGTAAGATTAGGTATCTCTTAGAATGTTGATATATCCTGATAGTCCCATGGGAATTATGGGAATAAAAGCTTACTTTGCTTCGTATATTAGCTTTTTACGTGAGTTAAACAATTTCATGATTCTGTCAACGAAGTAAGTGTGAATAGTAAAAATTTAAAAATCCTAACGAATATACGAAAGTAACTCTGTCTGTTACCTTTTCACGGCTAAACTACTGAATCGATTGACTTGAAATTTGGTACAGGGGTAGCTTATGATCCGGGAAAGAACAAACGCTGTGTTTATGTTTTATCCCGAAAATCCCACGGGATCGGGAGCTACTAGGGCAAAACCGCCGGGCACAGCTAGTAATTTATAAATACTGACAAATTAAGTAACAACGCCATCTATTGGTACGATTTGCGACTACAAAAAGTTACAATAAAACATACGATTACTTATACACATAGCCATGGGAATTTCGAGATAAAAAGTATTCTATGTGTTATTCCTAGTTGTAAGGAACATCTGTACCAAAATTAATCTAAATCGATACAGTAGTTTTTCGCGAAAGAGTAACATACATTCAAACTTTCGCATTTTTAATATTAGTAGGATATCAAACAAACATCGGGAGCTTTATTATATATTACATTGTAAACATGTATCACTACATAGTATAAAACAAAGTCGCTTTCTCTGTCCCTATGTATGCTTAGATCTATAAAACTACGCAACGGATTTTGATGCGGTTTGTTTTAATAGATAGACTGATTCAGTGGGAAGGTTTTTAGCATAATTCTATCCCAATATTCCTACGGGAATGGGAACTACGCGGGTGAAACCGCGGGGCGATGCCAGTAAATTAATAAAAAGGTCTTATTAAATCAACTAACATTGAATTGCACCAATCAACACTTTACAATCGTGAGCCGTGCGATATGGTCAGTGAATATCTAACTAACCAGAAAATAACGCATTGTTAACAAATAACTAACGATAACGTTACAAATAACTAGTTATTATTGTTTAAGATTAGTTACTATTGGTTTTTGTTTTACGACTTAATTGTTTATGTACTTATGTATACTTAATATTGCAATGATGTTTGTTTGATTGAATTTTGTATGAGGTGAAATTGAAGGAACTACTGATTCGATTTCATAAATTATTAATTTAAGTATATAATTAGAGATAACGCGGGTTGAACCGTGGGGTATAGCTAGTCTAGTGTTCTTAATAAAAACTAATAAATATATATATAAAATAGGCAAAACAACACATTATTTTGTACATTGTAAGTCTCCATAAAATTCTACAACAATTTTATCGTTACAACTAAAATAATATTCACATAACGATATAAAAAACGTTACTTATCAACCGTAACCTTTCATTTTAACTACAACTACAAATTAACGTTACATAACTATATATTAGCGTTACAAAACTACAAAATTTATGAAAACAACGGTAAATGTTAACATAAATCTTTGTCATCAAATTAAACCGGACAAATTTACCCTCAAAATGTGTGTTTTGAACTGCTATAGGGCAGAAAGGGTACCGTAAAAAGTTCTCTTGGGTTCGTTCATAATTGTAAGTTTAACCGTTTCATGTGCTAAGTTTTTTATTGTTTTTATTGTTCGCTGTTAAAGTTTAACGGTTTCGTTTGGTGTAAAATAGTTTAGGCTCTGTATGGGTTGTTTTATTTGGGGTAGTTTTAATGTGCGGTTATTTTTGCTCCGTTTCAAAGACTGTATAAAGCGTGACTTGACCTCTTTCAACATTAAACCCCGTGACTGGGAAGAACTGGCAGAGGATAGAACTGAATGGAGAAGCTGCATTAAAGAGGGCCAAAAGACTCATGACAATGATTGGTTTAATAGGCTCGCAGTCAAAAGAGCCAAACGGCACGATGGTGACAATATTCCACCAGGGCCCTGATTCTCTAAACTATTAAGCTGTGACAATGCTACTCAGATGTATTTTAATATCAACATTATGGCCGTTTTTTTGACATTTGTTGTCATTTTGGTATTCCCTTATTGAAAACTACTCCGCTGACTCAATGGTTCCATAAAACTTAGATGGTTGTCATGGAAACAGTATTCTGACGTTTATTTGTCAAAATTTTTATAAGCAACAAAGACCACTGAGACACCATAGCCATATGAATAAATGTTAGCAGAATACCAAATTTCTGACACTCTCGTTATGGTGCCTCAATATCAACATATTGTCTGATCAATAATGTCAAATTGCAGACTTAGGCCCCTGTCTCATCACACGCCTGCACAAGGTGTGGACGCTGTTGCCGTTCCCGCATCGGTTTAACTAGTCACCGTAGAAGGTGTCACTCAATATCACCACACACTGCTTAAATCATCTGTTACAGATGTAGAGGCCTTTGATTGATGATGATTTTAGGTTGACTTTTATATAGTTTTTTTTATCCTACTAGTCCTACTAATATCCTACTTCGATTAATGTTATAAATGCGAAAGTTTGTATGTTTGTTTGTTACTCTTTCACGCAAAAACTACTGTATCGATTTAGATTAAATTTGGTACAGATGTTCCTTATAACTAGGAACACATAGGATACTTTTTATCCTGAAATTCCCATGGGATTGGGTTTCACGCGGGTAAAACTGCGGGGTGCAGCTAGTCACTTAATATACCTTAATCCCAAAAATGCACACAACATCGAACCCGCCACCTCAATTACGTCTAATGTATCCTCCATTAAATCTGCCACTATTCATAAAAACATATATGTATGCTAATCAAAATTTGATTGAATATGGCGCCCTCAGAATGATAAATGGATACCGTTTCTACTATTAAGGGGAACGTGAAAAAAGTATGTAACGCAAACATTGATGTACAAAAATACTAGATATACATTTAGTGGCTTAAAATCGTCCCTAAAAATGAGCACATAGTGTGCTCATTTGAAACAGTCGTTTTCAACTTTGAACTATCCGCGTATAAGTTTGAATTTACAGTCAAAATTGTTTATAGTATAGATTTCTTTTATTTACACGAACACTACACATTGAAATAAAACACTTAAACGGATTTTTGTCGTGGTTGTATTTTGTTTTACATTTTCTGACGTTTCAGATTCTTTACAGAACCCGTGATCACAGAAGACTAAGATAGAAGACGTCTGTACAAAGTAATGTAAAAAGTTTACTACCTTCAATATTTTGAATATCAGTTAAACTGACTCGCCAAAGGCCACCTTTACGAAGCACTTACGAGTATGAATTTCGAACGTGTATCTACCACCGATTCGGAAATTACATCAGCCGAGAAAAATCGGCAATAAACTCGCATTTGTAGATAATAAGTTTGCTCGCAAGAATCGGCAAAAAACTTGCGTATTAGATTTGTTAATGATCGTATATCTTGATGTTTTCTACATCAATGTACGGCCCATCGTGACACTCGTATCTAGATAACGTGACAAGACAAGAACGTGACAAAAAATATACTGTCACGCCGCGTAAATTAAGTGTAAGGCGTCACGTATGGTGGTTTAATTATTTATTTTTGGTTTTTTGTTTTTGTTATTATTTTGTCTTGGAAGAGTCTTGTGACAGGATAAGTGGACGGATTTGCAGTTTTGCCCAGCAGTGTGATACAGGTTAAAAGAAATAAGATTTTTAATTACATAGTTTGTGTAGTGTATGGTGGACGAGGCTCTCTCATTCCATTTAAGAGTTGAGTATATTTCGAAAGGCTATCTCTTCTCCGTAGTCAAAACCATTGAACAAGCAATATCACTATTTCCTTTATTTTCATCTATTGGAGTCGACACGCTAAGAAGGAGAAGTGTATTTGTGTCTGAGGTTCTAGGTTCGATTTCAGAGAGTAGTCTTTGGACATAACGTGACATATTTCAAGTTATAGGTGTTTTTATGGAAACAGCAAAGAAAATCAAAAAATCTTTTTAAATTATTTCATCAAAAATTTCAAGCTAAAAAAAGCCATGAAAATGAAATTTAAAATGAATATTAAACCGACCCCCATCTAAGAAGGTATTAATATTTTACAACCCCAAACGAGGGGTAGCATATTACGTACTGACAAGACTGTCTTATATTATGTATGTATATAAAATACATTACCGAACTCATAAAAAATATTATGGCTTCAGCATAATGGTATCAAACTTTGGTAATGTTCGCATAATAAACCTAATTTTTCTTTAAAACTTCATATTTTATAAGCGCCTCGGTTTTACTCGTCATTCTCTATCTTGAAGTAATTTTGGGATAAAAGAATCGTATGTGTTATTACTAACCGAAAGGATCATTTAAAAAAAATCAAAATTCTATTCTGTAATAACATTATTTTTTAACTGTGGCTTTTTAAAGCCAAACTTCAAACTAGATTCGAACCTACTAGCCTCTCACATACTGTCTCCAAATGTTGCTGAGTTAAAAGTTTTAAACGTATTATAATTATGCATTATAATATTAAAATTTTGGTATAAAAAGTATACTGTCGCACAAACCTAAGTAGTTAGTATTTTTATTATATTTTTATAGCTAGCAATATTCGTTAAACATTATATCATATTGAACGTGTTAAAATATCCTACAGAACGAAATAAATCATCCCCTAACACACAACCTCTTTTTATCAATAATACAAGTAGGTTCACAAGGAAAACATAATTCTCACATAGTGTTGCAAATTTTATGTGATATCAAGATTGGGGAGGAAAAGGGATACCGCCATATGTGTGAGTGAGACGGAAGATTGCGGAAAATAACCCCACATAAACAAGATTAACTTTTTATGTTATTAATATTCTGATATTTTGGATTTGGCTATATTTATTTATGTATTTACAAGCGGCGGTTTCACCCGCGTAGTTCCCGTTCCCGTAGGAATATGGGGATAAAATAAAAAACTTCCCATTGAATCACTACATCTATTAAAACAAACCGCATCAAAATCCGTTGCGTAGTTTTAAAGATCTAAGCATACATAGGGACAGACAGCGGGAAGCGACTTTGTTTTATACTATGTAGTGATGATACATCGCAATAATAGGATAGTTTCCTGGGTAAGCAAAATGCGATTCTAATTTTTTTAACATAACATAACATAATCATTCACTCCATCATCACACAGTAACTGACCCCTAACTAAGTTCGAAGCTTGTATCTAGGGTATCAGAAACTACGCACACACTCATTCACACACACCCACAGACCTAGATAAACATTTGTGGTTCACACAAATATTCACCCCGCACGGGAATCGAACCCGCAACCTTACGGATGGCAGTCCGGCATGGTGACCACTCTGACATCGAGGTCGTCAAAATAAATCAAATAAATTGATGTTTTCTTTCTATATTGCCGTAAATTACTATAAAGAACCAATTTATACTCCAACAACTCGAATCAAACAAATATAAAAGCAACCAGAGACAATATACAAGAAAACAAACAATTGAAAACATAGATTGAAGTTCTCATATGAAAATAAACTAAAAAACTATTTTAAAGAAAAATAGACTCTTAACTTAGAACGAGAATGTTTCAAAGAAAACCACATGATTCTAGCACTTGCAAATATTATAAGTTTGATATACCAATTTAGCTTCTATTTGGATATTAATATGGCACTTATTTGTATGAAGTTTTCATGATTTTCTTCTTCTTTATTAAACACTAGTAGCACACGGTTTCACTCGCGTAATTCTCACTACTGAACCAATTGATTTGGTAAAGGAGTAGCTTATAACCCGAAGAAGGATATAGGCTATGTTTTATCCCGAAATTCCGGATCGAGAATTATGCAGGTAAAACCGAGGGACACAGTTACAAAATATCAGTATTTTAAAACGACTGCCATCAGACCTTCATAACCCAGAAGGCGATACGACATCAATAAAAAATCCTATTAATTTAAATCCTAATATATTTGTCACAAACAAAATCCTGAAAAACAGAATCCAATCTGAAAATGTGAATAAGCGAGTGTCAGTAAAGACGTATGTCACACATAAAACAGCTCTAAATCTCATAATAAAAGTTATATTCAATGAACTATAAAAATTATGTGACTCTTTTATTATCAAAGAAAATAAAACTGAATTCAGTGAAAATAACTAGAGAGATTGAAATGTGAGATTTAAGAATTTCATAGTCAAAGTAAAAAGAGTTAGAGCCCCCAAAAGTCTAACATTTGGTTTAACCAAAAAATGTCGTTTAGCCCTCTGGGTTGTGAAGGTCTGATGGCAGTCGCTTCACGTAAAATACTGACATTTCGCCAAATCTGGTTAAACTGAAAGCCGACCCCAAATAGACATGGGATAAAGGTTCGGAAAAGAAAGAAATAATAGTAAAAAATAATTCTACCAGGTCAATTATATACACCGGTAATCAAATCTATGTTATAATAACCTTATCAATTAATAAGTAAGGATCCCTACTAATATCATAAATGCGAAAGTAACTCTGTCGATCTGTTACCTTTTCACAACTAAACTACTGAACCGATTGACTTGAAATTAGGTACAGGGGTAGCTTATGATCCGGGAAAGAACATAGGCTATGTTTATAATTATTTAACAAAACGGGATGTTCGTACGTACTTATTAAAGTCGAAATCCTCGATCATCGAACATCCCGTTTTGTTAAATAATTATATACGATGAGGTACGTTTCGTTTAATAATAAAATAGGCTATGTTTTATCCCGAAATTCCTACGGGGTCGGGAACTATTCGGGTGAAACCGCAGGGCGCACCTAGTTTTACAATATGACTTTATAATTTTACACATGCTATTATTAATTTGAGAGAGTTTATATTTTTAGCATACTAGAATAATGTACCTTCCTTTTCCCGATAGAATTGTCTAAATCAATTCAGTAGTTCCTTAGATAAATATGCAAATACTAACTCTTTGCAATATAATAAACTGTACAAAAAGATTTATTCAATTTTCACTAAAACAAAATGAATACATTTCAATAGAATATAAAACCTTTCTGAAGCACTCAAAACATCAAAAGGAAAGATTTTAATAAACAAAACTTCTTAAAAACAGTTAGATTATATTCACAAAGTAATGATTCAGAAAGCAAAGGAAAAGAGAAAGGATAAAACAAAACGCTCTCGCTACCCTACATTCAAATCTAAAACAGGCCTTTTCTAACAGGTTAATATCAAAAGTTTTCACGAATAGACTCACCAGGAAACTTTCCGTGTTCCATCCATTGAGACATAAAAGCTGAGCTTTCTTTTTAACGTAAAAAACTTTAACAAAACGTACCCCGTTGTTGGAGAAACTTTGAAAGAGTGGGCTCAAAGTGATACCCTGTGAGACACCGTGCTATATATTGTTGTAAGTAGGTACGACTGTAAGTCAGTTTAAATTGTTGTGGACTTCAATACTTTGTAAAGTAAAGACTGGAGAAAAGATTTACTTTGACCTTTTCTTAGTTTTTTTTTCGTTGTTTTTTTCTGTTAGAGTGGACCGTATCGGAAGCTTGTTCGAATTCTTGGAAAAGGATGATTATTGTTGTTTTTTGTGTTAGGAATTTTGTCTTTGATTGTAATTCTTGATTGAGTTTAAAATTAAATTATTATTTTTTTATAAACATCTCTCTTTTCAATATAAAATGTATTGTTTTTGTATTTATTTATTTAGGTATAATAGTGACTGCTGTGAATTTGTTGTTCATCAATAGATTCAGAATTTTGTATATTACCTATATCTAAGTTATAACAAAATAATAATTATCCACTTAGTTAATCTCAATTACAGTAAAGCAAACTTTGTAAAACGTAACAAAGATAATCTAATATTTAGACTACCATATCACCATATCACCTCAGTATTATCTCTCTATCAAAAATATGATACATTTCCTCTATCAACTCCTTCCTTACGTTTCAAATCAAAATCGTTTTCTAAATAAATCTCATCTCTCACAACATTGCACAAATGAAGAATGAAACCATACTGTTACCTAAGAGTGTTAATAAAAATAAAATCTTACAATTCCTTAACGATAGCGCTGGGATTAATGTTAACACCCTGACTTGCTTTATCGCGTTCAAAATAACGAAATGTATTTTCAAGTTGGTGTTATAACGACTATTATGGTTTGATCCGATTTTTATGTTTTATTTGATGTCGTTCTCATTTTTCCATTGTATTTATAGTGTCTTCTTTTACAATATTTACTAAACATAATTTGTTATGTTGTATTTATGTTATTACTTAGCCGAGGACCGCAATACTTGGAAGACAATGGGGGAGACCTTTGCCCAGCTGTGGGACAGTATAGGTTAAAAAAAATGTTATTACTAGTTTTATTACGCAGTTTTTATGTTATCACTACATATTATAAAACAAAGTCGCTTTCCCTGTATCTATGTTCCTATGTATGCTTAGATCTTTAAAACTACGCAACGGATTTTGATGCGGTTTGTTTTAATAGATAGAGTGATTCAGTGGGAAGGTTTTTAGCATAATTTTATCCCAATTTTCCTACGGGAACGGGAACTACGCGGGTGAAACCGCGGGGCGCCGCTAGTTATTAAAGTAACTAAAATATGTACAATAAGTTATTGTATAACTTATTTCTTTATTAGTGGATGCTCACGTCATTAGAAAATAACTATCTGAGAGCTAATTTGCAATCCGTTTAGTGGTGATTTGAGCAGTGTTGATATAGATCAGTCAGTAAGTTGCCTTCAATATCTAATATATAAAATTCTCGTGTCACAGTTTTCGTTGCCATACTCCTCCGAAACGGCTTGACCGATTCTCATGAAATTTTGTGAGCATATTCAGTAGGTCTAAGAATCGGCCAACATCTATTTTTCATCCCGAAATTCCCACGGGAACGGGAACGGGAACTACGCGTTTGAAACCGCGGGGCGCAGCTAGTAATAGATATATTCAAATTAAATATTTCTTTAACTCTTCACCAAGGAGAAAAGAAAACATAAAATAAATCAAACAAAACCACAACATTCGACGACTATCATTCAATTCTTACAATATTCTGATAACTAGATTTGGTAGAACACCCATCGCCGTAAACAAAATGTAAGTAAAACAATAACGTTTGTTACGCAACGTGAAACAGTTTTGTAATACGTGGAATGTTAAGATGCGGACACACTATCTACAGCATTTATATTTATCTAGCAGATACTCGTGGTTTCACCCGTATAGTTCTCTTTCCTGTGGGAATACGGGGATAAAATCTCTTTCTAATGGTGAAAGAATTTTTGAAATCGGTTCAGTAGTTTCGGAGCTTATCACTACATAGTATAAAACAAAGTCGCTTTCTCTGTCCTTATATCCCTATGTCCCTATGTATGCTTAGATCTTTAAAACTACGCAAAGGATTTTGATGCGGTTTGTTTTAATACATAGAGTGATTCAGTAGGAAGGTTCTAGCATAATTTTATCACCATATTCCTACGGGAACGGGAACTACGCGGGTGAAACCGCGGGGCGCCGCTAGTTCGTTATAAACAATCAAATCTTTCCTCTTTATAATATTAGTTTAGATGTAGATGAGCATTCTACAAAGGAGAAATCGCACAAAGAACTAAGGGACCCTAACTGGAGAGGTTTAGTTGCGGAAAACTGCTTGCTTGTCTTGAAAGCAATGAGCATTCTAGCGAATTCGGTTTAAAAATCCAACATTTTTCTAGTTATTAATATTCTTCTTTGCATGTCGACTCATATTTTTGAGGGCGATAAATCGGCCACCAATGTATTACCAACAGTAACTTTGTTAAGATGTTACTATTTAACTTATAATTACAGTGTTCCCTATAATAATCATGTTATTTAAATTGTAGCGATTTTTAACCCCCGACGCAAAAAGAGGGGTGTTATAAGTTTGACGTGTCTGTGTGTGTGTGTGTGTGTATCTGTCTGTCTGTGGCATCATAGCTCCTGAACGGACGAACCAATTTTAATTTAGTTTTTTTTTTTATTAAAGGGGCCTTACGTGCGAGTGTTCTTAGACGAAATGATGTTTGATGAAAATCGGTTGACCCGTTTAAAAGTTATGGGGGTTTGAAAGTAATTGTGTTGGGGGGTTTTTAAATTTTTAATTTTTGTCTCTATGCTTGGCTGTGTCCGATAAAGTTAAAAATGACAAAAGCTAGCTATTCTGTTACAAGTGAATGCTCAAATATATCAGCACCTTTAGGAAAGGGTAAGTCTTACAATTTTAACCCCTAGTTAAGGGTTGGGGTCAAAAATGTCGGTCGCTATAGGCCCCAACTTTATTGCGGCTCGGAGGTTAGATACCTACATAAGGCGGGGATTTGTCGATAGATTTTCTATCGATAAAATTAGGGTTGGATAGGATTAGGTTTACATTCGTATTTTTTCAATTTACCTTTTTTTATTTAGTACATTTACTGGGTTATTTATTATTGGAATAGAGCTAGTTTAAATTGATTGAATTTTTTTGAATCTTCGGTCATAGTATGAAGATTGAAGTAAAATATATAGCTGTTGGTTTTCATAAGTATAAATAAATAAATAAAAGGGTATTTTTAATATTTTTTTCGAAACAACATCGAGACACGGATTGCCACTTAACTAAACAGCATATTAGCAATTAAGATCCTTTAAATTGCCATCAAAATGACGGAATATGATCTATAGTTTACAAAGAACTCACTTCATAAAAAAACGATACAAAAAATAATTATTTACAAAACAAAACACCTAATTAGAAAGAAATTACTTCAAACGGGAAAGTGTTTAAAAAAAACGACTTAATAATTACGATTAATTTCAATTTGAATCTTAAAGGAAATTCGCTTTTAAATACTCTCTATTTAAGGAAGATTTTCCTTTAAAAGTACCCCTGGGAACGACCAGATGTCCATTTCGCATCACTTTAATTAACATCTTTGAGAAATTTTACATTTTATTGAAATATTTGACAAGTACCTTTGAAACGAAATAAACTTATTTATTTATCAGTGAATTTGTAGAATATATATTCTGTTGCTTATAATTTAATTTTATTTGCTTTGATATGTTTAAAACTTGTGTTTTTGATTAGATTTTCGTTAAAATATTTTAATTTAATTAGATTCCTGCGTGCGGGACATATTTTGGAGGTTTGTGTATGTAATTTAATTTGTGTGTACATATATTGAAATAAAACTAATTTATAATAGATTTTTGTTGTGATCTTAATGTTGTTTTACATATCAGTTTCGTTGTTAATGTAGTTTTATTTGAATGTGTAGTGTAAAAAATAAACTCAGCTGTCCAGTATCCGATGCTGGTACAGCTACAGCTGAGCTGACCACCCGTTGTCAAAATTATAATTTTAAGTCAACGTATGTATGTAATTTAAATACCTCTTGTGTTTATTTTTACAATAAACGTCTTTTTATTTTATTTAACTCTTCAACATAACAAATATAGTTTCAATTCTTTTTTAATTTTCACTTTATTGCCAAAATAATTTAATAAAAAATATCGATAAAAATTATCGATAAAATCCATCGATAACATCCCGTCCTTATTCCGCGACAATAATAGTGGCCCGACTATTTTACGAGGGCCTTTTTATTCAAATCACCACTTTCCAACGAAATAAGCAATATTTGAGACCTCTATATATCTCAGACCTTTACTATATAACGTCGATAGGTATTTCCGAAATTCGATTCAATAAAATATATGGGAAATAATATACGGTGTAAATTACAACAGAATTACGTTAAAGGGTTAAAATATTCTTTTATGTAAAATTGGTTATTCAATTTGGTTTTATTGTTATATTAAGGGCCTATTTCACCATCTTCAAGTAACGTTCCAAGCTACTCACATGTTTTGTCATTGTCACTTGACATAAAGTAAGGAAGAGAGAAAACTAACTTTTCTTGGTGAGTAAATTTACTTGAAGGTCGTGAAATAGAACCTCAGTTTTATGTAACTTGAAGTAGTGGGTTCAATTTCTAGACTAAGCGATACATGTTAGTTATTTTCTAGAAATGGCTTAAGTTTGAGATCACCAAAATGCATCGGGTAAGCATGTTACGCCTTTTCCTCACTGTATTAATATTATTATTGAGAGATAATCTCATCTAGAATGATCAAATAATCAGCCACTACATCATCTCATTATAGTAACTGACCCCTAACTAACTTCGTATCTTGTATCTAGGGTATCAGAAACTACGCACACACTCATTCACACACGCTCCCAGACCGAGATAAATATATGTGGTTTACACAAATATTCGCCCGCACGGGAATCGAACCCGCAACCTTACGGATGGCAGTCCAGCATGGTGACCACTCTGCCGTCGAGGTAGTCAAATATGGTTTAGTTCTTCACTAATTATAACGTGACCAAGAAAAATAACATACATACACCTTGGGGTTAAAAGTCATAAAAACCACAGCTTTTCACCCCTAAGTAGATTAACCCAAAAACTTTCAATTTATTCAACCCCCTCTGCCAAACTCAGAAGAAATTGTGCGAAAAAAAAACTTAAAGCATATTAAAATTAACGTTGATAACTTTGAGTCTACTCATTATAAATGATACGGTCGTTTTTATAATAAATCTTAACTTTGTTGAGTTTTCACCGCGTTGTACATATAATATTAAGGGGTTGGATTCTGAGGAATTTCCCTACTTGCCCTTGTTTTCATAACTTAAATTTACTGCTGCAATGTGCTGAAAGTTTATGTGGGTACTTCAAAATTCTTTTTGTTTTAAAATTTAATGAAAATACCTATTAATAATACAAGTATTAATAATAATTAATTATAATACAAGGCTTTTATCTTCGTCATTTGTCTGCTATATTGAAGGTCTTGGATACAATTCCTGGGTTGAGCAATGTCATGAGAATACAATTATTAATTCTTGGACATTGGAGATACTGAATTCGATTCATGGGTTGAGCAATCTTCTTCTTTGCGTATCGACTCTAATTTTTGAGGACCAAAACTCGGCCACCGATATAGCGCTATCAGTGGGCTGAGCAATGTCATGAGAATACTTAAATAATACTTAATAATCACCACACTCGACATGCATGTTGGTGATTTCAAATCCTAGTCATATTTTGAAACTAACAGATGCTGAAACTCGGTATAGAAGTGTTTCTATCTCTAGTAGATATACCAAGTAAGTATTACAAAGAGGGGGGTACCATTAATCTGACGCTGACCGTACCAATACTCGTAGATACTGCTCAAACCAGGCACCGAACCCATACCAAAACCCATACACATATAAAACAAAAGTACTCACATATAACAACAAGCGACGCGTTAGCCCGGATGACCTTATGCATCTGAGCAGGTCCGACCTGGCACTGGTACTCCGCATCATCTTCCAAGGTCACATTGACGATACGCAGGTTGTATACCCCATGGCGACGGTCCCCGAACATCGTGTAGCGAGGATACCCCGGGATTACTGAGGAGAAACCTGGAAGAAAAGGAATATTTTAATATGGTGAAGAACATCTACATTGAAGGAGAAAATCATATGACAACCTCGATGTCAGAGTGGTCACTATGCCGGACGCCATCCGTAAGGTAGCGGGTTCGATTCCTGGGTGAATATATGTGTGAACCACAAATGTTTGTCTCGGTTTGGGTGTATGTGAATGAGTGTGTGCGTAGTTTCTGATAACTTAGATACAAGTTTCGAACTTAGTTAGGGTAATGAGATGATGTAGTGAATGATTATGTTATGTTTGTAACGAATAGGCTACAAAACTACTGAACTGATTTGAAAAATTCTTTCACTATTCGAAAGCTACATTCACCCTGAGTAACATAGGCCATATTTTATCCCGGTGTGCCCACGGGAAAGAGAGAAAACGCGGGTGAAACTGCCAGTCACTGCAAGTATTTCATAAAATAAAATTGTTTGGACATTACAAGTAAGGCTACTTCAACCCCTTTAAATAAGTTAAGTATGCTAACACCATAATCTGGGACCTATAAGTACTAATATTAGGCTTAGTTATAATTATTAAACCTTATTGATATCTTTGATTTACACGAACACTACACATTGAAATAAAACACTTAAACGGATTTTTGTCGTGGTTGTATTTTGTTTTACATTTTCTTATCTGGTAAATTCACAATGTATTTAAAATTATATTCAAAATATTGAAGGTAGTAAACTTTTTACATTACTTTGTACAGACGTCTTCCATCTTAGTCTTCTGTGATCACGGGTTCTGTTAAGAATCCGAAACGTCAGAAAATGTAAAACAAAATACAACCACGACAAAAATCCGTTTAAGTGTTTTATTAAACCTTTCTTGCAGTATTAAAAATTCCAATAAAGTAGGAATGTTTTTTTGTCCTTGATGCACCACTTTGAGTACTTCAAAAAATTGCGATCTAGACACATTAAGACTAATAAGCAATTTCACTTTAACTTAACCTAATAAAATGTTTATATTAAGAACTAGCTGTGCCCCGCGGTTTCACTCGCATAGTTCCCGGTCCCGTGGGAATTTCGGGATAAAAAGTATCCTATGTCCTTCTCCTGGTTATAATCTACCTCCCCACCAATTTTCAGCCAAATGAGTTTAGCCGTTCTTGAGTTATAAATAGTGTAATTAACACGAATTTCTTTTTGTATAGATGTGCCCATCGGCACTTTTCTTATTTTTTTCATTAAGGCGAAATCACTCTGTTCATGTGTTCCTTACCATAGTAGATACACTGCACTTTAACACTATTCACTATCACTACTCTAATACAAAAGGTTTTGTAGGAATTTATTGTAAACGAATTTGTTTTACTGAAACTTCAGATTTGTCATGAAAACGGACTTTACGTACTAAAATTAGGTCTCGTATAGATTGTGTACCTAGTACTTAATAACCCCAGTCTGTGACACAAGTAAACCCACAGGCCAAAGCTCGTATATCGCCCCGAAACAGGAATTTATGTAAGTCGGAATTATAGAGCAAGCATGTGTTGTGTTCTAATTCACGTCGGGCGCCCAATCGATGGACTAATGTATCTGGACAGAGCATTTTGGCTTGGTTGAAGGGATAAGCGAAATATTCTTAAATTGAATTTTTAAAGTATACTAGCTGCGCCCCGCGGTTTCACCCGCGTAGTTCCCGTTCCCGTGGGAATTTCGGGATAAAAAGTACCTTTTCACGGCTAAACTACTCAACCGATTGACTTGAAATTTGGTACAGGGGTAGCTTATGGTCCGGGGAAGGACATAGGCTACGTTTTATCCCGAAATTCCCACGGGATCGGGAATTACGCGGGTGAAACCGCGGGGCACAGCTAGTAAATTAAAAAAGAGCTTTATCTCATATAGGACAATTAAAAGCTTTAGACACAGCTCAAAAGTCACTAAACAATATCCTGAAAATAGTTTTCAGTTTTCAGAAGAATTCACCAAAGGCATAGCTTTGCCTGTAACTTGAGCCACAATGCACCAAAAAGCTGAAATGCTCCGAATAACGTACATAGTTTCAGGCGGCCTTCAGTTTTCAGGGGTTAGTTAATGAACTTGATATAATAGTAGTTTTAATTAATTTATAAAGGTATATTATGTTATAACATAACATAATCATTCACTCCATCATCTCATTACAGTAACTGACTCCTAACTAAGTTCGTAACTTGTATCTAGGGTATCAGAAACTACGCACACACTCATTCACACACACACCCAGACCGAGACAAACTTACTGACTGATCAAGACCTATACGGATTGCGTTGAAAGGCACGCATATTATGACGTAGATATCCGCTTATCAAGAAAAAACGCGAGGCATACCTACTTTATAAAGAAGGAAGTATTAATAACTAAGCTTGCGTGATTTAACCACTTCAGGCATTACATAGTATAAAACAAAGTCGCTGTCGCTGTCTGTCCCTAAGTACGCTTAGATCTCTAAAACTACGCAACGGATTTTGAAGAGGTTTTCTTTAATAAGTAGATAGAGTAATTCAAGAGGAAGGTTTTTGTATAATTTTATCCCCGTAGTCTTACAGGAACAGGAACTACGCGGGAAAAACCGCGGGGTGCTGTATAAAACAAAGCCGCTTCCCGCTGTCTGTCCCTATGTACACTTAGATCTTTGAAACTACGCAACGGATTTTGATGTGGTTTTCTTTAATAGATAAAGTGATTCAAGAGGAAGGTTTTTGTACAATTTTATCCCTGTAGTCTTACAGGAACAGGAACTACGCGGGTAAAACTGCGGGTCGCTGCTAGTTTAATCGTTCATTCACACTGTGACGAATTCGTTTGTGATAAAACATTGCATTTATTATACGGTCTCAAATTGATTTATAGTTTTTTACATCATACTGGTAATTGGATTTACTATGGTTTTGCATGCGAGTGCTAGACTTGAGACTGAGAATTCGTTTTTGGAGAGAAAAGTAGGAAGATAAGTTTTTATATACTCAACATTAAATTAAAAATTTAAAAAACCCCCGACACAATTACTTTCAAAAACTTAATTAAAATTGGTTCAACCGTTCGGGAGCTATGATGCCACAGACATACAGATACACACACACACACAGACACGTCAAACTAATAACACCCCTCTTTTTGCGTCGGGGGTTAAGAATTAGGATTTATGAAAATTTTTAGTAGTTAATAACTAGCTTTTTTGCTCCGCGGTTTCGCTTATAATAGGGATGTCGACTAAAAAAATCTAATTAGTCCGTCACATAGATTTCGCAAAAATATTGCACACGTATTTTCTCTATTTTGATACAAACAAATAATTAAGACGATATAGTGCATAGAAAACCCGTGTGACTGATTTCATTTGATTTGATAATATAATGAGTGTATAAACAAAACCTTATTTCTTACTTAAACTATTATAATAAAATTCTCCTTACCCAAAGCAAACCCATCCTTCGCCCACTGCACCTGGCCAGCGAGGTTGGCCACAGCGCACTCCAGGACAGCCTCATTGCCCTCCTGGACCCGCAGGCTGCGAGGGACTACCCTGAAGTACTGTTGTTGGAACGCCTGTGTGGTGGCCAGCACTGGAAAAAGAGAGAGAGGTTGTTAGAAAGAGAAATACATACGAAAAAAATTGAAAAAAATACGAAAAAAGAAATTCAGACACTTAAGAGTTTGGAAATTATATGTTTCTTTTAATTATCTAGAATAGACTGTGACGACGTCATAATATAGTCATCTATACTAATATTATAAAGAGGAAAGATTTGTTTGTTTGTTTGTTTGTTTGTATAGGCTCCGAAACTACTGGACCGATTTCAAAAATTATTTCACTAATGGACAGCTAATTTATCAGTGCGTGACATAGGCTATATTTTATCCCCGTAATCCCACGGGAACGAGAACTATGCGGGTGAAACCGCGGGGAGCTACTAGTAAAATATAATAGCGCCAACATTTTGCACGGTCTTGGGTTCAAATCCCAGCTGAAGTAAAACAAATAATTGTATAAAATGTGTGTACTTCAGTACAAATTCAGTACAAATCGTACTTCTATAATCTCAAACACGTTATTCGACTTAAATTCTGACTTTTTAAGACGTTTCTAGATCATTAATAAATGTCAAAGTATTAAATAATAATATGTACTTAGATCCTAAGTTTTCTGACTATTTTAAATAATTAATAAATGACAAAGAACTACAAAACTAACAAATAAATACATAAAAATAATTGTCAAAAACATAATATTTTACAAGTAAATATTACAAAAAGAACCCTAACTTAACATTAACAACCAGACCCTTTATTTGAAAGCTAAAATAACAAAACTTATAAAATCAACAGCTGTTAGTCTCAAGTAGTAATTTATACAATTGGAGAGGCTTTTCAAAAACGATGCAGTCAATTAATGTCGATCAATAACAAAAAAAGTGAAAAATGTTATAGTAAGAAAAAATGAGAAATGTTATAGTCAAGTATGGTTTTAAGTGGTTCCGTATAAAAACTAGATTTGTTTTAATCATAAATATCTACACTGGTTTTAATCCATTACATAGTATAAAATAAAGTCGCTGTCGCTGTCTGTCCGTCCCTATGTATGCTTAAATCTTTAAAAGTACGCAACGGATTTTGTAGCGGTTTCTTTTAATAGATAGAGTGATTCAAAAGGAGAGTTTTATCCCCGCATTCTTACGGATGATACCGCGGGGCACAGCTAGCAAATAAGGGTTTTTCATCACACGTTACGGACCCCTAAACCCCTGACAAAAGGATGCACATTGGTGGCTAATACCGTCTAGTGGGTGTTGAGAGACACTTCGGCAGCGACGCACTACTGAGGTGAATGCACTGTGAGGGAGTGCTGTGTGGCGAAGGAGGAGCGATGAGCTGAGCGGTGAGCGGAGCGGTGAGCGGAGCGGTGAGCGGAGCGGGGGTGGTAGCGTGTTGAAATAGGTGGTGTTCTTTTGATAATTAATGTATTATGTTCATAATCATGTGTACAAAAGATATGAGAACTGAGATTTTAATTCTGCCTTACATAGCAATCGTATTGTGCATATACATATGTATTATAAGTTTTTTAAATAGACTACTTGATTGCAGCTCAGCTAATAAAATTTCCTACTTGATACAGCCTAAGATTGAACGTGCTCACCTAGAAGATAAGGCTCACTTGTAACTAAAATACACATAACATAATCACACACTCTTTCATCTTCATAAAACTGACTCCTAGCTTCAATCACTACACATATTCGTTACATAAATAATACCCACTCTACTTAGGATATAATAGCATGAACATATTTCATGTAATTAAAAAAAACTTTGCTATTTTGCAGCAATTCGACACTAACAGTATATCAGTAAGAAAATTAAGTGCTCACTGTTGTTATTAAATCAGATAGGATGAATTTTATAATCGCTACCGCTTATAACTCGAGCCAACCCTGAAGCACGATCCACTGAGGTTGACTAAGAAGAACCCTACATGCATCTAGTGCGTGAAATTTTAAATGGCGGCTATATTTTTGGAAAACATTTTTGAAAATCCTTTTAAAATTGAGAATTTTTATAGAGGTATTTTTTGATAAATATCTGTCAACTTTTTAGCAACATAACATAACGTAAACGTAACATAACGTAAAACAGACTTTAAAACATTTGGATGAGTAAATCTAATTTTAAAAAATACATGTCAAAGGATTTTGGAACTCGGTTAAAAAGAAAAGAAAATCTATATAAGTACCATCTTTAAAGAAGATACAACCCAAAAAGCTATCAAAAGAATAGTTCCAAACTCAAAAAGATAGAAAAACAAAATGTAAGCCGAAAAGAAGTTCGATTTTCAAAATAAATAAATAAGAATAAGCCGATAAAAGAGCCAATAGCATTAAAGTACAATCACATGTAACAACCAATGGCGTAAACGCTTTCTCGACCACAGCTAAGAGTTCTAAATTCAAATGAAACGGACCATTCGAAATACGGAATTATTGGCTATTGGACCGCAAGCGATTTGCAACTTTAACCCCTTATTTTATCGGCGAATTTCGTTTGAATGTTTTATTGAATGACGTAGGTTAGGCCAATTAAAATAATAATATGGTTACTTCTTAGGTTTTATTGCAAAAATATACTGAAAAGGATGTGTGGATAACTAAACAACATGTGTGGTTTAAAATATTTTTTGCTTTTAAAAACGGTAGAATAGCGCTTTATTTTGAAATTGGTTTGGGCTTGACACAATAAATAAAAATGAACAAAAATTGTTTAACAATATTTTTGTGATATTTTTTTAAGCTTATGTGACGGTTTATTTGACAAAAAATACTAGGCCCTCCGATATCTGTCTACACAAATATTATAAAGAGGAAATATTTGTTTGAAACGAATAGGCTCCGAAACTACTGAACAGAGTTTAAAAATTCTTTCTATAATAAAAAGCTATGTTATCAGCATAGGCTATATTTTATCCCTGTATTCCCACGGGAATGGGAACTACACGAGTGAAACCGCGGGGCGCTGCTAGAAACAAATATGTTCATTTTTATAAATATTCGTCCTGATCAGGAATCGAAAACGCAACCTTCTTCAAAAGGTAAATAAGTACAGGTTACAAGCAAATATCGTTTGAAAATTAAAATTAAATTATCCAGTTTGTAAAATGTGAATACTAATCCCGTGGGAACTTGGGATAAAGAATACTCCGTGTGCTCCATGCACTATTATTGTCATATTTAAAAGCAAAATCTGTATCAAATTCCATATAAAACATTGTAGTATTTTTTACTATACAACATATAAGGCCACATACACGGCCGTATCTAAAATATATATATACCATAAAAGATACCAATATCCAATCCAATCCACAACCATAAACAAACTTTTGGAGAAAAAAAACTAATTAAACGATGGCCGAAGTATCAAACGTAATAAAAACTTATCCAAAGGGGATGTCAGCGGGAAAACCCCAAAGAAACTCCAGGAAATATCCCATGCGAAAAGTGGGAAGTAGGTACTTAGTGGGACGAAGTTTTTTAAGTCAATTATAGTGACGTTTCAATTATGGTATTTTTTGTTTGGTTTTTGAAGTTAGAGTAAGGTTTCTTAGTGGTATGAAATAACTTTTTGAAATATGTTTCAAATAATAGTTATTTATGGTACAAGCGAGGTAAGTTGGTGATTATTTCCGAGGCGCTATTGAGGCCCGAGCCGACAGGCGAGGGTCTGAAGATAGCCAAGGATAGTAATCATCAATACACGCGTGTACCATACAACGTTTTTCAACACATTTGCGAAGAAATTATCATTTTGCGCTAATAAATAAACAGTTTTTCTATTCGCGCGCATCCAACACAACAATGGTGATCGGCCAAAGACTAAAAAAATATACTTATTAAAAAAAATGAATGAATAGAATCGACCATAGACCTACCAAAAGTAAGGAAACATAGTTGAAGTTTGTTTTTAAAATGTATGGACACAATTTTTTTGGTATCGAAACTTTTTTAAAATGAAAGCAATATAAAAAAACAATCTATAACGCACTAGTGAATAAAACGTGTCATTATTCAACTGTTTTTGCACAAATAAGAGCCACTTTATGAGCAAGTGTGTTGAAATATTATTTAATTAAAATCAACATACATTATCTATAAACTGTAACTCACTCCCAACGCAATTTAAATTTAAATTAGACTTTCATTAAGCTAAATTAAAACCTTATTTTTAACAATCATTGAAGCGATAACGCCGGCCATTACACAAATTTAAACTCACATTAAATAAGTTTGTCTCTTTTATGGGACTAAGTTATAAAGAAAGTTTAAAAAATATACTTTTTTACGCTTATAAAGGTGGCCATTGACGAGCCAGTCGAACTGATCAGTCCAGATATAAAACTGTGGCGTCACTCCAAAAGTTTTAAGGTGTCAGTTTAACTGATCAGTTGAACTGGCGTCCATCTAAAAATGGTCGTCAATCACCGGAGCGATTCCAGATTCCAGTGGGGAAATCTAGTTGGCCAAAAACTTTTGGAGTGACGCACAGTTCTATATCCGGACTGATCAGTTGAACTGACTCGTCAGTAGCCACATTCAGGTCAACTAGATTTCCCCACTGGAATCTGGAATCGCTCCGGTGATTGACGGTCATTTTTGGATGGACGCCAGTTCAACTGATCTGTTAAACAGATTCGTCAATAGCCACATTAAAAATATTTTTTATGGTTCTAAGTCGTGAATCAAGGTTGGAACCATAAAGATGTTTTGACAGTGTTTTTTAAAGGTTTTACTGAACCCTAAAAATTGTTTTTGTGAGGACAATATTTTATTACGTTATTTTAGTATAATGTGTTTTTTATTTCAATGTTGCCAACATAACGATTATTAATATGCCTTTTTGCGTTATACCTTAATGGTTTGTTCCTTGTATGTTTTCAATTTGTTTTTCTTAGGTAAATATTATAGGTAATAACGCCTATATCACTACATAGTATAAAACAAAGTCGCTTTCTCTGTCCCTATGTATGCTTAAATCTTTAAAACTACGCAACAGATTTTGATGCGGTTTGTTTTAATAGATAGAGTGATTCAAGAGAATAATTTTATCCCCGAATTCCCACGAAAGCGGGAACTACGCGGATGAACCCGCGGGGTGCCGCTAGTTGTCAGATATACATATGTACTTGTAAGATCTCAATGCAAACCAAAGACTGCAAATTCGTACTCTCACTGATTATATTAGCACAATTAGGGCCTATTTCACGATCTTCAAGTAAACATACTCACCAAGTAAAGTTAGTTTTGTCTCTTCCTTACTTTATATCAAGTGACAAAGACAAAACATGTGAGTAACTCGGAACTTTACTTGAAGATGGTGAAATAGGTCCAGAGGCTGATTATATTAACACAATGTTTGACTAATTTTGGTGATATCAAATCATGTGAATTTGGCTAGCAAAAATTCATTACTCGACTCAAGAATCGAACCTGCAACTTGGTAAGAAAGTACAGAAACAGCAATACAAGTGCAGCTTATATTACGAACTTGGGATCATGTCTCAGTTGAGGCAAAAAAAAGTCAAATTTTTTAGAGGATTTTCCTTCGAAAATATTTAAATTAATCCTTTTTATTTAAAGTGTAAACATAAAATAAATTGTCAATATCTTAGAGCGTTCCATCAGTACCGGCCGATGATAATGTGCGTTATTTATCATCCCCTAATACCGATATTAATGTACACAGAATGTACACCCCTACTACTGGTTCTCCATGTTTTCTCGAAAATAAATTTACTAAACTCGACGAAAACCGAAGGAAAATCGTTCGAAAATCAATAATTTTTGTGCATTTTTTTTTCAAAATAAACAATTAAGTAGTAGCTCTAAAGACTATTTTATTAATTAAATTTATGGATGGATACAAAATATCCCCAAAAATTATACTATTAATGGAACAAAAGTGTATTGTCTGTCTTGCTGTGGGAACTTTACCTTATATAATGCAGGTCTGATAATATTCTAAAGAAGTTATTCCAGCTTTATGCTCGTCTACATAAAATATGTACATAAAACTCTTCCGTTACTGAGTGATGTACTGAATGACTAACAGACAACGCACAGCCGAAACTACTGGTCGTAGAGAGCGGAAATTTTGCACGTGTGTTTGTTGGGGGGAGTAGGCTACCACTAAGAGAGGATTTTTGGAAATTCCCCCCCTAGGGAAGAAAAGGGGGTAAATCAAAAACTATGGGTGAAACTACAGGGCGCTGTAGTAAGCAATACCAAAAAATCTACCTATCCTTGCCCAGTTTTAAATCTTCTTAAACAAAAAGAAACCGCTCCATAAACGATACAATAAAAACTAACCCGTAATAAATACACACTCACATTACAATCCATCTCAATGTAACAAACTCGACCCACTGTGGAAATAATGCGTCACCTAATCTTAGCAGGATTGTAGCGTATTTATTTTATACCACTTTAGTATTAAGTTGGGTGTCTAAGGGCCGATTTTTCCATCGCCAGATAACTTTATTCGAGGAATAATTTTGACAGTTATTCCATACATGTCAAACGTCAAATGTATTCATCGAATAAAAGGTACATTTTTATTATTAAACGAAACGTACGTCATTGTTTATATTTAATATATTGTACGGGACATTTACACGTACCTATGTCGAAACCCTCGACTAGTTTCAGCCACGTCCGGTGGCCATCATCAGGAGGATGAGTGCGATACGCCCGCGCCGACATAGGTACGTGTAAATGTCCCGTAAAATATATTAGATACATTTTTATTTCAATTTCGGAAGGATTTTTTTTGGTTGGCTGCATACTTCAGTGACATTCGGAAGGAAAAAGAAAACTACGCTGTTAGTACGACACAAACTACGAGATAATTACCTCAAATCCGCAACCCTTGGTTTGGCAATCCAGCATGATGACCACTATGTCATATTTAAGACTAGTTTAGTACCGATAGTCGAATCCATCGACTAGTAAAACTATGTCATATTGTTACTTTATGTCCACTTTTCATATTTAAATCTCACACAAATCTCGACACAAACTCACAATAACTGCTAAATATCACAAACCAGTAGTAGGGGACATCCTAATCCGTCATTCCATATTATATTCGTTGCCTGTACAATAATTGATGGGATTATTTTTCTCTGTTATTAATTGTTTTCACGCTGACGTTTAATCAACCTTTTCGTAAAAGCGGAGTAATGAGTTTCGCTTCGTCCAATTTAGGTAACAACATCGCCTTTTTAGGGTTCCGTACCCAAAGGGTAAAAACGGGACCCTATTACTCAGACTTCGTTGTCCGTCCGTCTGTCACCAGGCTGTATCTCAAGAACGGTGATAGATAGACAGTAGAAATTTTTGCAGTTATAACAACAAATACTAAAAATAAAATAAATATTTAAGGGGGCTCCCATATAACAAATGTGTTTTATTGTCGTTTTTGGTACGGAACCCTTCGTGCGCGAGTCCGACTCGCACTTGGCCTGTTTTCAGTTTCACGGGTCGTTTTTACTTTTTTCTGATTAATTGCAATGTGTAAAGTTTTTGAACGATGTTCTGTGTTTGTAATGGTACATTTTAATAGAGTAGTTGTCTGAGTCAACAAAATGAAATTCTAATTACTTAGGGCAGATTCATATCTGACGGAACATGCGTCGCGTATAATCGGTCGCGTAACGCCAGAACAGACAAATGTATAGAAAAACTCTTGACCAGTCACACTCAACGCACTAACGTATAATCAGTTGAGTGTGAACGGTCAAGTGTTTTTCTATATATATTCTGGCGTTACGCGACCGATAATACGCGACGCATGTTCCGTCAGATATGAACCTTCCCTTAGTCCATCAGATAGATTTCGAAAAAATATTACATAAATACATAAGTGTCCTATTTTTTTTTGACAACTACCCTCTTATTGTTTTTATGTTTTTTTTAACACGGTTTGGATTTGGAATCACTAACATGCATTAGGAGATTGTGATAAGTCTTCTGCACTAACATAATATTTTTGCACATAGCTCAAGTTTGAGATCACCAACACGCTTTAGGCATCATGTCATCAGTAAAGCTATGATAATATTATAAAGAGGAAAGATTTGTTTGTTTGTTTGTAACGAATAGGCTCCGAAACTACTGAACCGATTTCAAAAAATATTTCTCTATAGCATTCTATGCTACATTCACCCTAAGTAACAGGTTATATTTAATTTAACATAGGTTTATCCCCGTATTCCCACGGGAACGGGAACTATGCTTGTAAAATCGCGGGGCAGAGATAGTTATCTAATATATTTTAACCCTGGAGGATAGTTACTGTATAGGGTCCGCTAACCCTACTTCCCGCCCAACATCTCAGGGAAGAGGGGTAGCTGACAATCAGCGCTGGTCGTGACTACGGTCCCGATCAGCACAAGCTGACCTACTACCTTTTGTTTCATTTCATAGCGTGTTTAGAATAAGTGCATTTTTGATATTTTTACTTGTGAAACAATAAATCTTTTTATTTTTATTTTATTTATTTATTTAACCCTTATAACTCAAATGGGATTTTATTTTAATTATTTTATAGTAGGTACGTACCGATTTCAGTAGAATCTCTCGCCTAGTTTCAGCCACATACGCCATTGGAAAGTTCATTAATTTACAATGCTCTAAGGAACCTACACATAACCCGCGTGAAATAATTAAAATGTCTATATTTCGTTTCATAATGTGTTATGTTTAGTTTTATCCCTGAGGAACTATTTAAATTTTAAACTATACATCAGAATATAACACAATCATTCCCTCCATCATCTCATTACAGTAACTGACCCCTAACTAAGTTCGAAACTTGTATCTAGGGTATCAGAAACTACGCACACACGCATTCACAGAATAGATATTCACAGAAGATACTAGTTTATAATACTATTAGCTGTACCCCGCGGTTTCATCCTTTACTTCCCGTTTCCTTACAAGAATTTCAGGATAAAATGTAGCTTATGTCCTCCCCCGAACCAAATTTCAAGTCAATCGGTTCAGTAGTTTAGCCGTGAAAAGGTAACAGACAGACAGAGTTACTTTCGCATTTATAATATTAGTTAGGATTACCTAACATGAAAACATTTTCTAACATTGTGATCGTATGTTTCCAAATGTTTACTAAACTTTGTAAACATTTATCAAGGCCTTATTTCACCTGACTAAATTCAGACGTCTAAATCGCTTTCTAATTAGGACTTTACAGTTAGCCAGTCAGAGGCCACACTTCCGATTTAGAATGATAATTAGGATCCTAACTTCCTAAACGCTATTCCACTTGATTGAATATAGTTACTGAATGATTTACAATTTTTAGAACGTGTTTAGTCAGGTGGAATAAGGCCTTTAACCAGCAGTGTGGCAGCACCTTTAGTTAAGTTCATGAAAGCTAATTGGCTACCTCTGACTTCAGGATCAATAGCTGAGTGTATCCTCATTATAAATGCAATGTTTAATTCATTAGAGAACGGTGTTTGTTACAAGTTTGTTTATCTTAGTAATCTGTACTGATGGAAAGATTTCTTTTGAATCATAATCATTCACAACATCATCTCATTACAGTAACTGACCCCTAACTAAGTTCGTAGCTTGTATCTAGGGTACCAGAAACTACGCACACACTCATTCACACACACACCCAGTCCGAGACAAACATTTGTAGTTCACACATATTCACCCTGCACGGGAATCGAACCCGCAACCTTAAATGCTAGGCAAATGTCTCCCCCAAACATTAAGTTTAAGTATTTATTAATTATTTAATGTAATTGCTTTAAAACTTAATTAATAAGCAAAGTAAGTGAAAATAATACATACCTACTAACAATTTTATGTAGTAAACAAATTCTAACAAAATAAATATAATTTTATTATAATTTATCTGTAAACATATAATCGAGCCGGGCTAGCATGACTTCGGAAACGCGATAGATATAGCTATTTATCGACATCCAACTGTCAAAATATAGCCACCATATTCAATTTTATCATGTCGTATCACGCTATAATTCATTTGGTCATGCTCGCGAAATCGATATTATATCGTGGTCATGTTAGGGGGGCAGGACACTTCGCTTCTACTTTTGCTGACTACATTGCCCTTCAAACTGGAACACAGTAATGTTAATACACTACTGTTTGGCACCAGAATATCTGGTAGTACCCACTCAGACGGAATCGGGTAAGATTCCTACTACTAGTGTGGCAACACCTTAATAATATAATTAGCTTTCGAGAACTTAAGCTACATTATGCTTTGAAAGCAGACAGCTTAGATTGAAGCTGTTATCTGTAAGATGTTTAAGTTCTGTAACTTTGTATATTAAGTTTTAGAGCTGTATAGATAACTTATGTCTGAGCGTTTGTAATGTTCGTCTAATCGTAATAATAATCACCACATAGTATAAAACAAAGTCGCTTCTCCATAAATTAGCTATCTATTAGTGAAAGAATTTTTTAAATCGGCTCAGTAGTTTAGAGTCTATTCGTTACAAACAAACAATCAAATCTTTCCTCTTTATATTAGTGTAGATATAAGTACAGTGAGGAAGAATAGACGTTTTCGTCATTACCACGCTTGCCCAAAGCGTGTTGGTGATTTCAAAACCTTGAAAAGAATTGAAAATAACACAACAAAATTTTCAATAACGATATTTCTTTAAAAATACCCAATAAGAAATATTGAATAACATTCAATGAAACCAAATAAATTAAATTCCACATCCAAGTTGGAGCGTTCTTTACAAGATTTCCTTTCATTGTAACTATTGACTATGTAGCTCCAATGTAGTTGGAAATAACTACAAAACTACATAACTACGACTACGTAACTACATAACTACGGCTACGTAACAACATAACTACAGAACATCGATAATACGTAGTCCAATTTATCGGAAGATTTCAAAAAGAAAAAGAGTCGTTTCCGTTGCTTTTTTTTTACTTTTTATTTCCTAATTGTATTAGTGAGCTTTTGAAACCTTTTCTCTTTTAAAAGTTGAATAATGAGCTTAAGAGTCCAGTTTTAAAAGCTTTTTTAATGTTATATTGAATCCGTTTAGTTTTAGTTGATATGATATGAATATTTTTAACCCCCGACGCAAAAAGAGGGGTGTTATACGTTTGACGTGTCTGTGTGTGTGTGTGTGTATCTGTCTGTCTGTGGCATCATAGCTCCCGAACGAATGAACCGATTTGAATTTAGTTTTTGTATTAAAGGGGACTAACGTGCGAGTGTTCACAGACATGTTTGATGAAAATCGGTTGACCCGTTTAAAAGTTATGGGGGTTTGAAAGTGATTGTGTTGGGGGTTTTATTAAATTTTTAATTGAAAAATGCATTTAAAATTTTTGCTATAGCCAGAACTTGAACCCGGTACCATGCTGAATGATATTCTTATCTTTTAGACTTGATTTTTAAGATTTGTATGAAACCCAAACAAATGATGATACCTCCTTATAAACAAGGAAATTTCGAGATAAAATATATGTTATGTTTTAATCATTATTATAAGGAGCATCTGTACCAAATCATATCTAAATCAGTTCCAATAGTTACGGGGCCAATACAAACAAACTGATAAAAATCAAATCGTTCCTCTTTATAAAATACTAGCGGCGTCTCGCGATTTCACCCGAGTGGTCCCCGATCCCGTGGGAATACTGGGATAAAATATAGCTTATGTTACTCAGGCTGAATGTAGCTTTAGTGATTTTTTTTTAAATCGGTTCAGTAGTTTCGGAGCCTATTCGTTGCAAACAAACAAATCTTTCCTCTTTATAATATTAGTGTATAGTTTAGAATTTAGCGTAGTAAAGCTGCAGACCACATCTAGTATATTTCAAAAATACTTTTTCAAAGTACGTCATTTCAAAATACTGTACACGAACATTCTCTTTTAAAAAGGTACTTTTCCACATACATAGTCCTTTGTCCAAAGGTTTGTTAACAAAATTTTAATCACACACGCAATAAGGATACCTTTAACTAATCAAATTGGCTAATTCTAACATATGTTAATGTTTGTTTGGCTCCTGTTGTTTTAATTTGTGTAAAATACACAAGCAGTTTGTGTAAAAAGCAAAAATTTTGTGTAAAATAAATTGTGTAACGTATTTTTTTGAGATCGAGTATTTTTTTAACAAAATGTGTTTTGTTTTTAAACTTTTTACGTGTGTTTTGTTTTTGTTTAATTTTCGTTGAAAAGTGTTTTTATTTGGTGTTTATATGAATCGGTGTTGGAAATCGAAATATATGCATAAATTAAAATAATCAGACCGTCAGTTACCTTTGGTATTAAGCCAATTTAAACACTGGTCTTAATGTTTTTAAATGGTAAAAGTTCTACGCAAATAAATTCAATAATCCTTACTAATATTATTCCTTACTATTCCTTACTAATATTATAAATGCGAAAGTAACTCTGTCTGTCTGTTACCGTATTACCGTTTCACGGCTAAACTACTGAACCGATTGACTTAAAATTTGCTACAGGGGTAGCTTCTGGTCCGGGAAAGGACATAAGCTTTTATCCCGAAATTCCCACGGGATCTGGAACTACACGGGTGAAACCGCGAGGCACAGCTATTTTCCAATAAAATTACCTCAGCTGTTTATATCTTTTAAATTGTGAAAAAAATTCAATCTTTTGAATGGTACAAACTTACAAATATTAAGAATAACCCTATCTCATACCAGTCCCAAAAATAAAGTTAATTAGAAAAATAAACTATACTAAAAATATGACAATATTAAAAAGGTATAAAATAGTAACTTACCACACAAAACAGCAAATAATTCTCCTAATTTGGCACACATTTTCTCTATAAAAACCCACAACTATAACACTACACACATCACCTAACTATCTATCAGTCATCACCGCTTCATCTTCGTCAAAAATCACAACACCACTATTGGCACTAATTCTGTCAAATTGGCACTGTTTCTACCACTTTGGCACCCTTTTCTACCACTTTGGCACCCTTTTCTAACACGTTGGCACCCTTTTCTACCACTTTGGCACCCGTACTACACCTTTGGCACTGTTAATCCTACTTTGGCACTGTCAAGTTCACTTTGGCACTGCCACTGTCACTTTGGCACTAACTGTCACTGGCACTATTGAGAGTTCTCGGTTTTCGTTGAAATGTGTGTCATTTTCTTCTGGTTGGATTCATCTGTGAAAAAAAAGAAAAAGTTTAGTTTATGATGACTAATTAAATGGCACAAGAAAACTTATATACTTCTTATTATATGCAGCTAAAGTTAATTTGATAATATTTTGCGCATGGATAACATAACATAATCATTCCCTCCATCATCTCATTACAGTAACTGACCCCTAACTAAGTTCGTACCTTGTATCTAGGGTATCAGAAACTACGCACACACTCATTCACACACACCCAGATCGAGATAAACATTTGTGGTTCACACAAATATTCAAAATGCATAAAATTAAAAGAACTTTTAACTAAACAACTTCATAACCACTACTACACCTATGAAGTAATCCTTACATTACGGTAATATGTCACTATCACTACATAGTATAAAACAAAGTCGCTTCCCGCTCTCTGTCCCTATGTATGCTTAAATCTTTAAAACTACGCAACGGATTTTAATGCGGTTTGTTTTAATAGATAGAGTGATTCAGTGGGAAGGTTTTTAGCATAATTTTATCCCCATATTCCTACGGGAACGGGAACTACGCTGGTAAAACCGCGGGGCGTTGTAACATTATAAAAACAAAATAATAATACAATTGTAAAAAAACAATGAATTTTATCGCAAACGGCTCAGCCCTTGAGGTCCTAACCAAACAAATGATAATGGAATTTTTCAGGAATAATGTTATTTTTTCAGTGACCTATTTACAGTACAGCTGAAGCTTTTCTGGCCTTTTTAAATTAGTGTAGTAGGTACTTAACCTTTGGTGATGTTTTGGTTAAGTTAGAACTCAGTAAGAGACTCATAGAATAAGTGCCACGACGAAGTTTGTCTCTGCCCCCCAAGCATGACTATGCGTGATAAAATATATCGACACCACGATATAATATCGATTTCGCGAGCATGACCAACGTGCTATCGCGTGCTACGATATGATTAAAATATTTTGACAGTTGGATGTCCACAAATAGCTATATCATATCGCGTTTTCGAAGTCATGCTAGCCCGGCAGGTCTTTGTAGATACTTTAAATGATATGCCGTTTTTTGAGAAAATTGTATGATAATCGGTTTAGTGTTTTCTAAAATCAATTTGAATAATAACAAAAAATATTGATGGACTTTAACTTTTAAATAACCAGGAATATTATGTAACAATTCAGTAGTTTTACTCGCATCGACGTAAAGAAATTAGTTTTCAAACTCAGTTGCTTCTTTTTATCCAAAATCCTTCCCAATATTAACTCATGTGAAACCACAGACTACAACTAGGTACTATAGTTTAAAATATTAAATTTAAAAAAACCCCAATACGATTACTTTCAAACCCCCATAACTTTTAAACAGGTCAACCGATTTTCATCAAACATGTCTAAGAACACTCGCACGTAAATCCCCTTTAATACAAAACTAAATTGAAATCGGTTCATGCGTTCGGGAACTATGATGCCACAGACAGACAGATACACACACACACACACACACACACACACACACACACACACACACACACACATATACACACATGTCAAACTTATAACACCCATCTTTTAAAAAATTATCCCCTCTTAAAAAATCTGTCTCCTAAAAGACAACTAACAAAACCAAACAAAAGCTCCAATAACAATAAAAATCGACGATGCCCCACAAAAACAGCATAAGGCAAAAAAATAAAAATCATAATACAGTAATTTAGCTACAATTTTATTACAACTAAAGAGAGAGGAACATATTATATCAAACTAGCAGCGCCCCGCGGTTTCACCCGCGTAGTTCCCGCTCCCGTGAGAATGCAGGGATAAAATTATACCAAAAACATTCCTCTTGAATCACTCTATCTATTTAAAAAAATCGCTTCAAAATCCGTTGCGTAGTTTTAAAGATCTAAGCATACATAGGGACGGACAGACAGCGACTTTGTTTTATACTATGTCAAATTTTATTACTGACCCCGAAAGTAATATACTTTTTATCTGGTATATTAATGTGCCATCTCTATTTTATGGACCTTTTCAAATACTCCCAAATTGAAGATATATCGTTTTGCTATATACTTACGACAATCTTGTAGAATCACAATAATATGCTCAATACCACTACATAGTATAAAACAAAGTCGCTTTCTCTGTCCCTATGTATGCTTAGATCTTTCTCTTTAAAACTACGCAACGGATTTTGATGCGGTTTGTTTTAATAGATAGAGTGATTCAGTGGAAAGGTTTTTGGCATAATTTTATCCCCATATTCCTACGGGAACGGGAACTACGCGGGTGAAACCGCGGAGCGCCGCTAGTAATACTATATGAGCTGGTGATGACGAATTAAATTTAGCCAAGCGATGAATGGTTTTAGAACATGGCTTTATTTTAAGATCACCAACATACATTTAGCAAGCATGTTGTTTTGAACTATTGTTAAAAATAAATTATTTTAAAAGATTTCGTAATCTAAGAAAAATGTACACATGAGTCATTTTTAATTAATTGATTAGCAAACCGACAAAAAACAAGTTTTTTATGTCTTTTAACTTACTAAATATTGCTTTTAAATTGGTTAAATTATCTTTATGTACCTATAATTGTTATTGTGTGGAAATTAACTTCATTTTTATTTATTCACTAATATTATAAATGCGAAAGTAACTCTGTCTGTTACCTTTTCACGGCTAAACTACTGAACCGATTGATTTGAAATTTGGTACAGGGGTAGCTTATGGTCCGGGGAAGGACATAGGTTATGTTTATCCCGAAATTCCTACAGGATAGGGAACTAAGCGGGTAAAACCACAGGGCATAGCTTGTTTTAGATACCTCCGATGCTTCTAGGCTGATGTTTACATACAACATAATTGGTTAAACCAAAAAATTCATTAAGCTCCATCTGCCTTATTTGCGTTGCATTTTTAGTCTGGTTTAGCACTAAACCAGGTTTTACAATCAATTTTGAATACTGTCAAAGTGACGGATTTGACTGACAAGGTGTCAAATGCTTCTAAGGTTTTGTTAAACCAGACTAAAAATGCAACGCAAATAAGGCAGCATAAGAATATTTTAATGACCTAAAATGATGTATAGTCATGCAAAATTACAAAATATGGAAGCTAAACCCACTCTTTAAAAAAATCATTAAGTTTCTTTTTAAATAAAAAGAACTTGATTGTGGGCTTGCGACATTATAGGCCCACGCGTACCCTAGTTAGTAGTTAATGTTTGGTCCAAAGTTAGAAGCGTAGCGAGTAAATAAATTATACGAACTCGAAATTAGGCTGTTAAGTGTGTAAGTTTTGAGTGCAAATATGTTTTAATTTAGAATTTAATTTTTAACATTAATATTGTTCGCTCCATATTTCTTGAGTCATGGTCATAGCATTGTACCTCGGGGGAAGGCGATTCTTTATGTTGATTATCAAAAAAACATTTTTTTTTTATGGAACCTGTAACTTTGCAAGCACATGCCTCTAGTCAAAAAATAAAATCTATGTACAATACTTTAAAGTTTATTTGTTTGGTTAAACGCGAAACAAAATTATAACCACGACAAAAGTCCATGAAAAAGTTGTATTTCAAAGTTTTTAAGTCTTTAACTTAAACCCGCCATCGAACCTGCGATGTGGGCGTTAAACTGTTGTGAGAGGCAATTATTTTGTCTTTCCGTCTGTCCGTCTGTTTATACATTGTCTCTTACTTGTAAACGTTAAGTTAATGCATTTAGTTTAAGCGTTTTTCAAAATGGCTGCTCATCAAAATATTATACTTTAAAGCCTAGAATTCAAGATTTTTAGGATTTGACTTCGGTAGCTCAATTGCTTTAGAGTGGTACTAGGTTCATACCCCGGCTGAAGAGAAAAAAATTGACTTTTTAAAAAAATCCTAGGTTTGTGAAACAGTTAAAAAACTCTAGAAAATCACTATGGCTATGTTGCCTTCTATAATAAACTAGCAGCGCCCCGCGGTTTCACCCGCGTAAATATAATATAGCCTATGACACTCCGGGATAATGTGGCTTTCCAACAGTTAAAATTTTTTGAAATCGGACTACTTAGTAGTTTCGGAGCCTATTCGTTACAAACAAACAATCAAATCTTTCCTCTTCATAATATTAGTTTAGACGTTTAGATTAGATAATGCAGAAGATCGGTAAATTCTTTAAATAATTACTATTTAATTTTATGTATTTTCAAATCTTTTCATAAATCACTTAAAATTGCATTTTTAATCGGCGATAAACATGTAAAATGTATGAAAGTATAAAACCAAAATTTTATGACACGCAGTAAGTAAAACTATAAATTAAAAACTTAAACAACAATAAAAAAAATCATGAATATTGAGATTTATTTTGAACAATAATAAAAAAATAAATTCGGTTTACAACTTCATAAAAATTTAATATTCTTTACTAAAAATATGGTTCTGCTTTTAATGGTAAATAATAAAATTTAGATAATCATAAAGTGTTCGTAAAATTTGATATTTTGAATGAAAATCTGCTCAAAACTAGACTATTTAACGCGGGTTTGATTACCATGATCTAGACTTGTATATAAGTTGTTCTATTGTTCTATACGCGTGTGAATGAGTGTGTGCGTAGTTTCTGATACCCTAGGGACAAGTTACGGACTTAGGGGTCAGTTACTGTAATGAGATGATGGAGTGAATGATTATGTTATGTTATTATTTTATTGTCCTGATTTTCAAAATGAGCACCAAAATTCTTAAAAAAAACTAAGTACTTTAAACAGACTGACGATTGTCGTGTTTTTTTTTCGATTTTTGATGTTTCGGATTTCTTTAATGATACTATTATTTGTAGTACACAAAATAAGATTAATGTTTGAAAAATATTAAAATATTGCTTGAATCTAGAGTCGAACCAGTTACCCTTCGGTTAGACAGAGAGAAGCCTATACCACTAGAATGCCAAGTACAAATATTTTTTTTACTTTTTTCAAATAATTCTAATTATTCAAGGAAATTAAAGACAAGTTTAATTAATTACACAAAATTTCATAACAATATAAAACTACATAATTTAAATAACATAGTTAATTTTATCTGCACAAAACAAACAAACAGACAAACAATAGTCTATTGTATACACACATTTAGAAAACGTTACAAACGAACATACACTGACACAGAAATATTGTATGAACTTTGAACAATGAAATTAATAAAAAATACTATCTCATACATTTGTACGCGATTTGTTATTTGTGTTAATGTTAATTGGAGAAAATGTACTGTTTAGTTATTTATTTATTTACTAGCTGTACCTCGTGGTTTTACTCGCGTAGTTTCCAAAAAAAACTAAAACTAAGTTGAAATCGGTCCATCCATTTGACAACTATAATGCGACAGACAGACATACACACACACACACATACAGACACGTCAAACTTATAACACCCCTCTTTTTGCGTCGGGGATTAATAAAAAGACTCATTCAAGTAAAAGTAAAAGAATTGAAAATAAAAAATACTTTTTATGAGATACCAACATACACCATTACAATCCCAAAAAAATTATGCCAAGTCTCATTTCGATCAATAAAAAACTATGTGAACACTTCCTTCACTGATAAATATCATTAAAAGCAACCAGTTTAATTAAAAACGACAAATAAGTTAAGAAAAACAATAAAAATGACAAAATAAACCAAGTTTTTTAAAATAAAAATAAAACCAACCGATTCACACATGCATTCATTTCGCACGGTTGACTGTTCTTTTTTTAAATCAAACCTTTTTTAATCGAATACATTTCTTTTTAAATTCTTTGAATTCTATTTTCAAGTTTGAATTAAGAAGTATGTGTGTGAATGAGTGTGTGCGTAGTTTCTGATACCCTAGATACAAGTTACGAACTTAGTTAGGGGTCAGTTACTGTAATGAGATGATGGAGTGAATGATTATGTTATGTATTTTATTAAATGCTAGCAATGCTCCGTAGTTTGTTCCCGGGAAAATATGGGGATAAAATATCCCTACTAATATTATAAATGCGAAAGTAACTCTGTCTGTTACCTTTTCACGGCTCAACTACTGAACCGATTGACTTGAAATTTGGTACAGGGGTAGCATATAGTCCGGGGAAGAACATAGGCTAAGTTTAATCCCGAAATTCCCACGGTACCGGGAACTATACGGGTAAAACAGCTAGTGGATATTACGAATTAAAAATGTTGTTTTTTAAAAGTGAAATAAATTTTGAGTTACAATGTAACAAACAATTAAATATTTCCTCCTTTTAATATTAATATAATTAGTTAATATACTAAATTATTTGTTTTAAATGTGTCTGCGTAAGCGCACGTGTATCTTCTATTTCTATAAGCTCCCGTTGGTCGTATGTCATGTTATAATGTCATGTCTTATACAAGGACTCAATTTTAAAATGTCTTATAAACGTGAATTAATTATATAACGCAGTGTCCCGCAGTTTTTCTTGCGTTTTTAACTACTTGCTGCTTTTATTAAAATACTAGCTGTGCGTATCGGTTTTTCTTGTTTCTCTCTATATAGCGTTCCTCGATAATTGGGCTATTTAAAGATTATAAGTGATTAAATCTTATATAAGTGAAAAAAAGATGTTTTTTTTTTATTTTGATTTTAACACTAAAATATATTTTCAATTCGAAGTGTTCTTTTCTGAGATTAGCGCGATATAAAAAGGCAATCATTACTGAGTGACCGATCTGTCAACAGTTTTTTTTCTTAGCGGATACCTTCATACAATTCATCATAACATGTAACTAATCTGTATGTTTGTTAGAGTAATCCTTTTAGTGGTTTGAGTGTGATTTGAGTTGTGTGTTGATCAGTCAGTCAGTTATTAACGGTTGCCTTTTATCCTACTAATATTATAAAGCCGAATGTTTGTGAGTGTGGATGTGTGGATGTTTGTTCCTCTTTCACGCAAAAACTACTGAATGGATTTTAATGAAATTTGGTACAGATGTTCCTCATACCTAGGAATAACACATAGGATACTTTTTATCCCGAAAATTCCATGGGATTGTGTATAAGTAATCGTATGTTTTATTGTAACTTTTTGTAGTCACAAATTCTACCAATAGATGGCGCTGTTACTTAATTTTTTAACACACGATGGTGAATTGTGCCGAGATTGTATGATACTACGAGCTACGCATTCTTACGGGAGCAGGTACTACGCGGGTAAAACCGCGGGGCGCTGCTAGTATGAAAATAAACTGCAGAAACATAATTTTATTGCCATGTTTTATTGTACATACGTTGTGGACCAAATGTAAGGCCACATGTGCGAACGACGCGACGAGCGCCGTGGGAGACTCGCTTCTTTAAAAACTGTTTATAATTAGGTACTTGGAAACCTACTTTAATATTATACTTAATATTTTAAGCTTGGTGTAACACGCGGTTCTATCCGTGATTTATCTTTGGAGATGCCAATATCGTATTTTAATATTTCTGCTAGGCTAGCATGACTTCGAAAACGCGATTTATTGACATCCAACTGTCAAAATTTGATAAAAATACCCGCCATATTGAATTTTACCACGTGATTAATTTTATGACATTTGGTCATGCTCGCGAAATCGATTTAGCTATTTATTGACATCCAACTGTCAAAATATAATAAATATAGCCGCCATATTTAATTTTTCATATCGTACTACGCCATATTCATTTGGTCATGCTCGCGAAATCGATATTATTTCGTGTTGTTTGGATATATTTTATCACGCACAGTCATGCTAGGGGGGCTGGTTTAGTTGTATTTAGCACGCGGGTTTAGACGCGATTTTTTTAAGGATGCCTACATTATAGTAATTCTAATTTAAAAAAAAAATGTTAAAGTGTATTGGAATACTATAAAATCACTATTTAAACGTCAAATTTTAGCTCAAAAAGTGGTTTGAGTTTGATCAGTCAGTCAGTCAGTGATGAACGCCTTTTATAAATACTTTTACATAATAATAACTAATATAAGTAAAGAAATAAAAAATCAGTTTAAAAAGTGGTTTTCGATGTGTTTTGGTCGATCAGTCAGTCAGTCAGTAACGCTTACCGTTCATAAAATAACTTTAATGTTTCGGTAAATCAGTCAGTCAGTCAGTAACGGTACCTATAAATATACCTATACTTAAGGATAAACAAACAAACATCCTGCCACACAACCTCGTAATCAATAATGTTCATAAAATTAAAAATATACCGCAATTTGAAAAAGTTCTCACATTGCAAAAAAAGGGATATTTATAAAAAACAATCTATTAAGGCCGGAGTTACAAAACCGGTGGATCACCGGATGCGTTAACTTATAAGGCTTTGGACCTGAGTGGGGCCGGTTAGGACGGACTAAGGACGTGGGCGATATGGGCAAGGGTGGGCGAAAGTTGGGGTTATGGGCAAAAGTGGGCGACCGAGGGATTGAATTCATGAGAAGTAATTAAGAGTGTGTGTATAAATACTAAATAAATATTTTTCTATTCTATTCTATAGATGAGTTTTTGTAAATATGTAGTATAATATAAGCCGGCGACTGTTTTTGTTTTTTCAAAATAAATTAAAGGTCATAAGATTATTCGAAAAACTTTAGCATCTGAATTATTATTAATATTATGACTCGCTAAAGTTACATACACAAAGAATAACAACATATTATGTACTGTTTTTTTAAATAGATCATAATATATAAGCTGTATACCAAAATCCTACATGCTACTGGTCTCAACTAATAGAAAACAAAATGAAAATGCAAGCATCTTCCTATAAGGAAGAAATATAATAAATATCTATCGCCACCCTTTCACCCACTGATGATATTAAATGGTAAGGAAATAAAGGCAACTACCACGTTTGATTAACAAACATAAGACCACATATTTAACTTATTAATATTATTTTTTAGAACATCACTAAACATTTCAATCTTATAACACTAATCAGTAAATTACCAACTAATTTTCCACTTACTAACATAGGTAAAATAACTATTTTACCTAATAAAATGAATACCACCATCCAACACTATGACAACCAATCTCAACACAAAAATCACCGATTTACCCAACTAGCCCACACCGCTCCCTTCCTAAGTACGTCCCCTAGTACAAATCCAGTTATCATAGGCTTTTATTTTTATGTTCCCGCTACGGTCACTGGTAATACTTGTTATTAAACCTCTGGGATGAGAAAAATCTTTGTATACTATGTTGTTACATAGGAAACAGCATCTTTAAAGCAGAGATCTGTAAAGCGTACTTGGAGTTAGACTATGCTTTCAAGTTAATCTGACATGTTTGTTAGTCAATCACTAATACATACATGTATTAACTTTTGAACTATACAACATATTTTAATGCAGTTTACTTTAATTGAAAGCGCGATTCAAGTAAAAAAATGAGAAAAATAAACGACACTTTTTTTTATAATCATACACTCCATCATCTCATAGTAACTGACCCCTAACTAAGTTCGTAACTTGTATCTAGAGTATCAGAAACTACGCACATTCTCATTCACACACACACTAAATTATTATTTTTACATAGACAAGGAATATACTTAGTATCTACAATCAATACCTAATCCTACTAATATTATAAAGCCGAATGTTTGCGAGTGTGGATGTTTGTTCCTCTTTCACGCAAAAACTACTGAATGAATTTTAATAAAATTTGGTACAGATGTTCCTTTTTATCACAAAAATCCCACGGGATAATGTGCTACGCGGGTAAAACCGCGGGCACAGCTAGTCATATATATACTATAATAATCATAATGCCCCAAAAACTACAATCTGTGTGGGCGTTTCTCGATATCACAAATGTCTGTCTGTCTGTCCTATCAATAGAGTATCATGTTACTGCCATTAGCTTGACGTCATTATCTATATTTAATAGAGTTGAAATGTCTGGTTGTTAATGAAAATGTTTTCAAAGATCATCAAGTTGTTTTAGTAAGGATAATAAAACTTAGGGGCATAAATCTTTACTAATATTATAAATGCGAAAGTAACTCTGTCTGTCTGTTACCTTTTCACGGCTAAACTACTGAACCGATTGACTTGAAATTTTGTACAGGGGTAGCTTACAGTTTGGGGGAGGACATAGGGTATATTTTATCCCGAAATTTCCACGGGATCGGGAACTATGCGGGTGAAACCGCGGGGCACAATAACAACAACACTCGGTCGCTTATGAGTAAGTACATTATATTTAGAAATATAAATGAGTATATTAAAAGCAATGTTGAAAATGATTCACAGCTACCGGAAAAGGAAAAATTTCGATAATTTCCTGAAAAACAAATCTTAATTTTCCTTTGAAGTTTATTTTTTCATGTTTGAAAGCGATCGCGTTTGTGATCAAAAATGTTTATTCAATTTTACTTTTTTAATGACGGTTTTGTGCTAGCTTCGTTCTGTGGCTTTACTCGTAGACATTTTCGTATATTACTCGTATTTAATTATGTTCTTGAAATTGGGTTTTTCTGCATTAGTTCTTTCAAATTTATGTCATTATGGTCACTAACTTAATCGCTTAAGATTATACTTTTAAGAATATAAGAACGTAATATAAAAAACTATCAACCGAATTGAGAACCTCTTCATACCTAATCGAAGTCGTTTAAAAATTGATACCATCGACAAAAAAAATTAAAAATACAACTGAATAATAACCTCCCTCTTTTCTTGGAAGTCGGTTCAAAACTTTCTCATAAAAAACAATCAAATCGTTTTATTAAAGACGAAATTGTGAGTTAACAAATCATAAAAAATACCTACATACCTACAACCCATAAGAACGTCTTTTCTTGAAGTCACTTAAAAATAAAAATCCTTCTTGAAGTCGGTCAAAAAGCCGTACCCAAATGAAGTTACGAGCACCTAAAAGTATTGAAAACAGCCTTAAACCTGATTATAGATACCTTCACAAATCTTAGCTAAGCAAATTTTACGCCTCAACCTTCCATAAGTGACTACTTTACACGGAGAAAATATAATTTGAGCATCTCAGCAATATGCATTTTATTTGAAGCTACACAGGGCCGTAACTAGGACGGGGCATTGTGGGGTAATGCCCTTGGAATCACAATGTCCTACCTCACTGTCACTTAGACGTGGATCTCTAATACATACAAATTTGGACGAAGTTCAACCTCAACCGTCTTGTTCTTCATCATTTACTATTTAAACCATTTATTTCTACACCACAATACCTACATAAGAAAATCATTGACTGCCTTATTTGCGATGCATTTTAATCTGGTTCAACAAAACCTGGTAAGCATTTGACACTTTGTCAGTCAAATCTGTCACTTTGACAGTATTCAATATTAATTGTAAATCCTGGTTTAGTGCTAAACCAGACTAAAAATGCAACGCAAATAAGGCAGTTGTTCTTCGTCATTGAGGATTTTAATAGTTCTTATTTTTTTTTGTTTACGAATAGCTATTGCGCATACCTCGAGGTCGGCGATAGCAGAGTTTTTTTCCGCCCCCCCTGTAACCAATGCTGCCCTGCCTCAAATTCGACTCTGAAGCTACCTACCCTCTTTATTTTTGAAGCTACCCACTTTATTTAAAAGGTGTTAGGGGTGACATCTTGAAATATATTTTAAAAAGCATAAGGTTTTTAGCGAAAAAGTTTTGTGGTAGTGATCTGTTGTGCTAAAGGTTACGGCTTTGATTATTGGTTGAGACAAACTTTTAGGTCAAATGTCTGTTTGTCTTGGTGTGGGTGTTTTCTATGTACCTATTCCAATAAGTACAATTGGTACAACCAATGTTTATCCGTTGTCTACCTAAGTATTATCCATAGCATGCGAGCTTTGCCTAGTTTGAGACTAGATAGGTAGGTACCTAGGTACTTGAATCACTCTATCTATTGCAAAAAACTACATTAAAATACCTAATCCTTTGCAAAGTTCAAAAGATCTAGGCGTACACACAGTGGGCCCGACTCTGTTTTCGGTAGGTACTTGTACCTTTTAGATAGGATAACTAGATACTATCTGCCTACTAGTACTTAACTACCTACCTACACTATAAAATCTATCTAAATATTAAGCCTAGTCCTATGAATATTACCTAGTATAGGTATTAAATACTATCACCTAGCCCCGCCTTCGCACGTTTGCAATTTTCCCGAAGATTTTCCAAAAGGTCAAAGCATTTTCGTTACAAAACATTTGTCAAATATAATAGACAAACATTTGTCTTCTTAATTGACTATTAAGTATTTTATTAACAAAATAATTATTAATGTGAATGTTCGTAGTTTTTAATTAAACAAAAACTAGCATAAGCATGTACTATTGGCATTAGTTCATAGTTTAGCATTAGCATTAGTTTATAGTTTCATAAAGTGCTTACAGAAAAGCATCCTTGCTGTAAAGTTACAGTTTTAATATTTCCATTTTCAATATAAAATTATTTATTTGTTTATCAATTAAGTTTAAAAGTCTTTTGTAAACTCTTTATTATTCAATAAATGATTCTTTGAGAGACACTTTTAATACATTAATATGAATTTGAGCTAAGTTAGGTTTTAGAGTTTGATGTAATTGTACGCATTAGTTTTCGTTTCGATTATAAGTATCTATGTACATACGCCCACCTAAGTATATAAAAACATACCTATAATTGTAAATAGAATAAAAAAACCTAGATATTTTTCTAAGTAGGTATCTATTTATCTCCTAAAGTATCTTATTATCATTAATATCAAATAACTTGATATTATCAAAATTAAATCGTCGCTCCGATTATTCGTTTATTGGCAATCAATTTGTATTCAAATTTTATCTCATTGTTCTAGAGAATCTTAATTTAATTCAAATCATTTGTTTTCTTCAATGAATTCTCGTATTATTTTTCCATTAATATCTAATCAATCACTAACATCTTCAATAACTAAAACCACATCAAAATAACGCCAAGAAAATACGAAAAATTCACCCCAAACAAACAACCTTTTCAACCAAACAAAATTCAAAAATTACCTTCAAAATTAGCAAAATCCATACACAAAAACACAGAAAAGTCTATTATTTTGTTCACAACACTGTTTTTCTAGTTTAAATAAGGTTTTTTTCACTGAAATCCGTTATTTTTAATGCCACAGGTGGAACGCGCGCGGCACAACCGTCTCGTTCGACAGTCGCGTTACGTTTGCCGGGGGGAGGGGGCTTGCTAGCTTGGCCGGGTCTGCGTTTGCGTATTAAGCACTACGCGTTTTCAAACATTATTTGCTTTTTACATCGATTGTGATGCATTTAATGATTACTTTTTTATTTTTATTTACTTATTTTAAAGACATTATTTTATATATTTAAATGGCATTGAATTGATCGCGTAGTACGACTTTTGCGAAAGGCTAGGTCGATGCTTTCCACTCGATATGCTTAGGAACTTATGAATCTTATGTTTCGGGCCTATTTCACGATCTTCAAGTAATATTCCGAGTAGCTACTCACAAGTTCTGCTTTGTCACTTGATATAAAGTAAGAAAGAGACAAGACTCACTTTACTTGGTAAGTAACTTTACTTGAAGGTCGTGAAATAGGCCCCGAAACTTGGGATCATTGATATCAAATGTGACATGGGTTTGAGGTCACCAACACGCTTTAACTAGGTACATAATAAGCATCATGTGCAAAAGACTTGCTTTCCCAAGCTTGAGGGTTCGATTCTTGATGTTTACTACAGACAGATTCTTTTCCGAACCTTTATCCCATGTCTATCTGGGGTCGGTTTTCAGTTTAACCAGATTTGGCAGAATGACAGTATTTTACGTGAAGCGACTGCCATCAGACCTTCACAACCCAGAGGGCTATACGACATTTTTTGGTTAAACCAAATGTTAGACTTTTGAGGGCTCTAATTATATTTTTTTGATGAATGCCTAAGAAAAAAACGAACTCATTTTATTAATAATATATTACTTAAACCGGTTTTTGTTATAAGTTTATTTAAGCTTTAAAAGACATTAAGCTTTAAGCTTTTTTACGCTTTTCCCAAGAATTAACTATCGTGTTATCTCTGAGGGTGCTTTTAAAAAAAACTTGGACCATAAATAAGAACTTTATCTGCTTTAAAAGATGACAGATGTGGATGTTTTCGGAAATGCAAATAAAAAAAAGCTTAGCATATTTTGATAAAACATTTTTTTATGATAATTATTATCAACTAGCAGTGACCCGCAGTTTTACTCGCGTGGAACCTTATCCCGTGGGAATTTTGGGATAAAAAGTATCCTAGACCTCTTAGACATGGAGTAGTAACAAACGTACATACTCACTAACAAACTTTCGCGTTTAGGTTGAAACTAATGTTAGTAGGATTTGCCTGCTCAGCTAGAAGTCGCACATTCTATTCCTGGGTTGAGCGATGCACGAGCTTTGTTTTCAAAACATAGCTCAGTTTGAGATCACCAACACGCATTCAGAGTGATAGGGACACTTGCCCTGCAGAACTATGTATAATCCTTACTTATATTATAAATGCGAAAGTAACTCTGTCTGTCTGTTACCTTTTCACGGCTAAACTACTGAACCGATTGACTTGAAATTTGGTACAGGGGTAGCTTATGGTCCGGGAAAGAACATAGGATTATTCTATCCCAAAATTCCCACGGGAGCGCGAACTACGCGGGTGAAACCGCGGGGCACAGCTAGTCATATATATATCTCTAATATTATAAAAGAGAACTTTGTATGTTCATTACTACTTATTTCTAAAGAAGAAAGAAGTCGCAGGCAGAAGCTAGTATAAATAAATTTAAGGAACATCGTTACTATTTCAAATGCTCCATTTTAATAAAACTTTCGACACTAACCAAAAAATACCGAAAAAAGACTCGAACCTGTGTCATCATAAAATCGAAACCGATCAAAAAACGTTACAAACACCTGTGCATCAGACATTAAAAAAAAAACAAAAAAAACTAAACATAGACAGATGCTTCAAAACTTAAACTTAAAATGAACCTTATGGTATCTTCACTACATAGTATAAAACAAAGTCGCTTTCTCTGTCCCTATGTATGCTTAGATCTTTAAAACTACGCAACAGATTTTGATGCGGTTTGTTTTAATAGATAGAACGATTCAATGGGAAGGTTTTTAGCATAATTTTATCTCCATATTCCTACGGGAACGGGAACTACGCGGGTGAAACCGCGGGGCGCCGCTAGTTACTAATATTATAAAGCTGAGTTTATCTGTTTGTTTGAACGTGCTAATCTCAAAATCTACTGATCCGATTTGTAAAATTCTTTCAGTGTTTGATAGCCCATTTATTGAGGAAGGCTATAGGCTATATAACATTACGCTACAACCAATACAAGAAGAGTTATCACGGGTTAAACCGCGGGGCGCCGCTAATTATCATCACTACATAGTTTAAAACAAAGTCGCTTCCGTCTGTCCCTATGTATGCTTACATCTTTAAAACTACGCAACGGATTTTGATGCGGTTTGTTTTAATAGATAGAGTGATTAAAGAGGAAAGTTTTTATCATCATAATTTTATCCCCAGATTTCCACGGGAACGGGAACTACGCAGGTGAAACTGCGTAACGCCGCTTGTAAGTAAATAAGGGTCAAATTAGCTTGCAGTTCTTACTATGCGTACGCGCTTAAAACAAAATGTGGGTAAAAAAATGTTCTAAACGGGTTTCTTACAAAAAACATGGCTACCATTCGGGACGCGTCCAAACATCGTAATTTATCTGTGATTTGTATAAATTAAACGGTTCTACTGTTGAGCGGTTAAAGGATTGGCTTTCTGTTTTTGGGTAGCGGTTTGAATCTAAGTTAAGGTAGTTTTATTTAATGTAAAATTTATTAGTAAGTTTTGATTGGGTTATTTTTTTAACCCTTGACGCAAAAAGAGGGGTGTTATAAGTTTGACGTGTCTGTGTGTGTGTGTGTGTGTGTGTGTGTGTGTGTGTATCTGTCTGTCTGTGGCATCATAGCTCCCGAACGGATGAACCGATTTTAATTTAGTTTTTTTTTGTATTAGAGGGGACTTACGTGCGAGTGTTCTTAGACATGTTTGATGAAAATCGGTTGACCCGTTTAAAAGTTATGGGGGTTTGAAAGTAATTGTGTTGGGGGTTTTTTAAATTTTTAATTTAATGTTTTTATCCCAGCTAATTAGGATACAAAATATTTTATACCATGAGAAATAACTTGTATCCAATCTTATGTAACCTGTAAGCTTCGTTCTGTCCGTGTTGTTTTTTATCTCATAAGCGTATTAGGTTTAAAAAATAGCATGACTATGCGTGATAAAATATATCGACACCACGATATAATATTGATTTCGCGAGCATGACCAAATGTGATAAAATCATCATTAAATATGGCGGGTGTTTTTATCATTTTGACAGTTGGATGTCGATAAATCGCTATTAATATCATATCGCGTTTTCGAAGTTAAATTAAGACGATATAGTGCATAGAAAACTCGTGTGACGTCACAGCTACATACATTTTATACCAAGAATTATCGTCACAAGCCCCCACTCCTGATCTTTAATGCGTTATAACTAAGCCAGTTTTATTAATTTGATGAAACAAAAAAATACGTGTCTAATATTTTTTCGGAATCTATCTGACGGACTAATTAGAATTTCATTTCGTTTACCCAGTCGACATCCCTATTATCACAGATTTAGCTGTGACTCAAGCCAAGCTTAACTTACCAGCCATTTTAAATATACAAAAAACCTAGACAAACTATACACCCACAATTAAAACAGACCCAGTAATCAATTGAGGTTAACGAACTATCTATAACTACCTATTTGGAATCACCAACATGCGTTGACCTATCACGCGAAAGACTTACTTAGAAATCACAGGTCTAACTTAGCTGGTTATATTTAAATTTGACCAGTATAATATGGTATGGGTTTTCATAGGTCTTCAAAGGAATGAGAGGTCTTGTAATTTTGGTTATGCGATAATGTGTAGGTTGAGAAAATAATGAAATATAATCTTTAGTGGATAGTTTGTCAACAGAAAAGTTTATTTTAATTTGGTTATTTAATTATTGATAAGTTTTGGGCTGTGGATGTGTAGTGGATGGGTATCTGGCTTTGAAAAGGAGCTTTTGAGTTCGATTCTGGCTACTTTTACCTACCTACAATTTAACTTTTAAACTTATAGCGGATCACCACTAAGTTTCGTTAATATTTTCGATTTTTATAATAAGTTGTAGTAGTAATGCATGTAAACTTTTAGGTGTGTGAAAGTGTTTATCCAACAGTAAAAATTTAATCAAAATCGGTTCAGACGCAGTCATCCGCAAAATTATTTTTAACAGATTTAAATAGTAGATTCGCCTGCTGAATCAAAATCAATATAAGTACATACTTTTAAGTTTTTTTATGGGAATTAATAGATCAGTCAGAAACGGTTGCCTTTTAATATTGAAGCCTAGCTGTGCCCCGCGGTTTTACCAGCGTGAATCCCAATCCCGTGGGAATTTCAGGATAAAAATATATAAGTAATCAAAATTAAAATATTTAATATATTATGTAATAAAAAAAAGTATCTAAGTCAAAGTCAAGTCAGTCAGCAGTTTTTGCGTGAGGAACAAACATCCACACATCTAAACATCCACACTCACAAACATTCGGCTTTATAATATTAGTAGGATGCTATCCCTCATTTTCCACTGGACCACACAGAACAGGCATAGCCTAGTGTGGGGGTCTGTGTATTTCACAAATATTTGTAATGTTTTTATGGTAATAAATTATTCTTTTCCATTCACGGGACTATTAAGGAGTCCCGGTCTTTTGGAAGGCTAGTATGGGGCCAAAGCCAACACACGGAAGCCCTTTGACATATTTAATCTTGTGTAAAGGATGCACAATCCGGCGACTATCCCTGTATACTTAACACTATAAAATGCATCCAAGGACAGTCCCCGGTTCTGCTTTGACTTTGCAAATATATGGAAAACTACGACTGAGTTATGGGAATGGGATGTTTAATGGACTGGATATTTATTATTATTTGGCTACAACCGTGGGACACCTAGGTAACAGTTACTAAGTAGCAGGTAAAGTGAATGTTTACCCACTTACAATAACACTAAGTAACATTTACTGTGTCCTTACAACATTAGTATTTGCAATCGATTGTAACCTTTAAACACATCTTCACACAACTATGTGGTGACCTGGATTTGTAAGGAATATTTATAGATGTGCTCTCCCGCGGGTTTGCGCGTGTTTTGGTGTCTTTATAGACTAACTGTGCACACGTGTTTTGGTAACTTTTTAAGTATTTATACACCTATGACGTAATTACTTAACTCAGTGGTCTTCATTCTGGACTGCTAAAGAGAGGGTTGCCAGTTCGATTCCCGTGCTAGGTTGGTGTTTTTACTTATATGACGACCCAAATAGCAGAGCGATCATCATACTGGACAAAGAGTTGCGGTTTCGATTCCCGGGTGAGGTAAATATACCTATGTGTTACAGACCCTAGTGGGAGATTGAGCACCATGCCGGACTGCTAAAGAAAGGATTGGGTTCGATTCCCAAGCGAGGTAAATTAATATCAGTACTGTGTCACATTGGTCACTCATAAAGGTTTGTGTGTGTATGAATGTGTGTGATAGTTTTTTGATTTTTTTTTTTTTTTAAATATTAGAAAGTCGAAATAAATAACATACAAGTTAATAAATCTACTCCAAACTAATAATCTACTAAATATCAATTAAAACATGTTCACATACTTTAAAACACAACAAAGTAAATAATAATAAAAATACGATATTTTTTATCTCAAAACATTATCTGAGGTTCCCTCCATTTTCTCATTCATAAAGAAACTAGGTCTTCGAAATCCGGTGTGTGAATATACAAGATATATATAGCTATCTCACTCGCACTAGTCAATTTCTTTGATGGACGAAGCCTTAGTACTGAGTGTTGTGTATTCTGTGTACCGTTTTGTTTTTGTCATAGTGTAAGTAGTTGGCAGTTGGGCTTGTGGATCGTTTTTTTTTGTAGGACTACATTTAAATTGGAATTTTTGTACATAAATTTGTTCGGCACATTTATCAATTACTCTATCATTTTGGTAAACCATTTGTCTACTAATTAGGTACCTGTATCTAGCTAGGGTATCAGAAACTACAGACATAAACATTCATAGACAGATAGATACCAAGATCAAGATGAATATTTGGATCTTGAATCAAAAATATTTTGGTACCTCGCATAGGAATCGAACCTATAGTCCCGTGGTTAACCTGTTGACTATTCTGCCATGTACTTAGCTTGTAAATGCCAATTAAAAGCTTCGTTTCAAAATATTCTTTTAATTATTAAAGTTTGTTCTATGTGTGACAGTTCGTTTTTCTTTATTTTTTCGTCTATGTCCGATTAAACGAATTTTCGATTATCCGATTCGACGCTGGACCCGATTAATTCTGATAGCTGGAGTTTTACTGTAACTACATTTTTTAACTTACTATACGACATCGATAATGTTAGTAAGATAACCGCGTTCAACTAAACTTGCCCACCAAAGCACACACAACTTCTCTTACTAAACATTACTACACTATGTTTCAGTAATAATCAGTAATATTAAAAAACCCAGGAGCTCAACATCCGATCTCGGTTAGGATGTGAACCTAACAATTTGGTTAATAACAACTCATGATACCAGTTTTATTAACCTCTATACCGAGTTGAGGAAAGGTAGTTGTGTGTTTAGCTTTTTTGGTTTGTGTGAGCTTTTTTTGATAATTGGTGATAGAAGGTTGTGTTTTTGGTATGTCCTTATCTACACTAATCCTAACTATCCTAACTAATATTATAAATGCGAAAGTAACTCTGTCTGTCTGTTTGTTACCTTTTCACGGCTAAACTACTGAACCGATTGACTTGAAATTTGGTACAGGGGTAGCTTATGGTCCGGGAAAGAACATAGGATACTTTTTATCCTGAAATTCCCACGGGAACGGGAACTACGCGGGTGAAACCGCGGGGCACAGCTAGTATTATATAAAGGAAAGATTTATTTGTTTTTTTTTTATAACGAATAGGCTCCGTAACTACTGAACCGATTTAAAAAAATATTTCACCATTAGAAAGCTACATTCACCCTGAGTAACATAAGCATATTTTATCCCTGTATACCTACGAAAATTAGAACTACGCGAGTGAAACCGTAGGGCGCTGCTACTGTTTTATATGTGTGTGTTTTTGTATGTCCTTATGTTAAGTTAATCTATAAATAAAGTTTCTTATGTTTATTAACTGGCTTTAAAAGAGAATATTGGTTTACATGTTTGTACTGTTAATATTTTGTAACTGTGTTTACCAGAATCTTGCTAAACTAATTTCCATATTCCCACGGTATAAAAAATGGAAATCACTGGTAAAATTGCAAGGTATGAACGTAAATATTTTAATTTTCTACACCTCTTTTCCAAAAAAACTAGCTATACCAAATCTATACTGCTATTAAAAACCTGTGGCCACGTTATTCTTAAAAAAGGAATTCAAAATTCGTTAAAAATTTGTATTAATTAAAGATAGATCCACACTCACTCCGTATCTGTCAAAAATGCCATACAGTCCACAGAGCACCTGTCAAATTGTAAATTATTTAAAAAGGTATTTACAAACAGTATTTAAATATTAAATGTGGATAATTCTACCATCACCTGTCAACCATTCTGGGTTGACAAGGTGTTGGTTGTAAACTACTGACATAGTGTAAAGGGCGAACCATAGTTAGCTGTCAGGAGCAAACAAATGACATTATTGTCATTTTAAATTGTTTCAACTGGCTTCGAAACGTAAGGTTTTTAATTTAGTTGTTATTGTTATGTGTTTTTTTACTTTAGAACGTTTTCCTTCGTCAAATATGGCTGTTTTGTTCAAAAGAAACTTATTATAAAAATACCATAATCGATATTAGCAATCGTATTTATTTGATTAAAATTGAAAATATTTAAGATGTGAATATTTATGCTATTGTAGCCGATCGCTACACTCCGCACGCAAAATAATACTATGTTCAGCAATGGACAGGAGACGGCAATAGGCTGAAATAATGTTTTTTTTTCTATAGAAAAAGGGATTATCTAGAAAGATTACAGTATATTACTACTTTTAGCCTTGCAAACTCAAACCATATTACAAACAAGACTACAAACGTCAAAAACTGCTCAAAAGTAAAAGAGTGGCTCAGTATGATTTATCCTTTACAGAACAGGTTGGAAACATCTTGTGAAGTTATTTAATTTCGTGAACCAGTTCGAAAGATGGAATATATGTTTTTTTAACATTCTTATTTATAGGTATTGAAAGTGAAAATATATGTACAATAATATATTATATATAATACAATATAAAATATATGTATAATACAACTGCTTGGTACGTTTTTTTTAACTAACTGTGCCATGTTTACTCGCTTGAATCCCAATCCCATGGGAATTTCGGGATAAAAAGTATCGCATGTGTTATTCCTAGTTATAAGGAACATCTGTACCAAATTTAATCTAAATCGATAGAGTAGTTTTTGCGTGAAAGAGGAACAAACATCCAAACTCACAAACATACAAACTTTCGCATTTATAATATTAGTAGGATTTTTTAATATACGGACAGTTTTTCATTGCCCAGTTACAATCTAAGTTAAGCTTTTACTATATATTATATACTACGGATATACAAGATTTACACACTCATAAATATTTTTGTAAATACATACTTACTTAGGGTCTATTTCACGACCTTCAAGTAAGGTTACTCACCAAGTAAAATTAGTTTTGTCTCTTTCTTACTTTATGTCAAGTGACAAAGACAAAACTTGTGAGTAACTACTCGGATCTTTACTTGAAGATAGTAAAATTAGGGCCTTGAATAGACTCTTACACACATCCAAACCAAGAACCAACATTTGTGTATCCCACAAATATTTACCTCAAACGGAAATCGAAACCACAACCCCTTTGTTGAGCACTGTACCACATATGTCTTAATACATATATCATACGCTTATGTGGGTCTCCTTCTTTATGAACAGCTAGCGGCCCGCCCCGGCTTCGCACGGGTCCAATTTTCCCGTTGATTTTCCAGATTTTTTTACATAAGAACCTTCTCCTAATAATAACAAATACAACAAAAAAAGAATTAGTGAAATCGGTCCAGCCATCCACGCGTGATGCCGTGACCAAGGAAAACGGGTTTCATTTTTATATATAAAGACTAGCCGTGCCCCGCGATTTTATCCGCAAATCTCAAACTCATTGGAATTTCGGGATTATAAGGAACATCTACTGTCGAAGGCGACGAGATCATCCCGCCAACGCTTTCTCGGCCGACCCCGACGACGCCCTCCTTCGGGAACCCATACTGTTGTTATGTGGGCCCACTTCTCAGGTTCCATACGACTTACGTGGCCCGCCCATTCCCACTTCAGGCGAAGGATCGGGAGAGTTGGAGATGTCTGGGGGACCTTTGCCCAGCTGTGGGACAATGTGGGTTAAAGAAAAGGAACATCTGTACCAAATTTCATCAAAATTGGTTCAGTACTTCTTGCGTTAGAGTAACAGACATACACACTCATTCACTGACAAACTTTCGCCATATTTTAATGCTATGATATTAGTAGGTAAGTATTAGATGTTTTATTGTTTTACACAATAACGTATTTTGAATAAAAACCCCCAACACAATTACTTTCAAACCCCCATAACTTTTAAACGGGTTAACCGATTTTCATCAAACATGTCTAAGAACACTCGCACGTAAGTCCCCTTTAATACAAAAAAAAAACTAAATTAAAATCGGTTCATCCGTTCGGGAGCTATGATGCCACAGACAGACAGATACACACACACACACACAGACACGTCAAACTTATAACACCCCTCTTTTTGCGTCGGGGGTTAAAAATAGTGCTGTAGACTGCCATAAACAGACAAAACCTCCAATCTTAATACATTTATCAATATAGATCGATAAATCATAACATGTTATTCACTAGCATGAAAATCACTTCCCATGAAGAGGTACATAGTACACCGTAACACTTCATTACATATATTTCCATATACTTTACATACGTTGTACATAATAGTAAGATTGACTGCTAATTATTGCATCTAAATTTATAGTTATGTGATATTTTATGTATAAAAATGTGTAAGCAGGATTTTCACACATAAAATCTTTTAAATGTGTAGTTTTTAATAAGATTTTTTGTATTTTTCCGCGACTATTATTAGTACCCAATTATTAGCGTTGCATTTTTAGTCTGGTTTAGCACTAAACCAGGTTTTACAACCTGTTAGTGTGAATGATATGCAACGATACCACAGATTATATGGTTAATTGAATGAACAAAACCATATACGAATTTAAGTTTAAAGATTTCTTGGTTTAAAAGTTCTAGGACGCTAAGTTCTAGAACCAAGTCTAACCTTAAAACTTGTATTGGAAAAGTGGGTTTAAGACCTTGATGATAATATGACGGGTAAAGTTTAGTTCTTTGTAAGTGCTGAGATATTCAAAATTTTTTTTAAATAATTATTTATTCTATTAAGGCCTCAATGAGGCACTTATGAAGGTCACTGAATCTACCACCGATTCGGAATTACATCAGCCGAGAAGAATCAGCAACAAACTCGGGCTGGTATTTTTTTTAAATAAAATGAAATACAAATGTCACTTATAACTAATGTCAACAATGAAAAAACATGTCAAAAGGTATATAAAAAAATAATATATAAATATAGAAGTAAAATAATTACATAGGTCAAAAACTAAAAATATCATATTTTCGGTATAACCACCCAACTTAGACTTTTTAATGGTTCAAACAAAAAAACGTTTAAAAAACTTCTTGGCCAATACAAATACTCATATTAGATACACCTATTTAAGACATGCATCAAAGCACGCACAAAGGAATAAAACTGGAAAGATCTAATTGCGGTAAACTGCCCACTTACGAGTACAAGACATTACATCGACCGTTATTCATATAAAATTATTTAATTTACTAACATAAACTTTTATTCTGAACTAGCTATGCCTCACGGTTCTACCCACATTAGCTCCTTAATACCTTTTTATGGGAATATAAGTTTATCGCAAAAACATTTAAATATTACAACTTATCAATATGTATAAAATGCTATTTCTTACTATACTTATTATTCTTAAGGCCTATTCCACGATCTTCAAGTAAAGTTATTCATCAAGTAAAGATAGTTTTAACTCTTTCTCACTTTATGTCAAGTGGCAAAGACAAAACTTGTGAGTAGGTGCTCGGAACTTTACTTGAAGATGATGAAATAAAAGCGCGAATAATCAGTATCACCTCAGCAAATAAATAAACTTAAACATCTCTGTTTAAGTTTATCAAACCTACACTTTTTATCTACAAAAAAAGAGCCGCACAAATGAAACATCAAAGGCTGAGCCATTTCTGCGTAAATCAGTGTTTACAGTTTAACAAACTCGCCGATAGATTCATAACCGCAATAATGTCAAAGATATTAGAACAAAAAATAATTAATAACTGATAATTATGGCGGTATACATCAATTACAACAGGGATGGATTTGATATGTTAGGGTGGGTTAGCCCTGGGCGTAGAGAGCGTCATTAGTAGGTTAGCTGAGGCATGACCAATAAAATAAACCTGCTAGGCTAGCATGACTTCGAAAACGCGATAGATACAACGATTTATTGACATCCAACTGTCAAAATTTTATAAAAATACCCGCCATATTGAATTTTACCACGTGATTAATTTTATGACATTTGGTCATGCTCGCGAAATCGATATAACTATTTATTGAAATCCAACTGTAAAAATATAATAAATATAGCCGCCATATTTAATTTTTCATATCGTACCACGCTATAATTCATTTTGTCATGCTCGCGAAATCGAATATTATATCGTGGTGTCTATATATTTTATCACACACAGTCATGCTAGGGGGGCTGGGTAGTCAAATGAACGGGTGCGCCAAAGTTCACCTAAAATTTCAACTCCGATAATTGGAAATCCGAAAATTTTCTTCCTAACATTTTTTATCCTAACAATCGCAACTCCTAAAATCTTTGTCACTAATGTTTTAATTCCGAAACATTTGTTTTCTTATATTTTCTCAACATAACCATCGTTCATACTATTATTCAAAGTCATATCTTTTTTGTTTAGATTTATTTTTATTTATTATAATAAGTATTATATACATAAATTTTTCGTAACTTTGTTTTTACATAACATGTAGGTACATATAACATATAACGCACGAGCCGAGCGAGCAAAACCAGAGTCCTGCTCCAATCATTCAGTCAAGTTCCAGTAACGAATCGGTCCTATTCCTAATTATTGGTTTAGGTTATGTTAGAACTGTGACCCCAACGCACGAGCCGAGCGAGCGTAGCGAGCGTGCCGCGGCAGCGGCCGGCGAAGTGCCAGAACCGAATTGGTCCTTTAGTTATGGTTATGGTAAACTCCCAGGCCATAAGCATAACCGTAAACGAGTCGTATAATAATCATTAAAACTATAAATATCATCTTCTACCCACATATATATTTTATTACACTTGGTAAATGTTTCTTTCTGAGCATGAGTGAAAATATTATGGTAAGTATGTTTAGGGATAAAAGCGTTGCATGATAAAAAACAGTAGGAGTTTAAATATATTTACATTAAAGATGTTATGAATTAAAATTTTCGGAAAAATGAGTGTTATGAGCATCGTCGGTAGCACTACAAATAGTATGAATTAAAACTTTAGGATGAAAAATTTTAGGAAGAATGATCATTCGGACTACAAATAGTTAGGAAAAACATTTTCGGATAAAGAACTTTAGGTGAGCCAATATGGACCCCAAATGAACAGAGACGAAATATCGGAACCTCGAAATAAATAATATACATGGTAAATATCCCGTTAATCATTATAATTTGTAGTCAAAAGAGTTCAAAAATCTAAGTTTTAAACCAGAGAGCAATCTCTATCTCAAAATCTAAGTTTGTTTAAAATTGTACATGATTAAAAATAACTAACAAGTCAGGAATCGAATGCAAGACCTTCGGCTTAACAGACACATGCGTGCACATCTGTATATTTATAATAGCTTATAGATCCTGATTGATTTCAACACATAGTCCAAAATAAAATTAAAAACAGAACTCTTAATCTCCAAATACTATAACCATTATAGAAAGTAAAACAAAATATATATATAAAAGCAATACTCATTACATCTATATATATAAAAATGAAACCCGTTTTCCTTGGTCACGGCATCACGCGTGAATGGCTGGACCGATTTCACTAATTCTTTTTTTGTTGTATTTGTTATTATTAGGAGAAGGTTCTTATGTAAAAAAAATCTGGAAAATCAACGAGAAAATTGGACCCGTGCGAAGCCGGGGCGGGCCGCTAGTAGTTTATAATATCCATTACAATAACATAAATATATCCAAAAACAATTGCCCTTCCCTTCCCTAAATCCCTTACCTCGCAGACAATTCGCCCAAAGCACACCTCGCAAACTCAATTCGCCCAGGGCGTACCTATACCTTAATTACGGCCATCTAAGGAGTCACAACAAAAGGGCATAAGAACAGGGATCCCACGGTAGTCATAGAGCTAGCGACCCGTGACCTGACTCATTGGAGTCACGGTTCGCAGCGCAAACTAATGGGTGTTTCTTTAGATTTTACCCAAAATGGTTCAGGTTTTGAGGTGGTAAGACTTTTGTAAATATATCTGATTTTAATTTAGAAATCTAAAAGAATATAAGTGGTCACCATGCTGGACTGCTGGACGGAAGGTTGCAGGTTCGATTCCCGTGCGGGGTGAATATTTGTGTTAACCACAAATGTTTGTCTCGGTCTGGGTGTGTGCGTAGTTTCCGATACCCTAGATACAATTTACGAACTTAGTTAGGGGTCAGTTTTCATTACAGTAACTGACCCCTAACTAAGTTGGTAACTTGTATCTAGGGTATCAGAAACTACGCACACACTCATTCACACACACACAGACTGAGACAAACATTTTAGGAACACAAATATTCATCCCGCACGGGAATCGAACCCGCAACCTTATGGATGGTCCGGCATGGTGACCACTCTGCTATCGAGGTCGTCTTCATCACAACAAAACTTCTCTTTCTAAAAACATGGATAAAAAGTAAGGCAAGTAAATATTGTAAAAAAGAAAAAACATGTTATAAGAATCCAATTATTATGCAAATTATTGAAATGTGTAGCTTTTTGCATACGAGTGAAGCAAGGTGGACGGTTAGCAAAGGTCAACACTTTTACATACTATTATAATACATAGTTTACATACATATTTACTTAATAATATTAGTTTTTAACTGACTTTATACATACATAATATAGGAGGAGGTTCTTAAATTCTAGAAATCTTTCATCAATCTATTCTAGTTTGTATTTATAATTGAAGAAAAATTGATGACAATAGTTGTAGTTCCCTGATTATTAAAAAACCAGCCAAGTGCGGGTCGGACTCGCACACGAAGGGTTCCGTACCAAAAAAAGGGCAAAAAAGTCGCGTTTGTTATATGGGAGCCCCCCTTAAATATTCATTTTATTTTGTTTTGTATTTGTTGTTATAGCGGCAATAGAAATACATCATCTGTGAAATGTCAACTGTCCAGCTATCACCGGTCTTGAGATACAGCCTGGTGACAGACGGACGGACAGTGAAGTCTCAGTAATAGGATCCTGTAGTTTCCCTTTGGGTACGGAACCATAAAAACTAGCAGCATCCCCCGGTTGCATTCGCGTAAAATGCAAATGCCATGAAAACATGCTACATATGTATAAACCTTCCTCGTTAATCATTTTATCAATTGCATCAAACTGCATGAAAATCTGTTGAGTAATTTAAAAGATTTAAGCGAACAGACATCGGAAATTACTTAATTTTGTAGTACTAGCGGCGCCCCACAGTTTCACCCCCAAAGTTCCCGTTCCCGTAGAAATATGGGGATAAAATTATGCTAAAAACCTTCCCACTGAATCACTCTATCTATTAAAACAAACCGCATCAAAATCCGTTGCGTAGTTTTAAAGATCTAAGCATACATAGGGACATAGGGACACAGAAAGCGACTTTGTTTTATACTATGTAGTGATGTAAATAAGAGTTAAGTTACTTGAGGAGATACGAATATCCAAAGCGGAAAAGTTTAATGGAAATTCGATAAGTATTGAAATCATACTGCTCGGTATCCCAAAGTTAATTCAGGTCAATTATTTAATTAAGAAATTGATGGAGAATTCTGAATTTTCGTATTGGACTGTAAATTTTATCGTCTTTTAGAGGGATTGATAAGACAAAGGTATTTTCTGTTCATGAGACAGCGACTTGCAAGCGACTTTTCTCTAAGATATTACTAAATATAGTGAATGAGTGTGTGCGTAGTTTCTGATACCCTAGATACAAGTGATGGACATAGAATTTCCAATCGGTCAGTAGTTTCGGAGCCTATTACAAACTAGCAATAAAATCTTTCCTCTTTATAATATGTATTATATCGGCGCCTCGCTGTTTCACCCGCGTAGTTCCCGTTCCCGTAGGAATATGAGGATAAAAATATGCTAAAAACCTTCCCACTGAATCACTCTTTCTATTAAAACAAACCGCATCAAAATCCCTTGCGTAGTTTTAAAGATCTAAGCATACATAGGGACATAGGAACAGAGAAAGCGACTTTGTTTTATACTATGTAGTGATACATAAAAAATCAAAACAACGTCAAAAATTCGTTAAAGTAAATTTTGTTTCAATCAATTTCAATGTGTTCTTGTAAATAAAATAAATCGACAAGTTCATAGAACTTCTAACTACTTATGTAATAGTCTAAGTAAATAGTATCACAGGACTTGAACGGTATAATTTGCTTGTCATTTTGTATTTCCCGGAGGAAAATATGCGGAAGTATTGCAAATTAAGTGCTTTATACGTTGAACTTAAGGACTGGATTGGTAGCAACGAGCTGGCGAATGTTTTTATTAAAGACACGCTATGCCCCGCGGTTTCAACCGGGTAGTAACTTTTCTCACCTTTTAAACCCTTCCCTAGACCTCCACGAACATTTCAAGACCAAGATAAGATAAATCCGTTCAGCCGTTCTCGAGTTTTAGCGAGACTAACGAACAGCAACTGATTTTTATACTCGTATATTACTAGCAGTGCCCCGCGGTTTCACCCGCGTAGTTCCCGTTTCCGAGGGAATTTCGGGATAAAAAGTCCTATGTTCTTTCCCGGACCATAAGCTACCCCTGTACCAAATTTCAAGTCAATCGGTTCAGTAGTTTAGCCGTGAAAAGGTAACAGACAGACAGACAGAGTTACTTTCGCATTTATAATATTAGTTAGGATAGATAGATAACAATAACAATGGTAAAAAAGAATTTGTACAAGTATTTTTAACTTGATCTGTATGTATGTGAGTGATATCAAGTGGTATAGTTGTTAGTGAACTTGCCTGCTGCCAAAGGTTACGGATTCGATTCCTGCTCAAGACAAATATTTATTTGTGTTGATCTGAATGATTTATATAAGTTTCAACCTTCAAAAGCCTAAAAAAACCGACTTTTAATCGCATGAAGCTGTAAGCATCCCTTTTAGAAAGGATATTAAAAAAACATCCCTTAACCTAAGGGGAAAAAAGGGATGAAAATCACGGGACACAGCTAGTTTATACCTTATCATTTCTAAAATTATTTTGATCATATTCAATTCTGTTACTTGTAACAAAATGGAACACTCGTTCGCGTCAAAACAGTTTGTTAAGTACTTGTAAGTTGTAACACAATTGAAATCTCGTTCGCGTCAAAGCAAACTGTACCTTAATAATTATGTGAATAAGTAATTATTTTGCTGGACATTGAAATATCGAGTTTCTCACAGATATTGTTTGTTAAGCTTCCTCTAAAGGTCAACCTTTAGAGGGTGAACGGATTGACACTTTAGAAAAGTTTGTTTAGAATATCGATTATACTAATTAACGATTAATTCAAGTTTCTAGCAGCGCCACGCGGTTTTACCCCCGTAGTTCCCGTTCCCGTAGGAATACGGGGATTAAAATAGCCTATAGCCTTCCTCGATAAATGGGCTATCTAACACTGAAAGATTTTTCCAAATCGGACCAGTAGTTACTGAGATTAGCTCGTTCAAACAAACAAAGTCTTCAGCTTTATATTATTAGTATAGATAAATACTTGTATACTCCACGGTTTTCACTGTGTTGATAGCAATTTTGTGGGAATTATGGGTTGAAAGGTATTGTAGGTATGTGATATACCTACGAAACATTTGTACTCAATATTGTAAATTAAATTAAAAATTAAAAAAAAACCCCAACACAATTACTTTCAAACTACCATAACTTTTAAACGGGTCAACCGATTCTCATCAAACATGTCTAAGAACACTCGCACGTAAGTCCCCTTTAATACAAAAAAAACTAAATTGAAATCGGTTCATCCGTTCGGGAGCTATGATGCCACAGACGGACAGATACACACACAGACACGTCAAACTTATAACACCCCTCTTTTTGCGTCGGGGGTTAAAAATGGTTCAGTAGTTTTTGCATGAAGGAGTAACAGTAACATCTATACATCAACATACATACACCAATTGCCTATTCTTTTTCACTAAATTACTATCATTGAATTAAACGGCATTGTTAAAAGCACCAAAATTTCAAAACCAAAAATAAAACTCTATAACTTTAAAAAGATACCGACATAGTTAAAATGCAAACCAGTGACCTCCAACTTTAAAACTTAAAACTCCAAACCCAAAAACTAGAAACCAAGAATCGAACCGAAAACAGAGCCAAATAAACGGTCACACTTAAAACAAAAATTAACTTTCATAATTCAAATAAAACTTAACAAAAACAAAGTTAGTACTCACAAACAAGTGCCCGAAACCGGTTTCCAACCGGTGTACCTGGTTCGAGTCTAGTTATAATTACACCCGCGGCTCCCACGGTGTATGAATGAATTTTATTCATGATTTCAAATCTTGTGGTATCAACGTCTTGGTGAGTAGATTTATATGGGATGATGTTTAGAAAGAAAGAAAGAAGAAAGAAAAATGTTTTATTTGGACTTCACACAAAAACTTACAACTACATAACAATATTTAAAAACACAGTAGGTTCATAAAAAGTTTTAAAGTGTGATGCCCAAAAGGACACAACTCAGCAAATAACTGTGATCAAGGGCAAGCCCAAGATTACAGCACTGATTTTCAGTTGTGCCCTAGGGGGCGTCGCGGAATACAAAAAATAAGTGTTGAAACAAAAATAAAAATAGATAGGTATAAAATAGTAATATAAACATAAACGTAAAAAACTAAAAACTACTAAACATCACTAAAAAAATAATAATAATACTAGTATTATAGTACTAAGTAGTAGCCGACCGTCAAGCGTCAAGCCAAGCGTCAAGCAAGCAATCATGTGTGACATTCCATTTAAACTTGAATCAATCAGATCAAAAGACGCCGCTCGCGCCGATCGGCAATGTCGGCATCCATCAAAGGAAGAAAGAAATATTTAAAATTTATATTAAATTCGGAGGATTTAACAATATTATTATCAAGTAATGTATTTAGGTCAATTTAATGAAAATTAAGACTAAAAAAAACGGCAGGCAAATGAGCGCATAAGACAAAAAATTTGCACGCGCCTCCAAGTGAGTAAGCTACAATACAATCCGTCCCCATGCTAGTTGGAAGCAAAAAGTAGGGTAAGTTTGAAAAAGTTTAAGTAATTATCTAAATATTTGTATACTATTTATGCTATTTGCTTTTCAATATAAAACAATTTCAAAAATCTACAAACACTTTTAACTGTTTTTAGATTCCGCACCGGGGGAGGCAGATTGTTCCAGCACTTGGAGGCGGCATACCTGAAACTACCGCGGAATGCTGCAGTCCTAAATTGTGGAGTAAGGATCAAGTATGAAGACGCTCGCGTACGGTACATATTACAATCATTTGCCCACTTGAGTTTGTCATAAAGATATTCTGGCTTTCGCGATGAAATGACCCCAAAAAGCAGGCCGGCTAGATGAACCTGCCTACGTGCGGACATTTTTAGCATTTTCGATTTATTGAGGTAAGGTGTTACGTGCGCCCGAGACGGTATGCTAAAGCAGAACCGAGCACAGGCATTTTGAACCCGTTGTATCAACCGCTCAGTGCGGGACAACAGACAGGGACCATACACAACATCGGTGTAGTTTAATTTGGACATTATCAGTGTCTCACAGAGTCGGATTCTAATGTCCTGAGAAAGATAGGGTTTGATATTGTACAGGATTTTTAGTTTATAAAAACACTTTGTTTGTTTGTCTCTAACTAGTAGCGCGGCGCGATTTTACCTACGTTTTTGTGTCTAACTAGTTGTTCACGAAATATTATTTTTTTGTTTCTTAGTGGATGACTTCGTCTTAATAACTTACTTATTTATTTACTTATCTATTTAAATAGACTAAAAAGTGTCTATGCAAAATGTTAAAATAAACTTTAAAATATTGTATTACAACAATTAGATGCTAATTATTGATATGTTTTTTTTTTCTTATGTTTCTAGGGTAACTTTAATTTAAATCTTGCAATATTAATTTAGCCATGTCATGTTCACATATTATAGGGTTTCAATTTAGATCAAAATATTTGTATCTTTTTTTTTATGTTTAAAACAGTTGTAACCTGCTTTGTGAGCTTTATTAAATAAAATAAAAAATAAAATTTATTAACTTATTTGGCTGCTAAATTTCAATGTAATTTGAGCGTCGATAGATCAGTGAGTGAGTTGCGGAAGAAGACACATTTTCACTATTTGACTGTATCTGAAAAGACGCACAAGTACCTATGTTCGATTGATTTACAAAAAAAAAACAATGAAGTTGGACCATTTTTAACCCCCGACGCAAAAAAAAGGGGTGTTATAAGTTTGACGTGTCTGTGTGTGTGTGTATCTGTCTGTCTGTGGCATCATAGCTCCCGAACGGATGAACCGATTTTAATTTAGTTTTTTTGTATTAAAGGGGACTTACGTGCAAGTGTTCTTAGACATGGTTGATGAGAATCGGTTGGCCCGTTTAAAAGTTATGGGGGTTTGAGAGTAATTGTGTTGGGGTTTTTTTTAATTTAATGTTATATATTTTCTTAAATATTTATAAAGTCTTATTACACTTATGTTACTTAGATAAAAGATTTTGTGTTTGACTTACGCTTTTGATCAACAACCTTGACTTATCCTCATTTATTTACAATTCAGAAACACAGAACAGTTAACCGTCGTTTATCTTACGCTTATTGAGAAGATAACTGCGGACTTCAAAAACTGGGCATCACTCATCACCAACATTACAATATTTTCTGCAATCCATGCTTAAAACTGCATTCACCTTAGTAAAGTATTTCCCAACACCCCATATAACGTTCTCCCACTATCAGTAACACTATCCGTTACAGCCCACAGCGTCCTGTGGGACCCTCCCACGGCTAATCACTCCCGTTCATAAACATAATTGGGGTAATGAGATTTGGGAATAATTAGAACAATGCACTTTTATATCAAGATTTTAAACTTTGAAGTGTTGCAGTTGTTAAAGTTTGTAAAAATTTGCAGCAAAAATTGTGTGTTGTTGTTTTTCCCTGTGTGGAAAATTATCCCGTGAGAAATTTGGGATAAAATGTAGCCCATATCCTTTCCCAAGCTCTAGTTTATCTCAATACCAAATTTCATTTAAATCTGTTCAGTAAAATTTGGCGTGATAGCGTATCAAACATCAAAATCAACATATTAACATTTTAAAAGTGCTATGCTAATTGTGTGTTGTGGTTTTGCCTGTGTGGAAACTTATCCCATGGGAAATTTGGGATAAAATATAGTCTATGTTAAGGCCTGAAAAGTAAGCTATCTAATAAAGAAAGTATTTTCCAAATCAGTTTAGTAGTTTCGGAGCTTATTCAATGCAAACATATATATACTCTTTTTAATATTAGTATGTCTTGTAGAGCTTCATTGGTTGGGAAGTTTGAGATTCAAAGTATTCTCTAAGCTCTAAGTTAATACTTGAAAGAAAATTTATGCCAAAATTCATGTAAATTGATTCAGTGGTTTTTACGTTAAAGAGTCACAGACATCCATCCAGGCCAGAACACCATATTGCTAGGAGAACTATGTATCTGTGTGTGAAAGGAAACATTGGAAGAGGGAGGCCAAAGAAGGGTTGGATGGAGTGTGTGAAAAGGGATATGAATATGAAAGGAGTGAATGAGAGTATAACGAGTGATAGAAGCGAGTGGAAGAGGAAAACATACTGTGCCGACCCCACTTAAGTGGGGCAAGATGATGATGAGTCACAGAGATCCATCTGGGTTCACAAATTCTCACATTGTGGGATAAGTTGCTAATAAAGATGATAGTCATTTACCAGCCTTAAAACTACAAAAAAATACCCCAAAACTCAACTATCTCCCCGCTACAAAGTATCCAAACGAAAGCGACGCATCAAATGAAGTAATACCGTAAATTTGGCTCAGTTGAACGACAATAAATTATAATTCGAATGGAGACGGTTGGAGCAGGTGCCGACAATGGGACACGACATGCGGCCTTACACTTACAGCCAAAAAAAGTGGTCACACAATCCTACTAATTTTATAAACACCAAAGTTTGGATGAATGCAGGTTTTTACTCCTTCACACAAAAACTACTGAACCGAATAAGATAATATTATATTTAAGACGCCCGCGGTTTCACCTGCGTAGTTCCTGTTCCCGTGAGAATGCAGGGAAATTCCTTTTGAATCACTGTATCTATTAAAACAAATGGCATCGAAATCCGTTGCGTAGTTATAAAGATCTAAGCACACAGGGACAGAGAAAGCGACTTCGTTTTTATACTATGTAGTGATGATTCATAATATTATAATGAGGCTGTCATTTTATGGGTGCAATAAAAAATTGAGTATATATTGTAACAGTTTGTTTGACCAAAATATATCGCAGCACTCGCAATTAATCAAATTAGAGATTTATAATCGCGGAATATTGACCGCTTATTAGATTAAAGGCTGTTGCTAGCCGTCTGCTAGAATGGACGTTTAATATAATGCCATTCGTTCGCTAGTCGCTAATATTATATTAGTCGTCCGTAAATTTTTCATTTCAAATATGAATTAAATATAAAGTGTTATGGCATTAAATTCAGATTAAAACTATACGGCTTATGTTCATAATATATTCAACAAAAATTAAGACGGCACCTGAAATCCGTCAAAGTAAAATGAAAAAAATTTCCATATCTAAAATCAAATTCTTATTCTCAAGATGCACTAACCATTGTCCCATTATATTGTCCAACACTGTAAGAAGCCACCTGTTCCTTCGCAGGTTACACCAGACAACACTACCGATTCAAAACAACGACACACAATACATTGCGTCTTTATAACGCGTCTATTTTAAAACCTCTTTTTAAAAACGGCAATGGTTACCATACTAAGAAGTGTGGTCGTTTGTTCCAACTTAATGTATGAATGAGATGTTACGTTGAAGACTTTCTTAACCTATTTTTTGAATTGTAATGGTAGTTATGCGTTTTGTGTCGAATATGGGTTTCTTGAAGTCTTGTTTGGCAATGATATTATCTATTTATACTATCTTCTTTCTATGTAATAGGTATATACTCGTAAAAATCTTCCGTTACTGAGTGATGTACTGACTGACTGACAGACAACGCACAGTCGAAACTACTGGTCGTAGAGAGCTGAAATTTGACACGTGTGTTTGTTGGGGGGAGTAGGCTACCACTAAGAGAGGATTTTTGGAAATTTCCTCCTAGGGGAGAAGGGGGGAAAAAACCCAAATTCTGTCGGAAGTCATTATTCCACATGGAAGAAAAGCAGGCAAAAGCTAGTAGGTACTAAAATTATAAAGAGAAAAGATTTAATTTTGTTACGTTTGACCGATTTTCAAAGCTCTTTCACTAATGGAAAGCTACATTATCCATGGTCTAGTATCCATAGTACAAGCTTTGTCTTAGGGCCTATTCACGACCTCCAAGTAAAGTTACTCACCAAGTAAATTTAGCTTTGTCTCTTTCTTACTTTATATCAAGTGACAAAGACAAAACATGTGAGTTACTTGGAACGTTACTTGAAAATGGAGAAATAGGCCCTTAGTCTTAGACTCTAGATGGCGATGGCCACATTTGTCAAGGAAGGCTATATGCTATATTTATCCCCGTATTCCCACGGGAACGAAAACTACGCGGGTGAAATCGCGGCTAGTTAATTAATAATATAAGGGATGAAATCTATATGAACCATCAAATTAAAATTTTTAAAAACCCCCAACACAATTACTTTCTAACCCCCATAACCTTTAAACGGGTCAACAGATTTTCATCAAACATGTCTAAGAACACTCGCACGTAAGTCTCTCTTAATACAAAAAACGAAATTGAAATCGCTTCATCCGTTCGGGAGCTATGATGCCACAGACAGACAGATACACACACACATACACACACAGACATGTCAAACTTATAACACCCCTCTTTTTGGGTCGGGGGTTAAAAAAGAAAATCCTCATACACAGATAATAAATAATACCAATAAATTAATAGTGTTACCAGCAAACTGAATTAATTTACCGATTATTGTCGAATATTCGGGTCACATCGTTGTGAATATTAAAATTATAATGACAACATTATTAATTATTTAAATTGCTCATTTACTTTATTACTTATTATATGTGTTACAATCGGTATTGAATTAAAACTCGAGTGGTTTTCGGGTGTGGTGGATTTTATGAACTTGCGCGATTACTAAATAACGAAATTTAATTATCGCCCTGAGAGATCCCACTACAAGTGATGGAAATTGAGTCTGTTACATTGACTGTAGGTCGATTCCACGAAATCTACAGTTGCGATATGGTTTTTAACCCCCGACGCAAAAAGAGGGGTGTTATAAGTTTGACGTGTCTGTGTGTGTGTGTATCTGTCTGTCTGTGGCATCATAGCTCCCGAACGGATGAACCGATTTCAATTTAGTTTTTTTTGTATTAAAGGGGACTTACGTGCGAGTGTTCTTAGACATGTTTGATGAAAATCGGTTAACCAGTTTAAAAGTTATGGGGGTTTGAAAGTAATAATGTTGGGGGTTTTTTAAATTTTTAATTTTGTCAACACAACATTTCAATACAATTTCGGTTTATACGTTAATCGGTAGGTGTTTCGTATTTTTCTATACTAATATTATAAAGAGGAAAGATTTGTTTGTTTGTTTGTAATGAATAGGTTCCGAAACTACTGGACCGATTTCAAAAATTCTTTCACAAATGAAAAGCTAATTTATCAGTGCGTGACATAGGCTATATTTTATCCCCGTAATCACACGGGAACGGGAACTACGCGCTACTGTCCATGGACGCCAAAAATAGTCTTTGATTTTATTAAAGTTGGCCTCGTAAGGGCAGGAAGATCATCATCTTCCTGCGAACATCATCATGTTAACACTTTATTAGATAGCACTTGAATTACATAGGAGATTTTTTATCCCAAAAACCCCACTGGATCAAACCATATCACAAAACAAAACGCAGTTTATCTATACTAATATTATAAAGAGGAAAGATTTGTTTGTTTGTTTGTTTGTTTGTAATGAATAGGCTCCGAAACTACTGGACCGATTTCAAAAATTCTTTCACTAATGGAAAGCTAATTTATCAGTACGTGACATAGGCTATATTTTATCCCCGTAATCCCACGGGAACGGGAACTACGCGGGTGAAACCGTGGGGAGCTACTAGTAGTCTATAACTTTGATCAACAATATACTTTTTATCCAAAAATCTCCTCTGAACAAACCAAATACAAAACGCAGTTTATCTAAAATAATTAGAACAATAGCCATGTAAACAGTTTGTGATATAAATTATTCATGTTGGTCACATTTGCCCGGCTGTGGTTTCATATTAATTAGACGCGTGTGATGTATCGCCGATAACACTTGGTTGTAAAATGGTTGTTTTTGTTGTTACAGCTTGTAATGTGTAAATGTGCTGTTATAGGCAAAAATATATATATATACTAGCTGCGCCCCGCGGTTTCACACGTGTAGTTCCCGATCCCGTTCCCGTAGGAATTTCGGGATGAAAAATAGATGTTGGCCGATTCTCAGACCTACTGAATATGCTCACAAAATTTCATGAGAATCGGTCACCGTTTCGGAGGAGTATGGCAACGAAAACTGTGACACGAGAATTTTATATATTAGATATTTTTTGTCAACCTATAGTATCCCACTGCTGGGCAAAGGTCTCCCCCAAACATCTCCAACCTTCCCTATCCTTCGCAGTGTCCCACCAGCTACTGTCGAAGGTGGTAAGATCATCCCGCCAGCGCTTTCTTGGCCGACCCCGACGACGCCCTCCGTCGGGAACCCACTGAGTTGTTATGTGGGCCCACCTCTCAATATATATAAGGTAAGTATAATGATAACTATTTTTAACCCCCGACGCAAAAAAGGGGTGTTAAGTTTGACGTGTCTGTGTGTGTATCTGTCTGTCTGTGGCATCATAGCTCCCGAACGGATGAACCGATATCAATTTAGTTTTTTTGAAGTGAAAACTTCTTTAGCGGCGCTGAGCACTTTTTTTGTATGGGTAAAAACTTTCAAACTCGCGTCAGGGTCACGTGATGCTGATCGAAAAAGCGTAAGATCAGCATCACGTGACGTTTATGATAACTGAAGTAAGAAATAAACATTGTATTCTACCTCATAAATGATAGTACTTTTATACTTATAATTAAACACAACGTTAATATTGAAGTTTTCACTTCTGCCGGCACTCCCGGAGTGCTACCTTTTTTTTGTATTAAACGGGACTTATATTAATAAGCAATCTTAGACCAAAACACGTTTCAAATAAGCAATAAACATCTAATTCTTAGAGCAAACATCACAAGTAAACAAATTCGCATTCCCCATAAAACAAAGCGGGGAATCCCCGAAATGGTTCCATTAATTAATGGCTCATTTAATGGTTGTTCCCGTGACTCTGCAACCCATAAATTCGTTAATTATCGCCAAGTGGGCAGCCATTTTTTTCTGAGGTGTGACTTATGTCGTTATATTATTTTTATGAGCATTTTATTATGGGATAGTGTTTTGAAGGTTTTCTTTGTTTATGTAACACTAGCTGTGCACTGCGGTTTCACCCGCGTAGATTTCACTCGCACGCTCGTAATAGTATCCATTACATTTATTTATTTATTTAAGAAAGGTACATTTACAGTAATGCATATAATATACAGATATAAAGTATTATAAAGGTAGTTTTGTTCTTATATTACATCCCAAATTCATCGCAAAAAATAACCCGGATAAAACTACAACTACAAAACTACAACACCATTACCCAAAACTACTGTTAAAACCCGAAACTACCGTTACTATTTAGCGTCCAACTAACTACCAATCGAAATAGCCCGGTACATCGATAACCCGGTTGTAACTGCATTAAACCGGATAATAATGTAAATTACAACCGGTTAAAATCGGTTACAACCGGGTATCGGTGTTTAGCTGTAATTAAACTGGGTGTTACAGGTGTTATGATATTTTATTATGTTACCAGCGGTGCCCCGCGGTTTTACCCGTGTAGTTCCCACTCCCTTGAGTATTTGAGGATAAAATTATGCTAAAAACCTTCCTCTTGAATCACTCTATCCTAACTAATATTATAAATGCGAAAGTAACTCTGTCTGTCTGTCTGTTACCTTTTCACGGCTAAACTACTGAACCGATTGACTTGAAATTTGGAACAGGGGTAGCTTATGATCCGGGAAAGAACATATGCTATGTTTTATTTCGAAATTCCCACGGGAACGGGAACTACGCGGGTGAAACTGCGGGGCGCTGCTAGTCTATAATAAAGGAAACTGCAAATCCGTTGCGTAGTTTTATAGATCTAAGCATACATAGGGACAGACAGCGACAGCGACTTTGTTTTATACTATGGGAATTTTGATTGGTCTATATTAATTTAGTAGTTGGTCCCCGCGGTATTGGACACATTATAATTAAGTTATTTATTTTATGTAATTGTTAAATATTTAGTTTTATAGCTGAATTGTTTTGTCAAAAATATTTTACTAAGCTCATACTTTTTTTTATAAAATACTTGTTTTTCATACAAATTTTCATCCCTATTTTAACCCTCTTAGGGGTTGAAATTCTAAAAATCCTTTCTTCTACCCACAGTTCAAAAAAACTTGTATGTAAAAATTTCTTGTACGATGATATATCAGTCAGTCAGGCGATAAATATGTCAGTCAGTCAGTCAGTAACCCACCTTTTACGTAAAAATATATAACAAAAACCTGTTTTATAAACACACAAGCCCAAAAACAAACATTATATATCTTTGCACAAAATACTTCAATCAAGAATCGAACTTAAAACCGGTACACAAGACGGTATGCTAACCACATCCTTCATCAAATGATCAAATCTGGAATTGATCTGAAACCATTCTTTATCAATCCACTATACCACAAGCTTCCCACCGGGATTCGAACCTGAGTCTTTTTGTATTTTTTAGTTTAATCGCTTGACCACTAAAGCCTATTTTAATACACATTATCTTCAATTCATTATTAATTATTTAATTCCAAAATTTCATCACAAAACTCAATTTTATAATCACAGGAAATGACACAATTATTGAAATGACATAAATTTTGTTGCCGTCTCTTTCACTCGTATGAATTTGATCAATATTTTATGTTTTGTCTCTTTCACACTGGTTGTAGTTATATCTTTCGGAAAGTAAATTGTAATCTTATCATTAACCGTAGGAACAGTCCTTCCGGAGTTTGTGAAAACCGGTTCAAAATGGTACCGGTAGTATTGAGAATCGGCCGATTTGGGAAGTTACTAAATTATAGTTGAGTGTGAAAAGACGTTGCTGCGGAGTTAAAGATGGCCTTAGATGAGTATGATTCGTTGGTTGATGTCATATATATATTTTCATCCATTTTTTGCAGTACGTTTCCCTAAGAAAATACAAAACTTTTTCAATGGCTTAAAATCGTATAGGAAGGACGAACGTTATATAGATTACTAGCTATGCCCGCGGTTTCACACGCGTAGTTCCCGTTCCCGTAGGAATTTTGGGATGAAAAATAGATGTTGGCCGATTCTCAGACCTACTGAATATGCTCACAAAATTTCATGAGAATCGGTCAAGCCGTTTCGGAGGAGTATGGCAACGAAAACTGTGACACGAGAATTTTATATATTAGATTTTGTTTATTGAGATTGTTGTATTATGTAATTTGTTTATTAAGTAATTGATTGTCTTCTCTCTCTATTAAGTCCTTTGACTTGAAGGGGGATAACTATGTCTAACTAATGTAGCAGCATAGCTTTGGTGTAAAAGCCTATCAGATTTTTCGAAATTCTTGAAAACCTTAAACCAAAATAATGTTGAATTTTTAATAATTAATTTGTTGTATCACAATTCTGCTTCCTTCTCTGTTTGTGATAATACCTGACAATGAACCTAGCCAACCCCCACCTCGGCCAATCCGCGCGTTGCCCCGTAACACAGTTGCATCGCATCTGTCGCTGTTCCACCTGCGGCTATCGACCTGCACGGGGCTTTTTGTCAGGAGACCGGTCTTGGATGGAGGATGGAGGTATGCAGGCAGCAGCGGTATAGTTATACGGTGAGGGTATGCAAGCTTTGTTATAGTGCCATAACTTATGTGGTCTGGTGACCGAAATTAGAACTCATTCTGTCAATGTAATTTTGTTTATATTTGACTTGATATATTGAGTGAGCATGAGTATTGAGTTGAGTCATAATCTTTTCTGTGCCGGCGGTCAAAATTGGAAGCTACTATTGTCATTTTGAATCTAATGTTATTTGGAAACATTTTCAATAAACTGACAACCAAAAGATGCGATTATACCGATGCTGTCACCGGCACAAAATAGATTGTGACTCAATAAAAACTTTTTGTACGTTATTGTAATTGATAAGCTTGCCCTTTGTGGGGATCTCCGAGCTTCTTGTTAATTGTCTAATGCACGCGACATAGAAAAACCATTTTTTTTTATTAACAAAAAATAATATTTTAAAGGTTTTTTATTAAATGTACCACAAAACTGTACAAATTGTTGAATTAGAAGGGCTTCGTTTCGCGGGTTTTTTAGCGGGTTTCTACATCATAACAACTATCTACACAATCAGTCAGTCTTCTCGTGACCACGATCGGTGTAACCCGGTCGAAACGTCGAGGTAAATAATAATTATGTTTTTACGCGATTAAGACCTGTAAATTATGCAACGATGTATCTACACACACTCCTTATTACAGCGCAATCCGTAATTTGTTGCTGCTGTGTGTTGACAGATCATTCAGTTAGTTCCCTCCATTAACTTAAAATAACGTTGGTTCCGTTGCGCGTACGCAGGTCCACGCGTCTCAGACCGGACGTCAGTGTGTAACCTGTTTTAATGTAACATCACATTATCGGCTCTAACTATTTTGATAGAATTAATGAAAATCTAATTATTAGAATGTATCTCATTACTGATTCTGTTCAGTTTGGGATATTTTGGTTACTTTAAGGGATATACAGGTTATCAAAAAGGATATAAGTGGGATAAAAATCTATAAGACTGCCTATTTCACCATCTTTAAGTAACGTTCCGAGTAGTTACATGTTTTGTCTTTGTCACTGATATAAAGTAAGAGACAACACTAACTTTACTTGGTGAGTAACATTACTTGAAGGTCGTGAAATAGACCCTTTGAAACGTATTAAAACATTACTGTGATCCAGTTTGAAGGGCAATGTAGTCAGTGAAATGACTGAGCACACGAGACTCACCAACTGATGTCTCGGGGTGATGAGCGCAGTACATTGTATCTGTAATGAGCAGGCGTGTGGCATTTCATGAGGTAGATCAGTCAGTCAGTCAGTTATGATTTTAATGCCTGGGTTTTCGGAATTCGGTAGAATTCTCCTTGAGTAAACACAAAAATGCTATTTTACTATAGAATATAAATGTAGTATTAAGTTATTTAGACATTGGACGCAGAAAGCTCAACATCGAAGTGAATGGTGTGCAATGCAAGCGGCCTACACTCAGCATTGGGTGGCAACAGGCTGAAGAAGAAAGAAAGAAAGAAGAAGTTACTTCCACAAAACGCGGAAAAAGCCGCGGGGTGAAGCTTGTAATATAAAAATAAACCATTTTTTTTTAATTAATAAACAAAATTTCGAGAATTCTTTTACAATAAATGCTTCACAAATAACATTCGGATATTAAAATTATAATTCTTAGAATTTTACTCCCTATTCAATTATTTTGTACTAGCGGCGTCTTGCGGTTTCACCCGCGTGGTTCTCGTTCCCATGGGAATAAGGGGATAAAATATAGCCTACTAGCAGCGCCCCGCGGTTTTACCCGCGTAGTTCCCGATCCCGTGGGAATTTCGGGATAAAACCTAGCCTATGTTCTTTCCCGGACCATAAGCTACCCCTGTACCAAATTTAAAGTCATCGGTTCTGTAGTTTGGCCGTGAAAAGGTAACAAACAGACAGACAGACAGAGTTACTTTCGCATTTATAATATTATACACCCTTATTTTGAAATTGCGATACCTTATCTCACAGCTAATGTAAACGACGGGTGACAATATAATAGTGAAGTTAGTTTTTTTTCTTTTGCTTTTATTTAAAAAGTTATTATAAGTCAAAGATTTTCAAAATCCCGCCGAATTTTATTGTTATTCTACACCGAACGCTGCGATACACAGCTGAGCGCGGTCATCGACCCGAGCCGTCACAGAATACTTGATAGCTAGTGTGCCGTCTGGTAATACGACATTTATTTAGTATTTTTTAAAGATAAGTAATCGACTATCATTTTTGATATTTTTATTGGATATATGGATTCAGTTACTGCTACAGATATTCTGATTTTAATAAGTCCCATATTTTCAAAATAGGGGTGTATAGTATTCTTACTATACACCCCTATTTTCACTTAGGGTGAATGTAGCTGTCTAATGGTGAAAGAATTTTTGAAATCGGTTCAGTAGTTTTGGAGCCTATTCGTTACAAACAAACAAATCTATACTCTTTAATAATATTAGTGTAGATTCATGGAATTGCTTGTACATTTGTTAGTAAAATCAATTAGTCGATTCCGAGAGTTGAGAATTTGATTCCAGTTATAGGTTAATTGTAATTATATTCTTTTATAAATAAATATCCGGGTACTAAAATATTTTATCAATTACTATAGCAGCGCTCTGCGGTTTCACCCGCGTAGTTCCCATTCCCGTGAAAGTACGGGATAAAAAATATTCTAAACACCTACTTTTTGAATCACTCTATCTATTAAAACAAACCGCATCAAAATCCGTTGGGTTGTTTTAAAGATCTAAGCATACATAGGGTAGGGTAGGGACATAGCAGACCATGAAGTTGTAGGTAAAAATGGAGCTCACACTTGGAACAACAGCTTGAGTCAAATACCTACGTCTCTTTTTAGTCAGACCTTCTCTTTCTAGAGGTTACCTTAGTTAGAAAGAGAGAGCCTGCCCAGAGAGATGCGATAGTGATACATATAGGTTATGCTTCAAGTAGGTATTTGAATTGTGGACTCCATTTTTACCTTTAACTTCATGATAGGGACAGACAGCTGGAAGCGACTTTGATTTATGCTAAGTATATAGCGAAGTGGTAGGATTTTATTTGAAGCGACTGCCATCAGACCTTCACAACACAGAAGGCGAAAACATTTTTGGTTAAACCAAATATTAAACTTTTGAGGGCTCTAACAACCAAGTTTATTATATATCACGACTAACAAGTGATAATTGCCTATCCAAAATATCTCACAAAGAAAATTTGAATATGTCCCAACACCGGAAGCGAAGCCGTCACCCTTTGATTAAGAACGACGTGTCATATCCACTTAGCCATCACTTAACTAAATGTTTATTTTTTTAATAATGTGTTACTGTAGTTAGGTGACGATTTAGGGCACTAATTTTTGGTTCACGATATTTCTCTTAATCTACTTAACTCAAATATATGTTACGATTTAACTAATTCGATTTATTTGTAATATCTAATATATAAAATTCTCGTGTCACAGTTTTCGTTGCCATACTCCTCCGAAACGGCTTGACCGATTCTCATGAAATTTTGTGAGCATATTCAGTAGGTCTGAGAATCGGCCAACATCTATTTTTTATCCCGAAATTCCCACGGGAACTACGCGTGTGAAACCGTGGGGCACAGCTGGTGTACCTATATGAAAATCATGCACGTTAGTTAAAATATCTGTTTTAGTTCTTTTCCAAAATCAATTATAATTTCCGACATTTAGGGTCTATTTCACGACATTCAAGTAAAGTTACTCACCAAGTAAAGTGAGTGTTGTCTCTTTCTTACTTTATATCAAGTGACAAAGACAAAACATGTGAGTAGGTACTCGGACCGTTACTTGAAGATGGTGAAATAGGCCCTTATACTCGTAACAATAAGTAGAGATTTTATTCTTTTTTTTTTATTTATTCTATTATGGGTGGCTACCCATGTCTATAATCATCTAAACGTTGCTTAACAGAACAGATCTCAAGCAAACCTTGGTCAACACTGGGCTGTGTTCTATGTCCAAATGGCTACCCATCACTATAATTCTATTAACCGTTGCTTAACCCAACATATCGCAAGTAAACCACAGCCAGTAGACCTATAGCAACGGCCACCCATCACTCCATCCAGTCGTAGCTCAACAAAATAGATCGCAAATAATCCACAACCAACGCTAGGCCTATAGCAACGGCCACCCATCACTCCATCCTACCGTTGCTTAACAAAATAGATCGCAAGCAATCCTCAGTCATCTTTGTCGAATGTCCAAATGGTCACCCATCACTAATATTCAAGCAACCGTAGCTTAACCAAACAGATCGCAATCGCCGGTCAGCGCTTCTCTTCCTAAGCAAACCATTGTACAATTATAATGAGTTGTTTCATTAAGGCCACAAGGGTCCAAACAAGGCCCTCAATCTTTGGAGTCCATTGTTTAGTTAACCCTTTCCTGCCCTCGTATTGTTTGTATTGCTTCAGTAAAGTGACGGTCTGTAAGACCCTACTGCAGGGGCCTAAGTCTGCAATTTGACATTATTGATCAGACAATATGGTGATATTGAGGCACCATAACGAGAGTGTCAGAAATTTGGTATTCTGTTAAAATTTATTCATATGGCTATGGTGTCTCAGTGGTCTTTGTTGCATATTAAATTTTTGTCAAATAAACGTCAGAATACTGTTTCCATGACAACCATCTAAGTTTTATGGAGCTATGACTCAAGTCAGCGGAATAGTTGTCACTAAGAGAATACCAAAATGACAACAAATGACAAAAAACGGCCATAATGTTGATATTAAAACACATTTGAGTAGCATTATCACAGCTTAATAGTTTAGAGAATCGGGGCCCAGGTCTTTATGCATTGATGAATGATATTAATAGTGATGACGCGTGTTGGTGATCAAAAACTAGAGTAATGTTTACTTTAACGCCCGTGTATTGATGACGTATCAAAATGTGTCGTGCCAAGCGGTTTTACTCCATTAATTTATTTTTCTTTTCGAGTAAAAATATATTACAAATTATTCGAGATAAAATGTATCCTAAATACGAGTATGTGCAATTTTGGGTTATATCATAAAGAATAATTGCACTGTATTTCGATAAAAACATTAAATGTAAAAAACCCCCAACACAATTACGTTCAAACCCCCATAACTTTTAAACGGGACAACCGATTTTTATCAAACGTCTAAGAACACACGCACGTTAGTCCCCTTTAATACAAAAAAAAAAACTAAATTGAAATCGGTTCATCCGTTCGAGAGCTATGAAGCCACAGACAGACAGATACACAGGCACGTCAAACTTATAACACCACTCTTTTTGCGTCGGGGGTTAAAAATCGGTTCAGTAGTTTTTGCGTGATATCTCTACGAACATAAATTTACCCCAAGATTAGTGCTACTTATTAGTGACACTACTAGTTAATCGTTTTACCCCACTCATCATAACACAACATTAATTTTATTTTATTAAACAGTTTTATTAAACAGTACTCTGGGTTGTGAAGGTCTGATGGCAGTCGCTTCACGTAAAATACACTCCGTCAAATCTGGTTAAATTGAAAACCGACCCCAAATAGACATGGGATAAGGTTCGGAAAAGAAGAATTAAACAGTAAATTTTTCTTCAAAATATAATACAGCCTATACACGTTGGTCGAGCTGTGGCCAACGCGAGCGCAGGCAAATGAATACAAGACAAGTGGCCTATAAACGAGCCGAGTGATGGCAAGACAATGCAAATAATATATTGTCCACACGTTGGTATTTTCGTTCATTCGGCCAACGTGTATAGGCTGCGTAACACCCATTGACACAAACCCCCATTTAAATCGTAATAAAGCCCAATTATTACCCCGTAACGTCCCCAAATGACCCTGTAAGGGCTGAATGAAATCAGTAAGTGTACCCGGGACCCCGCACTGACCGACACGGGGTAAGGGGGACATGTTACACACAATTATAGGGATTCTTATTGTCTTAGGAACTACCTTATACTACCCTCAATGTGGAGTTTGAATGTAGGGTTACAGTGGGGGACAGGGAAATTGGGTTGTTGTTGGTTACGTTAATTTATTTTGAAAAAAGATTTTTGTAGTTTTTTTGTAATAGAGCTTTTAGTTAATGTTATGATATGGAGAAAAATATTTTATGTAGAAATTGACTTCTAACTAAAATAACACAATACTTTTTTTTATAACAGATGAAAGTAATTTTATTATTTAAAAAAATACAGTTTTCTTGTCTTCTCTATTTAAATATTAATCCAACTAATTACCCAGCCCTGTAACAACCAAATGATGTAAGGGCTGAATGAAATCAGTAAGTGTACCGAGACCCCGCACTGACCGACACGGGGTAAGGGGGATATGTTACACATAATTATAGAGACGCGTATTGTCTCAGGAACTACCCGCAATGGGGAGTCGAAATGTAGGGTTATAGTGGGGGACAAAATATTGGGTAGTAATGATTAATTTAGTTTTAAGATGAATTTTAATTTTCGTGCTTTTAATGTGTATAGTACAAAAAAGCTATAATTATGGGCACACAGTTTTTATCTATTTTTTTAATTTCAGACCAAACCGTTTGGTTCTTTGAGCTGTGTGTTTCATAGATCAGTCAGTCAGTCAGACAGTAAATATTGCCTTCTAACAGATTGTTTTAAAACTTCACTAAAAACTCGCTCAACATTTTCCAATTTCATCTGATAAATTAGATTTCTTCAAATAGGAAATTATGTGAGTAAAAAAGTTAAAGAAGCTTTAACTTAAAACATACCCAAAACAATTGTCCAACACCGCACACACTAAGTAATTAATTAAACCGAACTAAGTTGTTGGTTGTTTGTGCGTTGGAACTAGCCCAAGTTACTGGCGCTAGTGACTGGCCTAATTAACTTGCCCGACACTAAGATCTAAACTGTTTTCTTTCAAAAGTAATCTTCAGAGTTTTGGCTTCAAGTGTACTGTGTTTCTATATTTTTATTACAGTTTTACCTAATGAGCCTAAGTAACTAAAAGGTTGGACGCAATTATAGTGTTTATCTGCATTGGAATAGAGGTGGATTTGTAATACAGGACCTGTTAGCAGGACGCTAAGGTTACTGGGATAGTCACAGCTGGGTTAAAACTATTTTTTTATTTAACTAGCAGCGCCCCGTGGTTTCATTCGCGTAGTTCCCGTTTGAATACAGGGATAAACTATAGCCTATGTCACACACTGATAAATTAGCTTTCCATTTTTCCATATGATCATTATTGTTATGATAACACCCATCACTACTAGCGCCACAGCATCCTGTTGTGGCTTTTTGCTGAAATAGCGACCATTTTTGGCCCACGCAGACATGTATGAGTCTGCTTTTCTTCTCTATTATTTATTTTGTATGTATCTTTTTTCTGTTATTTAAATTTTTCTTATATTATTATTTTTTGTTTATTATGTTTGCTGTGTGAGACTTTTGTATGTTTGCGTGTGTTAAAATAAATACCTTTTCTTTCTTTCTTTCTTACTATACCAATACCAGCCGTTGCTTAACCGCACAGATCAGTGATTCGCTGTTTACACTTGCAAATAAAACATACCTAAACCGATAAACAACTAAAACCTGTTAAAATTGACAGAGTGTCGTGTGAACAACGTTAGCTTAATATGGACATGCTGAGTAATTCAACACTCACCAGATGTCACAATATTATGAATAAAATATACATTAGTTTGTTTTAATACCATTTTTATGATTTAAATGTTGTATAACTCATTTAAGTAGTATTAAGTAATATACAATTTTGGTGTTTGGGTATTGGTGACGATTGGCTACAAGTTGAGTTAAAATAATTAACGAGTTTTTTTAACACCCGACGCAAAAAGAGGGGTGTTATTAGTTTGACGTGTCTGTGTGTGTATATGTGTGTGTGTCTGTCTGTCTGTGGCATCATAGCTCCCGATCGGATGAACCGATTTCAATTTAGTTTTTTTTTGTATTAAAGGGGACTTACGTGCGAGTGTTCTTAGATATGTTTGATGAAAATCGGTTGACCCGTTTAAAAGTTACGGGGGTTTGAAAGTAATTGTGTTGGGGGCCTTTTAAATATTTAATTTAATTGTTTTTTATATTATGAATTGTTAGCTGTAAGTTTTCCAAATATAAATTAAATAAATAAATAATATCGGGACCAAAGAAAAACGTTATTTTTAGTTTGAGCGGGAATCAAACGTGTAACCTTTGTCGTAGCATGACGTATTACCAACTACAAAACTCAGTCATCATTAGTAATATCCACACAATTCTACCCTCAAACAAAAGTTTCCGTATCATTACCGAAGTTGCATGGTATTCGTGAAATCGCTCCGTTTTAATTGTTCCTCCAAGGGTCATTAGTTCTGACTAATAGTGGTCAGTCAGTCTGCGAAACGACCGGTGTCAGTACAGTCAACATTTAGTTGCGAAAATATTTTTATTTTTGAACAATTTTTTCGGGTTTTTCTAACGTTTATTTGTTTGTAAAGATTGTTATTGATTTGATATTTACACAATTTGTATGTTTCTAATATTGAAGTTGTAAAGTGGTAAATTAATGTCCTGTTATGTATTACGAGTACTGTAGTTATTATTATAATTACAAAACTGAAGAGTTAGATGTGTTGGATGGGTCATTTATAGAGAACTAGCTCTGCCCCGCGGTTTCACCCGCGTAGTTCCCGTTCCCGTGGGAATTTTGGGATAAAAAGTATCCTATGTTCTTTCCCGGACCATAAGCTACCCCTGTACCAAATTTCTAGTCAATCGGTCAGTAGTTTAGCCGTGAAAAGCTAACAGACAGACCGACAGACAGAGTTACTTTCGCATTTATAATATTAGTAGGGATGGAGCCAACGAGCTACCTACAGTAAAGAGATAATTATTTTGTTTGTTTAAACTGACTTTATTATATCTTTAAGTTCGATAAAAAATGGCAAATCCCGACAGAATTATAGGATAAACATCAATGAAGTTTTCCTGGTTATAAAAAACAAATGTTTAAATATTATTTATACACTTTAATTATCAATTTTGTCTGTTCGTTTTAACATCAATACCAAATTACCTAAACCAAGTAAGTCCACCCAGTAGATGACAAATGCAAAACCATTACCCTTCTTTGCCAGTCACCAAATACCCATTCCAATACTTAATTAACAAAAGATACATATCTCATAGACTTATGCAAATATTTTCTTCAAAAGGTCACCTTAGTGTGGGCGTTATAATTTACATATCAAAACTAATATAAGAAAAACCGGTATAATGTTATGACGTAATTTTCATTCATAGATTTCATTCATAAAATATATTATGTATTTAATCTTTAATGAGCTTGACCGCTTTTGATTGGGTTTAAAGGTCAAAACGTTTAATTTAATTCTAAATATTTATTTATTATTTATATTAACCTACGTTGTCCCACTGCTGAGCAAAGGTCTCCCCCATATGTTTCCAGCTTTCTCTTTCTGATGCCACCTGTGGCCAATCGTTTTGGTACGCGTCTAGTTCGTCTCGCCACCTTTTTCTGGGCCGACCTCGCGTGCGGCGACCATCTGTAGGTAGCCACTGAGTAGCCACCCTAGCCCATCTCTCGGGAGGCATGCGGACAACGTGCCCCGCCCAATCCCACTTGAGTTTGGCTGCCTTTCGTGCCACTTCTGCTATGCCTGTTTTTGAACGCAGCGTCGTGTTGCGGACTCTATCGGTCCTCTTCACACCTAGGACGCTACGCTCCATGGCTCTCTGGCAAACCTTGAGTTTGGACCTCTGAGATTCAGTCAGTGACCAGGATTGAGCACCGTAGGTTAGGACGGGCAAGATACACATGTCGATGAGTTTGCGCTTTAATGACATTGGAAGGTCGCCCTTCATTAGCGTCTTCATAGACCAGTAGCTCTTCCAGGCATTTTCAATTCGGCGTTCGATTTCTTTTTCCTGCCTGCACTGGAAAGATACTATCTGGCCTAAGTAGAGATATTCATCGACATAATGTATTACTTGCCCGTCTACCTCGACCCTACGTTTCGTGCTATTGGTCATTATTTGTGTCTTTGACCTATTCATCATAAGTCCAACCTCCAGGCTTGCTGTGCTTAGATCTTGAAGCATTTGTTGTAGATCGTGGGCGGTAGGAGCAAAGAGTATGATATCATCGGCGAAGCGCAGGTTGGTCAGCCTTTTGAGTCCTATATCAATACCCTTTGCTTCCCACTGTGCTGCCAGTTTCTTAAATATCTCCTCTAGGGAGCTGGTGAAGAGTTTGGGAGAGAGCGGGTCACCTTGTTTTACGCCTTTTAAGATTTTAAATATGGGACCATTCGATTGGAGTTTGATATTTGCTGTACTATTGCGATATATGATTTTTAAAAGGTCTATGTATGTTTGGTCTATCTGTTGATTGTGTAAGGCTGAAAATATTGAAGTATGTGATATGCTATCGAAAGCTTTTGCGTAATCTACAAAAGCTAAATAAAGTGGTTTATTGTATTCGTTGTGTTTTTCGATGAGCTGGTTTATGGTCTGTAGGTGGTCTGTAGTAGAGAAGCTGTGTCGGAACCCAGCTTGTTCTGGTGGTTGATGTTCATCAAGCTTTGGGTCTAAACGGTTAAGTAGTATTTTAATAAATATTTTGTAAATATGAGAGATAAGACTTATAGGCCGATAATTGCCAATATCGCTCTTATCTCCTTTTTTATGAAGCAGAATGATATTCGAATGGCACATATTTGTAGGTATTTTTCCAGTTTTTAAAATTGTATTAAACAAGTTGGTGATATGGGGTAGAAGAATGGGGGATCCTATTTTGAGTGCATCAGTGGTGACTCCGTCTTCGCCTGGAGTTTTATCATAGTGCAAGCTAGTAAGGGCTCGCTGAACTTCTAGGCCGGTTATAAAAGGGGTATTTTCAGAAAGTGCGTATTGTATTTCTGTTTCCTCTGGTGTGTTATGATGTGTGTATAACGATTTATAAAATTGTGTACATATTTGCATTATTTTATCTCTATTGTGGTGTTTCTTGCCATTATCATCTTGTAAGCTATTTATCCACGTCTTGCCTCGAGTAATGCCCTGCTTCGCAATTCTGAGGGATCTGTTCTTTTCGAGAGCTACTTTAACTAGGTGTGTGTTAATATTTCTAATATCTTTCCGAATGCTACGTTTAACAGCCTTATCTATTGATCGGTATTGTTTTGTGGACATTTCTTCTTCGGCTCTTTTTTCCAGAAGCCTGATAGTGTGCGTACTTAATAGATTCTTTTTCTTGGCATGAGTTTTTATACATTTACAACTATTATGTATTCCTGAGACTAATTTATTGTATTGTTCGTCTGAATCTTCAATGTTTATATTTAGGTTCTCGAATTGGTTTTTAAGTTCTAAATTAAATTTATCTATGTTATTTAAAATAGTATGTTTGTTTATTCTTTTAATATTATGTTTATCGAATGTCTGTGCGCGATGAAGTTAAAAGTTAAATTTGATTGTTGTCCGAAGTGGTCGGTGATCAGAGCTGAATTTCAGTCTATTTATTATATTCACATTTTTAATTATATTTTTATCTGAAGAAAGAATATAGTCTATTTCGTTTCTTGTTTTGCCGTCAGGAGATATCCACGTCCAAAAGCGTTGAAGTTTTTTCTTGAAGAAACTATTTGAAATTTGGAAATTTTGGCCAAAAGCAAATTGAATGAGTCGAGTACCACGTTCGTTTCGGTTACCCATGCCATATTTGCCTAGAATGTTGTCATTGTCGTTATCCTGTCTTTTTCCGATTTTAGCATTAAAATCACCCAGTACTATGCTCCAAGCTCCTCGGTTTTCGTCGCACACTTTGTTGAGTAGGTCGTAAAACTCCTCCACATCGTCATCAGAACAGGCGGATGTAGGCGCGTATACTTGGATGATGGAAAGTATTTTCGTGCTTGTTAGTCTGAGTTTGAGCACAGCAATGCGTTCTGAATACCCCCGGAATTCGACAATGTTGTTTTTCCATTTCTTAGCTACTAGAAATCCTACCCCGTGTCTCCCGTTGGTCTCGCCGATATGAAAAAATATGTTGTTTTCTCGTTCTATTGTGATTTCGTCTTGTCGTCGAACTTCAGCAAGCCCCATAATATCCCATTTTATGTCCTTTAATGCATGTTCCAGTTCTATCAGTCGCTCGTCTTTCATCAAGGTGCGAACGTTGAATGTTAAAACGTGGAGTGTATCGGAGTCCTTTGTAACATTAGCCTGTTTCGTTAGACGGTTAATCGATCTCGCCCGGAGATTCTTAGCTCCCCTGACTCCAGTGTCTCCCCGGTGACCGTCTCCACTGGCTTGACCACTGGGGTCGCCGGGCACTTGGGGCCTTTGTCCGAGAGTGCTATCCATGATGAGGGGTTTGGACCGTAATCCGCCACGCTGGTCCAGTGCGTGTTGGCGGATGGTGAGGGAGGTGGGTGATGGGAAGAGTAGCAATAAGGGGAAGGTGTGTGTACAAGGAAAGTTAGGGGTGGGAATAGGATGTTGTTGCCATGGAGAGGGATTAAGGAGAATGGCCAACAACAGCTCGAGGAACCCGGGGTCGCATACCCGTATGCTCAGACTATTAATCGGACAGATTGTCTAGCCAAGCATCCTCTGGGAATTTTCTTTAGTGAAAGAATTTTTGAAATCGGTCCAGTAGTTTCGGAGCCTATTCATTACAAACAAACAAACAAACAAATCTTTCCTGTTTATAATATTAGTATAGAAGTATAGACTAACAAATACACTGAAAGTTTGGTACATTTTGAACTCTATTTCCCTGTAATAGAGTTGATTTCTGTAGTAACTCAACAGTTTGTAGTAACAAATTCAAAAGCGAAACTTTAAATTAATTTTCTTAAGACAAACATTTTAATAAAGACTGTAATAGCTACTAGAATAAAACTAATATAATATGGTAATCACACAAATGTCTGATACTCTAGATACAGGTTGTGAACCTAGTTAGAGGTCAGTTTCCAAACGAAGATGATAGACAACCGGGGGTAGCGAATCACAATACATATTACGTTGCAGACAATTGAGAATATCAGGCACTAGCTGTGCCTCGCGGTTTCACCCGTGGTTCACGATAACGTGGGAATTTCGTGGTAAAACATACCCGGCCCATAAGCTACCCCTGTACCAAATTTCAAGTCAATTGGTTGAGTAGTTTAGCTGTGAAAAGGTAACAGACAGACAGACAGAGTTAATTCGCATTTATAATATTAGTAAGGATAAGGATTTCCCGAAATCTCAGAATATATCCGATATTCTGTGCCGACATAGTATCATCGTATTTCATGAAATGTCTATCCTAACTCAAGCTTCGGAAGCAAAGGATGCGTCTCTCGGTGATCTAGTTTCATTTGTACCTGCCGGTCAAACTAGAGATACCGGATTCGATTCAAATATTTTGTATTCGTATAATAAATAATACAAGCTAATTCTAAATATAAGTATGCTTAATATTTGACGACCTCGATGCCAAGAGTGGTCAACATGCCGGACTGCCATCCATAAGGATGCGGGTTCGATTCCCGTGCGGAGAGAATATTTGTGTGAACCACAAATCTTTGTCTCGGTCTGGATGTGTGTGTGAATGAGTGTGTCCGTAGTTTCTGATACCCTTGATACAAGTTACGAACTTAGTTAGGGGTCAGTTACTGTAATGAGATGGTGATTGTGGAGTGAATGATTGTTATGATATTTATGTAACGTAGGCGTAACGTATGTGTCTTGCTGACTCGGCAAATATCCTATCTTATCCTTTACATTTAGGCGTATAAAAATAGTTGGAATAAAAGAAGTTTGATAAGTACTTATATAAAATAGTACCGTTTCCATTTTTTAGATTTGTTTATTTTTCACCCCGGTTGGGGGAGTACGCGGATGGGGATATCCCCGGTTGGTGGAATACGCGGATGGGGAAATCCCCGGTTGGGGAAGTACGTGGAATGGGAAATCCCCGGTTGGGGGAGAACGCGGATGGGGAAATCCCCGGTTGGGGGAGTACGCGGATTGGAAAATCCCCGGTTGGGGGAGTACGCTGAATGGGAAATCCCTGGTTGGGGGAGTACGCGGAATGGGAAATCCCTGGTTGGGGGAGTACGCGTATGAGTAAATCCCCGGTTGGGGGAGTACGCGGAATGGGAAATCCCCGGCTGGGGGAGTACACGGAATGGGAAATCCCCGGTTGGGGGAGTACGCGGAATGGGAAATACCCGGCTGGGAAAGTACGCGGAATGGGAAATCCCCGGTTGGGGGAGTACGCGGAATGGGAAATCCCCGGCGGGGAGAGTACGCGGAATGGGAAATCCCCGGCTGGGGGAGTACGCGGAATGGGAAATCCCCAGTTAGGAGAGTACGCGGAATGGGAAATCCCTGGTTGGGGGAGTACGCGGATGAGTAAATCCCCGGCTGGGGAAGTACGCGGAATGGGAAATCTCCGGCTGGGGGAGTACGCGGATGAGTAAACCCCCGGTTTGGGGAGTACGCGGATGGGGACATCCCCGGTTGGGGGAGTACGCGGATGGGAAATCCCCGGTTGGGGGAGTACGCGGAATGGGAAATCCCCGGTTGGGGGAGTACGCGGAATGGGATATCTCCGGCTGGGGGAGTACGCGGAATGGGAAATCCCCGGTTGGGGGAGAACGCGGATGGGGAAAACCCCGGCTGGGGGAGTACGCGGATTGGGAAATCCCCGGCTGGGGAAGTACGCGGAATGGGAAATACTCGGTCGGGATAGGTACGCGGAGTACGCGGATGAGTAAATCCCCGGTTGGGGGAGTACGCGGAATGGGAAATCCCCGGCTGGGGGAGTACGCGGATGGGGAAAACCCCGGCTGGGGGAGTACGCGGAATGGGAAATCCCCGGCTGGGGGAGAACGCGGATGGGGACATCCCCGGTTGGAGGAGTACGCGGATGAGTAAATCCCCGGTTGGGGGAGTACGCGGAATGGGAAATCCCCGGCTGGGGGAGTACGCGGTTGGGGAAAACCCCGGTTGGAGGAGTACGCGGAATGGGAAATCCCCGGCTGGGGGAGTACGCGAAATGGGAAATCCCCGGCTGGGGGAGTACGCGGAATGGGAAATCCCCGGCTGGGGGAGTACGCAGAATGGGAAATCCCAGGCTGGGGGAGTACGCGGAATGGGAAATCCCTGGCTGGGGGAGTACGCGGATGAGTAAATCCCCGGTTTGGGGAGTACGCGGATGGGGAAAACCCCGGTTGGGGGAGTACGTGGAATGGGAAATCCCCGGTTGGGGGAGTACACGAAATGGGAAAAACCCCGGTTGGGGGAGTACGCGGAATGGGAAATCCCCGGTTGGGGGAGTACGCGGAATGGGATATCTCCGGCTGGGGGAGTACGCGGAATGGGAAATCCCCGGTTGGGGGAGTACGCGGATGGGGACATCCCCGGTTGGAGGAGTACGCGGATGAGTAAATCCCCGGTTGGGGGAGTACGCGGAATGGGAAATCCCCGGCTGGGGGAGTACGCGGTTGGGGAAAACCCCGGTTGGAGGAGTACGCGGAATGGGAAATCCCCGGCTGGGGGAGTACGCGGAATGGGAAATCCCCGGCTGGGGGAGTACGCGGAATGGGAAATCCCCGGCTGGGGGAGTACGCGGATGGGGAAAACCCCGGCTGGGGGAGTACGCGGAATGGGAAATCCCTGGCTGGGGGAGTACGCGGATGAGTAAATCCTCAGCTGGGGGAGTACGCGGAATGGGAAATCCCCGGCTGGGGGAGTACGCGGAATGGGAAATCCCCGGCTTGGGGAGTACGCGGAATGGGAAATCCCCGGCTGGGGGAGTACGCGGATGAGAAAATCCCTGGCTGGGGGAGTACGTGGATTGGGAAATCCCCGGCTGGGGGAGTACGCGGAATGGGAAATCCCCGGTTGGGGGAGTACGCGGAATGGGAAATCCCCGGTTGGAGGAGTACGCGCATGAGTAAATCCCCGGCTGGGGGAGTACGCGGAATGGGAAATCCCCGGCGGGGAGAGTACGCGGAATGGGAAATCCTCGGTTGGGGGAGTACGCGGAGTACGCGGATGAGTAAATCCCCGGTTGGGGGAGTACGCGGAATGGGAAATCTCCGGCTGGGGGAGTACGCGGATGAGTAAATCCCCGGTTTGGGGAGTACGCGGATGGGGACATCCCCGGTTGGGGGAGTACGAGGAATGGGAAATCTCCGGCTGGGGGAGTACGCGGAATGGGAAATCCCCGGTTGGGGGAGTACGCGAAATGGGAAATCTCTGGCTGGGAGAGTACGCGGAATGGGAAATCCCTGGCTGGGGGAGTACTCGGATGAGTAAATCCCCGGTTTGGGGAGTACGCGGATGGGGAAAACCCCGGTTGGGGGAGTACGTGGAATGGGAAATCCCCGGTTGGGGGAGTACGCGGAATGGGAAATCCCCGGTTGGGGGAGTACACGGAATGGGGAAAACACCGGTTGGGGGAGTACGCGGAATGGGAAATCCCCGGTTGGGGGAGTACGCGGAATGGGATATCTCCGGCTGGGGGAGTACGCGGAATGGGAAATCCCCGGTTGGGGGAGTACGCGGATGGGGACATCCCCGGTTGGAGGAGTACGCGGATGAGTAAATCCCCGGTTGTGGGAGTACGCGGAATGGGAAATCCCCGGCTGGGGGAGTACGCGGAATGGGAAATCCCCGGCTGGGGGAGTACGCGGAATGGGCAATCCCAGGCTGGGGGAGTACGCGGAATGGGAAATCCCCGGGTGGGGGAGTACGCGGAATGGGAAATCCCCGGTTGGGGGAGTACGCGGATGAGTAAATCCCCGGTTGGGGAAGTACGCGGAATGGGAAATCCCCGGCTGGGGGAGTACGCGTAATGGGAAATCCCCGGCTGGGAGAGTACGCGGAATGAGAAATCCCCGGCTGAGGGTTTACGCGGAACGGGAAATCCCCGGCTGGGGGAGTACGCGGATGGGGAAAACCCCGGTTGGGGGAGTACGCGGAATGGGAAATCCCCGGTTGGAGGAGTACGCGGATGGGGAAAACCCCGGTTGGGGGAGTACGCGGAATGGGAAATCCCCGGCTGGGGGAGTACGCGGATGGGGACATTCCCGGTTGGGGGAGTACGCGGATGAGAAAATCCCTGGCTGGGGAGTACGTGGATTGGGAAATCCCCGGCTGGGGGAGAAGGCGGATGAGTAAATCCCCGGCTTGGGGAGTACGCGGAATGGGAAATCCCCGGCGGGGAGAGTACGCGGAATGGGAGATCCTCGGTTGGGGGAGTCCGCGGAGTACGCGGATGAGTAAATCCCCGGTTGGGGGAGTACGCGGAATGGGAAATCTCCGGCTGGGGGAGTACGCGGATGAGTAAATCCCCGGTTTGGGGAGTACGCGGATGGGGACATCCCCGGTTGGGGGAGTACGAGGAATGGGAAATCTCCAGCTGGGGGAGTACGCGGAATGGGAAATCCCCGGTTGGGGGAGTACGCGGAATGGGAAATCTCTGGCTGGGAGAGTACGCGGAATGGGAAATCCCTGGCTGGGGGAGTACGCGGATGAGTAAATCCCCGGTTTGGGGAGTACGCGGATGGGGAAAACCCCGGTTGGGGGAGTACGTGGAATGGGAAATCCCCGGTTGGGGGAGTACGCGGAATGGGATATCTCCGGCTGGGGGAGTACGCGGAATGGGAAATCCCCGGTTGGGGGAGTACGCGGATGGGGACATCCCCGGTTGGAGGAGTACGCGGATGAGTAAATCCCCGGTTGGGGGAGTACGCGGAATGGGAAATCCCCGGCTGGGGGAGTACGCGGTTGGGGAAAACCCCGGTTGGAGGAGTACGCGGAATGGGAAATCCCCGGCTGGGGGAGTACGCGGAATGGGAAATCCCCGGCTGGGGGAGTACGCGGAATGGGAAATCCCCGGCTGGGGGAGTACGCGGAATGGGAAATCCCAGGCTGGGGGAGTACGCGGAATGGGAAATCCCCGGCTGGGGGAGTACGCGGAATGGGAAATCCCCGGTTGGGGGAGTACGCGGATGAGTAAATCCCCGGTTGGGGAAGTACGCGGAATGGGAAATCCCCGGCTGGGGGAGTACGCGGAATGGGAAATTCCCGGTCGGGGCAGTACGCGGAATGGGAAATCCCCGGCTGGGAGAGTGCGCGGAATGAGAAATCCCCGGCTGAGGGTTTACGCGGAATGGGAAATCCCCGGCTGGGGGAGTACGCGGAACGGGAAATCCCCGGCTGGGGGAGTACGCGGATGGGGAAAACCCCGGTTGGGGGAGTACGCGGAATGGGAAATCCCCGGCTGGGGGAGTACGCGGATGGGGAAAACCCCGGTTGGGGGAGTACGCGGAATGGGAAATCCCCGGCTGGGGGAGTACGCGGATGGGGACATCCCCGGTTGGGGGAGTACGCGGATGAGAAAATCCCTGGCTGGGGAGTACGTGGATTGGGAAATCCCCGGCTGGGGGAGTACGCGGAATGGGAAATCCCCGGCTGGGGGAGTACGCGGAATGGGAAATCCCCGGCTGGGGGAGTACGCGGAATGGGAAATCCCCGGCTGGGGGAGTACGCGGATGGGGAAAACCCCGGCTGGGGGAGTACGCGGAATGGGAATTCCCCGGCTGGGGGAGTACGTGGATAGGGAATTTCATGGTTGGGTTAAAAAAAAAATGATGAAATAAGGTGTATCAAAATCATCCTTGAAAGTCGTTTTTAAAAAAATCGTATATATTAAATATCGCACACATCCATTTTTTCCAAGACAATCAGAGTCATCTAGGACTAACAAACTGACAGTACATAAATTAACATAGGGTATCAGAAACTACGCACACACACATTCACACACACCCAGACCGAGACAAACAATTGAAACAAGATGCATAAAGTTTCATCCCAGATTAGCTTCTAAAATTTAGAATAATTTAACTTTAAAAGCAAATCCAAATACGTTCTATTATCTAAAATCCGAACATAATTAAACTAAAATATGATTAATGGCGGCCATAGGAAACCTTTTTAATTTGATATTATAACGAACTATAACGAATGTCGGTTAAATTAACTGCTATTGTGTTACGGAGTTGTAACATGAATGTATGGTTATATGGATGTGAATCTTCATTTTATTTGTCACTTTTATTCCACAAGGACTTAAATTAAGGGTAGTTGACTACAAAAAATTTACTAGTCCGTCTTATAGATTTAAAATTGGGCACGTATTTTTTATTTTCCATGTAAACAAATAATTAAGACGATACAGTGCGTCGAAAACTCGTGAAACGTCACAGATTGCTGCAATTTTAAGCAACAATTGACGTCACAAGCCCCCACTCCTTAACATTAATGCGTTATAACTAAGTCAGTTTTATTAATTTGATGAAACAAAAAATACGTGTCTAATATTTTTTCGACATCTATCTGACGGTCTAATTAGAATTTCATTTTGCTTACCCTACAACGCACATATCCTACAAAAAATCGGTTGTAAACTCTGTACAAAAAAGACAACCCAATTTATCGGTCGAAAAGTCGGTCACCGATTATTATACGTGCACAAGCGCCCGCGAGTTACAGTCAGTAATTCTAAAAAAATATCCTACTTATATTATAAATACGAAAGTTTGTATGTTTGTGAGTTTGGATGTTTGTTACTCTTTCACGCAAAAACTACTGTATCGATTTAGATTTTTGGTACAGAAGTTCCTTATAACTAGGAATAACACAGAATACTATTTTTATCCCGAAATTCCCATGGGATTGAGATTCCCGTGGGTAAAACCTCGAGGCGCAGCTAGTCTAGTCTAAAAATCTTGTGTTAAATAGATACTTTTTCTTTTTTCTATCCTGTCTTATCCATTCCCCCTAACTCCTTGTCACAGAAGGGTATCATTATACAGTATGTAGCGGTCACCGCTCGGGCCACCAAACTATAAACTAAGACTTATACAGGATGTTACAGCTTTGATAAACTACCAGATTTCAGGGACTTATATAATAGAGGACTTTATTTCATGTTATTTGTTTTAATTACAAACTTAGTCCGCCTTATTTGCGTTGCATTGTTAGTCTGGTTTAGCACTAAACCAGGTTTTACAATCAATTTTGAATACTGTCAAAGTGACAGATTTGACTGACAAGGTGTCAAATGCTTACCAAGTTTTGTTAAACTAGACTAAAAATGCAACGCAAATAAGGCAGAGTGTGTTTTATGATGTACTAGAAATGCCCCGCGGTTTTACCCGATTTCATCCCTTGATAATTCAGGGATAAAATTATGCTAAAAACCTTCCCACTGAATCACTCTATTCATTAAAACAAACCGCATCAAAATCCGTTGCGTAGTTTTAAAGATCTAAGCCTACATAGGGACAGAGAAAGCGACTTTGTTTTATACTATGTAGTGACTAGCTTGTGTCAGCGACTTCGTCCGTGTGGAATAATGACTTCTGGCAGAATTTGGGTTTTCCCCCTTTTCTCCTCCTAGGGGAAATTTCCAAAAAACCTTTCTTAACGGATGCCTACATCTACGTGCATGCCAAATTTCAGCCCGATCCGTCCAGTGGTTTGGGCTGTGCGTTGATAGATCACTATGTCAGTCAGTCAGTCAGTCACCTTTGAGTTATATACATATATTTAGCCTAGATAAAAATCGCGAACAAAGTTAGGAGTCAGTTACTATAATGAGATGATAGAGTGAATGATTATGAATAAAACCACTTTGCAACCAAGTAGGTCAATAAAACAAAAAAATACAAAAAATATGTCGAAATTCGTCACTTTTAAAACCATTGCATTATTAACTAATTAAACATAATGATTGTGACATACAGACAGAATGACAGACATAATGTAGGCGTTAAATGACCAATGACACTAATGTACCATGTACATATTTATATGTATGTATTACTTAATAAACACCTACATTTTGTCGGCTTATAATTTCAAAAACTCAATTGAATGACCATTTTTTGTAAGTTACTTATTTTTTTAATGATGTTTGTTAAGCTATAGATGTGTTGGTTATGAAACTAGCTGTGGCCCTGGTTTTACCCGCGTGGTACCTCATCCCCTGGGAATTTTGGGATAAAAAATGTTAATCCTATGTGTTATTCCTAGGTGTGAGGAACATCTGTACCAAATTTTCGGAAATCTCCGATTGGGCATAACATTTTTCGAAAAATACCGATTCGGGATAACGATTTTCGGTAATTTTTGATTCGGGATAACGATATTCGAATAATTTCGAAGATAAGGTTTTCGGAAATTTCCGATTGAAGACACCGAATTCAAAATATTTCGGAAAATTACAGTTTTTCGGAAAATTTTGATTTAGATAAAGATTTTCGGAAAATTTCCGTTTGGAGATATTTAATTTTTCGGAAAATTCCGATTCGGAAAAAGATTAGGGGAAAAGAGATTGCCCGTCCATGGTACTCCTCCAAAATGTGTTGTGCCTCAAAAAGTTAAACATAATAAAATATCCTAATTAAAAATATATTTTTTAAATAAGACATAATCATTTTTTACAATGGGGATTTATTTTTGAAAAATAATTAGTAATTTCATGTTTCCGGCGATATAGTACGCCATTTGTTCTATGCCTGTCAATACAAGGGATGTCTATTTACGCCTACTTACGCCTACGTAAAATATACTAATATTGATTGTATGATTTATTCGATATATTATTAAAATAAGTTTCAAGTTAAATAACTTTATTTAATAAAATAGGTGTACCTACATGATATTTTAAAAATATAGTTTCTATAATTCCACAGAGCTTGATATTATTTAAGAGGTATGATACATTTATTATTTTCATTGTAAATGTGACGAGACTAGTGGGCGATGAGGTATATTTGGTTGGTATGGTTATTTTACTTTATTATACATATTTATTTTCGGCTGTCATATTTTTCAAATTAACACGTTTTATTTACCTGTGGCCATAGAACCCGCACACAGTTACAGTAATAATCATTGTTTCATTTATTTTAATTTGTAATTGTTTCTCATCCTACCTACTTGCCTGCATTACATGACCATATTTCATATTTCATACATCTATATCACAATATGTACCACAATTTATACGGTATTCGGTAAGATTAGATATACTTACATTAATAATAATTGTTCTTTCTATGTGTTATATTTTAGTTATTATTGTTACTTATACTTACCTGTTTATTTGTGAAAGGCAATAAAGAGTTATATCTATCCATCTACATTTAGCACTTGACTATCAAACAATTGCTCACATGCTTTCGGTTTAAAGAATTTTATTCTCAAAAAAGACACAACAGTCACTTACATGAGAACACAATTAATACATATAGTTTATGTATGTAGTATGGTTTGCATTTTGAAACGGAGATTTTGAAGTACCGTACGAAGATGTTCAAAATCTAAATAATTGATGCGGTTTCAATTCAATGACTGATTTGCGGAAATCGTTTATAAATCGAATGTATTGGATATTTTTTTCATTACGGGTTCAACCCTATTTCACATTTATTGCCCGCCTGTCATAACACAATATCAAATGGCGGCCAGTATGTTTTTTCCAAAGAGGTTGTAGGTTTTGAGTACCTATATATGTTAATGCATAGAGTTTAGATTCTGAAGTACCATAAGAAGATGCTCAAAATCTCAGTAATTTCTTGGTTTTATGGACCACCAGACAAATTAAATGCTACATTAATGTACGTCAAATGTAGTGAGCCCGTCCAGTCCCTTTCTAGCTTATTTGTATTGATTTTGTAAGATTTTCGGAAAATTTCAGATTCCGATTCGAAAAAAGATTTTCGGGAATTTCCGATTGGAGACACCGATTTTCGAAAATTTTCGGAAAATTACGGTTTTCGGAAAATTCCGATTCGAATAAAGATTTTCGGAAAATACCAGTTTTTCGGAAAATTTCGATTTAGATAAAGATTTTCGGAAAATTTCCGATTGCAGATATTAAATTTTTCGGAAAATTTCGATTCAGATAAAGATTTTGGGAATTTCCGATTGGAGACACCGATTTTCAAAAAATGTTGGAATATTACGGTTTTTCGGAAAATTCCGATTCGGAAAAAGATTTTCGGAAAATTCCGATTGGAGACACCGATTTTCAAAAATTAACGGAAATTTACGGTTTTTCGGAAAATTCCGATTCGAATAAAAATTTTCGGAAAATTTCGATTTAGATTAAGATTTTCGGAAAATTTCCGATTGGAGATAATAAATTTTTCGGAAAATTCCAAGTCGAAAAGATTTTTGAAAATTTCCGTTTGGAGACACCGATTTTCGAAAATTTTCGGAAATTTACGTTTTTTCGGAAAATTCCGATTCGAATAAATATTTTCGGAAAATTACGATTTGTCGAAAAATTTCCGATTCGGAAAAAGATTTTCGGAAATTTCCGATTGGAGACACCGATTTTCGACAATTTTCAGAAAATTACGGTTTTTCGGAAAATTTCTATTTTCGAAAATTTTCGGAAAATTACGGTTGTTCGGAAAATCCAGATTTTGAAGTAAACAACAAGGTAGCTTGATTCAGACTGCTTTATTAAATAGCATCGCCTACCCACATAACAAATAATTATTAACAATACATTACATCTTCCCCTTAAATTAAATTATAATATATAAAAATACAAGATAAGGCATAATATTATATTATTTGTTTATAAGATAATTTATGCATATTTATCATTCAATACATTCTATTAATTAATAAATAACCGACATTCTATACACATATCTTTTTTTTTCAAAAGAGATGGATAGTGGCCGTTCATACTAGACTTATACTTACATAAAACCAAGGACATAATTGAAAAGTTTCATAAAATTAAAATTGTTCAATACTAGGAAGTATATTATCTAGTTACAGGACTACTTATGTACATTATCACAAGTATTGTACAAGAATAACTATTAAGTAAGTATAAGTATGTTATAACATTTAAATGTATATTATATATTTTTAGGTTAATTGCTAACATAATCAATTTTAATCAATATAAACATTTATTTTAAGTTCTTAAGTTTTTTATTACATTAGGTTTGATATTAGGTTATCCATTTTCATTTTATTAAACTTAATATTAATTTACTATCTACTTATGAAGATTTATGTACTTACTTATTATTTTTATTTTATTTTTATTTATATATATTTAGTACTTACACTTTTAATTGAGTTTTTTAATTGTTTTATTTACTAAACAATTAGATTGTACAATATACTACTAGTTACGTGTTTAAGACAACATGCACTCGCTAAGAATGATATTATTATATTATTAGAATTTAATTATTGCGTATGCAGGTTTTTATCTTTTTCCTAGCCTCCGTTGCAGCTGTCCTGTTAGAGAGTTGCGGATACGACATGTTAGGTGATTTCTCCGGCTCGTCAAGGTCGGTACTGCAGTCTGTGCTCGCACACGACCCATATTTGTCTGAGTCGTCCCCTTCAACAGGATCATCGTTACATACCGTCTCATCGAACACCGTCGTGGGACTCGGAGATGTTGGGAGTTTTATCAGGTGCTTCCTGTTCCTACGTAAAACCCTCCCGGTGCAATCCCTTATGAAATAGGAGCGGGGTTGGGGCGCGCGGGAGCACACGCGGGCCGTGCGCCGCGCGCCGCCGTCCGCCGTCACCACCTCGTCACCGGGCTCCAACTCCGGCAGGGCTCGCGCTCGACTGTCATACCATTGCTTGCTTTTTGCATGTTTCTGCAGTATGTTTTTGTAATCTGTCGAGTTGTCACGATCCGGCTGTAGTTTATTAGGGTGCGAGGGAAGACGGGTATTAAGTCTCCTCCCCATAAGGAGTCGTGCCGGGCTTACTGTGCCATCTCTAGGTGTTGATCTATAATTTAATAAAGCTAAATAAAAGTCATTGCCTGACTTGGAACATTTAATTAATAATTCTTTGACAGTGCGTACAGTGCGTTCGCTCCGACCGTTGGATTGCGGATAATTTGGGGATGACGTCGTATGATTAAATCCCCAGGTCTGAGCGAAACTTCTAAATTCCTTGGATGCATATGCGGGTCCATTGTCAGTGACTAACTCTCGGGGTATACCATGTCTTGCGAACTGTTCTTTAATTGCTGTGATAACTTGTTTAGAATTTATTGTCGATAACAAACTCACCTCCACATAGTTAGTAAAATAGTCTATTAATATCAAGTAATACTTTTTTCCATATTCAAAAATATCCGAGCCTAGTTTGTTCCATGGCAGTTGCGGGATATCATGTGATAGCATCGGCTCGGGCTGCGGGCGCGCTCGATGCTCTGCGCAGACGCGACACCGGCGCACCGTGCGCTCCACGTCCCGCGACATGCCCGCCCAGAACATGACGTCACGTGCACGTCTTTTACATCGGTCGATGCCCAGGTGTCCTTCGTGCACGCGCGACAACATCTCTTCTCTAAGTTCGCTCGGTATGAACACTAAATCCTTACAAAATAATATCCCATCAGCGTACTCGAAACATTCCCTGTAACTCCAGTACTGACGGACACATTCATCAGTTTCATATTTATTTGCTGGCCACCCATTCTGAATGTATTCTAATAATTTGTTGCATTCATAATTATTACTAGTGAATTTCTTTATATTATTGAGTCTTTCATCACTCATACTTATATTTTGTATGAGAAAACAAGTTTGTTCCTCTATCTCTTCACAGAGGTTACTTTGTAACCGTTCAGGAAGAGGTGCCCGCGATAATGCATCCGCGACAAACATGTATTTGCCTGGCTTGTAAACTACAGTAAAATCGTATCTCTGCACTCGCAGCATCATGCGCTGTAATCTGGCCGGAACCGAGTCTAAAGATTTCTTAAAAAGTGCCTCTAAGGGTTTGTGGTCCGTTTCAACTACAACGTCACTTTTACCAAATATGTATTGATGAAATCTTTCAAGTGCAAACACTATGGCCAGCATCTCCTTTTCAATTTGTGCGTACCTCTGTTGAGTATCAGTGAGTGTGGAGGAGGCGAACTCAACGGGCCGGCCCGCCTGCAGCAGCACAGCGCCCAGAGCGTACGAGCTCGCGTCCACCGAGAGCACGGCGGGCTCGTGCGTTGCAAACAGCGCCAACACCGGCGCGCTGCACAGCGCCCGCTTTAACTCGTTTACTACACTCTCCTCGCACTCACCCCAACACCATTCATTGTTTTTTTTAAGAAGGTTTCGCAACGGACTTACTAACTGCGAATAATTAGAAATAAATTTGCTTACATAATTAACCATTCCTAGAAATCGTTCAAGATCCTGCCTGTCTTTCGGGCTAGGCATCTCTGTTATAGCTTTCAGTTTTGTATGATCTATTGACATACCCTGCGAGTTAAAAGTGTGACCTAAGTATGTGACCTGCCTTACACGAAATTCACACTTTTCACGATTGAACTTTATCCCAACTTGCCGCGCCCGGTCAAGGAGCGCTTTGAGACGACTGTCATGTTGCTCAACCGTGCTTCCCCAGATTATGACGTCATCGACGAATGAGTCAACGCCCTCCAGGTCCTCAAGAAGCTGCCTTATTTTAGCATGAAATATTTCTGATGCTGAATTTATACCGTATGGTAATCGCAAAAATTGGAACCTGCCAAACGGTGTGCCGAACGTGCACAGGTCTGCACTATCATCATCCAGCTCCACCATCCAAAAACCTGATTTAGCGTCTAACTTACTGAAAAACTGCGCATCCTTTAGCTTAGAAGCTATTTCGGTTAAAGTAGGCAACGGGTAGTGCTGTCGCCGGATGCCCTTGTTAAGGGGTCGAGGGTCGAGGCACACCCGGAGACTGCCATCTTTTTTCGCAGCAACTACAATACTGTTGACCCACGCTGTTGGGTGCGATACCTTTCTTATCACTCCCAGTTTTTCCATACGATTCAACTCTTTTTGTAGTTGGTTCCTAACCCCCAAGGGTATCTTTCTGACAGGACAGATACAAGGAGTAACATCACTTAATAATGGAATCCTATATTGACCAGGTAGTTTACCCAATCCCTTAAATAAATCATCATAGTTACTGTCATTCAAACATATTGTAAAAATTCTCTTTATTAAGCCTAGTGTCTCGAGTGCATGTTTTCCTAAAATACTTTCACATACTTGATTAGAAATAATAAATTTTAAATAATATTCAGTTTGTTTATAAACCACTTTTATAATCATAGAACCTAATATTGACAAATAATTACCGCAAAATGATTTCGCTCGTATGTTTTCATTCGACAAATCAGACAAGGATAGTCCCAGTTTTATAAAGTTTTCTTTGGACAATACATTTAGGTCAGAACCAGTGTCTAATTTAAATAAAACATTTGAATTACATTTTGGTAAATACAAAGTTTCGAACCACTTATTATTATTACTGTTCGTTATGGAATCCACACACTCGATCATAGTAATGTAATATAACTCACCGGAGTCCTCGTCGCTGTCCTCAATAATTTCACACACTTTGTTATTTCTAGCGCGACACATCACTTTATAATGACCTTTTAATCCACATAAATAGCATTTTACCCTTTTAGCCGCACACTTATCACCTCCCGCGCACTGTTCATTACCGCAAGCGCCGCACCGCCGCCTGCCAGCCGGACCGGACGCGCCGGCGCCCGCGGCCCCGCCGCCGCCGGTGCTCGCGCCGAGGCTGCCGGTGCCGAGGCTGCCGGCGCCCGTGACGCGCCCGCGCGCCGCGCTCGCGCCACGTCCGCCACTGAATGACCTAGCTCCCCGCTGGTAACCTCGTGTCCTCCATAATCCATCCACGGCCACGGTTTTGACCTCAGTTTTGACACCCTCAATCTGCCGGCTTTCATCCATGGATATCTCGTTGGCCTGGCAAATTTTCACCGCCCTTTCCAGGGTTAGATCGTCGGCCCTCAACAACCGATCCCGTAGGGCACTGTCAACCACTCCGCAGACTATTCTGTCCCGAACCAAGCTGTCCTCCAGTTGTTCAAACTCGCATTGTTGGCTAAGGAGTTTAAGAGCGGTGACATATTCGTCTATACTCTCACCGCATTCCTGATTTCGCATAAAAAATTTAAAACGCACCATTATAATGTTTGTTTTCGTGCCGAAGTAATCACTAAATGCGTCAATTAATTTATCGACATCTTCGCGATCCGTTTCCGATTTGAATTTTAAGGTTAAGTATATATCATACCCTTCAGGACCGATTAAGTTTATTAATAAACTTGCTTGCACATCCTTTTGCTCCTTATACACTCCCGACGCTTTTAAAAATATTCGAAATTGACGTAGCCACCTCCGCCACGTGTCGGCCCGACACGATGGTCCACCTTCCAGGGTTAATTCGGCAGGAGGTCTCGCGTGCTCCATTATATAATATTTGTTGCAATGTTTTAATATATACTTGAGTAAATTTAAGTGAGATTCGCCGTAACTAAACAATTTAATTTATTAACTTTCACTTCACCGCTGTCACCATGAAGTAAACAACAAGGTAGCTTGATTCAGACTGCTTTATTAAATAGCATCGCCTACCCACATAACAAATAATTATTAACAATACATTACAGATTTGAATAATTTTTTTTCGGAAAATTACGGTTTTTCGGAAAATTTCGATTCAGATAAAGATTTTTAGAAAATTTCCGATTGGAGATACTTAATTTTTCGGAAAATTGACACTGATTTTTGAAAATTTAAAAAAAATTACGGTTTTTCGGAAAATTCCGATTCGAAAAGATTTTTGAAATTTCCGATTGGCGACACTGATTATCGAAAATTTTTGGAAAATTATGTCTTTTCGGAAAATTCCGATTTTCGAAAATTTACGGTGTTTCGAAAATTCCGATTTGAATAAATATTTTCGGAAAATTACGGTTTTTCGGAAAATTTCGATTCGAATAGATTTTTGAAATTTCCTAGTGGAGACACCGTGTTTCAAAAAACCAGATTTGAATAAAAAAAATTCGGAAAATTACGGGTTTTCGAAATATTTCGATTCAGATAAAGATTTTCGGAAAATTTCCGATTGGAGATATTTAATTTTTCGGAAAATTCCGATTTGGAAAAAGATTTTCGGAAATTCCGGAAAATTCGGTTTTTTCGAAAATTTACGGTTTTTCGGAAAATTCCGATTCGAATAAAAATTTTCGGAAAATTTCGATTCAGATAAAGATTTTCGGAAAATTACCGATTGGAGATATTAAATTTTTCGGGAAATTCCGATTTTGAAAAAAATTTTCGGAAATTTTCTTGTGGAGACACCGTTTCAAAAATTTTCGGAAATTTACGGTATTTTGGTAAATTTCGATTTTCGAAAATTTTCGGAAAATTACGGTTTTTCGGAAAAACCAGATTTAAATAAATTTTTTTCGGAAAATTACGGGTTTTCGAAATATTTCGATTCAGATAAAGATTTTTGGAAATTTCCGATTGGAGACACCGATTTAAAAAATTGACGAAATATTACGGTTTTTCGGAAAATTCCGATTCAGAAAAAGATTTTTGGAAATTTCCGATTGGAGACACCGATTTTCGAAAATTTTCAGAAAATTTCGGATTTTCTGAAAATTTCGATTATCGAAAATATTCGGAAAATTACGGTTTTTCGGAAAATCCAGATTAGAATTTTTTTTTCGGAAAATTACGGTTTTTTTGAAAATTTCGATTCAAATAAAGATTTTTGGAAAATTTCCGATTGGAGATATTTAATTTTTCGGAAAATTCCGATTCGGAAAAAGATTTTCGGAAAATTCCTTGTGGAGACACCGTGTTTCAAAAATTTTCGGAAATTAACGGTTTTTCGGTAAATTTCGATTTTCGAAAATTTTCGGAAATTTACGGTATTTCGGAAAATTCCGATTCGAATGAAAATTTTCGCAAAATTATGGTGTTTCGGAAAATTCCGATTCGAAAAAAGATTTTTGGAAATTTCCGATTGGAGACACCGATTTTCGAAAATTTTCGGAAATTTACGGTTTCTCGGAATAAGATTTCCGGAAATTTCCGAGTGGAGACACCGTGTTTCGAAAATAACGGTTTTTCGGAAATTTCTGATTTGAACAGAAATTTTTCGGAAAAGTATGGTTGTTCGGAAAATTCCGATTCGGAAAAAGATTTTTGGAAATTTCCGATTGGAGAAACCGATTTTAAAAAATTGACGAAAAATTACGGTTTTTCGGAAAATTCCGCTTCAGAAAAAGATTTTCGGAAATTTCCGATTGGAGACACCGATTTTCGAAAATTTTCAGAAAATTTCGGATTTTCGAAAGAATTTACCGATTGGAGATATTTAATTTTTCGAAAAATTTCGGATTCGCAAAAAGATTTTCGGAAATTTCCGATTGGAGACACCGATTTTCGAAAATTTTCGGAAAATGGTTTTTTCGGAATATTCGGATTTTCGAATATTTTCGGAAATTTACGGTTTTTCGAAATATTTCGAATCGAATAAAAATTTTCGGAGAATTTCGAGTCAGATAAAGATTTTCGGCAAATTTCCGATTGGAGATATTTAATTTTTCGGAAAATTCCGATTCAGAAAAAGATTTTCGGAAATTTCCTTGTGGAGACACCGTGTTTAAAAAATTTTCGGAAATTTACGGTTTTTTGGAAAATTCCGATTTGAATATATTTTTTCGGGAAAATTACGGTTCTTCGGAAAATTTCGATTCAGATAAAGATTTTCGGCAAATTTCCGATAAGAGATATTTAATTTTTCGGAAAATTCCGATTCAGAAAAAGATTTTCGGAAATTTCCTTGTGGAGACACCGTGTTTCAAAAATTTACGGAAATTTACGGTTTTTCGGAAATTTCCGATTTGAATATATTTTTTCGGGAAAATAACGGTTCTTCGGAAAATTTCGATTCAGATGAAGATTTTTGGAAAATTTCCGATTGGAGATATTTAATTATTCGGAAAATTCCGATTCGGAAAAAGATTTTCGGAATTTTCCTTTTTCGGAAAATCCAGATTTGAATAAAAAAAATTCGGAAAATTACGGATTTTCGAAATATTTCGATTCAGATAAAGATTTTCGGCAAATTTCCGATTGGAGATATTTAATTTTTCGGAAAATTCCGATTCAGAAAAAGATTTTCGGAAATCCCGGAAAATTCGGTATTTTCGAAAATTTACGGTTTTTCGGAAAATTCCGATTCGAATAAAAATTTTCGGAAAATTTCGAGTCAGAAAAAGATTTTCGGAAATCCCGGAAAATTCGGTGTTTTCGAAAATTTACGGTTTTTCGGAAAATTCCGATTCGAATAAAAATTTTCGGAAAATTTCGAGTCAGATAAAGATTTTCGGAAAATTACCGATTGGAGATATTTAATTTTTCGGAAAATTCAGATTCGAAAAGATTTTTGAAAATTTCCGATTTTCGAAAATTTTCGGAAATTTACGGTATTTCGGAAAATTCCGATTCGAATGAAAATTTTCGGAAAATTATGGTGTTTCGGAAAATTCCGATTCGAAAAAAGATTTTTGGAAATTTCCGACTGGAGACACCGATTTTAAAAAATTGACGAAAAATTACGGTTTTTCGGAAAAATTCCGATTGAGAAAAAGATTTTTGGAAATTTCCGATTGGAGACACCGATTATCGAAAATTTTCGGAATATTGTTTTTTCGGAATATTCGGATTTTCGAATATTTTCGGAAATTTACGGTTTTTCGGATAATTCCGATTTGGAATAAGATTTTCGGAAATTTCCGAGTTGAGACACCGTGTTTCGAAAATTTACGGTTTTTCGGAAAATTCCGATTCGAATAAAAATTTTCGGAAAATTTCGATTCAGATAAAGATTTTCGGAAAATTACCGATTGGAGATATTTAATTTTTCGGAAAATTCCGATTCAAAAAGATTTTTGAAAATTTTCGATTGGCGACACCGATTATCGAAAATTTTCGGAAATTTACGGTATTTCGGAAAATTCCGATTTGAATGAAAATTTTCGAAAAATTATGGTTTCGGAAAATTCCGATTCGAAAAAAGATTTTTGGAAATTTCCGATTGGAGATATTTAATTTTTCGGAAAATTCAGATTCAGAAAAAGATTTTCGGAAATTTCCTTGTGGAGACATCGTGTTTCAAAAATTTTCGGAAATTTACGGTTTTTTGGAAAATTCCGATTTGAATATATTTTTTCGGAAAAATTACGGTTCTTCGGAAAATTTCGATTCAGATAAAGATTTTCGGCAAATTTCCGATTGGAGATATTTAATTTTTCGGAAAATTCCGATTCAGAAAAAGATTTTCGGAAATTTCCTTGTGGAGACACCGTGTTTCAAAAATTTACGGAAATTTACGGTTTTTCGGAAATTTCCGATTTGAATATATTTTTTCGGGAAAATAACGGTTCTTCGGAAAATTTCGATTCAGATGAAGATTTTTGGAAAATTTCCGATTGGAGATATTTAATTATTCGGAAAATTCCGATTCGGAAAAAGATTTTCGGAAATTTCCTTGTGGAGACACCATGTTTCAAACATTTTCGGAAATTTACGTTTTTTCGGTAAATTTCGATTTTCGAAAATTTTCGGAAAATTACGGTTTTTCGGAAAATCCAGATTTGAATAAAAAAAATTCGGAAAATTACGGGTTTTCGAAATATTTCGATTCAGATAAAGATTTTCGGAAAATTTCCGATCGGAGATATTTAATTTTTCGGAAAATTCCGATTCGGAAAAAGATTTTCGGAAAATTTCGATTCAGATAAAGATTTTCGGAAAATTTCCGATTGGAGAAATTAAATTTTTCGGAAAATAACGATTCGGAAAAAGATTTTCGAAATCCCGGAAAATTCGGTTTTTTCGAAAATTTACGGTTTTTCGGAAAATTCCGATTCGAATAAAAAATTTCGGAAAATTTCGATTCAGATAAAGATTTTCGGAAAATTTCCGATTGGAGAAATTAAATTTTTCGGAAAATAACGATTCGGAAAAAGATTTTCGGAAATCCCGGAAAATTCGGTTTTTTCGAAAATTTACGGTTTTTCGGAAAATTCCGATTCGAATAAAAATTTTCGGAAAATTTCGATTCAGATAAAGATTTTCGGAAAATAACCGATTGGAGATATTTAAATTTCGGAAAATTCCGATTCGAAAAGATTTTTAAAAATTTCCGATTGGCGACACCGATTATCGAAAATTTTCGGAAAATTCAGATTTTCGAAAATTTTCGTAAATTTACGGTGGAAAATTCCGATTCGAATGAAAATTTTCGGAAAATTATGGTGTTTCGGAAAATTCCGATTCGAAAAAAGATTTTTGGAAATTTCCGACTGGAGACACCGATTTTCAAAAATTGACGAAAAGTTTCAAACATTTTCGGAAATTTACGGTTTTTCGGTAAATTTCGATTTTCGAAAATTTTCGGAAAATTACGGTTTTTCGGAAAATCCAGATTTGAATAAAAAAATTTCGGAAAATTACGGGTTTTCGAAATATTTCGATTCAGATAAAGATTTTCGGAAAATTTCCGATCGGAGATATTTAATTTTTCGGAAAATTCCGATTCGGAAAAAGATTTTCGGAAAATTTCGATTCAGATAAAGATTTTCGGAAAATTTCCGATTGGAGAAATTAAATTTTTCGGAAAATAACGATTCGGAAAAAGATTTTCGAAATCCCGGAAAATTAGGTTTTTTCGAAAATTTACGGTTTTTCGGAAAATTCCGATTCGAATAAAAAATTTCGGAAAATTTCGATTCAGATAAAGATTTTCGGAAAATTTCCGATTGGAGAAATTAAATTTTTCGGAAAATAACGATTCGGAAAAAGATTTTCGGAAATCCCGGAAAATTCGGTTTTTTCGAAAATTTACGGTTTTTCGGAAAATTCCGATTCGAATAAAAATTTTCGGAAAATTTCGATTCAGATAAAGATTTTCGGAAAATAACCGATTGGAGATATTTAAATTTCGGAAAATTCCGATTCGAAAAGATTTTTAAAAATTTCCGATTGGCGACACCGATTATCGAAAATTTTCGGAAAATTCAGATTTTCGAAAATTTTCGTAAATTTACGGTGGAAAATTCCGATTCGAATGAAAATTTTCGGAAAATTATGGTGTTTCGGAAAATTCCGATTCGAAAAAAGATTTTTGGAAATTTCCGACTGGAGACACCGATTTTCAAAAATTGACGAAAAGTTACGGTTTTTCGGAAAAATTCCGATTTAGAATAAGATTTTTGAAAATTTCCGATTGGAGACACCGATTTTCAAAAATTGACGAAAAATTACGGTTTTTCGGAAAAATTCCGTTTCAGAAAAAGATTTTAGATAGACACCGATTATCGGAAATTTTCGGAAAATTGTTTTTTTGGAATATTCGGATTTTCGAATATTTTCGGAAATTTACGGTTTTTCGGATAATTCCGATTCGGATAGATATTTACGGAAAATTACGGTTTTTCGGAAAATTTCGATTAAGATAAAGATTTTCGGAAAATTTCCGATTGGAGATATTTAATTTTTCCGAAAATTTTCGATAATCGGTGTCGCCAATCGGAAATTTTCAAAAATCTTTTCGAATCGGAATTTTTCCAAATTAATTTTTTCGTAATTTTCCGAAAAAAATCTATTCAAATCAGAAATTTCCGAAAAACCGTTATTTTCGAAACACGGTGTCTCAACTCGGAAATTTCCGAAAATCTTATTCCGAATCGGAATTTTCCGAGAAACCGTAAATTTCCGAAAATATTCGAAAATCGGTCTCCAATCGGAAATTTCCAAAAATCTTTTTTCGAATCGGAATTTTCCGAAACACCATAATTTTCGAAAATTTTTGAAACGGTGTCTCCACAAGAAAATTTCCGAAAATCTTTTTCAAAATCGGAATTTCCCGAAAAAATTAATATCTCCAATCGGTAATTTTCCGAAAATCTTTATCTGAATCGAAATTTTCCGAAAATTTTTATTCGAATCGAAATATTTCGAAAAACCGTAAATTTCCGAAAATATTTGAAAATCCGAATATTCCGAAAAAACAATTTTCCGAAAATTTTCGAAAATCGGTGTCTCCAATCGGAAATTTCCGAAAATCTTTTTCCGAATCGGAAATTTTTCGAAAAATTAAATATCTCCAATCGTTAAATTCTTTCGAAATATCGAAATTTTCTGAAAATTTTCGAAAATCGGTGTCTCCAATCGGAAATTTCCGAAAATCTTTTTCTGAATCGGAATTTTCCGAAAAACCGTAATTTTTCGTCAATATTTGAAAATTATAAGGAATATTCGCTTAAATTTGAAAATCGGAAAATTCTCTAAAATATGAAAATCGGAAAATTCACTTTAATTTGAAAATCGGAAAATTCACCTAAATTTGAAAATCGGAAAATTCCCTATAATTTGAATATCGGAAAATTCCCTTAAATTTGAAAATCGGAAAATTCTATTAAATATTAAAAACAGAAAATTCTCTTAAATTTGAAAATCGGAAAATTCACTTAAATTTTAAAATCGGAAAATTCTCTAAAATTTGAAAATCGGAAAATTCTCTTAAATCTGAAAATCGGAAAATTCACTTAAATTTGTAAATCAGAAAATTCACTTAAATTTGAAAATCGGAAAATTCCCTCAAATTTGAAAATCGGAAAATTCCCTATAATTTGAATATCGGAAAATTCCTTTAAATTTGAAAATCGGAAAATTCTATTAAATATTAAAAACAGAAAATTCCCTCAAATTTGAAAATCGGAAAATTCCCTATAATTTGAATATCGGAAAATTCCCTTAAATTTGAAAATCAGAAAATTCGCTTCAATTTCAAAATCGGAAAATTCCCTATAATTTGTATATCGGCAAATTCTCTTAAATTTAAAAATCGGAAAATTCACTTAAATTTAAAATCAGAAAATTCGCTTCAATTTGAAAATCGGAAAATTCACTTAAATATGAAAATCGGAAAATTCACTTAAATTTTAAAATCGGAAAATTCCCTTAAATTTGAAAATCGGAAAATTCTCTAAAATATGAAAATCGGAAAATTCACTTAAATTTGAAAATCGGAAAATTCTCTAAAATTTGAAAATTCTTTTAAATTTGAAAATCGGAAAATTGTCTAAAATTTGAAAATCGGAAAATTTAGTTAAATTTGAAAATCGGAAAATTCAATTAAATTTGAAAATCGGAAAATTCGCTTAAATTTGAAAATCGGAAAATTCTCTAAAATATGAAAATCGGAAAATTCACTTAAATTTGAAAATCGGAAAATTCACCTAAATTTGAAAATCGGAAAATTCCCTTAAATTTGTAAATCAGAAAATTCACTTAAATTTGAAAATCGGAAAATTCCCTCAAATTTGAAAATCGGAAAATTCCCTATAATTTGAATATCGGAAAATTCCCTTAAATTTGAAAATCGGAAAATTCTATTAAATATTAAAAACAGAAAATTCTCTTAAATTTGAAAATCGGAAAATTCAGTTAAATTTGAAAATCGGAAAATTCTCTTAAATATGAAAATCGGAAAATTCACTTAAATTTGAAAATCGGAAATTTCGCTTAAATTTGAAAATCGGAAAATTCACTTTAATTTGAAAATCGGAAAATTCCCTTAAATTTGAAAATCGGAAAATTCCCTTAAATTTGAAAATCGGAAAATTCTATTAAATATTAAAAACAGAAAATTCTCTTAAATTTGAAAATCGGAAAATTCACTTAAATTTGAAAATAGCAATATCCACTAAAATTTGAAAATTCTTTTAAATTTGAAAATCGGAAAATTATCTAAAATTTGAAAATCGGAAAATTCAGTTAAATTTGAAAATCGGAAAATTCTCTTAAATATGAAAATCGGAAAATTCACTTAAATTTGAAAATCGGAAATTTCGCTTAAATTTGAAAATCGGAAAATTCCCTCAAATTTGAAAATCGGAAAATTCACTTTAATTTGAAAATCGGAAAAATCGCTTAAATTTGAAAATTCTTTTAAATTTGAAAATCGGAAAATTCTCTTAAATTTGAAAATCGGAAAATTCGCTTAAATTTGAAAATCGGAAAATTCTCTTACATGTGAAAATCGGAAAATTCGCTTAAATTTGAAAATAGGAAAATTCACTTAAATTGAAAATCAGAAAATTCGCTTCAATTTGAAAATCGGAAAATTCTCTTAAATTTGAAAATCGGAAAATTCGCTTAAATTTGAAAATCGGAAAATTCACTTAAATTTGAAAATCGGAAAATTCTATAAAATTTGAAATTCGGAAAATTCCCTATATCTTGAAAATCGGAAAATTCACTTAAATTTGAAAATCGGAAAATCCACTATACATTGAAAATTCTCTTAAATTTGAAAGTCGGAAAATTCTCTTAAATATGAAAATCGGAAAATTCTCTTAAATATGAAAATCGGATTTTTTTCACCGAAAATTTACGGTATTTCGAAAATTCCGAATCGAAAAATTTTTTTCGGAAATTTACGGTTTTTCGGAAAATTTTGATTCAGATAAAGATTTTCGGTAAATTTCCGATTGGAGATATTTAATTCTTTTGAAAAATCCGATTCGAAAAAAAATTTATGGAAATTTCCGATTGGAGACACCGATTTTCAAAAATTGACGAAAAATTACGGTCTTTCGGAAAATTCCGATTCGGAAAAAGATTTTCGGAAATTTTCGATTGGAGACACCGATTATCAAAAATTTTCGGAAAATTATTTTTTGGAAAATTCCGATTTTCGAAATTTTTCGGAAAATTTCGATTCCGATAAAGATTTTCGGAAAATTTTCGATTGGAGATATTAAATTTTTCGAAAAATTCCGATTCGGAAAAAGATTTTCGGAAATTTCCGATTGGAGACACCGATTTTCGAAAATTTTCATAAATTTACGGTTTTTCGGAAAATTCCGATTCGAATAAAAATTTTCGGAATATTACGGTGTTTGGGAAAGTTCTGATTCGGAAAAAGATTTTCGGATATTTCCGATTGGGGACAGCTTTCGAAAAATTTCGGAAAATTACGGTTTTTCGGAAATTCCAATTCGGAAAAAGATTTTCGGAAATTTCCGATTGGAGACACCGATTATCGAAAATTTTTGGAAAATTACGGGTTTTCAGAAAATTCCGATTCGGAAAAAGATTTTCAGAAATTTCCGATTGGACAAAGATTTCGGAAAATTACGGTTTTTCGGAAAATTCCGATTGGAGATATTTAATTTTTCGGAAAATTCCGATTCGAAAAAAGATTTTTGGAAATATCCGAGTGGCGACACCGATTTTCGAAAATTAACGGAAAATTACGGTTTTTCGGAAAATTCCGATTTGGATAAAGATTTTCGTATTGCGATTGGAGACATTTAGTGTTTCGGAATTAAGGATATCGTTTAAGGAAATTACATTTTTCGTAAATTTCCGATAAGAGATAAAGATATCCGGAAACTTACGGTTTTTTGGAAAATTCCGATTGGAGATAGGTTATTCCGATTAAGGAAATAAGTTTTTCTGAAAATTCCAATTAGGGATAGATTTTAGGTTTTAGGGTATAACGTTTTCCGGAAAATTCCGATTGGTTATATGAACTTTTAACTATTTTTGGAAATTTCCGATTGGGGTATTATGTCTTAGGAAAATTTTGGTATTTCGGAAAATACCGATGCGGGAAAAGCTTTTCGGTAAACTCCGATTGTGATAATTTAGGTTTTTCGGATGCATCCGACTAAGAAATTTTAATTGTTGTATAATTTACAGGTCTTAATCGCGTATAACATAATTATTATTTACCTCGACCGGGTTACACCGATCGCGATTAAGACCTGTAAATTATGCAACAACGAATTCCGATCGCGAAAGTTTAAAAAGAAGTTTTAAGTTTTCGGAAATTTCCGATTTTGGCCAGGAACTGCACTAAAATTAAAAAAAAAAATCCCGGTAGCACGAATCTAAGTGGGCACTACCGCATTGTCAGATATTCTGCTGCGAAACAGTTATGCATTAACATTTACTGTGATCCAGTTTGGGGGAAATTTCTGGCAAATTCCTGGGAACACAAGAAAATACCACTCACCACAAGTCGAGCACTTCTCGGGGTTTAAGATTTCATTCATAAACAGACAAATATCCTACACTAACTGTGCTCGTTTTAGCCGCTTACTTCCCGATCCCGTAGGAATTTCGGGATAAAACATTATATGTCCTTCCCCGGACCATAAGCTACTCCTGTACCAAATTTGAAGTCAAATGGATAAGTCGTTCACGCGTGATGCCGTGACCAAGGGAAATACGATTTAAAATAAATAAAGTAATAAAATAAATTAACTAAATTCATCAAAATGGGTTTAGGAAAGGTTTTCTCAATACATAATTTATGTTAACATTAAATATTATGTTATTTAAATATTTATCGCAAATAAAACTAGATATTTAATTTTATTTGTTAGATTTTATGTGATATGAACTGTTTTTTGCATTGGGTTCCGTATAATATACACTTGAGAGCAAAGAAATCGCACACCTGCTCAATTTTCGTTTCAAGGTTGTTTTTTTTTTAAAATGCTTGTTTTTTAATTTCCGTTTATATACTGAATTAAAGTGCACACTGTCAGCTTTTAGATAACACCTAAAGCTAATCCATAACCCTTAAATTCATTACAGTAAAGCCAAAAGAAAAATTGGATCGGAATGATCGACCTATGGTCAATTCTGGAGCGATAGCTGATCTGTGCGCTATCAGACCTGCTTCGGCTAGTCTTCTTCTAACTGTCCACTGGATAATTTTAACTCCTCTCACTTCCTGGAGTTGCTGACAGAGCTAAACAGCATTCAACCGGCGATTTTTTAATGACGAGGTCACAAAAAAATGGTCATCACGCTCCGATGCTGTACGTTTTTGGCCAGAACCCCATCGGCGACTAAAGCTACCACTCTCTCAATAACGCTGATATACTCGCAGAACAGTGTATTGGCTTAAATTCAACTGCCTGGCTATTTGAATCTGGTTATGGCCAGGTTCAATTAGCGCAACCACTTGACCTGATATTTCTGGTGAGGTATCCATTTTTTTGGTTTGGATGTGATCGTGTTCTATATCTGACTTTCCAAGCTACGATTTGATATGCGGATGATGCAGTTTCACCCAACCCTTCACCTTTTATACCCGCTCTAAGTCGCTCAACTAGCAATACCTGAAACGAGTGATTTCCGATCCAATTTTTCTTTTGGCTTTACTGTAATGAATTTAAGGGTTATGGATTAGCTTTAGGTGTTATCTGAAAGCTGACAGTGTGCAATTTAATTCAGTATATAAACAGAAATTAATGAACAAGCATTTTTTTTTTAAATCAACTATGAAACGAAAATTGAGCAGGTGTGCGATTTCTTTGCTCTCAAGTGTATTATTAATGAGTTTGTTTGGTTGAACGCGCTAATCTCAGGAACTACTGGTCCGATTTGAAAAAATCCTTTATTGTTGGATAGCCCATTTATCGAGGAAGTTTTAGCCGAGCAGTGGAATCGTACTAAAAATGACTCTTAATTTCATGAGCGTTTCCGTGCTTCAGAGGGCACGTAAATGCGTCGGTCCCGGCTGTCGTACTAACATCATCGACGGTTTGGAAAAGAGGGAGGAATCGTACAAGCCGCTACTTTCCATTTTGTTTTTGAATATAGGTATTTCTGTATATTTCGTGGTCACAGAAAACTAATATGTATTTTAAGTCAATGTGGCAGTGTTCAAAAAATCTAAACATATAATTCAAACTAATCATAATTTTACCGAAGGAACCCTAAAATCAATAGCCATAAAAATTATCTTAAAATGACAATAAAACCGCATCATTAATGATTTAATATCTGTCATCAATCACAGTTTATGATCGCACTGTATCGAGTGGCCTTTTGTTTTGTATTAAACAGTTACAATTAAGTTCTAAAGTGATGTGTATTAAAAGTTTAAATTAAATACACACATCAAAAGTGTCTAGGGATCAAGCATTTTTATGCGGATTTCATGAGATTGAGATGTGGCTTTGTAATAAATTTATGATTTTATAAATTTATATGGATCCTTTTTGGTGCATTTCATAATTTGAATCAGGAACTGTGAATCAAATTCGAGTAAAAGATGAAAATCAGCTGTCAATATTTTCCCTATAAAAACATACAACGCATTGAAGACATTATTAGTGCTACTGTTTCCCTACTACTGATTAAAACCAACGTTATTATGGAGCGGCGACGTCATTTAAGCAGGGAAGAAATGCTCAGAGCCGTGGGAATGATAGAAGCTGGTTCCCGGCAACGTACTGTGGCTTTAGCTCTGAATACAAGTCAGAGTGTTATCAGTCGACTTTGGACACGTTACCGAAGCACTGGTACCGTGGCTGAGCGCCATGGAGGACGGTATCGCTGCACCACACGGAGACAAGACCGATACATTCAAATCTTAACTCGAAGAGCTCCAACAATAACCGCCATGATGTTAGCCGTGCGGCTTCATCACTCTTCAGGGAACTTAATTAGCGACCAAACAGTCAGAAACCGCTTGCATGAAGTGAACCTTCATTCCCGAAGACCGCTACGGGTACCACCTATAGCAATGCACAATCGTAGGATTCGATATCAATGGGCTCTTGAACACAGAAATTGGGCAGAAGAACAATGGCGTTTCGTGTGCTTTTCTGATGAGTCTCGTTTTGGTATGAGACCGGATACAAGACGTATACGACACTGGAGAACCCCTGGACGCCAACAGCGATTAAAATCCTGCCAGGAAGTCCATCCTTATAGTGGTGGAACCATCATGGTATGGGCGGGTATTTGGATCGGCGGAAGAACTGAGTTGATTTGGATCAGAGGCAACCTCAACGCTCAAATTTATGCTGAGACGATTGTATCAGACGTCATCGTTCCTCTACAAGTGCAAATCGGTCCCTTATTTCAGTTAATGCATGATAATGCACGACCGCACACCGCAAGAGTTGTAAGACAGACTCTCGCCGCAGCTAACATCAATGTCCTGCCCTGGCCTGCTCAGTCGCCAGACTTGAACCCGATTGAGCATGCATGGGATATGCTACAGAGAAGAGCTCTGCCGAATATGGAGGGTATCCAGTCGCAAGAAGACCTTTTTTTGTTGTTGCAACGAACATGGGCGGCCATTCCACAGCGTGATTTGGATGAACTCATTTTGAGTATGCCAAACCGATGTTCTTGTGTTGTTAGTGTTCGCGGTAGAAACACGGATTATTAATTGTTTAAGTTACCCAATAAAATTTTAAAGAAAACTGTTATTTCAGTCTTTTTTTCGAACTTTAATGTTAGTGGTTCAAATGTCAAAAATCCCTTTATTAGGAAAATGGCAAATTTCTTTATTAATGCAAAGGTGACTTGGTTTATCGTTACTGTGACAAACGAAAACACTTTATTTGATGAATCCTTAAAGAAAATTTTAATTAATATCAATCAGGAGAAAAGTTATTGCAAAAATATATGTTGATCCCTAGACACTTTTGATGTGTGTAGTTATGTGATGGTATTTTCTTATGGAAATAGTATTTTGTACCTTTTCTAATCCCTTTAGGATGCATTTTATATTTGTACATAGAAGAACGGTTATAAGGATAGTAATAAATTAATAGATTAGATTAAGTATATATTTTTTGTTTTTATATAAGTTTAAGTTAGTTAGTAATATTATTATAAATGTGGAAAAAGCAGTAGAAATAAAGGATATTTTATTTTATTTTTATTTTATTTATTTATTTATTACATAGAAGAACGGACTCTTAAAATCTTTTGTGATAAAAACTGATAATAAAATAATTAATGATTTTTATAAAAAATATGAAAACATTCTGAAAAAGATTGTAACAAAATCGAAAAGGCTAAATTATATACAAAGAATAAAAAAATCCAATAATATAGTTAAAACAATGTGGAGTATAATAAATGAAAGAACTAATAAAAACATTATGAAAGAAAGTAACAAAATACGGTTACAAATAAATGAAGACATCATCTCAGAACCTAAACTAGTGGCAAATACTTTTAACAATTTTTTCACATCTATAGGTCAAAAAAATACATCCAAAAATATACCAAATGAAGATAACATTCCACGAATAAACTTTGTCAACCAATCTAGCGAAAACTCATTATTTTTAAGTCCAGTAGAGCCATCTGAAATATATAATACTAGCAGCGCCCCGCGGCTTCACCCGCGTAGTTCCCGTTCCCGTGGGAATTTTGGGATAAAAAGTATCCTATGTGTTATTCTGATGTATAAGCAAGATTATTGTAAAGTTTCATTAAAATCCATTCAGTAGTTTTTGCGTGAAAGAGTAACAAACATCCATACATACAAACTTTCGCCTTTATAATATTAGTAGGATAATTAAAAACCTAAAGAATAAAAACAGCCATGGAATTGATGAAATACCGCCTAGTCTGATAAGACATTGCGCTGAACAGTTAACTTTGCCCTTTAGCCTTTTAATTAATCAATCATTCACCGAAGGCGTTTTCCCTGACATGTTAAAAATAGCGCTCGTAAAATCCATATATAAGAAAAATAACAAAACGGATCCAAGCAACTACCGGCCCATTGCACTGTTACCAGCACCGTCAAAAATATTTGAGAAGGCAATGTGTAACCGCGTATATAGTTTTTGCGAAAAGTATGCCATTTTTGATGAATCTCAGAATGGATTTAGGAAAAAAAGATCAACGATATTAGCAGTCTATAAATATATACAAGAAACACTTAAAATAATCAATGATAAAAAATATGCCATAGGTATCTTACTTGATATGTCTAAGGCATATGATAAAGTGCAATTTAAAATATTATTAAATAAATTGTACAGCATAGGAATCCGCGGCACCCCTCATAAATGGTTTTCATCGTACTTATCAAACAGACAACAATTAGTAGAAATAGAATATGTTAACCCAACGACTAGAGATATACAAATAGTAAGATCCGACAATAGAGCAGTCAATGCGTCTATTCCTCAGGGTAGCGTTATCGGCTGTCTTCTTTTTTTGATCTATATTAATGAAATGCCAAAAATCATGAATGAACCATGTGTCCTATTCGCCGACGATATATCCCTCCTCACCTCATGCAACAGTAATTTAAACATAAATGATAAAATCAACTCTATTCTTCACAAAACAGTAAACTGGCTACAAGAGCACAACTTAGATATCAATTTTAATAAAACGAAAATAATAACATTCCATCCACATCAAAAAAGTCCCCTCGATATAAACTTCTCATTTAATAATATAAAACTTGAAACAGTTAATAAATTTACATTGCTTGGTATAGATATAGACACACACATAAATTGGAAAGATCACGTTAAAAAAGTCCGTCTCAAATTAGCCAGATTTGTATACGCACTCCGTGAAATCAGGAAAACAACCGATTTTAAAACTGCCCTCACCACATACTACGCGTATGCTCACGCATGGCTCAGTTATGGTGTCATCCTGTGGGGTGGCAGCGTGGATGCGCCGTCCGTGTTCACCGCCCAGAAGAAACTAATACGGATCCTTGTCAATATTAAACAAACCGAGACATGCAAACCCCATTTCATAAATCATAAAATTCTCACTCTCGCATCTATATATATATTCGAAATTTGTAAATTTGTACGAAAATACCCAGAATTTTATACGAAACGCGAAGATATACCGACAAAGTATTCTCTAAGAGCCAGCCGTAGGAAACAACTGATAGCACCACCTTCCCGACTGAAACTGATATCATCCGGCCCGCTCGAGATGTCCATCAAACTATATAATCACCTACCTGAAATAATAAAAAATGAGGATAAAGACAAAGAATTTATTAAACAATTGAAACACCTATTACTTACAAAATGCTATTATACAGTTCATGAATACATGACTGATAAATTTAATTGACAGCCATAATATTATAGAGTACCTATATCTACATTACACACTAACTACATTACATACCTACTAACTAATTACTTACATAAAATATAACCAACCTACTATACATTACATACCTACTTATAAACAGAAAGAAAAATAATTAAATAAAATTAAACTATCAACTTCATACTACATATTACAAGAAATTCTAAGTATACTTACACAAAATGCAAGCACATGTATAATATTATTTTAATTAGAATAATTTCATGATTTTATATGTTTAAATAAGTACCTAATTGTATTTTAATACTCAAATGTAAGTAATACTGGTAAAGTGCTATTTCTTTGTTTTTATTTTTGTTTGTTAATTTTAATTGTATAAGTATGTATAACTTTTTTTATTTTTTTTAACTTTTTCAACTTTTTTATTTTTTGTTTTAATTTTGTATAATAAGTAATAAGTGTAAGTTAGTGTAAGCCCCTCTCAAGTTGCTGCGCCCCTACGGGGCATCACATGATCCACACATTTATTATAAGATCTCTATGTTTTGTGATATTGCAATAAAGTTATTATGATTATGATTACGGTTACGGTACACGGTTTTTCACAAATGAGACCTCTAATTTCAGTCTTTTTTAGGTTCTGCGATACTTTGGTAATTTTTTTATTAGAGGGATATATGTACATCTATCTGCATATATTGGGGTGCTGGGTTCAACTCCTGGGTCAAGCATTACTTGTTTGCTTGCATTAACATCAGAGAAACAGAGAAGCCTTTCAAGTTTCAACAATTGAAATCTTTCAGGCCGGCTTTCCCTATTGAGTGTCATTGGTTACAAAGTAGTTTTTGGAATATAATGCTAAGAATCACGTGGGTCCCAATTTAATCGGCACATGGCACCAACCAAATCAAAACGTCTGTTAAATACTATTAACAAAATACTGTACAGGCAGGATGTTATCAAAATCAAAGTTTACAAAAGGATATTTTAATCAAAATTTCCAAGAAATCAAAAACTATATCCGACCACCCATTTTGTTTACGCGACTACAATAATTTTATTACTAGCTATAAAACTGTTTGTCCGTCTGTTTGTAGATTTGACTATAAAAAAAACTGAAACGAAATATGTATGGCACATGTGTTTTAATTTAAAATATGTTTATAATTTAGTTTAAAAATATGTTGTTAAAAATGTATCTTTTATTGTTCATTGACATGTGTATCTACGAGTATCAAGTTTGGGAGCGTGGGTTCGATTCCTGGGTCGGGCTATGTAAGTTTGGAAAATAGCAAGATCATATGTAACGAATATTTATACCAAGCGCCCTTTAACTATGTTCACCCGTATCTAGTGTATCAGAAATTACGCACACACACACTCATTCATGCAACCAGACTTGTACATCTCATAAATGTTTACTTCGCACGTGAATCGAACCCGCCACCTTCTGTTTGGCAGTCCGGCACTACTGTATTATTTAGGTGATTGTTCACAAAATTTATCCCAAACCAGGCATCAAATCTAAGACCACTGCAATTTAGGTCATCAATAAATCAAGTTTCATACAAAACATTAAACAATTTTTCGTCTATAATTTTAAATCCAAATCACAGAAAAATACCCAAACCAGACACCAAACTCCAATCCTACCTCACCTGCTAAACAGTATCATTGAATGCACTCAATTGTATAAATAAAGTATCATTATGAAGGAATCGCGTGAAGGGCGTCCCGGCACGCGACTCCAACTTCGGGAACGGTCGGGAACCATCGGAGATGCTCGGGAATCTGGGTAGGGGGCGGTCAGGCTTGTGTCTCAAAACATCGTCAGTTTTTTTTACCTCGCACTAGAATCGAACCCACTGTCCTCAGTTTTGCAGTGACGCTTAGTGACCACGGTTATCCAAATTGTCGTTTTTTGTCACATTTAGCGTAGAACTAGATACAGAGTAGACATAGTTTTTTTTGTAGATAGAGCGCTCAAAAGTCTGACATTTGTTTTAACAAAAAAATGTCGTACTGCCCTCTGGGTTGTGAAGGTCTGATGGCCGTCGCTTCACGTATAATACTGACATTCCGCCAAATCTGGTTAAACTGAAAACCGACCCCAAATAGACATGGGATAAAGGTTCGGAAATGAGAATATAGTCCTTTTTCAATTTTTGTTAATTCTCGAAAACAGGGGCCTAAGTCTGCAATTTGACATTATAGATCAGACAATATGTTGATATTGAGGCACCATAACGAGAGTGTCAGTTTGGTATTCTGCTAACATTTATTCATATGGCTATGGTGTCTCAGTAGTCTTTGTTGCATATAAAAATTCAATTATTTTTTTGTTAAATAAATGTCAGAATACTGTTTCCATGACAACCATCTAAGTTTTATGGAGCCATTGAGTCAGCGGAATAGTTTTCACTAAGAGAATACCAAAATGACAACAAATGCCAAAAAAACGGTCATAATGTCGATATTAAAACACATTTGAGTAGCATTATCACAGCTTAATAGTTTAGAGAATCAGGGCCCTGTTCTGGAGAAATAAAACTAGATACAGATCATAGGGATTTTTATACAGAAACCTTTATTTTAATGTCTCTTCAAACAAAAAATCACAGAAAATATAACTTTTCAACTCCATTATGCCTGACTCCTTACAACCTGTTCCAAAGTCTTGGTCCTTGACCCACCAATCTTAGCTTTGGCCCTCTGGTACGAGTATAGCCACTTGTGCCACTTGGCTACACCACTCCGAATTAATTACCTATTTATTTTAATAAAAAACACGTTCGGTTATAAAAAATATACTTTTTTATGACTTTTTTGGAACCTCTGACATGGCAAGCTGGATCATTAGATCATGTTTACTATGCTCGGTTCGATTCCCGTTGGGCCGATTCAAATATTTTGTGTTTATAGATAGCTTGTACATCCTAACTAATATTATAAATGCGAAAGTAACTCTGTCTGTCTGTCTGTCTGTTACCTTTTCACGGCTAAACTACTGAACCGATTGACTTGAAATTTGGTACAGGGGTAGCTTATGGTCCGGGAAAGAACATAGGCTACTTTTTATCCCGAAATTCCCACGGGAACGGAAACTACGCAAGTGAAACCGCGGGGCGCCGCTAGTAGAGAATAAATAGGTGTATATTAACATAACATAATCATTCACTCCATCATCTCATTACAGTAACTGACCCCTAACTAAGTTCAAAACTTGTATTTAATCCTAAAAAATACAATTAAAGCATTTACATATATTGCCCACAACGCAGAGATATCTATCCTGTATGGAGGATATCAATAATATAGGCGATTAACAGTTTAGAACGTAAATAATAAAAAATAACTCAAATTATTATGATTAACGGGATATTTACCATGTATATTATTTATTTCGAGTTTCCGATATTTCGACGCTGTTGTAAGCGCCATGAACACGGATTAACTGATAAATATCCTGTTAATTATAAAAATTTGAGTGCTTATAACCATAAAAATAAAAACTATAATAAAAAATAAGTCTAGAGAGATTTAGACATCGATTAAACAATATAAATACTACATAATAGACTGTTGAAATAAAACTTCTTTAACCCGCCGTTGGTGACGTGTATGTCTGAGAGACCGGGTGATTAGAAAAAATCGTATAACTTTTTGACCCGTTATTGTTGGGTGTTGCGATTTCGTGTAGCTGCCTCATTTCACGCCCCCCACAACTACACGACAGCGCCACAGCGCGGAGGCTGCACGTTCCAGAGCTCTTGCCTCAACGCGGTCACTGAGACCGGCGTCACCAATTACGTAAGTAAATTATTCAAAGTTTAATTCATATAATTTAAAAAAAAAGTTGTAAATTTAGTAAAAGTGAATGCTACATTTACTGTTCTTTACATTATAGTATCTACAGGCATTTAATAGATCTTTTTTTTTATAATTTTCTTGTTATTTTACAAATCTATATAATAAATGCTATTTTGTTTCAGAATGTCTTACGAGGATGAGCAACGTCGTCTTGAAGCGCTTCTTCAAGATGCATGTCATCTGATGAAGATCTGATATCAACAGATGAAAAATGTCAATCAGAAAAACCAAATATTCTTGTCACAAGTGCAAGAAATATTTGTGCCTTGAGCATGTAGTGCCTTGTTGTAGTACTTGTTTGACGGTACAAGAAGAGTAATTTTATGGAGGGTTGTTATATTTTTTTTTGTTAAAAGACTATATGGTTTAGTTTTTTTTTTATTAGTTTGTAATGTAATCAAACTGACAAAAGCTGATTTAGTGCATATACAGGGTGGCGCAATAGAACGTGCATTTTTAAAATAATTATTAAAAAATAAATACAAAAGGTATAGTTAAAATTAAACTAAGCAATTATTAAGTGATAACTGAAGTTTATTTTTTAAAAATAACATCATCTAAATGATGACCCTCTCTACGTTGGCACTCCTCTAACCGCAAACGGAAATTACCGAAAACTTTCTTAAGTAGTGCTGGTGTGATTGCTGCCATTTCACCACGAATATTCTCCTTGAGCTGACTGATGTTTCTCGGATTATTGGTGTAGACTTTGTGTTTGAGGTATCCCCACAAAAAAAAGTCAGGAGGCGTCAAGTCTGGACTGCGCGGAGGCCATGGGATATCACCTCTTTTCGAAATCAGTTTGCCAGGGAACATCTGCTTCACAACCGCCATGGAGTCATTTGATGTGTGACTGGTAGCTCCGTCTTGTTGGAACCAAGTCCTAGAGTTCTTTATTCTTGAATTTTCAAGTTCTGGGGCCAAAAAACCTTCCAACATCGCAACATAGCGTTCGGTATTAACAGTGATGTTTTGCCCCCGTGCGTTTTCAAAAAAATAAGGACCAATTATTCCTTTGGCAGATATTGCGGCCCAAACTGTCACTTTAGGGCTATGTAACGGTTTTTGATGTTTGAGTCTGGGATTTTCACTATTCCAATAACGACAATTTTGGCGGTTTACGAACCCATTTATATGAAAATGTGCCTCATCAGAGAAAAGGATGTTTTCAAAATTTGAAAACCGATTGAGCATTTCATTAGCAAATGTGAGCCGTGCTATGAAGTCAGAGTCTTTCAATTCTTGAGTTAATTGCAGCTTGTATGGATGCAATTTAAGATCCAAGTTTAAAATTCGTTGCAAACTTCGTCGCGATATGTTTAGGACAGACGATCTCTTGCGAGTAGACATTTGTGGATCTTCTCGTACCGACTGCTTAACACTCTCAATATTGTCTTCGGTCCTAGATGTGCGTGGACGACCTTTCGCGTGTGGTTTAAACGTCGATCCAGTCTCTTCAAAACGCTTTATCCAGATTTTAATTAAATTAGCACTCGGAGCCTCCCTAATTTGCCGTACACCATACTCAGAACAAAATAGTCGCCTGACAACTACGTACGAACGAGAGTTTTCGTAAAATGCGCGCACGCAAAATGCGCGACGCTTCCCGTCGAAGTGACTCATAGTGACTAAAACTTTATGAACCGCGCTACCCAACGATATCGGTCTCCCCCCGCCCACGCCCCTTCTACCACGCAAAAAAAGATGATGCAATATGCACGTTCTATTGCGCCACCCTGTATGTTTATATTTGTTGTTCTTTTTCAATTTTATAAAATGTTATATAAAAACACATGTTGATTTCTGGTGTTGTAAGTATGACTGTTTAATCAAAGTCAAAGTCAAAGTCAAAAATTCTTTATTCAGTTAAGACCTCAATGAGGCACTTATGAACGTCAGAATTGATTCTACCACCGATTCGGAATTACATCAGCCGAGAAGAATCGGCAAGAAACTCGGGCTGGTATTTTTTTTTAAATAAAATTAAATACAAATGTCACTTATAACTAATGTCAACAATAAAAAACATGTCAAAAGGTATATAAAAAAAAAATCTATAAATATAGAAGTAAAATAATGATATAGGTCAAAAACTAAAAATAGCATACTGAGGTTGCGTGTGCAGAAATTTAATGCCAAACCTCCCGGTCATTAATGTAGTCAGTAACCTTATAGTATGCTTTGCTTATAAGAATGTTTTTAACGTGTGATCGGAACCTTCCATCAGTGAGCCCAGTCACTTCCCGGAGGATTTTATTATAAAATTGAATACATCTATAGATGAAGGACTTTTTAGTCCTAGCTAACCTACATCCTGAGATGGCGATTTTATGCCTATTCCTAGTATTAAAATTATGAAAATCGCCATTAACTTTAAAATTAATACGATGTTTCCGGGCATACAATATATTTTCAAAAATGTACAAAGAAGAAACAGTAAGAATCTGAAATGTTTTAAAACGTTCCCTTAATGACTCTTGCGACCCCAAATTATAAATAGCCCGAATTGCTCGTTTTTGTAATATAAATACTGAATCTAAATCCGCGGCACACCCCCATAGTAAAATGCCATAAGACAAAATACTGTGAAAGTAAGCAAAATAAACAATTCTTGCCGTTCCTACATCTGTTAGTTCCCTAATTTTACGAACAGCATACGCAGCAGAACTCAGCCTCCCTGAAAGACCGTCAATGTGGGATCCCCATTGTAACTTAGAATCTAACACTATTCCTAGAAACTTGGTACTACTTTCTATTTTAAGTTTCGTTCCTTCCAAAAAAACATTGGATTCAATGGCTCGGACATTGGGTAGCGAAAATTTAATACACTTAGTTTTAGACGCATTGAGGAGCAAATTATTGGCAGAAAACCAGTCCGAAACTAGAGCCAAACACCTATTTACTTCTACCAAATCCTTATCCTTCCTATTCACTTTAAATAACAAAGAAGTATCATCTGCGAATAAAACCATATTACATAGGTCATCCATCATATAAGGGAGGTCGTTAATATACGACAAGAACAGGAATGGACCTAAAATTGAGCCCTGCGGCACGCCCATTTCTAGTAATGATCCCTTTGATAAAACATCGTTGATCTTAACCTTCTGTTGCCGACCTCCTAGATACGATTTGACAAGACCTAGAGCAGGACCCCGAATACCATAACAGTCAAGTTTAGAAAGCAGCGTCGAGTGATCAACGCAGTCGAAAGCTTTCGAAAGGTCGCAAAATACACCTAGAGCATCATGTGAATCTTCCCATGCGTCAAAGATGTGAGTCAAAAGTTTAGTCCCAGCGTCCGTAGTCGACTTGCCCTTCGTAAAACCAAACTGATTTTTATGTAGTATATTGTGGTCACTAAAGTGAGAAAGTAACTGGTCTAGTATGATCTTTTCGAAAATCATGCTAAGAGCAGGAAGAACAGAAACCGGCCTATAATTATTGGGATCCTCCTTACAACCTGACTTAAAAATAGGAGTAATTCGACTCTGCTTCATCACATCAGGGAAAATACTATGATCTAGACACAGGTTCAATAACGCTGTGAGGTGAGGAGCTATGGTCTCAATAACAGAATTCAGTAACTTAACATAAATCTTCTGTGGACTTCATGTTAAGTGATCGAAAGGTTTTTATAACCTGAACTATGGAAACAGGCTTAAAAGTAAAACTGGGAATACTTTCTCTGAAGTTATTCCTAAGAAGTATCTCGGCTCTAGCCGTAGAAGACGTAAGGTTTTTAGTGGTTTCCTTAGGAATATTACTAAAGAAGTCTTCAAAATGATTAGCTACAGAGATTGGGTCCGTAATGGAAGAATGCTTAGTTTTCAATGTGAATGTAGTATCCCTCGGAGTAGTCCTACCAGTCGCTTTGTTGACGGTTTTCCAAACAGCTTTGATTTTATCATTAGATTGACGAATAAACCTACTAGTATGTTTGGCCTTAGCCAAAAGACAAACCCTTTTAAAAACCTTGGAATAGTTCCTAACATACTCATGGAAGGTTTCATCGCTGGTACACGACTTTCTAAAATACAGTTCAAACAAAACATCCCTGCTTTTCCTAATACCCTTAGTAGCCCAATCACTAAAACAAGACTTACCGCTTACCACAATATTTTTCCGAGGACAAATTTGATTAATGTTGCTGCTTATGACTGAAAAAATATGAGTACAAATATCATGCGGGTTATTTGAAGAGAACTGACTACAACCTAGGTCCAAATCTATCTGAAAGTCTAACTTTTGTAACCTATACTCAGAGAGAGGTCGATGATTAATAATAAAAGGCTTAGGTGTTAGTATTTTATTAATTTTAATATGTAAACCTAGATGATCTGACCTAACACCGCTGATACAACCCTTGTCGAGAATATTACAATTTGAAAATATGTTGTCAATGCATGTCTTCGTACAATAAGTGACTCGGGTAGGTTCACTGAAACAGAAGGTCAAACCAAACGATTCAAACAAGGAAACTAAATTTAACTTATCCGAAGAATCAACTAATAAATCTATATTAAAGTCCCCACATACTATAAGTGACTTTTTACTACTAGATAATTTACTCAACATCCCCTCCATGTTACACAAAAAAGCTAAAAAGTTAGATGAAGGAGGCCGATAAACACAAACTAAAACATAACCATCAATTTCTGCACAAGCTATCTCACAAGTGCGTTCAATAGAGCATTTTGTTATATCGACCCTTTCTTTAAATTTAATATTATTCTTTAACAAAATCAAACACCCACCCCCTTCCGCGGATACTCTATTGAAAGCACTAGCTACCTTAAAATTATTAACATTAAATTGCATCCTATCTGCTTTTAACCAAGTTTCACAAAAGCATAATATGTCAAAATTAAATTTATCTAATAACAATTCAATGTCAAGTACTTTGCCAGAGAAGCGATTAATATTCTGATAATAAAAAGATAAACTACTAAGTGCAGACTGCTTCTCTTTTGTCACATCTAACAGTTTAAAGACACAGTATTATCGTTAGTACATGTACTAACTACTGTGCGGTCAGTAGAAAATGTTATACTATTTATAACACTATCAATACAATAAGCTACTAGAGTAGCAATCAAATGTCTACATTTCCTTGGGACATGTAAAGTGTCCTGTGTCAACTTACAACTATTAATAAATTTATTATTGTCAAAATATAATAATTTGTCACTATGACGGCATGTCAAATTATACATAATATTATTTAATGAGTAAATGTGCTTATTTTCAAGTTCTGTAAGAGAACTAGAATAAGGAAAAGCACCTAACATTATCTTACTAACTTGCAACCCCAAAAGTTTATCTACGCTGTCCACCATCTCCTTCCTACTAACACCTATGCTATTTCCCACCATAATAATAACTATGGATGAGCTACTTAACTTACTATGCAAAACCTTATCTATTATATGTTTATAGGATGCATTGGGCATGCAATAATTTACCACTTTACAATTTAACTTAAAAGACAATAAGGATCCAAAATCAAGGCCCAATTGATCTGAATAAACATAAACAGGTGAGGTCTGAATATCCAGCTGCGGCATGTGCTGAGCAGAGCAGAGGTTGAGGGCGTGGGATCAACACATACTCTCGCGTTAGGGGGAGGTTTATTAACATAATTATCAACTTTACTACTACTCAAAACAAACAACTGCTCGGTGTTGTGCTTAACAAGATCAATCAACTCCCCCGCAGTGGTCATTTGCATTTGCAAATCTTGTTGAGCCACTGTATAGCTGTTAAATATGGTTTTTATCAGATTTTCTTTCTGATAAAGCTCCTCACGCAGCAACTGTATATCCCTATCATAGGATTGTGAACATAATAATAATAAACGAGTTGTGATTCATTAAATATTTATGTTTTATTGCTATAGATACATGTAAAATTAAAAAGAAACGAACTAAATGTCATATATACTATTAATTATTGGGAAAATCTAAGGTCGAAAAACCTGGACCGTGAGACCGGCGTTACCAACAATGTAAGTGAAATTGACGTCACCAACGGCGGGTTAACGAATTTTTGTCCTAGTTTTAATTTTCTATAATAAACTGTCTCCTAACAGTAGTTAAATTTAAATTACGAGTGAACTTTCCTATTACATTAGAAGTACACCCACACACGCCATTTAAAATATGATAAAATGTCGTTAATTTGATATTAATATCAAGATTTTTATCTAATATTTAAAATGTTGTTTTGCAAAAATATTAATTTTGTATAGCCATTCGGTTTTAGCTACAGAGTAATAATAGTTATAGAGGGCTAGGATCAGTCAGAACTAATGACGTATTATGATATACATAGGGGCCTAAGTAAGCTATTAGACATTATTTGATCACATAATGTGTTGATATTGAGACACCATAACGAGATTGTAAAAAAATTGGTATTCTGCTATTTATTAATATGGCTATGGTGTCTCAGTGGTCTTTGTTGCTTGTCAAAATTCAAATAAAAACGTTGTCAAATAAAGCATAATAGTTAAGAGAATTAGGCCCTAGGTCATAATAAATAGGTTTAAGTAAATCTAACTGATTTACTTAAACCTATTTATTAACGTACTAGCATCCATAATTCACAAATTAGTTCTCGAAGTTTATGTATGTTTTGTATATTTTGTTGGTATTAGTTGTGAAGTAAGTACTTTGTTTTGTGTTCAAAAATAAATAAATAAATAGGTTTATATTGTATTAGTGTAAGTTGCGAAATATTTTTAAATTATATTTTCAAACTACCTCCGCGTTCTTGCAATATTTAATGTACGAATTACTCAAATGTTTTTTCTGTAAGTGATTTTGTAAATCTTTTGAGAAATAAAGAATTCTTTAACCGTAGGTCATGCACCAACATCGCGGCGCTCAAAACAGAGTACTTGATTACTACATATACGGATGAAGCAAGGCGCAGAGAAATGTCCCAGTATGGGTTGTATCTGAAACAGAAAAGACAGATTTCTTGCCGTGTACACGCGCCCTTAGTAGTCAACTATCTAGCTAATATTTACACTGTTTTTAAAGGCCTCAGCAATGTATCGACTGTATGACTTGCCTTTCATCATCATCATCATAGGCCTTTACATCTACATAAGATGATTTAGGTGGCGTCAGGTGATTGAACAATCGTAACAACCCCGGGGTCCTTCATTTGCGGAAAATGTGGTCGCATCTGTCACTCCCGCATAGGACTCTTTAGTCATGACTTGCCTTTACTAAAGAACAATTCATCGTTCATACTCATGTCACTGTTCATACTTGACTATAGTCACTCTATACGAAAGTCGTAGTGCCTCTGTAATTGTAACTGATACCTTTATGCCTATATTAGTTATTTTACTATAAAATTTAACGATCGTAAAAAGCATGTTATTTCATATTTTTAGGCCCACATATTTAAGCTACGCGTTATCAGTAAGTTAGATTATTTAGACAGACAGACACACATACACATACATCAGTCACATACCATACTCATACAACCACTCTATTTCTATTTTTATTGTTGTTTTTTGATTTTGATTTTTCGTTTATAATATTAAATAAGTACTTAAGTAATTTACTTTCATTATAGAAGTTAAGAGAAAAGCAGGCCAACCCCATTAAACCATTTTAGGGGTAGGGGTGTCTGAAAATCAGCGCTGCCTGGGATGCACATCTCATGCAGCATGTGCTGAGACATTTCCTATTCTCAAACGTACTCGTATAATTTATAAAATACATATATATACAGGGTTATTGGTTAAGTCGACCTATTCCCGTCAAGGGCGTGTAGTTTACATCGTTTCCGACTGATTTCACCATGAAACACCCTACCCTAAACCTAACCGTTTAAGAGATATTTCAATTTATTTGTTTTTATAAAAATCACCGGATCTTCGGCTATAAGCTTGGATATTTTCAAATGCGTATGTCTTATTATTACTATTACTTGATTTTTACGTTTATAATAAGGTGCTTTGTGACCCCAATAACCAATATTGTACCTAAAATAAATAAATAAGTAGTTGTAGACGATTAAAACTTTTAAAAAATAATAACAATCGGAAAGTTTTTTTTCTTTCAAGGATATCTAGAAAAAAAGATATGGCACCTGTTTGGCAGATATGCCTAAAAATATCTACGTTTCATCGGCTATCCAACGAGCTATAACAACCTAGGGTTTTATCGAAATTTTGTACAAAACATGTAGTTTTATAGGCTACCGGGGAGGTTAAATAAAACAATAGGTCAGCATACAGAACAAGTTACTAAACTTATTAAACTTTTAAGTACTACACACACCATTTTTGAGTCTAAATTTCGTGTTCGACATGTCAGCCCCTGCATTGCACACATCTTCGCATTATTTTGCGAAGACCAGTTTTCACTACACCAGTAGTTAATTTTGTTCTTATTTCATTGGCCGCATTAATGATTCTGTCTCTCAGTACTTCAATTGATGAAATTTGGTTGAGCTCACTGTACATGAGACTCTTTATTTACCCCCACGCATAAAAGTCCATGGGGGTTAAGTCCGGACTTCTGGCTGGCCAGGGTATAGGCCCACTTCGTCCAATCGATTTGCCTGTGCGATTTGCCTGTGCGGTTAAGCAACGTCTGGCACCTTCATGACTGTGATGGGTAATTTCTAAAAATGACTTTTAATTCACAAGCGTTTCCGTGCTTCGGAGGGCACTTAAAGCCGTCGGTCCCGGCTGTCGTACTAACATCATCGACAGTCGTTACGGGTAGTTAGAGCACTCAAAAGTAAAAAATGTCGTATAGCCCTCTGGGTTGTGAAGGTCTGATGGCAGTCGCTTCACGTAAAATACTGACATTCCGCCAAATCTGGTTAAACTGAAAACCGACCCCAAATAGACATGGGATAAAGGTTCGGAAAAAGAAAAAGAAGCTTTTTCTTGTGGGCATGTGGTAGATAAATTCTGAAACTAAATATCTATAATTAGGTATGTGGAATAGCGAAAAATGATGAAAGGAAAGTTCCTAGATTGATTTAAAAAAAAAGAAAATGTATTATCACTTTTCTGAAAAATCAATACTCCTAGCCAGGGCCCTCATTCTCTAAACTATTAAGCTGTGATAATGCTACTCAAATGTATTTTAATGTCAACATTATGGCCGTTTTTTTGTCATTTTGGTATTCTCTTAGTGAAAACTACTCCGCTGACTCAATGGCTCCATAAAACTTAGATGGTTGTCATGGAAACAGTATTCTGACGTTTATTTGTCAATTTTTTTATATGCAACAAAGACCACTGAGACACCATAGCCATATGAATATTTTTTATCAGAATACCAAATTTCTGACACTCTCGTTATGGTGCCTCAATATCGACATATTGTCTGATCAATAATGTCAAATTGCAGACTTAGGCCCAGGAATCAAACCAAATAATGTAGAAATAGAACTATCCTTTATAATATACTAGCTTTTGCCGGCGACTTCGTCCGCGTGGAATAATGACTTTCGGCAGAATTTAAGTTTTCCCATTTTTCTTTAAAAAAAAAATCTAAAAATCCTCTCTTAGTGGTCCCCAACAAACACACGTGCCAAACAGCTCTCTACGACCAGTAGTTTCGGCTGTGCGTTGTCAGTCAGTCAGTCAGTACATCACTCAGTAACGGAAGAATAGATTGCTATTTATATTGCTCTTTGATTGGTGATTGAATAAATCTTTCACTTTTGCAATAATCATACACATTTGGTTACTTACAATCAGAGAGAAAAAACACGAAATAAAACATTGAAAAGAAAATTTAAGAACTTAAATAGTTAGGCATGAGTTTTCAAAAACAAAGTGCCTCTTCCACAAAATCTATCTCTGTACACAAAAATCTCCAAAGTTGTTCTTCCAATTTGTTCCGTCCAAGTTTCAGTATTCCCGTTTCAGGTATTTTCAAAGTTCCTAAACGCGTTGCCATGAAAGGGACGTTGATAGTTATAATGACATATAATCATTCATTCGCTCCATCATCTCATTCATCAAAAACCGCACAGCTTGTAATCTCTAATATATAAAATTCTCGTGTCACAGTTTTCGTTGCCATACTCCTCCGAAACGGCTTGACCGATTCTCATGAAATTTTGTGAGCATATTTAGTAGGTCTGAGAATCGGACAACATCTATTTTTCATCCCGAAATTCCCACGGTAACGGGTACTACGCGTGTGAAACCGCGGGGCGCAGCTAGTTGTATATACAGTTTTCTGCTTAGTGTTTAGTTTCATTTAAGAGATTACGACATACAAATCAATTTGAAACTGACGAAGATTTTCCAACCGCGACTGTACCTAAAGCTTAACCAAGCGAGGCAAAGATACCGAATATCATATCTAGATAGGACTCATGATAAAATATACTTTGTGACCCAAAAGGGATTGCCTCAGAGACCTTGCTTCGATAAAGGCAATCGTTTCTCTCCGTATACTCAAAGATTTTTGAGATTTTGATGGGAATATTCGTTATTATCAAAATCAAATCAAATCATTGTTATTTATGGTACAAGCGAGGTAAGTTGGTGATTACTTCCGAGGCGCTATTGAGGCCCGAGCCGTCAGGCGAGGGTCTGAAGATAGCCGAGGATAGTAATCTTCAATACACGCGCGTACCATACAACGTTTTTCAACACACTTGCGAAGAAATTCATAATAAAATATCATTTTTCGCTAATAAATAAACAGTTTTTCTATTCGCGCGCATCCAACACAACAATGGTGATCGGACAAAGACTAAAATAATTTACTTATTAAAAAAAATCGAATGAATGAATGAATGGAATCGACCATAGACCTACCAAAAGTAATGCAACATAGTTGAAGTTTGTTTTTAAAATGTAAGGACACAAATTTTTTGGTATCGAAACTTTTTTAAACACAAAACAATTTAAAAAATCAATCTATAACTCACTAGTGAATAAAACGTGTCATTATTCAACTGTTTTTGCACAAATAAGAGCCCCTTTATGAGCAAGTGTGTTGAAAAATAATTTATTTGTGAATAATGGGTTACTTTTATTATAGATGGGTTACTTTATTACAGTTATAGATGTTGTGTGGTTGAATTGTATCAGCCATAGTCCGCTGTTACAGCATACAAATAATAAAACAGTTATTACATCCTACTTATTAATAAATAACAATAAAATTTAAAATAATGGAATAAAAACATAAATGATGAAACACAAAATTAAACTAAAACATAAAGAAAAAAAATACTATTATAGTCGCTTCTTCGGATTTGTTTAATGTTTGGCAATTATTACTGACTGACTGACTGATCTATCAATACAATTAAACTACGGTTAGCTCTGAAAGGCATGTAGATATTAGGTACATAACATAACACAATCATTCCCTCCATCATCTCATTACAGTAACTGACCCCTAACTAAGTCCGTAACTTGTATCTAGGGTATCAGAAACTACGCACACACTCATTCACACACACAGAGACCGAGACAAACATTTGTGGATCACATAAATTATTAAATTACATTCCAACTAAGTTAGTTAGTGATCTCAAGCAATTACCTCACAAGGGTATCGAATCGCAAACCTTTGTTTCGCAGTCCAACGTGGTGGGTTTTAAACTATTCTCATCATCATCAGCATCATATATGTCATCACCGAGGGACTCTCTACTCTGCATGAGGGCGATTTGGCCTCAATCACAGGCCGAGTGCGCGTTAGTCGACTTCACACAAAGTATTAGTACCGATACTAAATCCTACTAATATTATAAATGCGAAAGTTTGTATGTTTGTGAGTTTGGATGTTTGTTCCACTTTCACGCAAAAACTACTGTATCGATTTTGATTAAATTTGGTACAGATGTTCCTTATAACTAGGAATAACACATAGGATCTCTATCCCGAACTTCCCATGGGATTGTGTATAAGTAATCGTATGTTTTATTGTAACTTTTTGTAGTCACGAATCCTACCAATAGATGGCGCTGTTACTTAATTTTTTAGCACACGATGGTGAATTGTGCCGAGATTTTATAATACTACGAGCTACGCATTCTCACGGGAGCGGGTACTTAGCGGGTAAAACCGCGGGCGCTGCTAGTTATAATATAATTTTTACCCTAAAATACATCCAAAATGTACATAGCAAAATCATCTTCTTTCACCCTAATTGAACTCTTCAATAGCCAAACATATGGATCAAATGTCGTGTTTATTTTCACCGTTGGATCCCGTTTCGTTCGATTATATCCTTTAGGAGGTAATAACGTATATTCGAGTAAATAAACTGCTTGTTGTCAACAGAAATTGATCTCGGAGAAGATTTGACGAGGATGGTTAGACAATGGATAAGGTATATCCTACTAATATTATGAAGCCGAATGTTTGTGAGTGCGGATGTTTGGATGTGTGGATGTTTGTTCCTCTTTCACGCAAAAACTACAGAATGGATTTTAATGAAATTTGGTACAGATGTTCCTCATACCTAGAAATGACACATAGGATTCTTTTTATCCCAAAATTACCATGGGATAAGGTTCTACGTGGGTAAAACCGCGGGGCACTGCTAGTTTGATATAACTTTGTTTAAAAAAAGGTGTGTTTGACAGAAGTAAAAGAAAAATTGGCAGTGTGGTCACTATGCCATAATTAGCGAGCAAAGTATTGCGGGTTCATTATCATGCAAGGTAAATGTTTATATTATAAACTAGCTGTGCCCCGCGGTTTCACCCGCGTGGAACCTTATCCCGTGGGAATTTTGGGATAAAAAAATCTTATAAATGTGTTCTAGGTATGAGAAACATCTGTACCAAATTTCATTAAAATCCATTCAGTAGTTTTTGCGTGAAAGAGGAACAAACATCCACACTCACAAACATTCGGCTTTATAATATTAGTAGGATACCAACCAAAAGTAAATTTCACTAGGTATGCACACACACAGACACGTCAAACTTATAACACCCCTCTTTTTGCGACGGGGGTTAAAGAAAAAAGACTAAGATGGAATAGGCATACCTTATATCCAATCTTTTCAATCTATAGACGACCTCGATGGCAGAGTGGTCACCATGCCGGACTGCCATCCGTAAGGTTGCGGGTTCGATTCCCGCGCGGGGTGAATATTTGTGTGAACCACAAATGTTTGTCTCGGTCTGGGTGTGTGTGTGAATGAGTGTGTGCGTAGTTTCTGATACCCTAGATACAAGTTTACTTAGTTAGGGGTCAGTTACTATAATGAGATGATGTAGTGAATGATTATGTTATGTTATGTTATGTTATGTTATGTTATAGAAAATAAAATAAAATTATGCTTACACTTAAAACAATACCACATCCAATATTTCTTACATCTTAAATTTCAAGTTGTACTTCATATAAATCGTATTCTAAATATTCGTTCGCTTTCATCGACGATTCTCGCTCGCGATTTGATTGATATCTCCGATATACTTATCTCGTATTCGTCTTAGTTTTCTCGTGTTATATTAAGTACAATACTAGCTGTGCCCCGCGGTTTTACCCGCGTAGTTCCCGAACCCGTGGGAACGTGGGGATAAATTTGATAAAATGTTAAAAACCTTACTCTTGAATTACTCTATCTATTAAAACAAACCTCATCAAAATCCGTTGCGTAGTTCTAAAGTTATAAGCATACATAGGGACAGAGAAAGCGACTTTGTTTTATACTATGTAGTGATTATCATGCTTTTCTACTCTACAAAATGTAAACAAAGTGTTCATCACTACATAGTATAAAACAAAGTCGCTTTCTCTGTCCCTATGTATGCTTAGATCTTTAAAACTACGCACGGGTTTTGATGCGGTTTGTTTTAATAGATAGAGTGATTCAAGAGGAAGGTTTTAGCATAATTTTATCCCCATATTCTTACGGGAACGGGAACTACGCGGGTGAAACCGCGGGGCGCCGCTAGTTTTATATACTTTACAAAATGTACATAAAGTAATGTGAAAATATAATATACTGTTACATTTTGGTCTTCTGTGATCATGAGCATGCGCAAAGGACATAAATTAGCAAGGTCTGTTTGCGAAAAAACTGGCTGTAGTGGGAATCAAACTCACTACTACTTAACCTTTGGGCTATTTCTACTCTACAGAGTGTCCCGTAAGTAGTGGACCAACGGGATGTGGGGGATAGGGGAGACCGTTACCTACCAGAATCACCAAAATTTATTGTCCTAGGCCTCATAGATTTGAAGTTATAACGTTTTTTAGTAAGTAGGTGAAATTATCGTACCATGTGCACATTTTTCTTAATTTTACAAAATCTATTACTTACTTTGATGTTATTTTTATTCAAGGACGTTAAGAATACATAGGTTTTTCTAATTTAAATCATATTTTAGTGTAATTATCATTAACATTAAAATAATCGCAGCTGTTACTGGGAACAAAACCTGCTAATAAACTTACTCGATAATTAAAAAAATATAGGGTTATAGTTCACAATTAATTGCTTGGAGTAACTAATTAGAACAGTGATATCTTCTCATAGTAGAGTATAATTATCCGGTCATTTCTCTAATTACACGTTTTAACACTTTCCCAGTAACATGGTTCAGGGCACAGTCCAGCTGGGAACTCTTGAGAATGACCGATTCATTGTGTTCCGGAATCGATTTCGCAAGGATAAAGGGTGTTGTACAGTGATAGATGTAAGATATATACTTTTAAAATAGTTATAATTTTTCTTTGGTTCTTAGGTTAAATTAAATCGAAAATGTATTTTAACCGACTTCAAAAAGAAGGTTTTATTTTGGATCTGTAATTTTATAATAAACATTATTAGCCTAAAAAAGTTATTCATTGTACATGTTAATAAACAAGTTCCATTATCTATTGTCCGCGACTTCTCTCGCTTTTCGTAATGCGATAACGTAGTTTTTTTTAGTGGCAATGAACTACAGTTATCTCCAGAACTTTACTATGAATTTTGTACATTTTAGGGAGTTTTTATTTTTCATTTTATTAAAAATATTCTTAGGTATTATCCAAGAAGAGAAACTACCTTTTATATTTAATAAATTTTAGGGCTGATTTTTCCATCGCCAGATAACTTTATTCGACGAATAACTTTGAAATTTTGACAGTTATTTCATACAAAATCTGTCAAACGTCAATTTTATTCGTCGAATAAAAGTTATCTGGCGATGGAAAAACCGGCCCTTAATCATTTTAAAAATAATTTACATACGTAAGCTATTAAATATCGTATATCATAGCATATTTTGTGCAGTGTGTCCCAACCCCGCTGCCCTTGGCGCTGCGAGGGCTTTGTTTTGACATGGGAGCCACGTCCTAATACCCAATCCAGATTTCCTTTCATTCATACTAAACAATAAATTATTATTGTGTTCAAATAATCACGGCGATCATTTGTTATTACGTGTTATACGTGAGATTTTATATAGTTAGTTGTGTGTATGTATGTGTGTTTAAATCAACAAGTTTCTTTTGTTATAGTAAGTGTTACCTATGGTTTTAGATGAAACTAGCAGCAATTTACCCCCCTTTTCTCCCCCTAGGAGGGGATTTTCCAAAAATCCTCTCTTAGCCTATTCCCCCCAACAAACACACCTGCCAAATTTCAGCTATCTACGACCAGTAGTTTTGGCTGTGCGTTGTCTGTCAGTCAGTACATCACTCAGTAACGGAAATGTTTTATATACTTATAAAACATATAGGTATATAGAAGATTATATTTTTATTATTTAATACCCGCGTATTTCCCGCTTCCATAAGAATGTGGGGATAAAATTATACTAAAAACCTTCCTTTTGAATCACTCTATCTATTAAAGAAAACCGCATCAAAATCCGTTGCGTAGTTTTAATGATCTAAGCATACATAGGGACAGACAGCGGGAAACGACTTTGTTTTATACTATGTAGTGACAGAGATATGAAAACCGCTTCTTGAATTTCTCTATTTATTGTCGAAAAGCGCATTTACTTAAATTATTAGTATTTGATACTAAAAATGCAATAGATTTATCTGTCTGCTTTCACGACCGAGCTCATTAAGCGAGCTCGCCGTTGACGGACACGTCAAGGAGGACGATTATTGTCATAGTTTACTTAAAACCAATTGAAAATGTATACTAATATGCACAGGACAGGCCTTTGACCTCTTGAAAAACCGGCCAAGTGGGAGTCGGGGCGCACGAAGGGTTCCGTACCAAAAACGAAATTACGACGTTTGTTGTTGTTATAGCGGCAACAGAAATACATCATCTGTGAAAATTTCAACTGTCTAGCTATCACCGTTCTTGAGATACAGTTCGTTGACAGACGGACGGACAGCGAAGTCTTAGTAATAGGGTCCCGTTTTTACCCTTTGCGTACGGAACCCTAAAAAGGTATGACTAAAGTGTATCGACCTCAATGTCAACATTAAGTAACAAATTTTCAAAAATAATAAATCTAATTTTGGACTCCTAAAATAGAACTATCTAAAACGACAGAGTTATTTCAATTAGTACACAGTTGGTTTACGGAGGCACTTGTTAGCGAGTGCCGTAAATGGTACAAGTAATTGTTTCACGTTTTTCTGTTGCATCATTTAAATTTATTTTAAATATGATATTTAAAAAAAATACGTGTGGCACTCGGGGACTGCCGCGGTAAAGCTATTGCATAGCAATTTTATCAACTAATTGTTTTTTTTTATTTTTGTATTGCATTCCTAACTTTAGAAATTTTGATGTCGTACTTGGGACTTCATACAATAAAAACTTTGTCTACATTACTATAAAAACTTTTTGGAAAATTTACAAAAAAAAGTTTTCGATAAAAAAATAATAAAAACGTGAGGTTTTTTTTCGTTACGGAATTTCTGGATTCGGTCCCCGCGCTCAAGGCCCGCGATAGAAGCTATGCAATAGCTTAATAAAATAAAACATGCTGCGTATATACATTTTATTTCAATACTAGCTGCATGGCGCGGTTGTACTCGCTGTGCTGAATTTGTATAAATTTTATTTCAATACTAGATGCATGGCGCGGTTTTGCTTGCGGTGGTATTTGCGTTAAGTGGAGTTTCTTATGAATGATTATTAATTTAAACACTATTTTTCAAATTGCTATTATTAACAAAAATACTAAATAAATTCTTTATTGCAGTAATTAATCAAATAAACTTCTTGCAAAGACTGACGCTTCGGTTTGAATTTCTGGATAGAGCGATGATATTTCGAGCAACGTATGTTTGCTATTTTCCAAACATGGCAGGGGTTTGGGATCACTAACATGCAACGGTTATTAACTGTACTTATAACATCAGTTATAGAGAGGTTATTTTGTCGTGCAATAAGTTCAATATCCCGATACATTTCTTATACAATACAATGCCATCAGACCTTCACAACCCAGAGGGCTATACGAAATTTTTTGGTTAAACCAAATGTTAGACTTTTGAGGGCTCTAACTACCCGTAACGATTGTCGATGATGTTAGTACGACAGCCGGGACCGACGGCTTTACGTGCCCTCCGAAGCACGGAAACGCTCATGAAATTAAAAGTCATTTTTAGTAAAGACCCATCACAGTCATGACGGTGCCAGACGTTGCCTTACCGCACAGATCACAAGTGATCCGCGGGTAGCACTGGGCCATGAGCGCTTCATTATTATCCCAATACATTTAATTAATTAAAATTCTCCAACAACCAACTATTATTCTATTATAATAAAATTAAACCATTTTAAACCCAAAAAACCACACGAATACTCACACAGCGAACCGACAGACCGGAACTGACGTCACACTCGCGACACGTGACGTTCATCCGGAAATCCAACCGGAAGCGACGCCATAACGGCTTAAGCGTCGGTGAAAAAATTACGCGTGGTTTTTTGGCGGGAAACGATTCGCTTCCGTTTCCTGTCGCCTGAAAGGCTGAAAGGTGTTAAATTGTTTGAAAATTTCGTATTTATATCGAATATTTTTGATGGATATAGACTATTGTGATATAAGGATGCCCCGCGGTTTCACACGCGTAGTTCCCGTTCCCGTGGGAATTCCGGGATGAAACCTACTGAATAAGCTCACAAAATTTTATGAGAATCGGTGAGGAGTATGGCAACGAACATTGTGACACGAGAATTTTATATATTAGATATAGCAGAGTGGTTACTACGTCGTACTGTCGATTGAAGGGTAGCTGGTTCGATTCCTGTGTGAAGTGAAAATTTTATTGAGAATGTACGATCTTTTAGACATAGCAGAGTGATTACGATGTCGTATTGCTGAACGGGAGGTAGGTGGTTTGATTCCTATGTGATGTAAAGATTTGTACTAAGAATACGTTGTTGGTAAAGTGGTTATTATGCTGGACTGCCAAACAGAGAGTTGCGTGTTCAAGATTTATGCAAATAAATGTATTATCATAAGTTCTTTATTTGTTTTTTCTGTGTTAAAACTGAATAATTTTCTATCAATATCTAACCTTATATTATAAAGAAGAAAGATTTGTTTGTAACGAATAGGCTCCGAAACGAATGAACCGATTTCAAAAATTCTTTCACCATTAGAAAGCTACATTCACCCTGAGTAACATAGGCTATATTTTATCCCTGTATTCCCACGGAAACGGGAACAAAGCGGTTGAAACCGCGAGACGCCGTATTTTATAATCTTCTAATATATAAAATTCTCGTGTCACAGTTTTCGTTGCCATACTCCTCCGAAACGGCTTGACCGATTCTCATTAAATTTTGTGGGCATATTCAGTAGGTCTGAGAATAGGTCAACATCTATTTTTCATCCCGAAATTCCCACGGGAACTACGCGTGTGAAATCGCGGGGCGCATCTAGTAAGTTATAAAAAAATCCCCCAATTATTTTTGTCAGAATCTTAAACTTCTTTATCATTTTACCATTCGCGAATACCATTCCCAGCCACAGTACAACAACTGTGACGTCACAGTATTATTACAAAATACCAAATGTGACTGTTTGCCGTCTCTACGTTATATTGCATTCTTACACTGTCACAGTGACTGTTTTGCTATAGGTATTACTAGAAGAGCCCCGCGGTTTCACCGGCGTAGTTTTTAATGTACCCCCCTTTTCTCCCCTAGGGGGGCATTTCCAAAAATCCTCCCTTAGTGGTAGCCTACTCCCCCCAACAAACACACGTGCCAAATTTCTGCTCTCTACGACCTACGACCTACGACCAGTAGTTTCGGCTGTGCGTTGTCTGTCAGTCAGTACATACTCAGTAACGGAAGAGTTTTATATTTAAGATAATATGTACTGCATTTTGGAAATACTTGGGTTAGGTTATAATAGGGATGTCGACTGGGTAAACGAAATTAAATTCTAATTGGTCCGTCAGATAGATTACGAAAAAATATTAGACACGTATTTTTTTGTTTTATCAAATGAATAAAACTGACTTAGTTATAACGCATTAAAGTTCAGGAGTGGGGGCTTGTGACGATAATCTTGGTAAATAATGTACGTAGCTATGTGTGCTAATATGGCGTAATATGGCGGGTATTTTTATCAAATTTTGACAGTTGGATGTTAATAAATTGCTGTATCTATCGCGTTTTCGAAGCCTAGCAGGTACATCAAAGGAACGGAACAAACTCTTCAATATTAGTAATTATAGATTTAGAAGAATAGCAATATCTCGGAGTCTCTAAATATTTCGTAAACTTATCCTAAAAATAAATAAGGTTTTACTTTCAAAGTTACACTCTACCAATATAAGAACTTAAAAGAATTTCCTCCAAAAAAAAACAGCTTCCAAAAAAATACCCAAACAGACCCTGGTCCCTAAGGTACTATTTAATTAAGTATATAACAATTGAACCCGATATACCTTCAATAGAAGAGTCGTATTAAAATCCACCTAACATCTAGTGCCGGCCGAACAAACTTACTTTGGCTCGTAAAATGATAATAAAAATCCCATTGTTTTCCGCTACTTAAACACCAAATTGTTTTGGGACTATTTAAAAAAACAAGCTACATTTTGTAAGGTTTGGTGATGGTTGACGTGGAAATAATATACATCATCATTCACTCCATCATCTCATTATAGTAACTGACGCCTAACTAAGTCCGTAACTTGTATCTAGGGTATCAGATTCTACGCACACACTCATTCACACACATACCCAGACCGAGGCAAACATTTGGGGAGTGTAGGAGAGGAGGAGTGTAGGGATACATTCTATGGTTTTACATGTGATTTTCAAGCAAAAAACTTTCTGTATAGATTAGAAAGAAAGAAAAAAACATTTATTTTAATTACGTATTTGTTAATTATATTATAAAAAAATAGTTTAATAAGTGCTCTTAAAGCCCTGAGTCAGACATATTTTTACATTAATCTCGCTCAAAGTATAGCCATGCCCTTTGCGTAAACTTTATAGTATAGAAAACATTCCTTTCTTTGTATTGTACATCCTTATTTCAGCTGTTTATTCTATAAGTATTATTTAATTCTGGCATTTAAACACATTTTTGTAAACAAAATTCCTACCTGTCTGAAGTCTCGGTTTAAATTACATTTTTAACAAAAACTCCTGACTCAATTTATTTGAAATTTGGTACAGATGCTCCTTATAACTAGGAATAAATCCCTAAATTCCCACGGGATTGGGATAGGCGCGGGTAAAACCGCGAGCACAGCCAGGTTTTTCATCTACTATATAAAAATAAGTCGGGTTTTCCTTCCTGACGCTATAACTTGAGAACGGCTAGACCGATTTGGCTATTTTTCTTTTGTAGTTTTCTAATAGTCTGTAGAAGGTTCTTATGTAAAAAAACTGGAAAATCAACGGGAAAATTGGACCCGTGCGAAGCCGGGGCGGGTCGCTAATAAATTATAAAATTTTGAGGTAACTAACAATGCCTATAAAGCATTGAAAAAACAAATTTCAAATCGTCTTATGTTGAAATCGGTTAAAAATAAAACCTATACTGACCTTGGACTACAAAGTACTAATTTTTATATTACACAGCTGAATACCCACCTTGCACACAGGTGGCAAATGCTTCATCACTACATAGTATAAAACAAAGTCGCTTCCCGCTGTCCGTCCCTATGTATGCTTAGATCTTTAAAAGTACGCAACGGATTTTGACGCGGTTTATTTTAATAGATAGAGTGATTCAGTGGGAAGATTTTTGGCATAATTTTATCTCTGTTATCTTACGGGAGCGGGAACTACGCGGGTGAAACTGCGGGGCGCCGCTAGTTTACATATAACATTATGGTTGCACCTGGCATTTCTTGTGGTAGCAGCAATTATTTTAATATAGCACGTGCTTGCCTTTTGAGATAAGTGAGTTATGAGTTTTTTTTAAATTGAAGGTTAGTAGTTCGATTCTGGAGATAGGTAATTGGAATGAAGATTGCCTATAATGACCAATGGTGCTTAAGTAAGTGCAACTGATATCACTACATACTTAGTATAAAACAAAGTCGCTATCTCTGTCCCTATGTATGCTTAGATCTTTAAAACTACGATTTTGATGCGGTTTGTTAATAGATAGAGTGAATCTACCTCTTTAATACCTCTATGGCTATAGTTGTTTTTTTATAAAAGTCAAAAGTCAAGTTTTATTCCCTTAAAGTAAATAATTTTGTCTATTATTAAGTTGATAAAAGGTCTTCTTCCTTTACAAGTAAAACTTATAAAAGGCAGCATTAAAGCAGATGCATCTTTAAAAAAAGCCTTCATAATTTGGTTAAATTATGAGGTTTTTTTAAGATGAGACGTCTGCTTTTACTACTAGTTTTAGTGTTTCACAAATAAAAATAAACTGAAGTAATTAAAAACAAGATACTCACCTGTTGAGATACTACTGAATATAAAATGGAATACTATAAATAAGTACATACTTTTATACCATATTGTTGACCAGCTGTGCCCCGCGGTTTTACCCGCTTGGAACCTTATCCCGTGGGAATTTTGAAATAAAATGTATCCTATGTGTTATTCCTAGGTATGAGGAACATCTGTACCAAATTTCATTTAAATCCATTCAGTAGTTTTTGCGTGAAAGAGGAACAAACATCCACACGTCCACAGTCCCTCACTCACAATTTACAACGGCTTTATAATATGAAGTAGGATAATAAGCACGTGTCTTACACCTGCCTCCCTTACCCATATTTCTTTAAACGTTAATCTCAGGAACTACTGGTCCAATTTGAAAAAACGTTTTCAGTGTTAGATAGCCCATTTATTGAGGAAGGCTATCCTTACTTATCTAAACTAATATTAGAAAGAGGAAAGATTTAATTGTTTGTTTGTAACGAATAGGCTCCGAAACTACTGGTCCGATTTAAAAAAATCTTTCACTATTGGAAAGCTAACTTATCAGTGCGTGCCATAGGCTATATTTTATCCCCGTTTCCCACGGGAACGGGAACTACGCGGGTGAAACCGCGGAGCGCTACTAGTAATATTATAAATGAGAAAGTAACTCTGTCTGTTACCTTTTCACGGCTAAACTACTGAACCGATTGACTTGAAATTTGGTACATGGGTAGCTTATGGTCCGGAGAAGGACATTAGTTATGATTTATCCCGAAATTCCTACGGGATCGGGAACTATGCTGGTAAAACCGTGGCTATTTATGACAAGCCCCGCGATCAGTTATTAGAAATATTTAACCTATTAATTCACAATACTAAAATATAACTAAAACAAACATATTCACCTGTTGGAATACATATAAATATATAGTTTATACGATATTGTTGTAGATGCGCACGCGTCTTCCACCTGCCTTAGCCACCGGTCGCGTGCCATCGGCAGCATCTCAAATATGTACCTGTATTGGGTGTGGTCCAAGGGATGAGAGAATGAAGATTGAAAGCAGCTGGTCTGTTGAATAATAATAAAACATTTCAATTGTTGCGACTCGAGCGACTTGTTTGGAGGGCCCATTTATAGAGCTGGCAAGTCTCCACCCGCCACTTTGTACGTGTTTATAGCATTGTATCGGCGGGTGCCATAGTCCCCATAGTTCTCCTAAATCCAGTCCACTGAACATTCCATTCCCATAACCCAGTCGTAGTTTTCCATATATTTGTAATAGTCCCAGCAGAAACGGGGACTGTCCTTGGATGCATTTTATAGTGTTATACAGGGATAGTCGCCGGATTGTGCACCCTTTACACAAGATTAAATATGTCAAAGGGCCTCCGTGCGTTGGCTTTGGCCCCATACTAGCCTTCCAAAAGACCGCGACTACTTATAGTCTTAATAGTCAGAAACAAACATACCTATAAAAACATACATATACAAATTATTTAATGACTATCATAAATATAGCATAAACGAATTGTACCTGTATCTAGCTAGAGTATCAGAGGCATTCATACATTGTACATTTCTACACTAATATTATAAAGAGGAAAGATTTGTTTATTTGTTTGTAACGAAAGCTACATTCACCCTGAGTAACATAGGCTATATTTTATCACTGTATTCCCACGGGAATGGGAACTACGCGAGTGAAACCGCGGGGCACTGCTAGTGGTTTATAAAAATATATAATATTAAGTATATTTGTTTTCCCCTCAATATAGCAAAGAAAATCCGCTCTCGCCCATACCTTAAAACATAGACAACATAGATACACAGTAAGGTTAGCAAAAAATGGTATTACTACACCTGTCCCTCCAAGTCAGTTCTGACCTTTACTGAGCCACAAATACAGTTAAGAGCTATGTCCAAGACAGTCGATAATACAAGGTGTTTTAGTACTTTCCAAAATATATTATTATCTTGCGGTTTTATCCGTGTTTTTTCTTTTATCTTTCTTAGCAGATGCGTACTCGTATGGGTACAAAACAGCGCTACTCGTTGTTGAGCTGTGTGTTGATCAATCAGTCAGTCAGTCAGTAACAATTATCATTTATGTATACAAAAGACTAACTCTACCTGCCTAGTATGACTGTGCGTGATAAATGATATAGACACCACGAAATAATATCGATTTCGCGAGCATGACCAAATGAATATGGCGTAGTACGATTTGATAAAATTAAATATGGCGGCTATATTTATTATATTTTGACAGTTGGATGTCAATAAATAGCTATATCGATTTCGCGAGCATCACCAAATGTCATAAAATTAATCATGTAGTAAAATTAAATATGGCGGGCATTTTTATCAAATTTTGACAGTTGGATGTCAATAAATCGCTGTATCTATCGCGTTTTCGAAGTCATGCTAGCCTAGCTGTGTCCTTTGGTTTTAGTTGTATAAAATTTTATATTTTTATTACATTAATTGTTTTTTTTAACCCCCGACGCAAAAAGAGGGGTGTTATAAGTTTGACGTGTCTGTGTGTGTGTGTGTGTGTGTGTGTGTGTATCTGTCTGTCTGTGGCATCATAGCTCCCGAACGGATGAACCGATTTCAATTTAGTTTTTTTTGTATTAAAGGGGACTTACGTGCGAGTGTTCTTAGACATGTTTGATGAAAATCGGTGACCTGTTTAAAAGTTATGGGGGTTTGAAAGTAATTGTGTTGGGGGTTTTTTTAATTTTTAATTTAATGTTTTATTTAATCAATGATTCTAGCCATAACCGAACCAGTTGATTTAAACAAAATGGCATTCTGTACAATCACACAATCTGGTATTATCACCAATGAGTATCGATTGTATAAGTTACCAGCAGCGTCCCGCGGTTCACCTGCGTAGTTTTCTTTCCCGTGGGTATACCGGTATAAAATATAGCCTATGTTCCTCCGTGAAAAGTAAACTATCTAATTGTGAAAGGTTTTATTAAATCGGTCCAGTAAATTCCGAAATAATTTTTAAAAAAAACAATGAAATATTTTTTTTTATTATTAAGTACCAATATTATAAAAATATATATATTATAAAGTACTAGCTGTGCCCCGCGGTTTTAGCTGCGTAGTTCCCGATCCCGTGGGAATTTCGGGATGAAACATGTTTATATCCTCCCGCGGACTGTAAGCTACCCCTGTACCAAATTTCAAGTCAATCGGTCCAGTAGTTTAGCCGTGAAAAGGTAACAGACAGACAGACAGAGTTACTTTCGCATTTATAATATTAGTATCACCCAACACACTACAACCAATATTTTCCCAAAACACAAGGTAAATCGTACATTCCCAGTTCTAATTACAGGGTGCGGAATCTAATTAATCCCTGGATGGGGCATTCCTCCGTTCTTTTGTTTCGACTTCCCGCTCTCGGGGACTCACTACGACGAGCAGATAAACGGTTTTGGTACATTTTTACACGATTTGTTTGTAATTTTGGACTGTTTAACTTCTTAAACGTTATTTTTTTTTAAATCCCGATTATTCTATTCATACATTTCACATTACTTAGCGGCGCCCCGCGGTTTCACCCGCGTAGTTCCCGTTCCCGTAGGAATATGGGAAAAAAACCTTCCCACTGAATCACTCTATCTATTAAAACAAACCGCATCAAAATCCGTTGCGTAGTTTTAAAAATCTAAGCATATATAGGGACAGAGAAAGCGACTTTGTTTTATGCTATGTAGTGATACAAACATAAACTTCACAAAACAAGACAACTCAAATTACAATCTCAAATATCTAATTATCAAAATTAGAGAGACTCAAATATCTATCAATAATTTTGACAAAATGATAGTTAGCACCCTAATTAGCATAACTAATTATCGCAAAACCCTATAATGATACATTGGGTATCGTTAGTAAATCAATTTAATGTATATTATATAATAAGTATATGTATGTCTGTTTATGTGTATGTTCATTATGCAAATCTGGGTGATGATAATAATATGGAAGTGTTAAGTTATAAGCGAATTTCAAGTTTGAATTTGTCACTATATTATAAACTAGCAGCGCCCCGCGGTTTCACCTGCGTAAATATAATATAGCCTATGACACTACGCGATAATGTGGCTTTCCAATAGTGAAAGAATTTTTGAAATCGGACCAGTAGTTTCGGAGCCTATTCGTTACAAACTAACATACAAACAAACAATAAAATCTTTCCTCTTTATAATATTAGTTTAGAAAATTGTCAACTACCTACATTCACTCATTACAGTAACTGCCCCTAACTAAGTTCGTGACTTGTATCTAGGGTATCAGAAAACACGCACACACACACCGATACAAACATTTGTGGGTCACACAAATATTCACGCACGGGAATCGAACCCGCAACCTTACGGATTCCGGCATGGTGACTCTGCCATCGAGAAATGAACCCTTAACCTATGGTATAGCAGGCAGGTCGACATCTTCACACCATCGTCAAATTATAATCAAATATATAAATTCTCGTGTCACAGTTTTCGTTGCCATACTCCTCCGAAACGGCTTGACCGATTCTCATGAAATTTTGTGAGCATATTCAGTAGGTCTGAGAATCGGCCAACATCTATTTTTCATCCCGAAATTTCAACGGATACGGGAACTACGCGTGTGAAACCTCGGGGCGCAGCTAGTGAGTTTATAACTTAAACCATAATTATAATCTTGTATTAGGAGGAAGCTTCGTGATGCGATACGTTAATTTCATGCCATTTCGTTTAATAGGTACCTATATTATTAACTGTACCGCTCGTGTTATCACAAGATGAAAGGAATATGGTGGAAACAGGGGGAGTGAGGAGATATTTAAAATGTAAACACATTAATTTAGAAATTATATGTAGGTTATATGATTTGACGACCTCGATAGCAGAGTGGTCGCCATGCCGGACTGCCATCCGTAAGATTGCGGGTTCGATTCCCGTGCGGGGTGAATATTTGTGTGAACCACAAATGTTTGTCTCGGTCTGGGTGTGTGTGTGTAGTGTGTGCGTAGTTTCTGATACCCTAGATACAAGTTACGGACTTAGTTAGGGGTCAGTTACTGTAATGAGATGATGGAGGGAATGATTATGTAATGTAATAAATGTACTTATTTATTGCGAACTAGCGGCGCCCCGCGGTTTCACTCGCGTAGTTCCCATTCCCGTGGGAATATGGGGATAAAATTATGCTAAAAACCTTCCCACTGAATCACTCTATCTATTAAAACAAACCGCATCAAAATCCGTTGCATAGTTTTAAAGATCTAAGCATACATAGGGACAGAGAAAGCGACTTTGTTTTATACTATGTAGTGATGATAAACGTACAATATACAGTAAATACTCAGCGACATTCGCTACAAGGTCATTCGCTACAACGTACGGGACCCCAAATTAAATATCTCTTTATTCTACCTTATATGAGAGGCATGCATAAAAAGTTTGTGGTTACGACGCTATGTGCTATAAACGAATATCTTTTGTATTGGGAGTGAAATAAATAAATAATTATTACCTCCTGTGACATTACCGCAATTACAATAAGACATTTAAATAAATATTTATTTGTATACTAAAATTCGCCGTAAGGAGCCCCCGGCGGACTTTCACGATCGTATTCAAAGAATTCAAAACGTCACAAAAAATACCATTCGCGAATTTAAACAATTAAAAACTCATTTCGTATGAAAGCGAAGCAATTGACGGCGGACGGCGCCAAGGACTCTGAATTCTATTGTCTAAAAAATAAAATTCATTTTAGTTTGAACGGTTTTTTTATTGTGTAAGCTCCTTTTTGTCCCATTGCGCTATCGATGTTTGATAGATTGTGTTTTTAATTTTGAGATTTTTTTATTTAAATGGAAAGAGAGAATTTATATGAACTCTGCGGTTTTACCCACATAGTACCCGATCCCGTGGGAACATTGGGATAAAACATCTTTCTCTATCCTTCCTCGGACCATAAGCTACCCCTGTACCAAATTTCAAGTCAATCGGTTCAGTAGTTTAGCCGTGAAAAGGTAACAAAGTTACTTTGGCATTTATAATGTTAGTAAGGACTAGCTGCGTCCCGCGGTTTTACACGCGTAGTTCCCGTTCCCGTAGGAATTTCGGGATGAAAAATAGATGTTGGCCGATTCTCAGACCTACTGAATATGCTCACAAAATTTCATAAGAATCGGTCAAGCCGTTTCGGCGGAGTATGGCAACGAAAACTGTGACACGAGAATTTTATATACATATTAGAAGATTAACCATGAGTTTTGTTTGAACATCTAAATCTGCGGGGCGCTGCTACTCATAGATAATTTAAAAACCATCAAACAGGCTAGCCAAACAACCAAACTTGGTACCCACATTAATCCAAACTCATACAGTGCAGGCAACCTAACAAAGTTGTACTACACAACTATTTGCTGGGATAAGGCTGGTTGTGTTGGTAGCTCTGAAGGCACGGTTTAACTAGCCTCTGTCTAGGGCGGAATTCCGTTTTGTTTGAGAGAACCTAGATGGGCAAAGAGTAAAGATAGTGCAGGGTAGAATGGACGGTTCGTTTAGTTTACAATAAACTTCCCAAATCTATTGATATAGATGTATTTAATACTTCTACTAAACTCAAGCGAATCTTAAATGGTATGTTTTTCGATTAAATTTACAAGTGTTATAGCTAGCTAACAAAACAAATGTTTTATATCTACTGTCTACGGTAAACATATCACTGTTCATAATTTAATATTTATTTGTGGAAACTTGTAAATGGCCTTTTGTAAGCGTTTATACTTTTATACATGTATCTAGCCGTAAGTTTCCCTAAAATTAATAAAATAAAATAGTTGAAATATGTGTATTTTTGACAATTTAATTTACAGTTTTTGTTGTTGGGAAAGGACGTGTAATGTTATGGTTGAAATAAAACTACTTTTTTTAAAACGACCGGTGAATTTTAGTTTTGGTTATTTTTGACGATGGAATAAAGTATGTACCTGGTATACCACCAATTCTGCACTCATCCGATGAAGGCCACCGGATGTGGCTGAAAATAGTCGAGGGATTCGACTTAAATAAGTATGTACGAACATCCTGTTACTTTCATTTAATTAAACATAATGTCATACGTTTCGTTTAATAATAAAAATCTGAATAAACTGATATCTGGCATAAAATAATAAACACTATAAAAGACTTTTGGTCTCTCCAAAGAATCCCTTTGATCTTTAATGAAATCTGTATGAAAGTGATGATTTTTAACTTAATAAATTAATGTCTCTAAGGACCTTCAAGTAACGTTACTCACCAAGTAAAGTTAGTGTTGTCTCTTTCTTACTTTATATCAAGTGACAAAGACAAAACATGTGAGTAGCTACTCGGAACGTTACTTGAAGATTGAATAGGCCCCAATTTTATTAATTTATTGTAACTAACTACTTTCTTTATTTAAAATACTACGTTAAGTTTTACCATTAAATAAGTAATTACTAAAATACTATCTCCATTTACATGTTAATTGAAAATAAATAAATTAACATCAGTTAAAACGCTTCGTAATTTAAATATTTTAGTTCTATTTTAATTACTGTCCTTCGTAACTTTAAATAAGTACTTACATATTTCTTATACATTTAGGTAAAAATATAAATGAGTGTGTGCGTAGTTTCTGATACCCTAGATACAAGTTACATACTTAGTTAGGGGTCAGTTACTATAATGAGATGATGTAGGTAGTGAATGATTATGTTATATTACACTTTAAATACATCTAGTAGCATAAACATACTATTTTTTAAAACCACTTTAACGGATTTTTATCGTGGTTATTATATTTTGTAGGGGTTTTGTGGGTTTGTAGCAAATAATAAATTATGTAATTTGTATAAAGGTTTAATCAAAAAGAGAATGAACCGAAACTACGCTTGTCATTTAAAAAAAAGGAAGTAAGCACACACGCGCCACACGAAGGTGGCGGATATTACTTGAACTAAGATTGCGTTCCATTTTCTACATCCACCCCTGAACGCAATCCCATGTTGAATACACAAAATTTATGTTTATCTATAGTTACCCCTTTAGTTAACACATCTGAAACATTATCTTTACCTTTCACATAACTAAACTTTAGTCTTAGATTATTTACATATTCCTTTAAAAAATGATATCTTATATCTATATGTTTGGACCGCGGTAAGTAACAATCATTAGCAGTGAGTTTGATGGCACTTTGGTTATCGCTGTATATGACTAGAGTGCGGTCGCGCTGGCCGCCAAGCTCCCACTGCAGCTGCTGCAGCCACAGCGCCTCCTGCGCCGCCGCCGACATGGCCATGTACTCCGCCTCTGCGGTGGACAGGGCCACGGTCTGTTGTTTCCTGGAGCCCCATGACACTGCACCACCCTGTAAAATAAAAATATATCCCGTGCACGATTTACGGTCACGGGGGTCACTCGCCCAGTCTGCATCACAATACCCTGTGATATTATCTTGACCATCTTTGGTATAAGTAAGTTTATAATGTTTAGTCCCTTGTAAATATCTCATTACCCTTTTCACGGCAGCCCAGTGCTCACATGTAGGTTCTTTACTGTACCGACTGAGGGCATTCACTGCATATGAGATGTCTGGTCTTGTTCCTTGAGCTACATATAGCAAACAGCCTATGGCATGCTGATAAGGGCAATCATATGGAACTTCATTGCTGTTTTCAAATTTCAAACCAACTTCTATGGGTGTTTTTGCCGGTTTACAATTTTCCATGTTGAATCTCATCAGTATTTCATTTATATACTTTTCCTGGTCTAAAGAAATTGTATCCTTTTCTCTGTTTATGTTTAAACCCACACATTGTTTTGCTTGACCAAGATTTTTCATTTTTAATTTTAAACTTAAGATTTTCTTTAGTTCATCAATTGTATGTAATTGAGGGCTGAAAATCATGATATCATCGACCCAAACTGCAATATAAATTCCTTTGCTGACATCGTAATAAATACAGGGATCAGTTTTTGACTGCTGGATTCCCATTTGTTTCAAGACATTGCTTAGCTAAGCGTTCCACAATCTGCTTGCCTGCTTCAACCCATATATGGACTTAAGTAAGTGGCATACTTGGCCTCCGATCTTGTACATCTCTGGCTGTACCATGTATATGTCTGTATCTATTTTTCCTTGAAGAAATGCTGACACGGCATCCATTTGTTCAATGTGGTAATTGTTCTGTGCTGCCAGAGCAAACAAGTAGCGAATAGAGGTGTATCTTACCACTGGAGAGTAGACTTCTTGGAAATCAATCCCTTTCCTTTGTGCGTATCCTTTTATAACTAGCCTTGCCTTGTATCGAATTATATTTCCCTGTTGGTCAGTTTTCGTTTTAAATACCCATTTACATGATAGTACCTTTTTGTTGCTGGGAAGATCAACAAGCTGCCAAGTTTTATTTTCTATGAGAGAGTTATATTCCTCATCCATTGCTTTCTTCCACTCACCAGCATGTGATGATGACAGGGCCTCCTCCACACTTTGTGGATCTAGTGTATTTGTATGGAGACAAAGCAATCCTATCTCGTCCTTTTTAGTCTGATTGCGTGGCCTCAACATCATTTTACTTCCATGTTGGTTTTGTAGTGATAATGGTTTTGGATGCTGATAACTATCGTCAAAGTCAGCTGAGTCAGTTTCGTACTCACTAGAATTTTCATCTTCAGATCCTTTCAAAACAGAATCAGTAATTGATCCACTTGACTGAGGATTGATGACAGATTCTTCCTGCTTATTTTGTTCTGAAATAGCACGGTCTTTTAATTTATCTGACTCATCTTCAATTGGTCGGGCTGAAATTGAACATTCATTGGTTTGGTAAACATTTTCAAAGAAAATAACATCCCTGCTCTTCATGACTTGATGTGTTATAGGATCTAGAATGCGGTACCCTTTGGTAGTGTCACAATAGCCCACAAATATCATCTCCTTTGATTTTTTATCCCATTTTAAACGTTTTTCTTTTGGTATATGAACCATTACCTTTGAGCCAAATATCTTAACATGATTCAGTCTGGGTTGCTTTCCCGTCCACATCTTATATGGAGTAGTATTTCCCAGAACCTTAGTTGGTGATCTGTTGACAATATAAGCGGCTGTGGCTACAGCTTCAGCCCAAACTGGTTTTTGTAAATTTGCATAAAATATCATGCACCTTGCCTTTTCTACTAATGTCCGATTCATTCGCTCTGCGAGGCCATTTTGCTGTGGGGTATATGGTGTAGAAGTCTGATGTATAATGCCACATTTAGCCAAATATGAATCAAAATTGGAGTTGCAATATTCTTTGCCGTTATCAGTCCTTATCCCTTTAATTGTAAGATTTAATTGGTTCTCTACTTTACTCTTATAGTCCTTGAAAATTTCTAATATATTTTGTTTATCTTTAAGGAAATAAATATGAACCATTCTTGAATAATCGTCAATAAAAGAAATGAAATATTTCATACCTCCATAGGATTTGCATTCCATCGGACCGCATAAATCAGAATGTATCATTTCTAACGGCTTACTTGCTCTGGTTCCACTATGTTTAAAAGGCAGCCTCGTTTGTTTACCCTCGCAGCAGGTGGAACATTTTATATTTTCTTTCGGCGATAACATAACCCCATCAGCACACTCAGGCAATTTCTGAAGAGCTGAAACATTTAGATGTGCCATCCGAAGATGCCATAAATTAATATCGTTTGGATTAATGATGTTATTTGACACCAAATGTGCACTTTCATCATCGTTTACATAGGTGTCTAAAACATATAATTTATTCATTAAGGTAGCTGAGCACAAAGATTTTCCATCTGCATTAAGTATATTACATCCATTCTCATTGAATGACACATTATAACCATTTTTGGTGATTGTGCTCACTGACAATAAATTAGCTGCTAATCCAGGTACATAGAGAACATTTTTCAGTTGAATTTTATTTTGTTCAGAAATTTTAATATTAATGTCTCCGATACATTTCACAGACAACGGCTCCTTGTTGGCAACAGTGATAGTTTTAATAGACGGTTCTCTTATATTGTACATCAAATCTTCGTTGCCAACCATGTGCGCAGAGCACCCGCTGTCAATATACCATTTGTCACTTGGTTTACCTGAAAAAGCTGAAAAAGCAGCAACAAAACTTTCTTGTTTATTGTTATCTTTGGTCACTGTTTTCTTTGCATGTTTGCAGAACTTCCCTATGTGTCCATAGCCATTGCAATTGTAACATCGGGGACCCTTGTATTTATCGGATGACTTTGGCTTCTGCTGACTATTTTTATAATAATTTTTCTTATGATTGGAATAGAATGCACTGCTCGAATCTTCACTTCTCACTTCTTGAAGCAATTTGGTTTTAATGAAATCAGCACAAATTTTAGCACCCGAGTTTTCTAATCCCATAATCATCGGTTTATACTCATCTGATAAACCCGCCAGCATTAAAGTGCCAAGCCATTCGTCATTCACCTCGAAACCTATGTTTCTTAGTTTGTGAGCAGCACTCATGATCCTGTTAACATAATCCTCTATACCGCCGCTTGATTCTAGTGAAGTATTGATCAATTCCTTCAACAAGCCCACTCTTCTGGTTAGCCCATTGTCGTCAAAGGCCCTGTGAAGGCTGTCCCACACCTCTTTGGCAGTATTGCACTCCTGAATATGAACATATATTTGAGTGTTTAACAATAAAATAAGTTTGGACTTGACCTTGACGTCCTTCACTGGATCGACCCTTTTTCCGGCACTATATTCTATGCAGTCCCACAAGTCTTCATGCTCCAGGTATGTTTTAATACAGAATCTCCATGTCGAGAAATTTTCCCGTCCATTCAATTTCTCGATATTGAACATACTTGAGCTCATCTTAACAGATTTTTCACAAACTCTGTACACGTGCACGCCGGCTACTTAACCTCACTTTTTCGTACTCCTTAATACTTCGGAATTACCCCGGATTTAATATTTGCTAATACGGAACCCAACCACGCTCTGCTACCATGTAGGGGTTTTGTGGGTTTGTAGCAAATAATAAATTATGTAATTTGTATAAAGGTTTAATCAAAAAGAGAATGAACCGAAACTACGCTTGTCATTTAAAAAAAAGGAAGTAAGCACACACGCGCCACACGAAGGTGGCGGATATTACTTGAACTAAGATTGCGTTCCATTTTCTACATATTTGTTTTTCATTTTTTGAGCACAGTTAAAGTACTTTAATTTCAATGTTTTATAATGTTTTCTCTTTTTTCAGTGTAGTGTTCGTATAAATCAAAGAAGTCAACCAAAAACCTAAATTTGCCCTACTAAAATCCCACGTCTCATCTATATCACGACATAGTTACTCTATGACATCTATTTGACGGTAGGTACTATAGTTAAATGCGTAGAGGAATAATTTTCACCACAGTACGGTGGAAGCTTTGATATTTAGACGTGAGACTTAGGGTGAATACATGCATTTATGTCGAGTTTTAGGGATGAAAGTTGTATGATATATTGTGTATTGTTAATAGTATTTTAAAAGGTGTTTTTAGTTTTGGATATATCAGAAAAAAAAAGACTTAGGTGACGACTCATCCGCAAAATATCTTATCCTCGGATGAAACGTCCCTCTTAAATAGTTCGATATGTTCCTGGTTGATAAATATAATTCAAAACTAGCTATGCTCTGCGGTTTTACCCGCATAGCTCTCGATCCCGTGGGAATTTCGGGACAAATCATAGCTCATATCCTTCTTTGGACCATAAGCTACTCCAATTACTGCTATAGATAATCTCATATTAATTTGTCAGGGCTTATGTTACCGGACACATGTGACTGGGGACCGGGGCTCATGTGACCGAAGATCTCGTGACCGGGGCTTATGTGACCGAAGATCTGGTGACTGGGGCTCATGTGACCGAAGTTCAGGTGACTGGGCTTCAGGTTTCAATCGTTACATGTAGTTAGCCCTCAAAAGTCTATCAAATATTTTACCTCAAAAGCAGGTCGCTGAAAGAATTTGAATCTTTGATTCAAATTCTTTCAGCGACCTGCTTCGCTCGTTCTGGATAACCTAGACTGAGTTATACAATAGATCAGACAAACGTTTAGCACAGAAATCGAACGCTTACCCCTCAAAAATTCAATTTACGTCACATTAAAAATTCAGCTTCAAATCTAAAACCGACAACTCAATTGTTAGCTCACATCTCTAATTTTCTCATAATTTCAATGAATATTAATTATCCAATTTAATTTAAAGGTTTTGTTCAAACATTCTGTCTGTCTGTGCGTGATTAAATGTAATTGTAGGGCGAGTACATACGTTCAGTTCTGTTATTAGCCGTCTTGACTGGGGAACGTCTTTCAATTGGTATGTATAATCGACTTTATATTAACTTCGTTTGTGTGGTAAATAATTATTATTAATTAGGATATATTGATTTGTTCCTAACGCATAAAGTTTAAGGATACTATTGAGGCAAGTTTTGAAGCAAAACTGCCGGGCTAGCATGAATTCGAGAACGCGATATGATATAGCGATTTATAGAGATCCAACTGTCAAAATATGATTTAAATACCCGCCATATTTAATTTTACCACGTGATAATTCATTTGGTCATGCTCGCGAAATCGCTATTATATCGTGGTGGTCATATATTTTATCACGCACAGGCATGCTAGGGGGGCTACCAAATCTAGAATGGTGTGTGTGTCAGTCAATATTTGCTTTGCTATAATTATATGGAACAGGCAAGAAGAAGCGCTCGTAGCCCAGTGCTACCCGCGGATCACTTGTGATTTGTGCGGTTAAGCAACGTTTGGCACTGTCATGACTGTGATGGGTCATTACAAAAAATGACTTTTAATTTCATGAGCGTTTCCGTGCTTCGGAGGGCACGTAAAGCCATCGGTCCCGGTTGTCGTACTGACATCTTCGACAGTCGTTACGGGTAGTTAGAGCCCTCAAAAGTCTAACATTTGGTTTAACCAATAAAAGTCGTATAGCCCGTTGGGTTGTGAAGGTCTGATGGCAGTCATCATCATCATCAGCTCATATTATGTCCCCACCGAGGGGCACGAGCCTACCCTGAATTAGGGTGAATTTGGCCATAGTCAACCACGCTGGCCAAGTGCGGGTTGGTCGACTTAACACACAACCTTAGATTTTCTTCCCAGGTATGTGCAGGTTTCCTCACGATGTTTTCCTTCACCGTAAGAGCGTCGAAATTAACGTACATATGAATTCGTAAATTGAAAACACATTGGTACGTGGCGGGACTGGTGGGGTTCGAACCAGGCACCTTCCGATCGGAAGTCAACGGCCTTATCCCCTGCGCCACCGACGCTCTCTGGCAGTCGCTTCACGTAAAATACTGACATTAAAAAAATATTGATATGGCAGTCGCTTCACGTAAAATACTGACATTGAAAAAAATATTGATATGGCTAAATCACACAGCCTGGTTTTGGTAAGTATGATTAATTCATAATAACATTTTTAAGACCAAATCTCACCTCTAAGAAACTAAGTGTTGCTTGTATGAAAATAGGGTGGAATTTTCCAAGAAATGAAACCTAGACAGATCGATGTTTCACCTTTGTAAGCCACATATCTAGGTACATAAGTATATGTATAGTTTTCATTTATATCAGCCTGGAACTTTCCAGAATTTTATGTCTTTTCCATTCACGGGACTATTAAAGAGTCCCGGTTCTGCTGGAACTATTGCAAATATATGGAAAACTACGACTGGAAATAATATATCAGCCTGGAACTTTCCAGAATTTTATTATTATTAGATTTTTTTTTTTTTTTTTTTTTTTTTTTTTTTTTTTTTTTTTTATTATTTGTTATGTCTTTTCCATTCACGGGACTATTAAGGAGTCCCGGTCTTTTGGAAGGCTAGTATGGGGCCAAAGCCAACACACGGAAGCCCTTTGACATATTTAATCTTGTGTAAAGGATGCACAATCCGGCGACTATCCCTGTATAACACTATAAAATGCATCCAAGGACAGTCCCCGGTTCTGCTGGGACTATTGCAAATATATGAAAAACTACGGGTTATGAGAATGGGATGTTTAATGGACTGGATATTGGGGAACTATGGGGACTATGGCACCCGCCGATACAATAAGAATTTTATTATTATTAGCAACATTATTAGATGGTGTGGTAATACAAGATTTGATTTTTCATGCAAAACCAACTAGCTCGATTCCTGGATGCGAGTAAGTACAAAATTTATTTATTTTTCTAATTATCTGAAGTTTTAGTTTTCAGCCTCCTTGCAGGATTTTTCAATACTCAATACTCATTTTTTTATTGCTCACCACAATTACAAGATACAAGGTACATGTTATTGTGGACCCTGTTAGGGCACACGCAAATAGAATACAATTTAGTTAGAAATTTACAAAAGGTACTAAAGTATACATATATAATAAAAAAAAAAACTTAAATGTTACACAATAAAATGAATACATAGACAAAATAAAATGTTGAAATTTTATTTTGTCTATGTATTCATTATTTAATTTTCGCTACCCCTTTCCAATAGTTTTGGACTTAGCCTACCACGCCCACTTAATATTTCACTTCGTATATCTATCATATCACTACATCCTAACCAGTCCTAATCCTAACTAATATTATAAATGCGAAAGTAACTCTGTCTGTCTGTCTGTTACCTTTTCACGGCTAAACTACTGAACCGATTGACTTGAAATTTGGTACAGGGGTAGCTTATGGTCCGGGAAAGAACATAGACGTTTTATCCCAAAATTCCCACGGGATCGGGAACTACGCAGATGAGAGAGCGGGGCACAGCTAGTAGTAAAATAAACAAAGTCGCTGTCGCTGTCTGTCCCTATGTATAGGTACTTAAATCTTTAAAACTACAACAGATTTTGAAGCGTTTTTAATACATAGAAAGATTCAGGAGGAAGGTTTTTAGCATAATTTTATCCCTGCATATTACGGGAGGGTGGGATACTTAATATCAACAAGCAAAATATCAACAGTTAAAATGTCAACACCGTTTAATCAACAGTTCAATTAATCAAAATACTTCAATATCAATAGTGTAAAACATAAACGGTTCAAAATGTCAACAGTATACATCGTCAAAGAATCACATAATCAATGATTAAAACATAAACGGTTCATTCGTCTGCCTCCCACAACGTCTTACTACTCGGTACTTTAAAATAATGCTCGTATAACATTTGAGACTCCATTCGAACTTATGATTAAATATCCTTTCCAAATATATTCAATGTTTATGACCTAAACCCAGATTCTTATGAATAATTATTAATATCAATGGATTAAAATTATCCTATTAAATACGTTTTTTCTTCAACAAATTATCTTATCGATAAATTAAGAAAAGCCCATTTGGAAATCACAAATGAACCGTTTATGTTTTAATCATTGATTATGTGATTCTTTGACGATGTATACTGTTGACATTTTGAACCGTTTATGTTTTACACTATTGATATTGAAGTATTTTGATTAATTGAACTGTTGATTAAACGGTGTTGACATTTTAACTGTTGATATTTTGATTGTTGATATTAAGTATCCCACCCATTACGGGAACGGGAACTACGCGAGTAAAATCGCGAGGCGATGCTAGTTTTACTTAAAATCCCACAAAACCCCGCCCAAAACCGCAAGAAACAACTACCACATCTCATAATGAACGCTTCAAAAATCAACTCCATAAATTCCAACACATTTCGTTTCACGCAAATCTTAAGCCGTAATGAATGTCATTACAAAGCAATTTAATGTGTAAAGAATTTGAAGAATGTTACGTAGAACGGAACGCGTTTGCAATTTTTACCGCCACTTATGTAGTATTTTGTTATTAATAAATGGAATCCTTTGTGTACATTGAAAAAATAATATCTTTCTTTATTGTAGTAATGTGACAATATGTCTTGCGAATATCATACGCATAGCAGTCTCAAGATTTTACTCGCGGAAATCTTAATTTAAGGATAAATAAGGAAAATCCTACGAATATTATAAAGCCGAATGTTTGTGAGTGTTAATGTTTAGATGTGTGGATGTTTGTTCCTCTTTCACGCAAAAACTACTAAATGGATTTTAATGAAATTTGGTACAGATGTTCCTCATACCTAGGTATAACACATAGGATACTTTTTATCCCAAAATTCTCACGGGATAAGGTTCCACGCGGGAAATACCGTTGGGCACAGCTAGGCTTTTATATCTTAGTTATAAATAATGTGAAAATATATTTGAACGAATATCATACGCCCAGTGTCTTGAGATTTCACTAGCTTCACGATCTTTTACGTTTGTAACGCCAATTGTATGTGATTTTTGGGATAAAATTGTCCAGATTAGTTTAGATCTTAGTTCAATATAAATATGTATAATACTAGCTGCGCCCCGCGGTTTCACACGCGTAGTTCCCGTTCCCGTTCCCGTGGGAATTTCGGGATGAAAAATAGATATTGGCTGATTCTCAGACCTACTGAATATGCTCACAAAATTTCATGAGAATCGGTCAAGCCGTTTCGGAGGAGTATGGCAACGAAAACTGTGACACGAGAATTTGATATATAAGATTTATTTTGAACTATCATTATTATATTAAATGTTTACCGGTTATATCGCATTAGCTGGCTAAAAAGGCATATTTATACAATTTATTTATATTTTGTCATTTCATTCTTTGATATTCTTTATACGAATAGCAGAATAACCGTCGGGACAGTCACTAACATACAATAAAGGCATTTAACTATTTACTTTTTATCTCAAAGCGATTTCCACATTAATCCCTCAATACATAATGATTTAAAGTACATAACAGCAGTAAATAAACACAGGAACTTGGAGAACATTGGATTCTTGTGACGTCACTGTAAATTTTACGAAAACCAACTTACATGGGATAGCTCTCTCCTTACAAGTTGAAAATGGGACACACTGATAGCTAGTTTGATGAGCATTTTAATACCAGTTTTATACGTATACTAGCTTTATGCCCGCGACTTATGGAATAATGAATTCCGTCATACAAATTTTCATCCCCTATTTTATCCCCTTGGGGTAGAATTAATCAAAATCCTTTCTTAGCGGATGCCAACGTCATAACATCTACCTGCATGCCAAATTTCAGCCCGATCCGTCTAGTGGTTTGGGCTGTGCGTTGATAGATCACTATGTCAGTCAGTCAGTCACTTTATTCCAAGTTTAATTGGGCTCGGTTTTTAATTTAACCAGATTTGGTGGCATTTCAGTATTTTACGGTGAGCGACTTTTATGGGACCAGGGCCCCGATTCTATAAACTATTAAGCTGTGATAATGCTACTCAAATGTATTTTAATATCAACATTATGGCCGTATTTTTGGCATTTGTTGTCATCTTGGTATTAACATTACTGAAAACTACTCAGCTGACTCAATAGCTCCTTAAAACTTAGATGGTTGTCATGGAAACAGTATTCTGACGTTTATTTGACAAAAAATATATTTGAATTTTGATATGCAACAAAGTCCACTGAGACACCATAGCTATATGAATAAATTTTAGCAGAATACCAAATTTCTGACAGTCTCGTTATGGTGCCTCAATATCAACATTTTGTCTGATCAATAATGTCAAATTGCAGTCTTAGGCCCCTGTAACAACACTGGGCGCGATATGTCGTTATTATTTGGTTAAACCAAATGTTAGATTTTGACAGACTCTAACTACATTTGGCTTTTTAGTTATTCAACAAATATTGTTGCCATTAAGTGCTTCTTGGGAGTGCTTGTGGACAAATGTTACTAACATAACATAACATAATCATTCACTACATCATCTCATTACAGTAACTGACCACTAACTAAGCTCGAAGCTTGTATCTAGGGTATCAGAAACTACGCACACACACACCCAGACCGAGATAAACATTTGTCGTTTACACAAATATTCACCCCGCACGGGAATCGAACCCGAAACCATACGAATGGCAGTCCGGCATGGTGACCACTCTGCTATCGAGGTCGTCTAAAATGGGAATATGAAAAATATTATAAAACGGAATAATTCAACACTACATATATACATTATTTTTTCTAAGAGTCCCTGTCCTCCCTACTAAACTCCCGTATGCCCCCTAATCCTGGAATTCGGAATTAAATAATAGTAAAACGGTTGCCAACTCGAATCCAAAGGCGAGCGTTGCCAACAAGAACGTTCGAGGTAATTAATCTCACCATTTCTATCTTAACTTTATAATTCTGTTAATTTTGGTTTTATCTTTAAACTGTTGTTATTATTTGTTTATTTGTTTTGACTGGGACAATTGGGTTGTGTTTAAGAAGGGAGTTTATTCAATTTTATTAGTATTTTTTGTTAAAAAATGACTTTAATTGCGTTTATTGGGCGGGAGAAGTGACCTTGACTGAAACTAGTCGAGAAATTCGACTGAAATTGGTTTTGTTCTATCTATTTTGCTTCTGCATATAATCGGACACCGATTCGAGGACGAGGGTCACAGACAAGTTGACCGTAATTGAGTATTTGAAAAAAAAATCTTTTTGTGTTAAATGGAAAGATCATATAAAAGTTTTATAACAAACTATGTTTGTTTTTTGATTCTTTGCAATAATTAAAAAGTTACATTAAATTAAAAAAATGAATTAAAATCCAGTACCGAGAACACGCCGATAGCTGTCTGTGACGTCATAATGTTAGTTTTGATTATTGTCGCGAACGCTGTACCATAGATTACTAAATAGTTACTACGCTGTACTATAACATTATGACGTCACAAACATGACAACCAATTGTGGCGCGTTTGCAGTCACGTGATTTTTATTTAAATTTTATCAATTTTTAATTGATTCTAATTAGTTTAAAAAAACCTTATTAAAGTTTTTAACATTGAATATCGATATAATTAAATATAAAGTATAAAAAATAATTTAAAAAAACAGTAGTTATTTTTTTTCAAATACTCAATTGCACATTGGATTAGATCAACGCACACGGACTACAAAAAGGTCATAAATCAGTGATTAGAGAGAAAATAGGCCTGATTATCTGTTCTACAAAGTCTGACGTGGCCTGGTAACCTAACTCGTATAAAGTAATTAAAATTACTATTGAATGTTGGATTCTTGAAGTGAAATCTTGTATGCATTGAGCATGTTTAAGAAATGGGAAAAGTTACCGTTACCGACACCTTTGTGTATAAGTATGTAATGTACATATATACCTACGTATCCTTGCTAATATTATAAATGCGAAAGTAACTCTGTCTGTCTGTGTCATTTTCACGGCTATACTACTGGACTGATTGACTTGAAATTTGGTACAGGGGTAGCATATAGTCCGAGAGAGGACATAGGCTATGTTTTATTCCTTTTAAATTTCCACGGGATCGGGAACTATGCGGGCAAAACCGCGGGCATAGCTAATAGTAGGTATATTTTTAATTGAGTCAGCGGAGTAGTTTTCAATAAGGGAACACCAAAATGACAACAAATGTCAAAAAAACGGCCATAATGTTGATATTAAAATACATCTGAGTAGCATTATCACAGCTTAATAGTTTAGAGAATCGGGGCCCTGATGGAATATTGTCACTATCGTGCCGTTTGGCTCTTTCGACTGCGAGCCTATTAAACCAATCATTGTCATGAGTCTTTTGGCCCTCTTTAATGCAGTTTCTCCATTCAATTCTATCCTCTGCCAGTTCTTCCTAGTTCTGGTTTAATGTTGAAAGTGGCCAAGTCACGCTTTTCAGACTCATATCACACATTAAACTAGTTCTAAATTAATGAAAATTTGTACTATAGATACATAGACAACGGATCAACAAGCTTTCTTTTAGGGTTCCGTACCTAAAGAGTAAAAACGGGACCCTATTACTGAGAATTCGTTGTCCATCAGTCCGTCCGTCAGTCAGTCCCTCCATCCGTCCGTTCGTCCGTCCGTCTGTCACCAGGCTGTATCTCAAGAACGGTGATAGCTAGACAGTTGAAATTTTCACAGATGATGTATATCTATTGCCACTATAACAACAAATATGCTCTAGGTGTTTTTTGCGACCTTTCTAAAGCTTTCGACTGCGTTGATCACTCGACGCTGCTTTCTAAACTTGACTGTTATGGAATTCGGGGTCCTGCTCTAGGTCTTGTCAAATCGTATTTAGGAGGTCTGCAACAAAAGGTTAAGATCAACGATGTTTTATCAAAGGGATCATTGTTAGAAATGGGCGTGCCGCAGGGCTCAATTTTAGGTCCATTCCTGTTCTTGTCGTATATTAACGACCTCCCTTACATGATGGAAGACCTATGTAATATGGTTTTATTCGCAGATGACACTTCTCTGTTATTTAAAGTGAATAGGAAGGATAAGGATTTGGTAAAAGTAAATAGGTGTTTGGCTCTAGTTTCGGACTGGTTTTCTGCCAATAATTTGCTCCTCAATGCGTCTAAAACTAAGTGTATTAAATTTTCGCTACCCAATGTCCGAGCCATTGAATCCAATGTTTTTTTGGAAGGATCTAAAAAGTCCTTCATCTATAGATGTATTCAATTTTATAATAAAATCCCCCGGGAAGTGACTGGGCTCACTGATGGAAGGTTCCGATCACACATTAAAAACATAATTCATAATTCATTTATTTCTTTGTAAACATGGGTATATACAAATGGTACAAAGAAGTACTTACATATTATAGTGCTGCCATGTTTTACCTAGTGGCGTACAAAGTCACAAATCTCTATACATCAAACAATCAATACAAATCAAATACAATAATTATCATTAAAAAAGTCATTTATATTATAATAAGCCTTTCCAGCAAGAAAGCCATTGAGTGCAGCTTTGAACTTTGAACATTCTTATAAGCAAAGCATACTATAAGGTTACTGACTATATTAATGACCGGGAGGTTTGGCATTAAATTTCTGCACATGCAACCTCAGTATGCTATTTATAGTTTTTGACCTATGTAATTATTTTACTTCTATATTTATAGTTTTTTTTTATATACTTTTTGACATGTTTTTTATTGTTGACATTAGTTATAAGTGACATTTGTATTTCATTTTATTTAAAAAAAAATACCAGCCCGAGTTTCTTGCCGATTCTTCTCGGCTGATGTAATTCCGAATCGGTGGTAGATTCAGTGACGTTCATAAGTGCCTCATTGAGACCTCAATTAAATAAAGAATTTTTGAATTTGAATTTGAAATACCAACAGACATGTGACACATAAATATGTACCTTTAACGGGAATCAAACCTTATACCCAAGCAGGCTAACTACCACTTGATCTCCCAAGACGGCATTATTACAATTGGCCACAAAGGGTTGAAAGCTGTAATTAAAATCCTTTACTTCAAAAGAGTATTCTTTATTGTTGTTCTCGACGTTATTTTTACATTTTCTTTGTAAAGCGAATCGCCTCGGGCAGTTGTAACCATGTTTCCTTTAAATTATGGTACAGAAAGAAAAAGTTTTTTTTGGTAATTATAATTTTGTTATTTTTAACAGAAAATGTGGGTATAATGATAAAACTGGTTTTGGTTGTCTAGTGGTTTTTTTAATTTAATATAATTTAGGTTCGATTCCTGTTAAGAGCATTTTTCATTCTGGTTGTGTTGATGACTAGTCAAATTTTGAATTTGCCAAAATATCTCAGGTTTGATTCCTGTCACGAGCATTTTTGTTCTCAGTTTTTTTTTAAATTTAGTTTGAATACGTATAATTTTTTTTATTATTAAACGAAACGTACGTTATTGTTTATATTTACTATCTTTTACGGGACATTCCGCGGGGCCACAGCTAGTAGATTAATATATGTAGTAGCGGTAAAAACTTGTATAAAATGATATAATCTTCAGTTTTATTTGATTACTATGATTATAATGTTTATTTAACCATGAACCACCACTTCTAACAGTTTCATTTATTGTTATCTTGCCTTCACCACCCCGTACAGCATAGATAAGATCAAGGAAACAGTTTCTTCATTAACACGGATCAAACGGATTACTTGCGATCTGTATCGCTTTTCAGGCTGTAGAGGTGTTTCTTATTTACTATTACAATGTCAAGTATTGAAATTCTACCAAGTTTGAAAAAAAATATCTCTATCGGACATACCTAGAACAATGGTTAAAATAACATTAAATCCCAACACAATTACTTTCAAACCCCCATAACTTTTAAACGGGTCAACCGATTTTCATCAAACATGTCTAAGAACACTCGCACGTGAGTCCCCTTTAATACGAAAAAAAAACTAAATTGAAATCGGTTCATCCGTTCGGGAGCTGTGATGCCACAGACAGACAGATACACATAAACACATATACACACACACACACACACACACACACACACACACACACACACACACACACACACACACAGACACGTCAAACTTATAACGCCCCTCTTTTTGCATCGGGGGTTAAAAAAAGAAATTCATAACGGGAAGCTTTCAAAATCAATATTTTTTAAAAATTCATAACTTTCAAAAGTCTAACCAAACATAGATCACTAAGCAAAAAAGCTTTAAATTGTAATGCCACTTAGTGCAATAAGGCAATTGCCCACTGACAAATACAATGGCATGATTTTATTTATTTATTTAATAAGTTACACCAACAGCATTAACACATAACATTAACAAAATTAAATAACAATTCAAGTATTACACAGTGTGGAATACTTTTAAAGGTGCAATCAGCATTCATTAGTTAAAACATACAGCTAATTATAAGTACTTACTTAAATTTTATTTTTTCTTTTGTTTTTTTTTCAGTCCTGAAAACACCTTTAGGACAAGAACAAATGGGGCACAGGGAAAAAAACCTTTTCAACACACTTGCTCATAAAGGGGCTCTAATTTGTGCAAAAACAGTTGAATAATGACATGCTTGATTCACAAGTTTAAATTGTTTAGTTTAAAAAAAGTTTCGATACCAAAAAAATCGTGTCCATACATTTTAAAAACAAACTTCAACTATGTTGCCTTACTTTTGGTAGGTCTATGGTCGATTCCATTCATTCATTCATTCCTTAGATTTTTTTTAATGAGTATATTATTTTTCAACACACTTGCTCATAAAGGGACTCTTATTTGCGCAAAAACAGTTGAATAATGACACGCTTGATTCACTAGTGAGTCATAGATTTTTTTTTCAATTGTTTAGATTTAAAAAAGGTTCGATACCAAAAAAAATCGTGTCCATACATTTTAAAAACAAACTTCAATTATGTTGCCTTACTTTTGGTAGGTCTATGGTCGATTACATTCATTCATTCATTCGATTTTTTTTTAATAAGTATATTCTTTTAGTCTTTGGCTGATCACCATTGTTGTGTTGGATGCGCGCGAATAGAAAAACTGTTTATTTATTAGCGAAAAATGATAATTTCTTCGCAAGTGTGTTGAAAAACGTTGTATGGTACACGCGTGTATTGATGATTACTATCCTCGGCTATCTTCAGACCCTCGCCTGACGGCTCGGGCCTCAATAGCGCCTCGGAAGTGATCACCAACTTACCTCGCTTGTACCATAAATAACTATTACTCAGCAGTGGGTTAACAAAATAGTGAGAAATGCCCAGCAGTGTGACAAAAACTGTTAATTTAAAAAAATAACTTGTTGATCCAGTCCCACAAACGTCCCAACACACAGTCACCACTAGCAACTAGTTACCGTGAAGTCACAAGCCCCTCCATGAACAAACAAACATGTCTTTTCAGTTTTCTTAAACTTTTAACCCCTAAAGACTAAGAAATGTTGTATTTTCAACCCCTTTACTACCCTTTGAGCTGAATAATGTAGCATTTTTGAGTTTATTTTTAAAGTTGCTGTGTTGAGCGGGTTTTGTTGTGTTTATGTGAATTTTAGTTAAATATTTACAAAAATGTTCTATGTATGTCCGTTGTTTAGCTTTGCTGATAAATAAGCATTTGTTTAAGTGGTGACCTGACAAAAGATTTGCCAGCAAAATATCAAAAAATGAAATGGTAAAACAAGAAACCCGGCTAATTAATAATTATGTCCCACGGTTTGATCCTATATAGTTCATATTCCCGTGGGAATTCTGGGGTATAATATAGCCTATGTTACTTGCTGATAATTTAGCTTTCCATTGGTGAAGGAATTTATTAAATCGGTTCAGTAGTTTAGGCGTGAAAGTGTGACAAACAAACAAACTAACATTTACATTTAATCCTAAGTAAGTATTAGATTTAAAGCCTATTTCACCATCTTCAAGTAACGTTCCGAGTACTTACTAACAATTTTTTTGTTTTCGTCACTTGATATAAAGTAAGAAAGAGACAAAACTAACTTTACTTGGTGAGTACCTTTACTTGAAGATCGTGAAATAGGCCCTAAGTCTGAAAAATAATAAGTCATTTGATAGCGCTATATCGGTGGCCGAGTTTTGGTCCTCAAAAATATGAGTCCACACGCAAAGAAGAAATCATCCTAACATCCTAACTAATATTATAAATGCGAAAGTAACTCTGTCTGTCTGTCTGTCTGTTACCTTTTCACGGCCAAACTACTGAACCGATTGACTTGAAATTTGGTACAGGGGTAGCTTATGGTCCGGGAAAGGCTGTTTTATCCCCAAATTCTCACGGGATCGGGAACTACGCGGGTGAAACCGCGGGGCGCTGCTAGAAATATAAAAATATTATAAATCACCACAACACCCAATCAAATTTACCCCAAACACACACCACTTTAAACTATTATAATACAACTACCTAGTTATATATCTTATGTATACAGGGTGTTTACGTTTCACTGCGTCCCAAAGCAATGGAATGCTTTGTACCGACTTGGGGCACTGTAATAGAACACCCTTTACAAGTGGCTTTTAAACTATAAACAAAATTTTCGGTTTAAACCGGTTTTAGTGTAGTTTTGACCGGTTTTGACTGGTTATATCCGGTTAATATGATGGTTTTATCCGGGTATTGTTTTGTTTTTTAACTAGGTTAAATAGTTTTCCAGATTTCTGTATTGTGAATATTATGTATCTGACATTTTTAGTTTTGACGACCGAATGATATAATTTATAGTGATCCTACCTGCTATAACAATGGTCTCTCATTTCCGAACCTATATCCCATGTCTATTTGGGGTCGGTTTTCAGTTTAACCAGATTTGGCGGAATGTCAGTATTTTACGTGAAGCGACTGCCATCAGACCTTCACGACCCTGAGGGCTATACGACATTTTTGGTTAAACCTAATGTTAGACTTTTGAGGGCTCTAACTACCCGTAACGACTGTTGATGATGTTAGTACGACAGCCGGGACCGACGGCTTTACGTGCCCTCCGAAGCACGGAGTTTTGATAACCAAGTGGTGTAGTTGGTGTCCCTGCTAACTATGCCAATAGTCACGAGTTCGATTCTTGCTTAACACAAGTGTTCAAATTAATGTCTTAAAATAGTCAAGGTGTATTATATTTTAAGCATGTTCCAATGAGTACTTAATAAAAAAGAAAGTACCGATTATCATTTATTTTACGGCTAAAAAATACTAGAAAATACACTTGATTGATAACGTTTTCTCTAAAACCTATTTTAAATGTTAAATTCATTCTGAAGTGATAGTAAATTAAATAGTAAAATGAGAACTATTTCCAGAACGGAGTATTATCTGTGTTTAAGGTGTGAATTCACGTGCGAACAAACGTTTTAGCGTTTACTGATATCTTTGATTTACACGAACACTACACATTGAAATAAAACACTTAATTTTTATCGTGGTTGTATTTTGTTTTACATTTTCTGACATTTTCTGAGATTCTTCTCGGCTGATGTATTTCCGAATCTGTGGTAAATTCACAATGTATTTAAAATTATATTCAAAATATTGAAGGTAGTAAACTTTTTACATTACTTAGTACAGACGTCTTCCATGTTAGTCTTCTGTGATCACGGGTTCTGTAAAGAATCCGAAACGTCAGAAAATGTAAAACAAAATACAAACACGACAAAAATCCGTTTAAGTGTTTTATTTCAATCGTTTTGGCGTTTTTTATAAGCGTTTATCAATTTAAATAAACATTATTAAAAGTGAACAATACGCATTATACATACATTTGTTTAAGTATGCTAAAATTATGAAGAGATAAAGTTCGTTTGAATGAAAGCGCTTATCTCGGGAACTATAATATTTTTTGATATTTATTGTCATCTTAGATAAGCAGTTACTTAAAAAAGTCTAAAGGCTTAACAGCTTATTTACAAGCATATTAAAAATACTAGCTGTACCCCGTGGATTTACCCGCGTGAATCCCAATCCCATGGGAATTTCGGGATAAAAAGTTTCCTATCCCTAGTTATAAAGAACATCTCTACCGACTTTAATCGATTCAGTAGTTTTTGCGTGAAAGAGTAACAAAAATACAAACTTTCGCATTTATAATATTAGTAGGATATAATTATTCACTTGTGAATTAGTATAAAATCCATTTTTCTACTTATAAAAAATAAAAATTATTTTCATACTAAAAACGCCAACATTTATTTCGCAAGTGTATCCCAATCTTTTAACATAAGTTAATAGTAAAATACTAAATAAAACCGATTAATGGCAGTTTTAGTTTCCAAACGGCGGATAAGTGTATTGACAAGACGTTCAGTAAGTACTTTTTAATGTCATGTAAATTTAGTTATAGTGCTATTACATTTAGAAGAACGACTTTCGATCGGATGGTGCCTGGTTCAAACCCCTCCACGTACCAATGTGTTTTCAATTTTCGAATGTACGTTAATTTCGACGCTCTTACGGTAAAGGAAAACATCGTGAGGAAACCTGCACACACCTGGGAAGAAATTCTAAGGTTGTGTGTGAAGTCGACCAACCCGCACTCGGCCAGCGTGGTTGACTAAGGCCTGATCACCCTAATTCAGGGTAGGCTCGAGCCCCTCGGTGGTGGTATGAGCTGATAATGAATGATAAAATGAACGCTGTCTCTTGCACTAGGCGGTAGCAGTTAAGAGTTATGAAGTATACATAGTATTGTTTTGATATTTTTCTTTTCTTTTGTCATAATGTATCGTGACATCTAGCAATCAACTTTAAATTTATTTCTTATCAATCATTAAATATTATCGAAGACGTCGTTTGTAATTAAATCTGCTTGTTTTAATATTCTTATCCCACCAAAAACATTCTGTAAAAAACTAGCCAAGTCTCGAAGCTGCTTGTTTATCTCTAAAAAGTAATGAAATCTAGACAAACTCGTGCCAAGTCTAAGGTTCCTTACTGCGATTTCTTTATTATTATAGTTAATGTTGTGTGATTTGGCCGTTGAAGGGTACAGTACAGTACACAAGGGTACAAAACTAGGTGCTCCAAGACACTATTGCACCAATCTGTCGCCAGAACCAGTACCCATTGACGATAGAAAATTGCCTCTTGAAAAACGTTGATTCAATATCCAGTCAATTTTAATAATGTTATAACATTACCTGTAAACAAAATTGACTTGTACCCACTACTAACGTTTTGAACAATGATCAACGGCCAAGTCACACAACATTAACTATAATAATAAAGAAATCGCAGTAAGGAACCTTAGACTTGGTACGAGTTTGTCTAGATTTCATTACTTTTTAGAGATAAACAAGCAGCTTCATCGAGACTTGGCTAGTTTTTTACAGAATGTTTTTGGTGGGATTTCATTTATTTTTGTTGAAACGTGCTAATATTTATTTACATATTTTATTAGATTTTCTGATTTGACACATGTTTTTCTTTTTAGGAGTAGTATTTGATTATTAAGCGCCCTGCGGTTTCACCCGCGTAGTTCCCGTTCGCGTTTCCGTGGGAATTTCGGGATAAAAAGTATCCTATGTGCTTTTCCTGGTTTTAAGCTACCTCCCTACCAATTTTCAGCCAAATCAGTTCAGTCGTTCTTGAGTTATAAATTCCCGTTCTTATTCCCGTGGGAATTTCGGGATTAAAAGTATTCTATGTTCTTCTCCTGGTTCTAAGCTACCTCTCCACCAATTTTCAGCCAAATCAGTTCAGCCGTTCTTGAGTTATAAATTCCCGTTCCCAATCCCGTGGGAATTACGGGATTAAAGGTATCCTATGCCCTTTTCCTGGTTCTAAGCTACCTTCCCACCAATTTTCAGCCAAATCAGTTCAGCTGTACTTGAGTTACAATTCCCGTTCCCGTATAATTCCCGTTCCCGTTCGATTATCCTAGTTTTTATAGTTTTCCCTTTATGTGGCCATTAAACCCTAATTCTGTACCAAATTTCAGCTCTCTAGGTTTATGGGAAGTACTAGTTCTATTTTGATGATCATGAGTGAGTGAGTGAGTGAGTGAGTGTCTAAAATACGAAACTTTGCTTTCGCTTAACTTCGGAACTAAATGACCTACAGACTTGAAATTTTATTTTAAGTATGTGATTGTATAGCTTACTGGATGACGAAAATTTCAGCGTTCTGGGCTTATCCAGAGGTTCTCAAATAGGGGCCTGAAAATGCGGCGAAATGGTTCCTGTAAAGGATGGTACGGCAGTGTTTGCTTCGCGCTCGACTTGGCGGGGGGCACTGCCGTGCCCCCAGATTAATACTGTAGCAATTTAAATTAAATTTGGCACAGATGTGATGAGTGTGTGCGTAGTTTCTGATACCCTAGATAAAAGTTACGAACTTAGTTAGGGGTCAGTTACTGTAATGAGATGATGGAGGGAATGATCATGTTATGTTCCTCATGACCAGGATATTTTCTTATTTCAGCCATGGAAACGGCTCTAGCGCTAGCCGCTGTGAAAGCCGTCCAGATACCCCTAGCTCTGCTGGCCGCGTTGGACCTCACTGGTCCGTTGTGGCCCAGGCACGTTAAGGTTATGAGTAAGTTCTAGAATTATTAGTGATTAAAGAATATTATCCAAATTTTTATCATATTCACTAAAATCTAATAAATGATGAACACGTCTGGCATAAACAGTTTGAATTTTGCATGTGATGTTTTATTTGGCTAACTGGTTATTTTAGTCCACATATGATTTTATGTGACACTAGCTGTGCCCCGCGTATATCACAATCCCGTGGGAATCCTCTCTTAGCGGATGCCTACGTCAAAACATCTACCTGCTTGCCAAATTTCAGGTCGATCCGTCCAGTGGTTTGGGCTGTGCGTTGTTAGATCACTATGTCAGTCAGTCCTTTGAGTTATACATGTATGTATGTATGTATGTATTTAGATACCAGCCGCAATTTTTTTCTGATTGTTCTCGTTTGATGATTTTTCAATTAAGATGAACTCTTGGACTTGGACTCGAACGTATTACTTAACTTGAGCGTATTCCTACTCACTGTATTAATATCAACAATGATCCAGAAGTCTTAGGTCTTCACTACGATCTTACAATACAACCATACCGAACAATTTTTTATATTCTTCTTCCAGACAGAACATGTTTCGACTACATCATCATCGGAAGCGGTACAGCTGGGAGCATTGTGGCAAACAGACTGACGGAAGATGAGAATATTAGAGTATTGGTGATAGAAGCTGGAATCGATCCTCCTATAGAGACATTGGTAAGTATATTTTAATCACCATTTCCTTTAAAATTCTCATATAAATCTAGGTTTCGTGAAAATTCTAGGATAGAATGAATGCCCTATTTGTTTATCCAGAATATAAATTATCCTGTGATATTTTTTTTCTTTTCAAAGTCACAAGATATCCTAAGAGAAAAAGGGGATTTTCACAGGACAAAATCCCGAAATCTCACGAGTTCGTGATTTTGTATGATTGTGTGTCTCGTGATTGAAATAAAAACAAAGTTTGACAGGTTTCTTTCTTTTAGTTCCCACTACTATTTGTAACCGAACCAGGCTCAGAAATAGACTGGAAATACTTCTCAACATACGACCCATACGCTGCAAACTCACAGAAATTCGATAAAACCATGCTTACTGCTGGAAAAACTTTAGGAGGTTCCAGTTCTTTGAGCCACTTCATCATGGTTCGAGGTGCACCTGATGACTTCGATTCTTGGGCTGACTTCCTTGATGATCCGAGCTGGAGCTACGATAACGTTCTTCCATACTTCAAAAAGAGTGAAAACCTAACTGATCCAGTAATCAAGAAATCACCATACGTTGTCTATCACGGCTTAGATGGCTACGCTGGTGCTGACAGACAACCACATTTAGAAGCTAATAATTATTTAGTGTCTTTCGCTGAAGTTGGTAAAAAAGTTGTCTTAGATGTAAACGGTTATGATACTTTGGGTTACACACAAAGTTTATTCTCTGTTTCTGGAGGTATTAGACAGCATACCGCTTTTGCATACTTACGTCCGATTAGAAAAAGGAGAAATTTGTTCGTGCTAAGAAAGACTATGGCAACTAGAATTATATTTGATAGTAACAAAAAGGCTGTAGCAGTTGAAGCTGTTAGAAAAGGCAAGAAATACATTTATAGAGCTAGTAAGGAAATTATTGTATGTGCTGGAGTTTATAACACTCCGCAGTTATTAATGTTGTCTGGTATAGGGCCTAGAGAACATTTAGAATCTTTAGGCATTGATGTGATTGCAGATCTGCCTGTAGGAGACAATTTCCAAGATCAAGTAGGTGTATCTATACTGCATAAAATGGAAGTATCTATCGCTCCACCGCCTCTACCTATACCTACAGAAGTACCTTTTCCTGTATTAGTTGGTCTTACTACTCTAAATGAGACACAAAGCTATGCAGACTATGAAATATTTGGACTTATTCTTCCACACGATTCCCAAATGATATTACTTGCATGTGGTGTTGTTTTTGGATACAAAACTGAACTATGCGATGTTTTTAATATTGCTGCTACAGGCAGGAATACTTTGTACACTTTGCTAACTAAATTAAAGCCGAAATCTAGAGGTAATATCAGACTGAATAGCACAAACCCATTTGATGCTCCAATAATAACAACAGGGACTTACACAAACAAAGCAGATTTAGATGATATGGTAGAATATGTTAAAGATTATATAAAAGTAGTTAATAGCACATATTTTGATAAAGTTAAATCAGAAATTATAGATCCAGGGCATAAGGAATGTGAAGATTTCGAGTTTGGTAGTGATGAATATTGGAGATGTTATATTTTGCATACAACTTGTAGCTTATTTCATACGACCAGTACGTGTCCCATGAGAACTGTAGTTGATAGCAAATTAAGAGTAAATAATGTAGAAAACTTGAGGGTAGTTGATGCTAGTGTAATACCTTATTTGCCTAGCGGTAATCCGTATGCAGTTGTTTTAATGATTGCCGAAAAAGCGTCAGATATGATTAAGGAAGATGCTAATGATAAGCCTAGTTGTAATACTTTGAATGGTAAGAAATGTGTTTGTAATAATAATTAAGGATATGATGTATTATAATAAATTTGTTAATTAAGGTTGTTTTTTTATTGGAATAAAGATCTTATAACATAATCATTCACTTCATCATCTCATTACAGTAACTGACCTCTAACTAAGTTCGAAACTTGTATCTAGCTAGGGTATCACAAACTTCGCACACACTCATTCACACGCACACCCAGACCGAGACAAATAGTTGTGGTTCACACAAATATTCACCCCGCACGGGAATCAAACCCGCAATCTTACGGATGGCAGTCCGGCATGGTGACCACTCTGCCAGCGAGGTCGTCATTTACATTTACATATCATATACATAATATACATTTGATTTGTAATAATTATCTATAATAATATTGGATTCATAATAAAATGTAGGTTTTTTATTATACATTTATTATTAACGAGAACGAGTCATAAGTGGAAAGTTACTTTTCACAAAATTTTAGGTTCAAACCCCAGTTAAAGTAAAAATTTTAAATACTTAACTATTTTTTATGAACTCCTCAATATGTAAAATACATAATTATAACTTACATTTGAGTTTTTAAATCTCAAAGTAATACTTCCCGATTTATCCCATTAATCTCGTTTTTGTTTATAAATTGAAGGTTTTTAAGTCTATTCAAAATTTTAGACTAATTTCCTTACTAACTAAAAATAAAATCGAGTATTTTTTTCACTATTTATTCAAAACTAGCTGTGCCCGCGGTTTCATCCGCGTAGTTCCCGATCCCGTAAGAATTTTGGGATAAAACACTATAACCTTTCCCAGACCATAAGCTACACCTGTACCAAATTTCAAGTCAATCGGTTCAATAGTTTGGCCGTGAAAAGGTAACAGACAGACAGACAGACAGAGATACTTTCGCATTTATAATATTAGTAAGGATTTTTGAATAACTCACGTTCTTAATAAAAACCTAACACACTCTTAACACACATAATAAAACTGAGTCAACTAAAAGCTGAAACTTCCTAAATTCAGTTACTACAAATACTTCCAATTCATGTCATATTGAGAAAGTTTGTACTTGTATAAACCCAGTTAAGTGTATAAGAAATAACAAATTGTATTACGAACAAACCCTTTGGATACAACTAGTTTAGTTCAGAAGTTGGTCTTTGAAGATATATTGTCGATTACCTTAAAGTTTCAAGTTATGTACAGTCATGGTAAAAAATAGTTCGTCACCTTAAAGCTGCTCGCCCATATCGGACTTTTTGTAGGAGAAAAATAGAAAGTACTGATTACAACGCACACGTCCTACAAAAAAATCGTTTAAACTCGGTATAAAAAAGCCAGCCTGATTATCGGTCCACAAAGTCGGTCACCGATTGTCGGACATGAGTGGGTGGCATAAGATCTATTTTCGTTTGCTCAGTATAAGCGATAATCTGTTTTACTGATTGAGTATGACATATTGTGTTGCTAGACGTCGTTCAAAGGTGGTTTGAACCTAGTTGTCATACTTTGTTAATATTTTAATGCAGCTTCTGCTCTGCCTGCTTGTGGGTGTTCCCAATATTTGATCTGTCTATGATCTTGACGACCTCGATAGCAGAGTGGTCACCATGCCGGACTGCCATCCGTAAGGTTGCGGGTTCGATTCCCGTGCGGGGTGAATATTTGTGTGAACCACAAATGTTTGTCTCGGTCTGGGTGTGTGTGAATGAGTGTGTGCGTAGTTTCTGATACCCTAGATACAAGCTTCGAGCTTAGTTAGGTGTCAGTTAATGTAATGAGATGATGTAGTGAATGATTATGTTATGTTATCTTGATACAAAACTCTGCACAATCTGTCATATTACATACATCAATGAGAGATATACAGAGTTTTGTAACCGTCGATAAACAAGATCATAGATGGATTATTGGGTAAAGCCGGTGTTTTATTTAAAAAAAGACCGAGTGTGGTGTCGTGGGACACCAGGTAAGAACGAAGTTACTTAAAAAAGTATTATTTTCAATGGTCAAAATAAGAAGAAAATAAATCATTATGATTTTCAAAAAAGTTTCCGCGCTGTTCGAAATTTGAAAAAAGTGTCGTGACAACTTTTCGTAAGATTTTTTTCCGTCTAGCCCCCTTTCACAACACGCAATAAAATAAAGGTACTTAGAGATTCAGACATACAACAGAATTTTGAAAACTGACGAACATTTTCCAACTGTGACTGTACATTCAATAGCCTTTACAAAGGTCGTGAATAGTAAAGTTTCGACTACCTGACGGTTGCTAGGGAAATATATAATTGTTTGTTTAGAACTAAATATAATATTCCAATATAAATAGGGAAGTCAATAAGTTTGTTTTTGTTATTAATAACAAAGAGTTGAGAGTAAAGTCTTTGTAATTCATCATTGTATATTCTTTTTTGTCATTATAACCATATTTAATAGTTATTTACTCAAGATTCTTTGTAATATAATTCTACGTTGTTGTTTCATTGTTTATTTCTTTGTTGTATAAATACTTAACATAAAATTACCTAATATTAAGTTTTTGCATGTACTATAACTTTCTTTGGTTAATAACTTTTATTGTTAACATTAAATTTGTTATGCCTGACAAGGGCTACTAAGTTTTAAGTGCCTGTATATTATGTTAACAACTTTATGTATATACACTTAGTAATACAAATAAAGTTTATGATTTATGATTTAATTATGTTTTCCAGCTTCCATCCAGGAAGTATCACAGGTTTACTGAATATCGACGTCAAATAGTAATGAGAGGGACTCCTTGACATTAAGAAAAAGTTTACGCATTTCCTAAGTTTATTACTATTAATATCTCGCAATTTCATCCGCGTTTTCTTTTGGCACACCGGGCACAAAATATATAAGGGTAAGCGGTAAGGGTTCGATTCCCGTGCGGGGTGAATAATGTGTGAACCACAAATGTTTATCTCGGTCTGGGTGTGTGTGTGTGAATGAGTGTGTGCGTCGTTTCTGATACCCTAGATACAAGTTTAGAACTTAGTTAAGGGTCAGTTACTGTAATGATGGAGTGAATGATTATGTTATATTCAAAGTCAGGGCTGGCTCGCTGAACAAAGAAAGATTTATTACCTAAGCCATCCGAAACTACTCAAACACTCATACACAAACCCAACAAAAATTACCTCGCACGGGACTCGAACCCGCCACCACAACAGCCCTTCCAACCAGACCACTATGCCATTTGAGCCAATAAAAAAGACAATCAAACAACAGTTAATCTTATATAACAAACGAAATAGGGTACAAAAACTAGTTCATTGTTTTAACCCTCTCATGCAAGGCGGTATCCTGGGTCACGAAATTGGAACCTATTGTAAATTTGACACAGTTTAGTAATAGTAAATAGTTGATCAATTTACTTGTAAAGGGTATTGAACTTAACAATGGTTTAGATGGAGTAAGACTGAGAAATGACTTAGCAGACGAAAGTATGTGTCAATCATCTATTCTGTCAATTTTGATAAATATCACACATATGGGTTTCCTTTTTAAAGCTTTCAATATGTCTAAGTTATTTATTACAATTATAATGATTAATTCTGTGTCTTGCGGTTTTACCCGCAAAGTTCCCGATCCCATGGGAATTTCGGAATAAAACATAGCTTATGTCCTTCCTCGGCCCATAAGCTACTCCTGTACCAAATTTCAAGTCAATCGGTTCAGTAGTTTAGCCGTGAAAAGGTAACAGACAGACAGACAAGGACTAAGGACTAGTAATTATTGAGTTACTTACGGTTCTTGTTGCTTATTGTTATGTTAGTTAGCTTGTATATATATAAGTACTTAATAAATGGAGAAACAAAGAGAATTTTGAATTGAGCTATCTACATTACGTGTCTTAGACGGTCACCCATCCAAATACTGAACGCTTCTCACATTGCTTAACAAGAAATCAAAGCTATATTGATTTTAATAAGTATCTATTCAAGAAACCGCGAATTCCAAACACCAACCCCTTAACAAGACATCAAATAAATATCCGTTAAACAGTGTCAACCATCTTGTGACGTCACTCGTATCGACTAATATGAGTGTGTCGGTGTGTGAATGTGAATTATTTGTGTTTCCATCTGTGGTCCGGTATTCGGGACCGACCGGTACAGCCAACCACGCACACGGCGGTGGGGGGTTGGATGTGGTATATTTTCTATTCTTTATTTAATGGTTTTATTTAGATTCAGACCGCCCTACTTATTGGGGTACTAATTTATATAAATTTGACACTCTTCCTGTTAACGCATCTTAATACATTTGGTAACATTGTAAATCTAAGATGGCCGCCGCTACAAAATGGCGGATTACATATTTTATCATCACTATATAGTATAAAACAAAATCGCTTTGTCTGTCCCTATGTATGCTTAGATATTTAAAACTACGCAACGGATTTTGATGCGTTTTTTTAATAGATAGAGTGATTCAGTGGGAAGGTTTTTAGCATAATTTTATCTCCATATTCCTACGGGACCGGGAACTACATGGGTTCCCATATTTCTACGGGAACGGGAACTACGGCGCCGCTAGAAACTAATAAGAGTATCAATTAAAACAGATTTTTTTAAATATATAGAGTATAAAATATATATAGTATAATAGAGTTCATATTACAGTTTTGTAAAAAGGATATTACAATAATATTAACAAACAAATTAATAGATACCACATCCATAATTTCCTACACATTGTACACAGTGTAGATGCAATACACCAAAGTGTGCGAAATTGAAATTTTTTGGATTCCCTTTGACATCGCACTGGGTTTTAAATAAATACCTTTACATTGCGAACACCCTCAATAATAATTACAAAATATTTATTACATATCTGTTGTATTAAACAGTTTAAATTACTTTTTTAATACTTATTTATTTATTTACTAGCTGCGCCCCGCGGTTTCACACGCGTAGTTCCCGTTCCCGTGGGAATTTCGGGATGAAAAATAGATGTTGGCCGAATCTCAGACCTACTGAATATGCTCACAAAATTTCATGAGAATCGGTCAAGCCGTTTCGGAGGAGTATGGCAACGAAAACTGTGACACGAGAATTTTATATATTAGATTTTAGGAACATCAACAACATGTATTTTGAGCATTGATAGGTTACAGAGGATATAGTAGGGAAAGTTCTGATACACATGTAGACTATAGATGTCCACAACATTTAATTACTTATGTTAAAGTTGGTTTTACAAAAATGTTTTAAGTGTGACTGTGACATTTGTTTTTTTTTTAACTTTATTTTCCTTTCGGACTTTTTAACCCCCGACGCAAAAAGAGGGGTGTTATGTGTGTGTGTGTATCTGTCTGTCTGTGGCATCATAGCTTCCGAACGGATGAACCGATTTTAATTTTGTTTTTTTGTATTAAAGGGGACTTACGTGCGAGTGTTCTTAGACATGTTTGATGAAAATCGGTTGACCCTTTTAAAAGTTATGGGCGTTTGAAAGTCATTGTGTTGGGGGCTTTTTAAATTTTTAATTTAATGTTATATCTAATTTTATTTAAAAGTGGCAGTAAATAGCAGAATCATTATAACTTCAAAACTAGCTACCAGACGGGCGTGGCCTGGATGTGAAGCTCTTCTCAGAGCTAGAAAAGAAGATAAGATGCGCGCTTCACCTACCGGGCCACGTGAAGGACGTCCTGAAGATGGCCAAACTTCTACTGGGACAAAACCCGTGGGCGGGGGTCTCTAAGTGGAGGATCCGGGCGGTCGACCTTCAGGAGAAGGACAAGTGCAAGAGCACCTTCGTCGTGATTGACGTGCCGGAGAAAGCCGCGAAGGCGATGGAGGAGAAGGGCCGGCGCCTGTTCTACAGGATGGGTACGGTATACGTGAGATTCCAGGGGCCCAAAGGCAGATTCCTGGACCACATTACCCAGACTGTGGGAGAGACGCCGGACCCGGCATCGGCTTCCCCGGCGCGTCCAAAAGGAACGGACGACACGGTCGAAGACACCGCGGAGCCAGGCACCAGCACTGGCAGGAGCAGAGCCACCTCTGAGTGCGAGTCGGTAGGTTCGTCAACTGCCTTCGGGCTGACAGGCGACGACCTCCTTGACATCGGCCTCGAGGAACTGGACATCGGGCAGGGAGGAGCAAAACCATCTCAGGATGGCGCTCCCGATGTCTAACTGCCCCATCCTACAGTGCAACCTTCACCACAGCATCACCGCGACGGCTCAACTCCGCAAGTGGATGAAGGTAAAAAACAACGCCATCGTGCTAATCCAGGAGCCGTGGGTTAGGGGTGGCCTTATACAAGGTCTCTCCAATCTGGAGGGTAAGTTATTCTTTAGTAATGAACCTAATAACCGTACCTGTATTCTCGCCTCCCGCGATATACAGGCACATGTACTAACAGACTTCTGTTCCAGAGATCTCTGTGCTATAAAACTCGAAAATCAAGAAACGCATGTCGCGGGTCTGGTTTTTGCTTCAATCTACATGCCGGAGGCCGACGAGCCACCACCACATGACATGACAAGACTGATCTCGCACTGTGAGGCAGAGAAACTCGAACTAATAATCGGAACAGACTCCAATGCACATCACCAATTATGGGGAATGACAAACAACAACGCTAGAGGTAACAAACTCGTTGACTACTTGTTCACTACTAACCTTAACATTCTAAACAAGGGGTCCACGCCAACCTTTGTGAACAAAAGAAGTAGGACAATCATCGACCTAACCCTAGCAACAAACAAGGCCGCCAACATGATCGCAGACTGGCATGTGTCTGACGAAGTCTCATGTTCGGACCACAGGTACATACGATATAACATACAGGTGAGTATTGATCCAACCCCACCTATAAGGAACCCGCGGAAAACTGACAAAACTGCGTACAGATCCGCTCTCGAACATAGACTACAAGCACATGACGAGGTGGGTATCCCACCAAACAAACGTCAAATAGAACAACAGGTAACAGAGATAACGGCCGCTGTTATCCAGAGTTATCATGACTCTTGTCCACTCAACAGCGGACGCCAACCTAAGGAGGATGAATGGTGGGGCCTTCAACTTGAGAGGGCCCGACGCAAGGTAAGATCACTTTTTAACCATGCCTATAACACCAGGAAGGACTCTGACTGGGACAACTACAAAGAGGCCCAAGCCACATACAAACGACTAATACGGTACTGGAAACCAGCATCCTGGAGGAATTTCTGCTCCAGCATTGCCAATAATACACAGGCCAGTCGGGTCAGGAAAATCCTAGCCAAGGATAGTTCAAATAAGCTTGGCTACGTTAAAAGACCCGACGGCACACTAACAAACTCCACCACAGAAACAATGAGCATCCTACTTCATACCCACTTTCCGGGCAGCACAATTATCGACTGCCATGTCTGGGAGGACGAGGCTCATACTGACCCGAGCGAGACCTGTTGGAACACCGCACGTACAGTAGCCGCACCTGACAAGGTAAGATGGGCCATAAACAGTTTCAAGTCTTTCAAATCCCCAGGCATGGACAACATCATACCTGCCCTTTTGAAATGGGGACTTGAGCAACTACTGAACCGCCTAACGGCCATCTTTCAAGCATGCCTTGCCTTCAAATACGTCCCTCTTGCCTGGAGGGAGGTTAGGGTGATTTTCATACCCAAACCCGGCAAAGGCGACTATACAGAAGCCAAAGCTTTCCGGCCCATTAGCCTAACATCCTTCCTACTCAAGGCCCTGGAAAGACTATGCGACCGACACTTAAGGGATGAAATTCTCCCCAAAAAACCACTGCATGCCCAACAGCATGCATACACAACTGGGAGATCAACGGACTCAGCCCTTCACTCAGTTGTAAGCAAAATCGAAGAATCGATAAGCACCAAAGGCTCATGCCTCGGGACCTTCATTGACATCGAAGGCGCCTTTGACAGAACTAACTTCAACAGTATAAACAGGACACTAAGTGAACACAACGTAAATCCTGCTATAACTGGATGGATAAGCAACATGCTCAAGCAAAGAATCATCAGATTCAATGACAAAGACACCACCAGTGCTCTGGTAGCTAGAGGATGTCCCCAAGGAGGAGTTCTCTCTCCCCTTCTATGGAACATGGTAGTCAATGGACTATTATCAAAACTAAATGAACACAGATACTTCACTGTGGGGTATGCTGATGACATCACTATACTGGTAAGTGGCATTGTCACCAGCACCATCTGCGAACTAACTCAAAATGCCCTAAAGATAGTTGAAAGGTGGTGCAGAGAATATGAACTGAGCGTGAACCCAACTAAGACGGAACTAGTAATGTTCACTCACAAGAGGACTCTAGGTCCACACAAACTACCAAATCTTTTTGGCACGGAACTCCGAACAGCCCAAACTGTCAAATATCTGGGAGTCACTCTTGACAGTAAGCTGAATTGGAACCAGCACCTAGACAATACCGTCAAAATAAAGCAACAATCACTTTCTGGCAATGCAAACGAATGATTGGTAAAACATGGGGTCTATCGCCCAAGATTACATCATGGCTTTACACCACCATCATTAGACCTATTGCGAGCTACGGAGCCATAGTATGGTGGCCGAAAGCGAAACAAACAACAGGCAAATCAAAACTACAAAAGGTACAAAGACTGGCTTGTCTTGCCATGACAGGGAGCATGAGAACCACTCCCACTGCAGCCTTGGAAGTTCTTTTAAACCTCCCACCATTACACCTTTTCACAATACAAGAAGCCGCAGCCACCGCGCAGAGGCTACGAATCAACCAATGCTGGACCAGCACCAGGGGGATACACACGACGATACTCAGCGAGACAATTGAGGATTATCCACTGACAGTGGCGCCGAGTGACACTATCCCCAAACAATACATCTTTGATAAAAAATACAGGATAGCTCTCGACGAATACGTTACCCTGAAAACAATACACAAAGAACTGAGCATCTACACGGACGGTTCCAAAACAAACCAAGGGTCAGGAGCAGGTGTTTTCTCCGAGGATCTTAACATACATATCTCTGCCCCCCTTGGTAAACTCAGCACTATCTTCCAGGCGGAATGTGTCGGCATCATCCTAGCATCGCTGGCCATTTCTGCCAGGCAGATCACAAACACAGGTATACGTATATATACAGACAGTATGTCTGTCTTACAAGCCCTGAACAGCACCACCTATGGATCGGGACTGATCCTGGAATGCCATACACGACTAAATTCGGTAAGTGTAAATAATTCAGTCACCCTACAGTGGATAAAGGGTCACAGCAACTCACGGGGCAACGACGCAGCGGACCAGCTGGCCAGGGAGGGATCGGGAATGTGTGTCTTTGGACCTGAACCCATACTTCCTCTCCCTGGGGACTACGGCAAAACCCTGCTGCGTAAACGCACCCGGGACATGCATGAACAAGAGTGGTATGTCAACCCAGACTGCAAACAGAGTAAGTTAGCATTACCCACTCTAAATCCAAAACTAACTAGGAAAGTACTAAAACTGTCCAGACCCACGTTGCGTACGCTAACGGCGGCAATCACGGGTCATGGTCATTTTAATAAACATCTGTATACCCTAGGTATTACAGATAGTCCACTGTGCAGAGCCTGCCTCGAAGTGGATGAAACAGCTAGGCACATGCTACTTGAGTGTGAGCAGCTAGCAACATACAGACGGCTGCACCTCGGGTCGCCCAGCACAATCCAGGAAGTCACCAGAAACCCGAGGGGACTGATCAGCTTCCTGGAAGAATTGAACTGGTACTAGACGCCCACCTCACGCAAAATGGACGCAACTGAGCCGTCTAATTGCGGAGAAGAGCCTGTCAACAAGTAACAAGTAACTTCAAACTTTCAATTACAAAAGGTCGCAGTATCACAGGTTCGATTCCCGTTCGAGGTAAAATTTATTTATCCTTTCCACTATACTATATTTACTACTTTGTAATCATACTACTCATTCATTCATAAAATACCAAAAAATAACTTAATCTATACTTCTATACTAATATTATAAAGAAGTAAAGTGTGTTTGTTAAATTGTAAGGGGTAATCTCGGGATCTACTGAACCGATTTCAAAATTTTTCTCACTAATGGAAAACTATATTATCAGCCAGTGACATAGGCTGTAGTTTATCCCTGTATTCCCACGGGAATGGGAACTACGCGAGTGAAACCGCGGGGCGCTGTGTATTTATAAATTGATTCTAAAACTATTTCACAACCACATTTTTACTTTGAGAATATCAACCACAAAACGATCGTTAAACATTTTTACAGTCAATAGTGTGAACTATAATCGTTCAAAAACTTGAATGTAGTTATAAATCAACCGACTGATTGTAACATAACATTTCCTAGGTCTTATCGGTACAATTACTTTCTAATCGAGTTTCCATGCTCTTGTGGTTCAACTAGCAGCGCCCCGCAGTTTTACTCGCGTAGTTCCTACTCCCGTGAAAATGTGGGGATAAAATTATATCAGAAAATAAACTTGAAAGGTGTCAAGTGACACCCGGATGGAACGAAGTTCCTTTGAAATAAACCTTAAAAAACGTTTTTACTCGAAAAACTCGCGCTGTTCGAAATTTTAATTAAATAAAATAAACGCGCTGTTCGAAATTTGAATTAAATTAAATAAACGCGCTGTTAGAAATTTGAATAAAATAAAATAAATGCGCTGTTCGAAATTTTAATTAAATAAAATAAACGCGCTGTTAGAAATTTGAATTAAATTAAATAAACGCGCTGTTCGCAATTTGAATTAAATGTCGTTACAAATAGTCTAGGATCCGGCTGCAAGATTACTGCGCTGTGTTTTTTTGCTGGAAATCATTTTTTATTTACTTATATTTACATTTAGAAGAATATATATTTACCAGGTTATCCAGCAAATTTTGGCCGCAAGTACTTTTAAATACCAACATATTTTTCTCATTTTTATGCTTATAACTTCTTTTGTAAAACCGCGGGGCTCTAATGTTCTATCTACAAGTAACTTTCTATGAGTATTTTCTAAAGTAATTGACAAGTTGACAATAGTATTGTACTTAAAACTTAGTAAACTTCCCAACAATAGGTATTAGGTCGCTCTAAGTTAAAGTCTGGTCCATTGTAAAAGTTTGTGTGAAGCATGTCTGCGCGATATATTGTTGGATGGGAACTACGCGAGTGAAACCGCCGACCGCGCTACTAGTTATTAATAAGTCAGTCACAGTGGTTGAAAAACATACATATTATATGGACCAGTATATTTATATAAGTAGATAAACAGTTCAATAATATTTAACAAACAAATAGATAAGACAATTGTAAAAATAATAAAAACAAAAGAAAAAAATATATAAAACATGCAGGTATTTAACACTGCAATAAACATAAATATACAATAAACTTTATTTTATTCAAATAAAAAAATATTTTCTTTATAGTCACGTTTTCAACTTTATTTTAAGTGTGTGTTTGTGACTGCTTGTGTGTCTACAATCAGTATTATAAATTTTTAATTATTATACTTAACCATCTTCAAGTAACGTTCCGAGTAGTTACTCCTGGACATGATCTACCTTGGGCAACTTGGAAGTCCTTAAACAGACTGCGGACTCAAGTAGGCCGAAGCAAGGACAACATGCACAGGTGGGGATTCAGCTCGGAGAATGCATGTCTGTGTGTCATTTCTCGCCAAACAATGGTGCATCTCCTAACTTGCCGTGCGTGTCCCTACACCTGCACACGCGAGGACCTTTACAAGCCCACTGATAGTGCCATATCGGTGGTCGAGTTTTGGTCCTCAAAAATATGAGTCGACACGCAAGGAAGAAGAAGTAACTACTCACAAGTTTTGTCTTTGTCACTTGATATAAAGTAAGAAAGAGACAAAACTAACTTTACTTGGTGAGTAATTTTACTTGAAGGTGTAATAGGGGCTTCTTTTACGATCTTATGTTCCGAGTACGCTACTCACCAAGTAAAGTTATTTGTGTCTCTTTCTTACTTTATGTCATGTGACGAAGACAAAACTTGTGAGTAGCTATCCGATACATTATCAGTAACTGGTGAAACAGGCTCTTACTCGTATTATAAATGTAAGGTAAGTTACTATTAAAATACTACTGTTATGTACTATTAAAAGCTTCTAATATCACTTAAAATATAAGCAAAGCGTCTATGGCATAGCGGTTAAGACATTTGACTTCAATAGTAACCTTAGTGTTAATCCAAGTTATTTTATTCAACACTAGCAGCGCCCCACGGTTTCACCCGCCTGGTTTCCGTTCCCGTGAGAATGACGAAACGGGTATAAAGTTTATACGAAAAAACTTCCACTTGAATCACTCTATCTATTATTTAAAGAAAACCGTATCAATATCCGTTGCGTAGTTTTAATAAGCATACATAGGGACAGACAGCGGGAAGGAACTTTGTTTTATACTATGTAGTGATAATAATCAATAAAAAAACAATACTTTAACAATTACATTTTTATTGCATACAGTATAATTACTACAGTATATTATTGTTATTGTTTATTTATTTCTTGACACAAATTTGTGTCAAGAAATAAATAAACAAGAATAGGTAAAAACAAAAACAATAATCCACAAAATATTAACTCAAATCTTCACGCTTATTCATATCATTTTTTATCATATCAGCGCCCTTTTCTGCTACCATAGCTAATGTGGCATGCGGATTGGCAGAAGGTATATTGAGGAACACAGAAGCATCTATAACTCTTAGTCTATTTGTGCCAATAACGTTCAATTCAGTATCAACTACCTTACCCATGGGACATGTACTGGTCTGATGATACAAAGTAGTCGTCATATGTAGTATATAACATCGTATATAATCAACATCATCAAAATCTCCAGTACAATCATCAAACTGTACATTAACAAGCTTAGATTTATCTTCCTTAAACTTTGTAGAGTTTAGTATTTTGATGAAATCTTGAGTGTATTTAACCATGTCATCTAAATCTCTTTCGTCGTGGTAGTAATTTGTGTTAATAGTTAAATTATCTCTACAATCAGTGGAGTTCAGTTTAACTTCACCAGATGAATAAGGATTGAGTTTAGCTAATAATGAATAGAGCAGATTTCGTCCTGTTGCATTAGTTTGTAGTTCATCACACAATTCGCCTTTATAACCAAATATCTGACCACAAATAAGACTAACGAATGGCGTATCATGAGTTGTTATTATATTAGTCGTTTGATATTCAGGATAAGTTTTAGATTCATCTAAATTAACTGCACCAATTATGATAGGTAAGCCTATTTTGGTAGGTATAGGCAGAGAAGGCAATTCTAATGAATAGTCCATTTGAAAAACAAATTGTACAGCTGCATGGTCTTTCAAATTTTGTCCTACTGGAAGATCTTGTATGACAGGAATGTCGAAAGCTTCTAGATCTTTCTTGGGACCGATTCCAGATAACATAAGAAGTTTGGGTGTTCCATAAACTCCTGCAGATACAATAATTTCTTTGCGCGCTTTAACAGTTTTACTTTCACCCTTTTCTATTATATCTACTGATACAGCATTGTTGTTACTATCAAAATTGATCTTCGTTGCTAACGTTTTGTATAGAACTTTCAAATTTGGTCGTGATAAGTTTCTCATATACGCTTGAGCCATACTTTGCCGAACATTATCGCCTTTCGAATAAGTAGGCTGTGCGTAACCAACAGTAACTTTACCATTCAAATCTACTACAGTTTTCTTGCCTATTTCAGCAAACGCAGCTAAATATTCATCAGCTATATCATATAATTCTCTAGAAACTACTATAGGTCCCGTTGTAGAATGAAGGTCTTTAGTATCTGACTCCAGAATTTCTTTGTCTTCTAAGTTTTCGGATTTTAGGAAGTATTTTAATACGTTTTCATAATTCCATGAAGGATCGCCTAATTCTTCAGCCCATGTATCGTAGTCATGAGGATTTCCTCGTAGAAAAACAAAATGGTTGATTGAACTACTGCCTCCTAAACATTTTCCAGCAGCTAACTTATAAACGTCCTTCGATTGTGACTGGGTAGTAGTTTGTACTTGAGATCTGTATTGCCAATCTTGATACGATTCTTGGAGGAACAGGAATAGACCTGGAAGCTGGAAAACAAAAATGGTTGAAAATAGTTTTGTAAATAACATAACATAATCATTCACTGTAATATCATCTGATTATTAATCGTATCAAGATTGACATTACTGACCCCTAACTAAGCTCGAAGCTTGTATCTAGGGTATCAGAAACTACGCACACATTCATTCACACACACCCAGACCGAGACAAACATTTGTAGTTCACACAAATATTCACCCCGCACGGGAATCGAACCCGCAACCTTTACGGATGGCAGTCGGGCATGGTGACCACTCCGCCAACGAGGTCGTCACACGTAAATCTAATGCTACTGTTATTGGAGTTTTTAAAAGTGATATTGCTAGACGGAGAAGAAATCGAACAATACACATTTAAACGTATGTGGCTGTCGTAAAGCTAATCTTAGTACCTATTCAAAATTTAGTTTAACCTTATTACTTACTATACAATTTTTAATACTTACAACAGATTCAGCAGACGGTACTTCCCCATATTCAATTAACAATACTGATACATTTTCATTTTCTGTTAGCCTGTTCGCTACGGCTGAACCGGCGCCTGAGCCGATTATGATGTAATCGAAGTAGGCGCCATCTGGAAAATTTAAAACATTTTGAGGTTTTTAATATTTCAAAATACGTCTCATACGGAAATGTTATTTAGAATGAGCTTTATCTATATATTTAGAATCCAGTAGTGGGAGACGTTAAAAAAAACAAAATACTTAACAATTATTTATTAACACTTTTTATTATAATTTGAAAACAAAAATACCCTTAACTATGAGAACATAATTTACAAAATAAAATAAATCACCAATTTATTAAACGAAAAATGTACTTACATGAAATCACACTCTAACGATAATTAACACAATTTAACTTACTCAAGTCGCGCCGAACACAACCGTACGCTAAGAGAGCTGAGATGCGAATGTCCGTTTTCCACGACTGACATCACCTTTTATAGGTTTGTTGGCAGTGGGGGTAGGACACACCTAACTCGGCCTCTCCTGACTATCCGTCGTCCTCGACGTGCATATGTCCTTCCATATGTGTGTCGGGAACAGTAGATGGACCTGCTGCGTAAGCATCGCTTGATGTCGATGGACCAGCCACGTCGATATTTTCTGATCTCGCTGGAATAACAGGGGTCGCCAAAAGTTCCCGGTTTATACCAGAAACTTCTTCGTCATTTACTGAAAATTAACATTGTACATCAGTTTGAGTTATTTTTAGAAAAATAATACATGCAGTTTACCATGTAACTACTAAAATATAAAACTTAATATTTTGAGAGCTCTCATAAAACCCCAATACGTTACCACCAACGCTTGGTTGCGCACGCAACCTCTCGTCGTTTGTGAAGTAACTAAGTCTCATTCCTGTGAACAGACTAAACAGATGGAAGGCGTCCCAACCATCTAATATGATTACACTGGACAGAGGCGTCGCTCAGTGGGCATGTCCAAACAAATAGCGATCATGGACAGAGGCGTCGCTCAGTGGGCATGTCCGATCAAAGAGAGAGCATGGACAGAGGCGTCGCTCAGTGGGCATGTCCTGGTGAGCACAATCTAACAGGACAGAGGCGTCGCTCAGTGGGCATGTCCCGTAGATTACACAAAACAAAATGATACTCACCCTCAAAGAAGGCCGCACAAGACTCGGGGCACCACTCTCCGTGCCAAGGCACCATGTATTCAGCAGCTGCCTGGGTGGTCTTTCCATAAGATCCACTCAATAATTTCAACTGATATCGCCCATTGGGCAATACCTTGATAACTCGATAAGGGCCCCTCATACCGGAATCTAATTTCCCAGTACTCTGCGAATACTTTATAACAAAAACCATGTCGTTTTCGTGAAAACTTCGTGGCGGCCGTCGGTTCTGGTTTACTTGTGAATCTTGATCCGCTTGATTCTGCCGTAGATGTTCGCTGGCCCTGGCTCGGCAGAGTTCCCTCCAAGCATCACGGTTTTGCGACATCTCTATAGATAAGTCACGGATCAATGAATTAATGACGGGTGTCGTAGCGTCGATCCCGACCAGCAACATTAGTGGCGATGTCCTGGTAGTCTTCTGGCGAGTTATATTAAGGATTAGTTGCAGCTTCCATAACTGTTCAGACCAACTTGAGTTTTTGTGGTTCACTTCAATCCGAACCATATTGAGGACAGTTCTAACGTATCTTTCAACTTGCCCGTTGGCGTTATGCATTTCGGGTGTGATATAATGGATTTCACAACCGAATTGGGAAAGAAGGCCGGTAAAATCGGTGGATTCAAACATCCTCCCGCGGTCAGTTACAAGGAGCTTTGGAACTCCAAATAGGGAAACGGCATTGGTAAACGTACGGGTGAGTTCGTTAGCGTCTTGTCTATAGATAGCGTACAACAAACAATACTTAGTAAAGGAATCAACCATTAACAAAATGAATTTAAACCCGTTCGATTCGGGTAAAGGACCTAATACATCAAGATGTAAAGTATGAAACGGGGTGTCAGGTTTCTCCCATGAAGTTATAGGTTGGTGAGGAGCCCGTGGAACTCGCTTCATCGAGACACACACCAGACAATGTTTAATATACTTGGCAATAAACTGGCGCATAGAGGGAAACCAAAAATGTTTAAGTATTAAATCTAAGGTCTTTTCAGGAGAAATATGATTGTGTTCATCGTGAAAGACCCTTAATAAACTCAATCGGAAAGCTTTAGGAACAAAACAGAGAAGTCGGGCTTCTTCGCCTGTGGGTGTGTAACGGTATAACAGTAGGTCATTTCTGTGGACATATCTCTGTGAATCCAACTCACCATCTTGCAATTTCTGAATAAGAGTCTGAGTCTCATGATCAGCTGATTGTGCAATTTGCGCCCAATTACGAGGTCTACTGATTTGATGCACTTCGGCAGAAATAGGGTTTCGGCTTAGATAGTCGGCGTGTGCCATGAGATTCCCTTTTCTATACTCGATGGTGAAATTAGTCTTGTAAATAGACCCACCATCGAGCAACGCGTGGAAGCAGGTCCTTTTTCTTTTCAGTAGCCTTAAGAGCATTGCAATCCGTAATAACTTTAAATTGTAAACCAACTAAGTAATGGCGAAAATGTGCTAATGCTCTTACGACCGCTAATGTCTCTAACTGATAAGAATTGTACCTAGATTCCGCGCCCTGAGTTGTCTTACTAAAGTAGGCAACTACGTGTTTCTTGCCGTCAGTCTCCTTTTGTATCAGTACAGCACCGTATCCAATACTACTTGCATCGGTGTGCACTTCCGTCAACAAATTAGGGTCAAAAATTGATAAAATAGGTGAATTGGTTAAAACAGAAATTATTTCTTGTCGAGCCTGTTCCTGATCAGGACCCCAATGAAAAGTTACGTTATTTTTGAGCAAATTTGAAATATAAGAAACCCGTGTCGAATAGTTTGGAATATATCTCCTAAAATAACCGGCTAGGCCAAGAAATTGTCTGACCTGTCTAACATTTGTGGGAATTGGGGATTCAACCAATGCTCTTATTTTAGAGGGGCTTGGTTTAACATGTCCCTGGCTAATGACCCTTCCCAAATATTCAATCTCCGTAAATAAAAAGGAGCACTTTCTTAAATTAATGGAAAATCCTGCATCAGTGAGCGTCTTAAGGACTTCTTTTAGTAAAATTAGGCCGTCATTAATAGAATTACTCATCAATAAAACATCATCAACATAAACGAGTACGTTACCAACCTCAATGTGTCTTTGGAGAGTTTTATTGATGATTCGTTGGTAAACTATAGGCGAATTTGTGAGACCAAAGGGCATACGAACGTATTCAAAGTGGCCTTCCGGTGTTACAAAGGCGGTCTTATGGATAGAATGTTCATCGACCGGTATTTGATGAAAACCGGTCGCCATGTCCAAACTAGTAAAATATTTAAAGTTACCAAGCCTATCGATTTGATCGTCTATACGTGGTAGTGGGTATCGATCTCTCACCGTAAGTCTATTCAAAGCCCGGTAATCAACACACATCCTGTCGCTACCGTCCTTCTTGTTAACCAATATGATCGGACTAGCATACTGTGACTCTGAATCGCGAACAATACCTTTAGTTTTGAGATCTTTAATTATTTCTCTAACCTTAAGTTTTTCGGCGTAAGACAATTGGTAAGGACGGTAAGCAACAGGCGTATTGTTGGTTAATTGAATGTGCATAGTTCCGGTAGTAACAGCACTTGAGGCGGTACCCGAAATCAAAAATTCAGAAAAATAGGCGATTATTTCCATGAGTAGATTAAGGTCAGTACCCAGAAGGGGTGTTTTAATCGGTTCTGACTTTTGAAGTGTTGTTGCATGTATACAGCGCTCTAATGCCCGCGTCAGATACTGTCTGTCCTTGGTTCTCACATAAGTTATACCGTCACGATTAAGAATATCAGTGCCTATCACTATGGGAGAACTCATGCAAGACCCCGGAACCACCACGAGATCAGCCTCAATTGTTATCTCATCGAACTCAATAGTTAGCGTTATGTAACTATCGGCTTCAACAACTTTGTCGCTTATGCCTTTCAATATACAACGGGTAGGCTTTCTCTCACACGAAAAATGTTTGAGCACGTCAGCAGAAACAAGGGAAATGTTTAAAGCACCGCTGTCGATGAGGATATCGACAGGTATACCTTGCACAACGGCAGTAGTTAAATCTGAATCTCGAGGGTGCCGAATCAGGGATGGTTTCTCACATAAATTGACGTTTCGAGTATTACGAGAACTGGATCTCTCTTTGGCAAAACAAACAGATTCTAAATGGCCAGGTTTTTTACAAAAATTGCAAACTATGCCGGCACCACTAGTACTTTGTTTAGGTGCTGATGTATGTGCCTGATTAGACGCGGAATTACCACCACCAGATCTACATTCGTTAGATTTATGCCCAATCCGTCCACATTTAAAACATTTCACCCTATTTTGATTGTTAAATGTTTTTCTGGACGGTTGATTACGTTGTTCGTACTTTACGTGAGCGGGCTTGACATAAATCGATAGAAAACTGACTAGGTTATCGCAGTTTAACCCTGCGTTTGTAGCTGCGGCCTTAACTTGAACATCAGTAATGCCTCGAATAACAATTAGTACTCTTAATTCGTCACTAAGCCCCTTGACAATTTTAAGACGTAATAAGGTTCTCCTAGCGTACTCAGCATAAGAAGTAAACTTATCCGAGTTTGTCTGCATAGTTTGGTATAAGATATTCGCGTAATCTAACCTACGCGGGCACAACGATTTAAACTCCCTGCTAAAATTTGACCAGGTTCGGTCGTGAGTAACCCACTCATTCAACCAGGTGCGCGCGTCACCTTTCAAACATGCTGAGACTCTAGACAAACACTCAGAATCTCCCCAGTTATTTACTAATCGCGCCCTATCGACCTCCTCACACCATACGTCTATGTCGTTTATCGTAGGGTCAAAATTTGAGACAAAATAATTTTGATTTTTAACGGACGTTAAAGATTTTATGGCCTCGGTCAGTGCACGCGTTGAATCCATAGATGATTTGTAGTGTAACGGTAAAGTGTTATTATTACTCACAATACTATTGTCAATTAAGCTATCGGGCGGATGGCCACTAGGAATTGCGATGGGATTTAAGGGGAGAGATGAATCATTTACATCAGTTGATCTTCGGCGTAAAGTCAAGTTAACAGGGTTACTTTGTACTGATGTAAGCGTTATAGAACTATTTCTATTTTCCCCGGTTGTATTTCGTACACTATGTTCACTTTCGAGGGTAGTTATTCGAGACAGAATTGCGTTTAAAGTATGTTGCAGTGAATCGTTCTGCCTATCGTACCTATGCAGATAATCGTCGTTAGAATAAACGTTTAAACGGGACCCGTCGCGTGAACGATGCCTATGCGGTGTACGAGAACGAGATCTATTTACATTGTATCGAGACGAACGAGTACCGGACCTATCTCGACGGCGGGGTGAACGCGGCCTCGCATGATCGTATCGCGGCGAGCGAGTACGGGATCTATCGCGTCGATAAGAAGAAGCGCGGGCCTCCTCAGACCGGTCTATAGGACGTGAACGAGAGCGGGACGCGCGCTCTTCGCCCCTACCGGGGTTGTGTCGATGCGACTTGTCACGCGATCTGGCTCGAGTATCGGACATATCCGAAACAAAGATAAAATAACAAAACGAAACAAAAACAACAAGTAAAAGACGTTTAAATTTGAACTTAAATATGAATTGGTGTTTTATTTGTAAATGAGGGTACTTTTGTTCTATTTGTTAAAAGTATTACAAGAAAAATACTCAAATAATGTGGCCAAAAGTGGGCGAAAATTTGATCTTTATCCCACTTCTGAATTTAGAATCCAGTAGTGGGAGACGTTAAAAAAAACAAAATACTTAACAATTATTTATTAACACTTTTTATTATAATTTGAAAACAAAAATACCCTTAACTATGAGAACATAATTTACAAAATAAAATAAATCACCAATTTATTAAACGAAAAATGTACTTACATGAAATCACACTCTAACGATAATTAACACAATTTAACTTACTCAAGTCGCGCCGAACACAACCGTACGCTAAGAGAGCTGAGATGCGAATGTCCGTTTTCCACGACTGACATCACCTTTTATAGGTTTGTTGGCAGTGGGGGTAGGACACACCTAACTATATAATATGTAAAAATCAATTGCTGTTCGTTAGTCTCGCTAAAACTCGAGAACGGCTGAACGAATTTATCTTATCTTGGTCTTGAAATGTTTGTGGAGGTCCAGGGAAGGTTTAAAAGGTGAGAAAAAATCGAATAATTGCCGGGAACACGGGAACGGGTACTACGCGGGTGAAACCGCAGGGCACAGCTAGTTATTAATAATTTATTGTGAAGATGTTGTTGAAGTGTTTTAATAAATAAATTAATAAATATGTGTATTCAAATATTTTTGAGTTTCTTTGTTTCGATTCCAAAAATGCAAGGGTTTTTAAAAATCTGTATTAGATAGGTAGGTTTTCTCGTGTCTCGACTATTATTACTCGTAAAAGTGCTATAAAACTTAACTACTACTCCTTCTCGAGGTAGGTGCCGTCACACACCGGGGGCTTAACCCACGAACCCAACAAAATAAATTCTTATATAAAAAAGCTTTTGAGAATTTCGAGATTAATGTTAAGAAAATACAGAACATCTAAATCGGCTTAGTAGTTTTAGATGAAAATCCAATCGGGCACATCAATTAGATGTTAAGTATGTATATAAAATTTAAAAATACTATTAAGTAATTAAATTAAATAATGTTTGTCACCTGCAACATCAGCATGAGGTGGCCAAAATATATCCAAAAGTCCAGAATATGTGAGAAGGAATAAAGGAGTGTGTACAGCATCCACAGCTGTAGACAGCAGATCAGTAAACATGGTGTATCTGTGAAGAAAATAATATAATAAGTAAAAACAAAAACTTCAAAAACATATTTTTGAAAAATACATTAAAAAAATTCTGCCCTCTAAACATCGATCTGATTCAGACAAGATAAAATTTCCATGAGAACAATTTTGTCGAGTCTATGTACGAATTTTTTTTGTCTGTTTCAGACACGAAACATCTATTAAGTATTTACTTATATAAAAAACTAGCTTTTGCCCGCGACACCGTCCGTGTAGAATACTGACTTCCGGCAGAATTTCCAAAAATCCTCTCTTACTGGTAGCCTACTCCCCCCAACAAACACACGTGCCAAACAGCTCACTACGACCAGTAGTTTCGGCTGTGCGTTGTCTGTCAATCAGTCAGTACGTCACTCAGAAGAGTTTTATATATATAGTTAGAAGATTATCTTATCTGTGGCCTTACTATGTAAAACCCATAATAATAAACCATGACTTTCCATAAAAGTAGGTTAAACTTACCTTATATAAGATAAAAAATAAAACAATGATTTGTTCTCGAAACAATAATGAATGTAATTATTAATCTCATATTATTTATATACTCAACAATCTAAAATTAATATATACTGTTTGTATATAAATAAACGTAGGAGTGAATCGGGGTAAATTGGAAATAGAACAAAAATTATGTAACAAAAACTAATTAATTGACGACCTCTATGGCAGAGTGGTCTCCATGCCGGACTGCCAACTGTAAGGTTGCGGGTTCGATTCCCGTGCGGGGTGAATATTTGTGTGAACCACAAATGTTTATCTCGGTCTGGGTTAGTGTGTGCGTAGTTTCTGATACCCTAGATACAAGTTACAAACTTAGTTAGGGGTCAGTTACTGTAATGAGATGATGTAGGGAATGCTCATGTTATGTTATGTTAGGTTTATTAATAGTCTGAACGTCTTTGCGAAATTTATTTATATTTAAAAGGGGTTGGTCTAGTAATTTTAACCAAAATGACGAGACCTTTGGTACATGATCGTGAAGCGACTGCCATAAAACCTCCAAAGCTAATCCCGTTAATCATAATTTGATGACTAAGGCCTAATCACCCTAATTCAGGGTAGGCTCGAGCCCCTCGGTGGGGACATTATGAGCTGATGATGATGATAGGTAGAATTGAAAATTCACGCCCAGATCACGACAAACAGTTTATGCACAAATACGTCTTGAGCAGGAATCAAACCTATTACTAAGGCAGTCGGTCACTAACAAACTAACACCACAGACTTGTTCGTCAAAACCTTTTTAACCCCCGACGCAAAAAGAGGGGTGTTATAAGTTTGACGTGTCTGTTTGTGTGTGTGTGTGTATCTGTCTGTCTGTAACATCATAGCTCCCGAACGGATGAACCGATATCAATTTAGTTTTTTTTTGTATTAAAGGGGACTTACGTGCGAGTGTTCTTAGACATGTTTGATGAAAATCGGTTGACCCGTTTAAAAGTTATGGGGGTTTGAAAGTAATTGTGTTGGGGGTTTTTTATTTAATTGTTATTTTTATTCTATTATTGTTGGTGCCTATTACCCAAATCTGCTCTTCTGCCTAAATTATTTTTTTTGTTAAAACAAGTGTCACCCACAAATATTTTAGGAACAAATAATGAAAAAATTAACATAACAATCATCAAAAATATAATTAAAAATTGCTAATAAATATTACGTAACGGAAATAAAACACCACTGCTATGTTTATTTAACAGTTATAGTTATTAGTACATCATAATATATTGTGATATACTTTAATTTTACATTACCTGTACCCCGCGGTTTCACTTGAATTTCGATGGTATAATACGATCCAAATGGCTATCGATTTTGACGACCTCGATGGCAGAGTGGTCACCATGCCATCCGGCTTGCGGGTTCGATTCCCGTGCGGGATGAATATTTGTGTGAACCACAAATGTTTGTCTCGGTCTAGGTGCGTGTGTGAATGAGTGTGTGCGTAGTTTCTGATACCCTAGATACAAGTTACGAACTTAGAGGTCAGACTGTAATGAAATGATGGAGTGAATGATTATGTTATGTTATGTTGATTACTCTAATTCATTCTTATTATCACAGATAAATACGTATTTATTTGGCTTTCAGTAGACTCTTTAAGCGAAAAGTAAGATCTAACTATCTTACAACATTACTTTAATAGCAAGTAGGTTAAAAACCTATAAAATATTGAATGAAATTCCCTCGTCAATCAAATCGCCGCCAAGATATTGAGGTGTAATAAACTATACATTATAACTATTTTTATGAATGAATCCCACAATGGATGCATTTACACTGTTACGTAACAAACAAGGTTTCGTGTGTAGGGAGGACCGAACATTGTACCTATCTGTTCTAAATATAAATCAAATAAAACTGTGTATCTTTAACCTATAAAAAGATAAAATAAATTTCAGAAAGAGCAACACTATAATTTTTAATCCAGTTGGAACACGGTCTGTCTCTTAAAACACTTCGTGCTATGTTGACTCAACATAAAGTATCGCAATCCTACTAATATTATAAATGCGGAAGTTTGTATGTTTGTATCGATTTACATTAAATTTGGTACATATGTTCCTTATAACTAGGAATAACACATAGAATACTTTTTATCCCGAAATTCCCATGAGATTGGAATTCACGTGGGTAAAACCGCGGTTCTCAGCTATTTGTTAATATAGTGATCACGCCTATGAGTATGCATTCTCACTGTACAATATCGTGAGAGGGATCCTTTTCCCTGCAGTAGAATTACAACCAGATACTAAAACTCTAATTAGTCTTCGTATTTCTAAAACTTTTTGTTTAAACGTTTATATATGTTAGTTTAGTTTGATTAAACATCTTGCATCTCTTTCATTTGTAAGGCGAGTGTAAGAGACAGAACTACTATTTAGTTCCTTTAGTTAGAAATCATTTGTATTTTAGCACAAACGCTAGAACATAAAGTTAAATTGATATTGCCTTAACATTGTTAGTCAAGATAAATCGAAAACAGATTACAGTGTAAATTGAATTGGAAATAATTGTGTTACAATACGTTGTGAGCGGCAGCCATTACACCGTTCGCTTCCTCTCCATTCACCGAACAAGTCTTGTATTGATGTTAAACCAGTTTTAATTTGTTACGGTGTAAGTTACGGACTTATTGGTTTTACAAACATGTTGTAATATTCTGTTTATTAGTACGTACTCGTATATTAAGTTTGTTAGTCTCTGTCCTTGAGAATAATAATCACCTAATTTTGACCAAAATTAATCTTCTATCTATCTTCTATATACAGTGGTGGTCACATAATTAAGAACGATTTGAAATTCCAGATATTTCTTGTCTAAATCATTTCTTGTGTAGTTATTTATTGCTTTTGGACGTAACTATTTATGTTATGAGATACCCACATGAATGGGGCATACGGGATTAGGAATATAAAATTGAATGGTTATCTATCTTTTTTATAATTTTCATTAGTTCTCTATACTAACGAATTTAAGTACTAATGAAGCTGGACAAATAATTAAGAACGATTTACTAATCTGTTCAAAAGTTATTTTATATAAAACTGAGATTAAATAAATGATATTATTATGAAAGTAAAATATCAATTTATTGTATTTTAACTGAAATTACTAGTTGGCAACATGTTTACGACTTTTAAATTATACTGATTTACCTATACCGGGCGGCGACGCATTGACTCAATCAATTTTTGACATTTTGTAAGAGAAACAGAGTTCCATTATTTTGAGAAAACATCATTACAGCTCTCTTTAAATTGCCATATTGTCCATTTTAAACTATTCTCTTGACTTCGCACCAAGGGTGCTCGTTTGGGTTTAGCTCTAGACTGTTAGCTGGCCAATTTTAGACAGAAAATAATTGCAATATGATATATTCCTTAACGGTGCGCGCATTATGTTTTGGGTCATTGTTGTGTCTGGAATGTTCAAATTGACCAAAAACCTACAGGAACGTCTACAGCTTGAAGGAACATAGCTTTTCCATTATATTCTTTGTTTTGGAATTGATTCATGTTTTCTTGTGTCAGCTTCACAGCTTCAACGCCGTATTCAAGTAGCATACAAAAATGACATATATCTCCATCATGCTTTAATGTCACTTTTGTGAGTGATTTATTCGGAAGATGTTGTTAACGTTGATTTCCACCAGAGAACACCCTAGTTTTTATTAGTTTCATCAGAAAAACATCATTTTTACACTGTCTCACTATCCAGTTTTCACACCTTCTTGTGTAGTGCCAGCCGGTATTGCCTATGGCATCGTTGCATCATGGGTACCTTCGTTTTTATTCTTCCGTGCAGCTTTCCTTGTACCAAATACCTGCGTATAGTACGTGCCGAGATTGTTGGAAGAGTTGTTTCTCCCAAAATATTCGTTTCTCAGCACAGACCCTTTAAAATTATTTTCTTTTCCCAAACGAATGTTTTTGATCATCTCGACGTGATGACTTTTTAGGTACTTAACGCACACGAATCATTTGAAGTAAGTCCGATATGTGGCAAAATGCTTCACAGCGTGAAAAAATATCGTTTTTGAGCATTGTAAAGTGTTAAATATCTTTTTGTTCGACCAAATTCTTCTCAGGAAGTTTTTTTATCATCTACCTTGTAGATTTGTCAAAACTTTTATTTTTCTCCATATGAATTCATATGAAACAATCACTTTTAAGACCTTTACAGTACTAAATGGGATCTAAATTATACGAATAGTGACTTACAACCACAAAGCTATAGAGTGTTCTTCATGTAAACTTGAATTAAAAAGTTAACTATTCAGCGTTCTTAATTATATGACCAGCCAGTTCGTATTAATATTAGGTTTAGATCTAATGTATAAAGTTTATCTTTTTATTTATTAGCCAATCGTGTGTATCAACTGATGTATCCATAGTATGGAAATGTTTGAAGGTATCAAAAGAAATAAAAATAAATACATGCAATTAGTTATACATGCTATTTTGAAAAAATCGTTACGTTAAATAAGCGTTCTTAATTATATGACCACCACTGTATACATATAAAACTTCCGTTACTGAGTGATGTACTGACTGACTGACAGACAACGCACAGCTGAAACTACTGGTCGCAGAGAGCTGGAATATGGCACGTGAGTTTGTTGGAGGGAGTAAGCTACCACTTAGAGAGGATTTTTGGAAATTCCCCCGTGAAAAACACAAATTCTGCCGGAACTCATTCAAGAGGAAGGTTATTAGCATAATTTTTATTATATCCCCGCATTCTCACGGGATCGGGAAATACGCTAGTGAAATAGTAAGTAATAATTTATTTTATTCTTCCATTTGTTTTAACCAAAAAAATTTCATATAGCCCTCTGGGTTGTGAAGGTCTGATGGCAGTCGGTTCACGTAAAATACTGACATTCCGCCAAATCTGGTTAAACTGAAAACCGACCCCAAATAGACATGGGATAAAGGTTCGGAAAAGAAAGAGTTCATCCCAAATAATTTATTTTATTCGTTCATCCCTTGTACCATACTCTCTCTTTACCAGTTGCATCCCATAAGATAATAAAACCAAAACTATATCCGCCGCGTCATTACGTTTACGATGCACCGTCTATATAGGTAGGTATTGCGTACACACAGTTTTGTGCACTTTTGTAATACTTTTTAATTTTTACGGGATTTCATTCATTTTTTTGGAGTTAAAGGTAGTAGAGTAGTGATCATGGCGGATTGACGGAGGGTAGTAGGTTTTATTTCCGTGTGATATGCGTTTTGATAAGTAATCAAAATATCAAAATTCAAAATATAAATCTAGATTGGCCAATAAATTAAAAATTTAAAAAACCCCAACACAATTACTTTCAAACCCCCATAACTTTTAAACGGGTCAACCGATTTTCATCAAACATGCCTAAGAACACTCGCACGTAAGTCCCCTTTAATACAAAAAAATGATGAAATCGGTTCATCCGTTCGGGAGCTACCTATGATGCCACAGACAGACAGATACACACACACACACACACACACATATACACAAACACAGACACGTCAAACTAATAACACCCCTCTTTTTGCGTCGGGGGTTAAAAACTAAACACACGTAAAAAATAAATTGCAACATAAACTGACATTTTGTTTAAAATGATAAGTTTATAGCACTATTAGTAGCAAATTTCATTGAATACTAAAATTACTAAAAATTTGGTAGTATTTTAATAGTTGTCATTTATTTATCACTCAACGCCATCTATTGAAGATCTACAAAACTAACTTGTAAAGTTGCGTTGATTTAACTATGCTATCGATTGATATCTTTGAACATAGTTTCTGGTTACAACACTAGATGTCACTACTAGTATTTTTGTATTTGTTACTTTTATTTAACTACTTAGTAATCTATGCTATTATTAAAAAGATTGTCTAAAAGAAAACAATGAAAAACTCAAAAAAAATTGAACCGAGTAAATCCAGCAGATAGCTAGTAAACAAAAAATAATCACATTTATTTACTTTTTTTTTAATCTATTCAAATTTTAATGATAAAGTTAAGTATTTAATTTGCATATTAAACCAGTTTTTTGATACTACAAACTTGTATTTATCAGTGCAAGTCTAGGTTATAATTTTATTATTTTCATAGTATAAAACAAAGACGCTCCCGTTGTTTGTTTATTTTATTTTTATTTTATAATTTTCGGAAAACTTACGGCTAGGTAACAAGTTTGTACGCTTAAATATTTTAAACTACGCAACGGATTTTAATGCTGTTTTCAGCGATAGATAGAGTGATTCAAGAGGATAAATCCTTATTTTATAAGTACATAGAAATAGCAAGAAGCCTAAAAGGTAAGATTGAAATATAAATCACACTAATCACTACATAGTATAAAACAAAGTCGCTTTCTCTGTCCCTATATCCCTATGTATGCTTAGATCTTTAAAACTACGCAACGGATTTTGATGCGGTTTGTTTTAGTAGATAGAGTGATTCAGTGGAAAGGTTTTTAGCAATTAATTTTATCCCTGGGAACGGGAACTACGCGGGTGAAACCGCGGGGCGCCGCTAGTAATATTATAATGGCGAAAATTTGTGTGTACGTTTCTTACTCTTTTACGCAAAAACAACTGTACTGATTTAGATGAAATTTGGTACAGATGTTCCTTATAGCTAGGAATAACACATAGGATACATGTATTTAAAACATATACATTATATTACTTTATAAACTATAATATTTATATTTTCAAGAAAACTTGCCGGGTTCAGACCATGTTAAGTTTTTTTTCTCAGTAAATAATGAAATATTTACAATAACAGAATACATGTATTTATATGTTTTTATATTCCGACTTTTTTATTTATATGTAGGTTTATACAGCGAGTTGATTTTATGTCCTACAAAATAGTAAGAATTAAAATAAAGATTTAATTTTAAGAGACCTTGTAAAAATATAAGATTAGAAGTAAAATATCTTTTTGGTATTTCAACAAAGATGCGTGTTGGTGATCTCAAACTCAAGCTATGTTTGGAAAATAGCTAACATGACACAAGAATTAAACGGTCGAGATGTTCTTTAAAATAATCTTTTTAGGGCCGATGATGTTCGCCGTCGATAACTGACAGATAAACCTCTATCTGGCCCACAAAGTAGCAGATAAGTTTATTCCTCAGTTAGAGGCTTTATTCGTCAGTTAACTACTATCTGACTATTGAAAAATCAAGAATTCTGTTATCCATCGAATAAACGCTATCTGGTTGTTTATCTGACGATTGAAAAACCGGCCCTTAAACTACCAATATTAATAAACTGAAAAGTTTGTTTGTTTGAGCTCGCGCACCTTAGAAACTACTAGTCCAATTTAAAAAAACAACAGTGTTATATCAACCTATTTATCAGAAAGGTTCTCTATCCATAGACTACTAGACTAACTCTAGGCTATCTATAGAACATCAGGATAAATCTAGGCTAAACACTTAAATGGATTTTCGTCGTGGTTGTATTTTGTTTTACATTTTCTGACGTTTCGGATTCTATCCAGAACCCGTGATCACAGAAGACTAAGATGGAAGACGTCTGTACAAAGTAATGTAAAAAGTTTACTACCTTCAATATTTTTAATATAATCCAAACTAATATTAAAAATGCGAAAGTAACTCTGTTTGTCTGTCTGTCTGTTACCTTTTTACGGCTAAACTACTGAACCGATTGACTTGAAATTTGGTACAGGGGTAGCTTATGGTCCGGGAAAGAACATAGGATACTTTTAATCCCGAAATTCCCACGGGAACGGGAACTACGCGGGTGAAACCGCGGGGCGCTCCTAGTTTTAAATACATTGTGAATTTACCACAAACAAAAATCCGTTTATGTGTTTTATTTCAATGAGTAGTGTTCGTGTAAATCAAAGATATCAATAAACCTAGGCTATCTATAGAACAACCAATAAAACCGAAGTTAACACAAGATAAACCGCGGGGCATAGCTAGTAAATACTAAAATACAACATCCTATATAAAAGTAAGCGGAGGCACAGATTACTTAACAGTTACAGTAGAGGTATATATGTTAGCGCGCACGAAATTCATTTGAAAACTTCAACGGCTGTCGATGACTCACTTGTTTGCGCACGCCTATAAAAGAGGGCGCCCCACCGCCGGACGATTCATTCCACTGCGAGCGCTCGAGCAGTGAACATCTCCGAGCAACCATTATTATTAATTCAATAATTGTATTTATTCAATGTGTTATAATCTCATGATTTAATTTACTAAGCATTAAATTGTAATTAAAAAGTAAAGTTGTGTCAATCTATGAAGTGATTAATAAATTAAGTACGAACCGAAACGGCAATTTCAACCAGCTAACAACCCCGACTCTAACATCAGAAGACGGGAACAACCAACGTCCACAAAAAGAAAAATTGAGTCCATCTTGATATTGACATAAGAGTCTGTTGTTACAGCTAAGTATACTTATTTTATTACTCTACTATATCTGAAGTGTTTTTCGATATACTTAATTGGAATCAGAATTCAAGCATTAGAACAGACACGTTTTTTTTTTCTTTCTACAAATAATTTAGACGATACAGTGCGTATATCGCATACGTATGCGTGCAATAAGTCTCTTAACTTGGTACCAGATTTCGATTTCTTTGATTTACACGAGTAGTGTTGGTGTAAACATTTTTTTTTTTGAACACGTTAAAATAAAACTACCCACACGTTTTTTTTTTATCATGATTATAATTTTGTTTTCATTTTCTGACAGTTTTGGACCCTTTACGGAATCCGTAACCACAATCACAGTAGACTTAAAATATTCGAATATACATCAGCCGAGAAGAATCTACGAGAAACTGTCTAGAATATTTTTAATGTCTTTTTTTGACGTGCTTTGGGGCCCAAGCGGGTGGCAGCTCACAGCTATCCTCTGCATCTAATTGAAGTTAATAATGGTTTATTGTATTGTTTTGGTGGCCTCGTGTATCATACCGGGCAGCGTCGGCTATTTGATCCGTGTTCCTATACTGTTTTTGGTTTGGCCTGCATATGAGGGCCCACAGTCAAGGAAGCAAATGAAATGAAATTATTTATTTGTTTGAAGCATGGTAAACAAGTAACAAGTTCTTATAGTTATAGACGGTACAGCATGCCTCGCCAAGTCTGACATACAAATATTTTAATTGAAATTTAATTTTAAATAAATACTACTATATAATCAATCATTACAAAATAACAATGGTATCATAATTTTAATTCACATTAATGTCATATTCAAAATTAAAACAATATTATACATGTCAAATTAAATTTTATATTCAAAATAGTCTTTTATATTATAAAAACATTTCTCCATCAGCCATTTGTGTAATTTTATTTTAAAATGATTAAGAGGCAACTCTCTTATGCCGATTGGTAGTTTATTAAATATTTTAATAATCATTACATTACAGTTTTTGTGACATAAGGCGGTATTACATTTTATCATTGCTAGGCGTGTTGGATCTCTACAAGTACCTTTAAAATATTTGTCCTCCGATATATTTTTAAAACAATTAGGATGCTCTTTTACAAAAGTACACACCTGCATAATGTAGAGCCCAGTAAGTGTTTGTAATTTTAACTTTTTGAACATTGGTCTACATGAGTCTAAAGGTCCTATTCCGCTTACAGCTCTTACACACTTTTTTTGAGCTATAAATGCTTGCTTAATGTTAGTGGAGTTGCCCCAGAGTAAAAGTCCATATCTTAGGAGGGACGCTACATAGCCGTGGTATGCAGTGAGAGCAGTCTTTTCATCAGAGATGTTTCGTAATCTTTTCAGTGCATATACAAATCGTTGTAACTTAGAGCAAACATGATTGATGTGCGACTTCCAATTACAATGCTGATCTACTATCAGTCCAAGAAACTTGTACTCATTAACTTCTTGAAGATTTTGTCCTCGACATAAAACATTGTAAGAATATTGTTTTGTATTATAGTTCCTAAAATGTATATATTTTGTTTTTGTAATATTACATTGAAGGTTGTTGTATTCTAACCAATCAATTACGGAATCGCAAGTGGAGTTGACCACTTTATTTCGTTCGTTAACTGAATTATTACCACTGTCAGAAATTATAACCGAGATATCATCTGCAAATAGGGTACAGTCATAGGGGATTGATTTCGGGAGATCGTTAATGTAAAGTAAGAATAATAATGGACCTAAAATGCTCCCCTGTGGTACACCATAATTATTAGATTGATAACAGGATCTATGAGTTTTTTCCGTTCGTTCCTTATCTAGATATGCTATTTCTACACACTGAGAGCGATCTGAAAGGTAGCTTAGCAACCAATCACGAATTAGCCCCCTCAAGCCGTAATTTTCACATTTGTTAATGAGTATTCGATGATCCACACAATCGAAAGCTTTACTCATATCATAAAACACTACTGTAACTGGTCTTTTTCTATCGATATGTGTGATTACTTTAGTCATAAGTGAGTATACAGCTAATGTTGTAGATTTACCTTTACGAAAACCATTTTGTTCGTCTCTTATGATTTGAAATTTGTCTAAATAATTTATAATACGATTGTGCATTACTTTTTCAAATATTTTTGAAAATATTGGGATTAACGTAATTGGACGATAATTGTTTAAATCGAGTTTATCACCTTTTTTATGTAATGGTCGTATAACTGAAAGCTTAAGTCTGTCAGGAAATATACCAGAACTAAACGATAAATTTATTAGGTAAAGTAATACTGGAGACATTATATCTGCGCACGCTTTCATAACAAAAGTACTCAGACCATCATAGCCAACCGACGAGGTATTATTTAAAGAGCGAATAATTTTCTGTAATTCCCCTATATTACATGGAGTCAAATACAAATACATAGTATTACTATGAGTTGGGACATGGACAGAAGAATTCGTGGTAGTTTTATTAGGGACTCCTAAAAAGAAATTATTAAATGCTTCAACTATTTCATTAACATCCTTCAAACATTTATTGCCACTACGAATAGCAACATTACCTTCATTTGGTTTCAATGTTTTTTTTTTTTATTTATAATGTCCCAGGTAGCTTTACATTTATTTTTGGCCCCCGATATATATTTTAAACTACGACATTGTTGAGAGAATTGAATGCATCGTTTTAAAAGTTTATTGTATTTAACGTATATGTTCTTATTGTGTTCATTTTTGTTCATATAATATCGGTGTCGTAGTAGTCTTTTATGTCTACACGATTTTCTAATACCTTTGGTAATCCAAGCTGGAGCTTGTTTATCCGCCTTAATTTTGATTCGTACAAACGGAAAGCAAAGATCATAAAGTAAACAAAATGTATCGTGAAACATATTAAAAGCTTTGTTAATATCCTGTTCGCTTAAGATCTCGTCCCAGTTCCAGTTAGACAAGTTTTCATTGAACTTTACAATATTTTCTTTTCCGTAATCTCTTTTTTCAGTGAACCATGACTCTATACGATGTTTAAATTTGGATACGGGTATTGATAGAGTCTGCGCTGTATTATGGTCTGAGAGATATAAGTCGTGGGTCTTTCCTATAGCGTCGGGTATGTTGCTAATTATATTGTCTATACATGAATTTAGTCGAGTAGGTTCTACAATATGAATATTGAGATTAAAATTTAAAATGATGTCTCTTAATCTAGATGATTTGGAATCAATTTTAAGAATGTCAATATTAAAGTCACCTGCAATAATAATCTTTTTATTATGGTATCGTGAAATGTCATGTAAAAAAGGCACTTAACTGGTCTTAGAAGTGGTTTATTTTCTTCGGCGGTTTGAGGTACGTCTTAAATATGGTAAGACAGCAGTTTGTCGCTCAGCCGTCGCTGGTTTGTTGCGGCATTTGTAAAGGCACTGAGCCGAGTGATGAATAACAGAATATACGATATCAAGGTATAATTTAACAATTTATTTTATTTTCACACAGAGATTTAAATATAAAAGACAAACAGGCGAGTAGTATAGAGGTGAGCTTAACCGAAGAAAAAAAAAATTCATTTTCAGCAACAAATATAAGAGAAAAGGGAAATTCTTTTCAACTATATATCCAGTACTTGGAATGACCAATGTCAGGATTGAATATTTTATTTTCAGCAACAATTATGAAAAACTATTAGATAGTGTTTCCAGAGACGTAATAATATAAAAAAAAAATATTTAGCAACAGATAAAAATAATAATAATAATAAGATAGTCCCCGGATTGTGCATCCTTTACAAAAGATTATAAATATGTCAAAGGGCTTCCGTGTGTTGGCTTTGGCCCCATACTAGCCTTCCAAAAGACCGGGACTCTTAATAGTCCGGTGTAAGGAAAATACATAATAATAATAAGAAATGACATTAAATTCTTTTCAACTATATATCCAGTACTTGGAATGTCCAATGTCAGGATTGAATATTTTATTTTCAGCAACAATTATGAAAAACTATTAGATAGTGTTTCTAGAGACGTAAAGATATAAAAAAAAAACAGCAACAAATATAAAAAGAAAAAGAGAAATTATTTTCAACCGTATATCCAGTACTTGGCTTGTCCAATGTCGGATTGAATATTTTATTTTCAGCAACAATTACGAAAAACGATTGAATAGTCTTTCTAGACACATAAAGATATTAAAAATTAAGATCACGCTCAAAGCACGAGCTTCTTTACAAAATGGCCGTGTTAGCGTTTACATTTTCATGAATTATTATCTTCGTACAAGAACGGAGCGGTGCGAACGGCGTGTCGGCGTGGCTGGCTACGCGGCGCAAACAAAGCAATGGATCGACTTGTGTGTTACACCACTCCAAACAGATTTCTTATGTGCAATGGTGAGCTGTATCTTTTCTATTTACCTAATGCAGTTGCTAACTTTGCCATCGCGTAAGGGCAGGAGTGGCCGAACGAGCGTAACTTTACAAAGCAGTCTTAGTCATATTACAAAGCAGTCTAAAAAAGTAATCGACATGGTTTGTCATGAGCAACTCGTGTAGTGCTCCTAAATTTAGTTTATGTGCCCGTGTCGGTGATTAATAAAAAGATAATGTTGACTATGAGGTTTAAATATGAGTTGCAGATACACCAGTTTTGTTACATTTCAGAATGCGAAGAAGTGCAGGCGCCGGGACGCGCCTACCTGCAGAATGGCCGTGTTAGCGCGCACGAAATTCATTTGAAAACTTCAACGGCTGTCGATGACTCACTTGTTTGCGCACGCCTATAAAAGAGGGCGCCCCACCGCCGGACGATTCATTCCACTGCGAGCGCTCGAGCAGTGAACATCTCCGAGCAACCATTATTATTAATTCAATAATTGTATTTATTCAATGTGTTATAATCTCATGATTTAATTTACTAAGCATTAAATTGTAATTAAAAAGTAAAGTTGTGTCAATCTATGAAGTGATTAATAAATTAAGTACGAACCGAAACGGCAATTTCAACCAGCTAACAACCCCGACTCTAACATATATGTATCTAAGTATTTAATAACATGCATTTACTTACAGTTTCACGTACATAACACACTTATGGCCGTGTGAATAAAGATATTATTAGTTAATAGGAACATTATAAAATAAGGTGAGCATTTTTAAAATAAAATATAATTGAGTTTTAATTACAAATAAGTTATACTTAATTAAAACAAAATAAAATCAAACTGCCTTGATGGATAAAATAATCTCTAAAGGTTAAATTGACGAGTCAGTTTAACTGATCAGTTGAACTGACGTCCATCCAAAAATGGTCGTCAATCACCGAAGCGATTCCAGATTCCAGTGGGGATATCTAGTTGGCCTTTCGCTTTTGGAGTGACGCACAGTTTTGTGTCTGGACTGATCAGTTCAACTGACTCGATCGACAGGTCAGTTCAACTGACTTTTTTATTCATTTTAAACACAAACACTATACAGCTTTAACGGATTTTTGTCGCGGTTCAAGTTTTGTTGTATATTTTTCCAGTATTTCCAAAAAAAACAGTTTTAATCTCTATTTATTTTGTGGCCATAGACGAAGAAGATATTTTTCTTTCTCATTATTTTGTATAGACGTTTTACACCTCAGTGTACTCACAGATTCTGTATACAACCCGTAACATTAGAATTGTAAAACAAAATTGAAACCGCGACTAAAATCCGGTAGTTTTATTTCAACGTGTAGTGTTTGTGCAAATCAAAGGAATTTATATAATCACTATCTGTGACTCGCGGTTTTACCCCCTTAGTTACCGTGGTAATACGGGAATAAAATATAGCCTATAGCCTTCCTCGATAAATGGGCTATCTAACACTGAAAGAATTTTTAAAATTGGACCAGTAGTTCCTGAGATTAGCGCGTTCAATCAAACAAACTTTTCAGCTTGTTAAAATTGGTATAGATCATCATTATTAGCTCATATAATGTCCCCACCGAGGGGCTCGAGCCTACCCTGAATTAGGGTGATTAGGTCTTAGTCATCAAATTATGATTAACGGAATATTTACTATGTATATTATTTATTTCGAGTTTCCGATATTTCTTTGAGTTCATCAGTGATCATGGCGCTTGCAACAGCGTCGAAATATCGGAAACTCGAAATAAATAATATACATGGTAAATATCCCGATAATCATAATAATTTGAAGTCTTAGTCGACCACGGTGGCCAAGTGCGGGTTGGTCGAAGAATAGATGATTCAATTTGCACAGTATTTATTATTTTCTAAGCTTTTTTTAATATATTTTTTGTTTTAGAATGATAACCACAGAAGCAACAGCAGCACTAATACAGTTACTCCAGTTTTCCCTGGAGTTGATACAAAGTACATTTAACTTGAATGGAAATATATTCCCACCATCGTCTTATGTTCAGAGTAAGTAATTTTTATAAAGCTGAGGATCTACAGAAACGCCTGGAATAGATATTGAAGTTATTATCTTTATTATAGTAACAGAAGACAAAATAACAGTTTTTAGAATTTTTATCATCATCATCAATTAAAAACCACTGGACTGATTTAGATTATACGTTGTCCAGATGTTCTTTAAAATCAATAACATTAAATAAAAAAAAATAAAAACCCCCAACACAATTACTTTCAAACCCCTATAACTTTTAAACGGGTCAACCTATTTTCATCAAACATGTCTAAGAACACTCGCACGTAAGTTCACTTTAATACAAAAAAATAAATTAAAATCGGTCCATCCGTTCGAGAGCTATGATGCCACAGACAGACAGATACACATACACACACATACACACACACACAGACACGTCAAACTTATAACACCCCTCTTTTTGCGTCAGGTGTTAAAAAGGGAAAACATTAAAAGTAAACCGCCTTCCAACATCACGTATATTTATGTAAACGGCGTCCTCACATGTAGCAACTGTTTTAAAACATTCACTGCTAAAATTGGGTACCTTAGTCATGTGAGGACGCATCCAACCAGTAACCCATAACCCTATTATACAGAAGACGGTCGCCGTTGCCGAAATCGGCATGGAATACATCATCATCATCATTAGTTGAGTTGTTGACCTACGCTACGAGTAACTTCACTATCAATACATATTAAATTGTAAGTTTATATAGAAGACCAACAGCTAACAAGGTCTTCAGTAGAGCAAGAGAAGCCAATCGATTTTAGAAATTTTGCACAACACGTAAAAACCTGAAAAAAAATCATCCGTTCTTTGCTATTTTTCAAACATTGCTAAGGTCACCAACAGGCATTGGGCAAGTGTAGTAATTATGCTTATTCCTCCTCATTAAACTTATATCATTAACGAGTCAAATAAAAACCTATGATCTGTTGTAGGTTTTCAGACTTAGCAGGCATGCCACTAGACCTTGAAGTAAACTAAGTCAGAGAAGAAATAGTCTTACATTTTTATTTGTTTAAACATCTTAGACTACTTTTATGAATCCAAATATCTCCTCGCTCTGCAGACAGCAACAAATACGACTACATAGTAGTAGGCGCCGGGACCGCCGGGTGTATCGTCGCCAGCAGACTGAGCGAACAGCCGGATGTTAAAGTGCTGCTCATAGACGCAGGAGGAGACCCGCCTATTGAGTCTACTGTAAGGGGGTTTGTTAATACTAATGGTGTTAACGAAGATGGAGTGATAGGAACTGACTGAAAACTTAAGAGTTTGTTCGTTTGATTAAATGAATTCCAAAAAGTACTGGTTCGAAGTGGTGGTTTTTTTTGGTAGCATATTCATCGAACAAGGCTATATGATATCACGCTGCTGCCTAAGGGATAATTTGAATGCCGGTGTAACCGCGGGTTTCGACTATCTATATTTTAAATATTTATCGTGATCAGAGTATCTGAGTATATTTTTAGATGAGTAAGGACGAGGAAGTGTAAATTCTGATAGCCCAGATGGTGATTGGTGATGACCTGGTTAAGGACTACTTTTAATTTTAACGTCTTCAACAAAACAATTTATATGTAATTCCTAGACTGACAATTATTTATTTATTTATGTTTCAGCTTCCAGGCCTCTTCCCATTTCTCCCACACACAAAATACGACTGGAACTACAATTCAGTTAACGATAACTACACAGCTCAGAAGACAAAAAACAAAACTTTGGAGCTGACAATCGGGAAACTGCTCGGAGGGTCCAGTAGCATCCACCATTTAGTCCACATCCGAGGTCATCCAGCAGATTACGACGAATGGGCAGAAATAATCGGAGATCAATCATGGAACTACAAAAAATTGCTTCCATACCTACAAAAATCAGAACAATTAATTGACAAAAAAATTCTACTATCAGAAAACAGTGTATATTACGGCAAAACTGGGGAAATCAAGCTTTCTACAGAACCTAGTGAACTAGTTGATAAGTATTTGACTGCTTTTGCTGAAGCGGGAAACGTTATAAAGGTAGATGTTAACGGTTTAGATACTAAAGGTTATACAAACCCGGTACTGTATATAGCTGATGGTAAAAGACAAAGCAGCGCGCAGGGCTTTCTAGCAAACGTAAAGAGACGAAATTTACATATCCTTAAAAAGGCAGAAGTAACAAAAATACTCTTTGACGAGAATTACAGAGCAGTTGGAGTCAAAGTTGTTAATAATGATAAAAAATTAAGATTATATGCCAATTGTGAAGTTATAATATGTGCTGGTGCTTTAAATACTCCAAAACTACTAATGCTATCAGGTATTGGTCCTGAAAATGAATTAAACAAGTTGGGAATTAAAACGCTGGCAAATCTTCCTGTGGGAGAAAATCTTCAAGATCATCCAGGGGTTCTTTTGGTGCAACAAATGGGATTTTCTGATGCTCCTAAAATACCGCTGAATCCCAGTCAATTTCCACCATCAGTGCTAGGCTTCGCTTCGATTAAAGATACTAATAACTTCGTTCCAGATTATGAAACGCTAAATCTAATACTACAACACAACTCAACACAATTATTGGAACTTTGCATGATCTTATTCTCATTTGAAGACATTATTTGTCAACAACTATACGACGCTTCTATACATAGAGATATTTTGGTAACCTACTTAAATATACTGCATCCAGAATCGCGTGGAAAACTGCTATTGAAAAGCAGTAATTACGCGGATCCACCTTTAATTTACATGAACTACTTCAGCGAGTCTAAAGACCTCAATTTAACAGCAAAAGCTATCATAGATTTCTTACAAGTTCAAAAATCAAACTTATTTCAATCAGTTAAAGCTGATATTGTTAAATTAGACTTTCCTGAGTGCGAGAATTTGAATAATTTTGATTACTGGAAATGCTATGCTTTAAGTTTAGTAAGCCCACAATGGCATTTTTGTGGCACCTGCGCCATGGGAGCAGTAGTTGATACAAGTTTAAGAGTATATGGTTTTAAAGGCTTAAGAGTAGCAGACGCTAGTGTAATGCCAGTTATAACAAGTGGTAATATAAACTCCCCTGTAATGGCTATTGCGGAGAAAGCAGCGGATATGATAAGGAAACAGAGATTTACATGAATCTTTAGAATTTGAAATTATAGTTTACTAGCTGCTTTGCGGTTTTACCTGCATCTTATCCCGTGGGAATTTTGGGATAAAAAGTATCTTATGCGTTATTCCTAGGCATGAAGATCATCTGTACCAAATTTCATCAAAATCCATTCAGTAGTTTTTGCGTGAAAGAGGAACAAACATTCGGCTTTATAATATTAGTAGGATTTTAAGACAGGTATTATAATTTTTGCTCTGGAATTGAATCTATGTAGTTTACTGTGTAAATATTTTTCCATCTCTACATTATATTTTTTAATATAATTACTTATAGATATTTTTTTATTAGGTTAGTACATAGATGATTTTTAAATCACATTATTAAATAAAATAGGATTTTGTAACTGTTACTGTGTTGTTTAAATAAATGTTATTTAAAAAAAGTTATTTTATTAAATAATATCCTTAGCTTTTAATCCAAAGTTTTATAATAAGATTGTTTTAACCCATTTTGATTTTATTTAATTTAAGTATCACGATATTCCCACAAGTTATCAATTCATAATATTATAATATAAATAAACAATAGATTAATTAATCATTATACAATTTGTTATTTTAAATTTTTGGATTAAATAAAATTGTAATTCCAAAATACTAAATGATATTATTTTTTTGTATGGTCTGGTTAAAAATCATAGAAAAGGCTGGACCAATTTTGACGATTTTTTATTGCAGTGGGTTATTAGACATTTGTTTACCAAAATTCTCAGAGGAATTTCAAGTATCCCTGGTTCTATTGATATTTAGATTTATGATGAAAATATTTCAATAAGTAAGTATAGCACGATTAGTATATGATTAACAGACAAATCTTTATGCTATAGAAGTATCCCAAAAGGATATTATTATATCCTTTTTTGTGCCCCTAACTTGAAAATGTTTGCATGTCTCACATTATACTGAAATACTACAATCGATATAAAAAGTCATTCAATATCTCATAAATATTTACGTTATTAAATAAGTCGTAAAAACATCCATCTTAGTAAAATTTCTATTTTTACGATCCCTTTTATAAGATTGCCAACGAAAATGTAATGACTCTTGGCGGAATCAAAGGCCGTGGACCAATTAAAAAATAAATTACACCGCCTTTGAAAATGTTAAGAGCAAAAAACTTGAGTGAAATATTGCTCATATGTATTTGTCAGGAGAATTTTTATTTTATAATACTCGTATACCTTAAAACTTGTAAATGGGTTTTAAACTAGTTCTGTAATTTAATTTAAAATGGATTTTGTAAAGAGATATGGTTTTTTGAGCGATGTATGTTTTTTTTATAAATGTATGTCTCGGTCTGGGTGTGTGTGAATGAGTGTGTGCGTAGTTTCTGATACCCTAGATACAAGTTACGAACTTAGTTCGTGGTCAGTCACTTTAATGAGATGATGGAGTGAATGGTGTTATGTTACGAAATATTGTTGCGTTTGGGATCACCAACACGCTTTGGGCAAGCATGGTGTTTAAGCCTATTCCTCCTCACTATACTAATGTCATCAGTAAAAGAGGCTTTTGCCCGCAGTGGTAACTACCAGAGCAACATCATTTTACTTTTTTTCTAAAATAAAGGGCTCTAAAAAAATTATTCATAAGTAGTACCTAGCTGAAAAGCAGCGCAAATATAAAAATGTCGATTTTTTTTCGCAAAAATGTTTAAGCAAATTAAAAAAATTGAAAATTATACAGGTAAAACAACGGCATATAGTTACTAAGATAAAAACAAATAAACAAGTACCCTTTTCAAGCTAAAAAGTTTAACATATTTAGTTTTAGACGCAAAAAAATCCAATTTCGCTTCAAGATTCTATGTAATGCAGAATTCATTTAAAATCTCGTGTCACAAATATTGTGTGAACGTGGTTAGTCTGAATATTTTATACCACATTCCATTTATTTAAGAAAAAATATATGTTCAAAATAAATTGGCTTTAAATATTTAAATGCTGTTATATTTTTTAGTTATTAACCCCCGACGCAAAAAGAGGGGTGTTATAAGTTTGACGTGTCTGTGTGTGTGTGTATATGTGTGTGTATCTGTCTGTCTGTGGCATCATAGCTCCCGAACGGGTGAACCGATTTCAATTTAGTTTTTTTTTTGTATTAAAGGGGACTTACGTGTGAGTGTTCTTAGACATGTTTGATGAAAATCGGTTGACCCGTTTAAAAGTTATGGGGGTTTGAAAGTAATTGTGTTGGGGGTTTTTAAAATTTTTAATTAATAAAAGCACCTTGACTTTTCATAAAATAAATCTATGTTTTATATCAGTCTCTACAGAACTTTTATTGTGGACTATTTGCGGTTATTTCTGCGGTTTTACTTTTTAAGCAGATACCTACATCATAATATTTCGTCGTCATAGTCCGTTCAGTAACTTGCTCTATTTTGATTGATCAGTCAGTCAGCATCGTTGTTAAACCCGCACGAAGCCGGGGTGGGCCGTTAGTCTATGCTAAGATTATAAAGAGGAAAGATTTGATTGTTTGTTTGTTATTTACCCTTTACTCCACCATATTATCATTGAGGAACAGCATGGTTTTGTACAAAAAAGATCCACGTCAACTAACTTACTAATTTATACTTCTTATCTCTTTGAATCATTAGATCGCCAAAAAGAAACTGATAGTGTGTATACGGACTTCCAAAAGGCCTTCGACAGGGTGGATCATAGGTTGCTTTTGGACAAGTTGGCTTTCAACGGCATTCGTGGGAATCTCTGGCGTTGGTTTAAATCCTACATTTCCAATCGCACCCAGAAGGTAGTTTTAAAAGGTCATGAGTCTGATTTCGTATTGGTAACCTCCGGAGTCCCCCAAGGCTCAATACTCGGGCCCCTGCTGTTTGTCCTCTTCATTAATGACGTTAAAACATGTTTTAAATACTCTAAATTTCTACTATATGCGGATGACCTAAAAATATATCACAATATCAATAATAATAATGATTTTCTTAACTTTCAATCAGATCTCGATCGGTTTTCGGATTATTGTTCAATAAACAATTTGAATCTCAGCATCAAAAAATGTAAATCCATTACATTCTCAAAAAAAAATAATACGTCAAATCGTTTGTACTCCTTATGTGGAGTCATATTGAACAAGGTCGACTCGATTAAAGACCTAGGTATAGTACTCGACAGTAAATTACATCTGGATTTACATGTTGAAAGTATCATAAATAAGTCGTTTAAGATGTATGGTTTCGTTATGCGCTCATGTACTAACTTCACAAGATCAAATACTTTTATCCATCTTTACAAGTCTCTCATACGTACACAACTCGAGCATGCTGTTATTATCTGGAATCCCCTTTATGACAAATATGTTAAATCAATTGAACTTGTTCAAAAAAAATTCTTACGTTGTTTACACTATAAATGCCACAGACAGCGACTGTCCTATAAAGATCTGCTAGAAAAATATAATTTATTAAAACTCGTTCATAGACGCATACAATTAGAATCAATAATGTTATATGATATTTGTAATAATCGATTTGATTGTACTCAGATTGTAAACAAGCTTTGCTACAAGGTACCTACTAGAACACACTGTCGAAGTCCCTGCCAGTTATTTGCCACCACTTTCTGTAAAACCAATGCTGGCAAACGATCACCTCTGTACAGAATTACCACAATTATAATGTACATTTTAACACAATAGATATTTTCTCAACTCGTTTTAGTATTTTCAAGTCACAAATAATTAATATTATTAAGGATTCTTAAGCTGTATGGCCTTTATACTGATTTATGTAAATTTCTTTATGCACTCGTATATTGTTTCCCTTTGTCTGTATGTAACTTTCATGTAACTTTTATATAAAAACTAACTTTGTGGTTGACGGTGCTGGTGGTACAATTAATAAGTCGTGTATAAGCAAAATAGTTTTAATAAACATTATTGTACTGCTGTTTGTTAACCTAAATAAATTAAAAAAAAAAAAAGTTTGTGACGAATAGGCTCCGAAACTACTGAACCGATTAAAAAAAAAAACTTTCACTAATGAAAGTTAATTTATCAGTGCGTGACATAGGCTATATTTTATCCCCGTATTCCCACAGGAACGAGAACTATGCGAGTGAAACCGCCAGGCACAGCAAGTGAACTACAACTTTGACTTTTATTAAGCGCTGAAAAGTTCAATTTGCGTCGAAACACTGAAATATTTCCAGTTTCAGGAATTATAAATATTTCATGACCAAAGTATCGGTATCTTCGGGGAACTAAAGCCCTTACTCAGAAATGCCAATATGTCAATTCAAAGTAAGTTTTGTTTGAATTTCTTCATCAATTCTTGTGATTGAGTTACAAAAAATCTGTTTGAATGTTAGCTTTGTCAGGAGGTATAAACGTATCCTATAACATAACATAACATAATCATTCCCTCCATCATCTCATTACAGTAACTGACCCTAACTAAGTTCGTAACTTGTATCTAGGGTATCAGAAACTACGCACACACTAATTTACACACACACCCAGACCGAGACAAACATTTGTGGTTCACACAACTATTCACCCCGCGCGGGAATCAAACCCGTAACCTTACGGATGGCAGTCCGGCATATATCCTTGTCTGTAATTCTGTCAATATGTGGGCTAAATGATGAGTTGTATACTGAAACTGTTTGCAATATTTTTGTCCAAGTAGTAGATGATCGAACTATTAGTCGGACATATTGGAATAAGCCGTTAAAATTTAATCTCGTTTTTGAAAAAGAATGAATTTAAAGTTTGATTTTCTGAAGTTTAAGATGATTTACAGAATCCATAGTCAAAAGAAAACACACACTGAGGTAAGACTTTTCTTCTGTAGTCTTCATCTTTTCCAAACCTTTATCCCATGTCTATTTGGGGTCGGTTTTCAGTCTAACCAGATTTGGCGGAATGTCAGTATTTTACGTGAAGCGACTGCCATCAGACCTTCACAACCCAGAGGGCTATACGACATTTTTTGGTTAAACAAATGTTAGAATTTTTAAGCTCTAACTACCCGGAACGACTGTCGAAGATGTTAGTATGGCAGTCGGGACCGACGGCTTTACGTGCCCTCCGAAGCAAGGAAATGCTCATGAAATTAAAAGTCGTTTTCAATAACGACCCATCACAGTCATGACGGTACCAGACGTTGCTTAACCACACTGATTACAAGTGATCCGCGGGTAGCACTGGGCCATGAGCGCTTCTTCTTCTATAATCTTAGACAGTAGGAAAAAAATAATAAAATGTTTGGCAGATGAAGCTATTAAGACCATTCTATTTCGAGTCCATAGAACGTGCTGTGATGTTTTTTAGTTAGACTTAACTGCCCTAAGGCCGGGACTCCACCAAAGCGGAGATGTGTGCGGTGTGCTGCTTTTAAACAACCAATAGGATAGCGTTATTGAGACATCATCATGATCACATCTGCCAATAGGACAATTCTATTGGTTGTTTAAAAGCACACACATCTCCGCATTGGTGGAGTCTCGGCCTAAAGGTGGCCATTGTCGTGTCAGTTGAACTGATCAGTCCAGACAAAACTGCGGCGTCACTCCAAAAGTTTTAGGCCAAATAGATTTCCCTTCTGGAATCTGGAATCGCTCCGGTGATTGACTACCATTTATGGATGGACGCCAGTTCGACTGATCAGTTAAACGAACTCGTCAATCCATCTTAAGATTTACAAAAAAACGGTCAAACGTCTGTTGGTTTATTAACTCTGGTCAACTAATTCCATTATCGGTAATTAAAACGTATACCAAGGCGATATTTAATTTAATTTCTGCGCCTGAGCGGTCCCCGTAAGTGATTGCGCACCGCACTACAAAGGCATTAAATTTTCATATCCAATCACTCACCTTCAGGGGGGATAAGGTGAAAGAGGTAGCGAGTCTGATGGCTTCTGTCCTAAAACGTGGACTAACATTCAGTAGACGCACTAAAATGACTTGAAATGACAGAATAGCGTTCATGAGCAGAATCAAACTTACGGGTACTTAGAGCCCAAAAATATCGCAGTACGCACAAACAACGTAAATTAGAAAGGTTATTGGGAAAAACTGTTAACATACAACAATAAAAAAATACATGCGTAAATACTTACCTACTTTATTTTATTACAAGCTGATTGTGTAAGTAATTTTATTTGTTGTAAAAAGTGGAAGACGATGCTTAGGACAAAAACCAGTGAAGGAAGACTGGTATCAAAAAAGAATTATTCATTTTATTTTAACAAACCCGTTTTTTTGATACCTACTTACCTATATCATTTGGGTAGGTGCATACAATCCCAGTCCGCCATGTTAAACAGTCCGCCATATTAGATTTGAAATGGCGCCACAACTCAGGAAATGCTTATAGCTGAATTTCTGCCACAATCAGAACCAACTTAGAACCGATTAGAAAAACATCTCAATTAGACATAGTTTCACCATGCGAACGTCGAGGCTATCCAGGTCCTTGACAACACGGACATAATAAGACGCTTAAAAAGGGCATAACCCTTTGAATTAGTGTAGTGATAGTGAATAGTGTTAAAGTGCAGTGTATGTACTATGGTAAAGAACACATGAACAGAGTGTCTTCGCCTTAACAAAAACAATAAGAAATAGTGCTGATGGACACATTCTTAACACAAACATTTTATTAGTTTAGTTTAAGTTACATTAAAATTACTTAATAGCCTCATTATGGCTAGATCGTAATTTATTGAAGTACTCAAGGTGGTGCATCAAGGACATAAAAAAAAATTAGACAGAACAAAGTTTTTGAAGATGAATTCCTGTATATTGGAGGTACGGAAGAAGCAGACCTCCTATACTTTGTACCACACACCACCATGATGGATATCGGAGTCAGTCTATTGGCCCACCAGTCTGTTTAACTGACCCACAGCTCAAAAGGAATTTTTAAACTACCATAATTTATTAACGAACTTCTCTAAATTAAATCATTATGAATTCTCTTGGAAACATAATAGGATTGTTAAGTTTCATATTTTGTATTAATGGAGTGGTTTAATTGTTAATTAATATCTAGGTTTAAGTTTGATGAATATAGATATTATCTTTATCAGGGAGAGAGGCTTTTGGTCTGCTGTAACGTACAGGTCAATACTTTAGTGTTCCTATTTTATATTTTAACCCCCGACGCAAAAAGAGGGGTGTTATAAGTTTGACGAGTCTGTGAGTGTGTGTGTGTGTGTGTGTGTGTGTGTGTGTATCTGCCTGTCTGTGGCATCATAGCTCACGAACGGATGAACCGATTTAAATTTAGTTTTTTTTTGTGTTTAAGGGGACTTACGTGCGAGTGTTCTTAGAAACGTTTAATGAAAATCGGTTGACCCGTTTAAAAGTAATGGGGGTTTGAAAGTAATAGTGTTGGGGGTTTTTTAAATTTTTAATTTATAAATTAAGAAATATCTAAGTACATTATATAAATGTTTTAATAACTATTTTATGAATATTTTCAAATGCAAACACAAAATTAAGATGCCATCGTTTAGGGTGTTATCACACTTAGCAATTACGTTACAGCAACAAGAATAACTTACAATTAAGGAATAATGATTAAATTTTTTCAACCTAGTTAAAGAAATTACTTTTCAACAAAAAAATAGATTTACAACTTTTTACGAATCGAAGACACGACCTTGCTCTTCCAAACCATTTACGTATATCAAAATAAAAACACATTTTTGTTTTTCAAATTAAAATTACAGGTAACAAAAAAATTAACAAACTCTGAATCCAACTTAAAATATCGTTTCGAAAACTTTATAATAATACTAGCTGCGCCCCGCGGCTTCACACGCGTAGTTCCCGTTCCCGTGGGAATTTCGGGATGAAAAATTGATGTTGGCCGATTCTCAGACCTACTGAATATGCACAAAAAAATTCATCAAAATCGGTCAAGCCGTTTTGGAGGAGTATGGCAACGAAAACTGTGACACGAGAATTTTATATATGTATTAGAAGATGTTTTTCTTCATTTTAATTGCCACCCTAACCAACAAAATTGCCTCATGTACGCCTACCTTAACATTAATACAAACTAAACATACTCTACCTAACTAGGCAGGTACCTCAAACATTACGTAATTTAATCAATGTCTAATGCATTATGCATATACTGGAGTTTATTTAATATACTAGGCACATGGGTGTATGATTCTTGAAGCTAGAGGAGTTGAGTTTGATGCTCGATTAGATCAAGATTTTAAGTATGTAGGTATTTTGGGATGAAAAGTTGTCATAAAAGGCGTTTCTATGACGCTAAAGGACTTGAGTTCGATACCCGATTGGATCAAATTTTTTTTGAGCAAATGTGAATTTTTGAATTAGGTATAGGTAAGTTGTTTTAAGGAAGATTAGTGCTAAATAAATACTTATATTCGATAATAAATTTTCATGCACACACATGTTAACCTTCAACGGGAATCGAAGCTATAACCTTCAGTCAGGTACTACCAACTACACCCCTTGCACCATACATTCAATATTTTCAGCAAAAGAAATCAATAAGTACTCGTACAGTCTATCAGAGCACATTTTAAAGATTGATGAAATATAAAACCTTTGTCCATATTGCTACAATCCGTGCTTCGGAGAGCACATAAATCCGCGGTCCCTAACTTGTCGTACTAACATCATCGATAGTCGTTACGGGTAGTTAGAGAACTCAAAAGTCTAACATTTGGTTTAACCAAAAAAATGTCGTATAGCCCTCTGGGTTGTGAAGGTCTGATGGCAGTCGCTTCACGTAAAATACTGATATTCCGCCAAATCTGGGTAAACTGAAAACCCACCCCAAATAGACATGGGATAAAGGTTCGGAAAAGAGTCCATCTAATATATAAAATTCTTGTGTCACAGTTTTCGTTGCCATACTCCTCCGAAACGGCTTGACCGATTCTCATGAAATTTTGTGAGCATAATCAGTAGGTCTGAGAATCGGCCAACATCTATTTTTCATCCCGAAATACCTACGGGAACGGGAACGGGAACTATTCGTGTGAAACCGCGGGGCGCAGCTAGTATTGCTATAAAAAAACGATTAAAAACCAATAAAATAAATTATCCATTACCAATAGAAAACCGCAGTAAAACCAAAAACAAAACCGCTGTAAACTAATTTAAGTATAACCCACTTAATCGTTAGTTTTGGGCCAAAGGCATTCCTTCAGGGGGTTGAAACCACCCCTAAGACGTATTAGAGACATTCCACGGGGGGAGGCTGTGAGCCTACTTTCCGTAGCTTTAATGGGCTAAATATCTTGAGCTCAGATAATTCGGATATGTAGGGGTGGCAGAAAAAGTTGTATATATTTTTTGGATTTTATGTTTTAGTAGGTTGCTTAAAGATAAGATTTTTAACTCTTTAAAAACGTAACGTTTTTAATAGTTGAGAGATTGAATGAGTAGAAAACAATTAAATTGGAGTTTGTTTGATTTTGTATTCTTACATAATATTTAAAAGATCTGTTAAGTACTTACTAAACATAATTAATTTAAGATGATATACGATTTAGAATTTTAAATGAGACATTTAGATGTTTAGAAAAAAGGGGGTTAAATTATAATGAAGGTTATTTAAAGTTATATCAAAACAATATTTTGACAAATATAAAGCAAAAATATGACCCTTTTAACCCCCGACGCAAAAAGAGGGGTGTTATAAGTTTGACGTGTCTGTGTGTGTGTGTATCTGTCTGTCTGTGGCATCATAGCTCCCGAACGGATGAACCGATTGCAATTTAGGTTTTTTGTATTTAAGGGGACTTACGTGCGAGTGTTCTTAGACATGTTAAATGAAAATCGGTTGACCCGTTTGCGTATTGACCCGTAGCCGAGGATAGTAATCACCAATACACGCGCGTACCATACAACGTTTTTCAACACACTTGCGAAGAAATTCATAATAAAATATCATTTTTCACTAATAAATAAACAGTTTTTCTATTCGCGCGCATCCAACACAACAATGGTTATGGCCAAAGTCTAAAAGAATATACTTATTGAAAAAAATCGAATGAATGAATTAATGGAATCGACCATAGACCTACCAAAAGTAAGGCAACATAGTTGAATTTTGTTTTTAAAATGTATGGACACAATTTTTTTGGTATCAATACTTTTTTGAAAGCAAAGCAATTTAAAAAAACAATCTATAACTCACTAGTGAATAACATACAATACAGTGTCCAGTGAAAAAGGAATACGCGTCATCACCACTCTTTTCGAATACATGTTGGTGTATTACGGTATTACGTTATAGGCAAAATTTTAAATGAACGTAGCAAGAAAAATATTAAAAAGAATTTGTCCTAATTGCCTTATTTCTCTGCTATCCGTACTAAGTGTAAAGTATTAGTAGAAGATTGTGCTCAGTGGCGCCCTCTCGGAGTATCGATACAATCGGCCCGCACTAACTATTAGGTAAGCAATGAACGTTCTTGCACCATTACACATACTGATTACAACTCATTATGGGCGATACCTTGGTCACAGGTTACTAAATAGTTTCTAAGTGCAACGCTTTTACGAGATTGGTGTTAAGCTACGTGCAGGTATGGAGGTGGAGGATGGGTGAACATTTTTTTTTAATCGCCAAAATAGGATTTTATTGATGTTAAGCTACGCGGTGTGCTGGTTTTGGGATGGGTGAACATTTTTTATGCAATTGACCCTTGGGTGTTAGTTATACTTCTTCTTAGCGAGTCGACTCATATTTTTGAGGACCAAAACTCGGCCACCGATATGGCACTATCAGTGGCCTTGTAAAGGTCCTCACGTGTGCACGTGTAGGGGCACGCACGGCGAGTTAGAAGATGGGCCATTGTTTGGGGAGAAATGCCACATAGACATGCACTATCAGAGCTGTAGCCCCACCTGTGCATGTTCTCCTTGCTTCGGCCTACTTGAGTCCGCAGTCTATTTAAGGATTTCCAAGTTGCCCAAGGTAGATCATGTCCAGGGGGGAGTTGCTCCGATTGTTCAATAAACGAGTCTAATAGTTAGTTATACTTAGTCCATAGTAACCTTCCGCTCAAGAAACAGATTTACAGATTAGATAGCCTAATGCAAAAATAATTTCTAAAATCTCTTCTAACATGATTAGATCCAAAGATTAACATGTTCAAATCAACACACTTATATTTATAATGTCAGTATAAACTTTCATATTGAATTATATGAAAAGTAGGATAAATATTCAAATAGAATAAATAAAGCGTAATTCTTTAAAATAAAAATAAAATATTTCTCTTTTTAAACGTTGTAACAACTTGTTAGATGTATATTCGTTTTCATAAAAACTGTATTCTGCGTATCGGTGTAGCAAATCTATTTAATAGTGATGTGCTGCAAACAACATTTATCGATAAATGAAAATGGTAATAATTCAGATTATTTTTAGGGTTCCGTACCTCAAAACGAAAAAACGGAACCCTTATAGGATCACTTTGTTGTCCGTCTGTCCGTCCGTCTGTCAAGACCCTTTTTCTCAGGAATGCGTGGAGGTATGAAGCTGAAATTTATATCAATTACTCAGGTCTACTGTCCCTTGAAGCTGTGAAAAAATCAAACTTCTAAGCCAACGCAATCAAAAGATACAGCCGTTTATGCCGCAAATTTTCGACACTTGCAAGGGAATCAAAACCTACAGGGTGCTTCCCGTGAACTCAGAATCTTGAAATTTGGTACGAAGCAACGTCTTATAGCATAGATAAAGGAAAAATTACGAAAACCATAAATTTTTAGTTACATCACATAATATATTTTTTTTTAATAATTTTAACCTTACTACCCATTTCCTCATAAACGCGTAGAGGTATTAAATTGAAATTCATACCAAATACTCAGGTCTATAATACCTTTAAGCTGTAACAAAATCAAACTTCTATGTCAACGCAATCAAAAGAAACAGCAATTTAAGCTGCATATTTTGAAACTCGCAAGTACTCGCAAGGGAATCAAAACCTAAAGGGTACTTCCAGTCGACCTAGAATCTTGAAATTTGGCATGAAGCAACGTTTTATAGCACACATAAAGGAAAAATTCCGAAAACCTTAAATTTTTAGTTACATTACAAAATATATATTTTTTAATAAATATAAACTTATTACTTTTTTCCTCATTAACGCGTAGAGCTATCAAGTTGAAATTCATATCAAATACTTAGATCTAATTGCCTTTAACCCGTGAAAAAAAAAATCTAAGTCAACGCAAAAACGCAAAACGCAAAAGTACAACCTTGCAGGTTTGTACGGAACCCTCGGTGCGCGAGTCCGACTCGCACTTGGCCGGTTTTTTATAGGTTTTTTTTGAGGATTAATAAAATATTATATTACTTTAACTTTGATAGTGTTTTGTACACTTCGAACCGTTTGAAAATTATTACGAAATTTAAAATAAAAATATCTGCCGTGATAATTCTCTGAAATCAAATACAAGATTCAATTTTTGTGATAGTTGAAAGTCCGATATCGATCCGATAAATCAAATCATTCCTCTTTAAAAAAGTACAGAAGTATAGGTTGTTGTCGCCACCGTGTTTAACATATAAAAGAACAAAGAAAAATTTATAAAACCCCCAACACAATTACCTTCAAACCCCCATAACTTTTAAACGGGTCAACCGATTTTCATCAAACATGTCTAAGAACACTCGCACGTAAGTCCCCTTTAATACAAAAAAAAAACTAAATTAAAATCGGTTCCTCCGTTCGGGAGCTATGATGCCACAGACAGACAGACACACACACACACACACACACACACACACACAGACACGTCAAACTTATAACACCCCTCTTTTTGCGTCGGGGGTTAAAAATAAAACATTTTCAATTATTTATACAGAAAGTGATAAATGCCTACAAAAATAAATTAAAATCGATAAACCCGCACCTTAAGAGCCATCACTATTTCCATAAACCATCACTCCCAGCAATTTCATTTAATTATTTTCCCACACTATCCGATATTATACAGGTCTAAACAAAACTATCGATAAACCCAACTCCATCGACTAAGGCACATCACTAAATTAAAACGTGGTATACAAAAAGTAGCGTGCAATTTAAATCCAATTAGTAAAATGGAATTTTACCGTGCGAAATTCTTTACGTGCATGAGTTACTCCCATTTCCACGTGCGATGTGCGCAATGCGATTCTAAAACTATATTACTACTTAAAGTATTCAATGATTAATATAATAATTGCAATACATATTTCGAAAAATATATTCAAAGTTTTACCTCAACTGGTTTTTTTTATAACATAACATTCATTCACTCCATCATCTCATTATAGCAACTGACCCCTAACTACTCGAAACTTGTATCTAGGGTATCAGAAACTACGCACACACTCATTCACACACCCAGACCGAGACAAACATTTGTGGTTCACACAAATATTCACCCCGCACGGAAATCGAACGCGCAACCTTACGGATGATTGATGATGATTTGAACCCATATTTTTCCACCCATATTCCAATTCTTAGTTCTAGTTTATCTCTGTACCAAATTTTGTTAAAATCGGTTCAGCGGTTTAGTTGTGACAGCGTAACACATTCAGAGTTATTTTCGCATTAGTTATATCTCTATAATATTTAGTCTAAACTAATATTATAAAGAGGAAAGATTTGATTGTTCGTTTGTATGTTTGTTTGTAACGAATAGGTTCGAAACTACTGGTCCGATTTCAAAAAATCTTTCACTATTGGAAAGCCACATTATCCCGGAATGTCATAGGCTATATTATATTTACGCGGGTGAAACCGCGGGGCGCTGGTAGTATAAAATAAAGTCGCTGCCCGCTGTCTGTCCCTATGTATGCTTAAATCTTTGCAACGGATTTTAATGTGTGTTTTTAAATAGACAGAGTAATTTAAGAGGAAGGTTTTTAGCACGATTTTATCCTCGCATTTCTACGGGATCCCGGGATCTACGGGGATAAAACCGTGGGATGCTGCTAGTTAAATATAAGACTTAATATTATATCCTTAAGTATTCAAACTGTTCTGCACCATCGTATCTGCGACTGCCTCATACACGATCTTAGTCTTATTGATAACTAGCTGTGCCCCGCGGTTTCACCCGCGTAGTTCCCGATCCCGTGAGAATTTCGGGATAAAACATAGCCTATGTCTTTCCCCGGACCATAAGCTACCCCTGTAACAATTTCAAGTCAATCGGTTCAGTAGTTTAGCCGTGAAAAGGTAACAGACAGAGTTACTTTCGCATTTATAATATTAGTAAGGATTATTTTTCATGTAAATGTACCCACAAATAATCAATCTTATATATGCTAACTAATGTAATGAGCTTAACCCTGCATCTACATGTAACTAAAATAGTGTATTACTGTACGTGTACATTGTATATTTACGAAATAAATAAATTATTATAAAAAAATATTATAATAGTTATTAATATTAGTAGGGATAAATTAAATGTAAGTATTATTTGTAATCACAAAAAACTTTCATCCACATTCTTATATTACCCATTTTTTACACAAAAGGATTTTCACTAAATAAGTTTCCTCATAACTCGAGATTCACTTCAATATATTTGGCGAATTGATTTATTTATTGTAAGGTTAGGTCGGATACTGATTTATTTGATAACGAAATAAGGAGTAGCCAGAAATATAAGAAGAAATGAGAAGCAGAAATATATGTGATAGAGCAAATAAAGTATGAGTACTTACTTTAAAGTTTTAAAGAAGTAAATTGGAAATATTGTTCTGTAAGATGGGGGATCTTACAGAACAATATGCAGACCAAATACCTCTCTCTTATTGATTTATGTAATACATTGAGAAGGGAAAGTTAGTGATTTATTTATTAAAAAAAAAACAACGGTATAATACTCGAAATGGTACTGTCAGAGTCTTTAAACTTAAAATTAATTAGTACATCCAAGTAGTATGACCCTAACCTGCTATGCTAAAGGTTCATTTAATGTTATTGAAGTATATAATAAATAAATTGATCTATAAATTGAACCTAGGACCTCTGAATTGATAAGTAATCTAAAATTAAAAGATATCTCTGAATTGTTTGTCTCGGTCTGGGTGTGTGTGTGTGAATGAGTGTGTCCGTAGTTTCTGATACCCTAGATACATGTTACGAACTTAGTTAGGGGTCAGTTACTGTAATGAGATGATGTAGTGAATGATTATGTTATGTTATGTTATGTTAATTAGTGCACACCCATCTTCACTGACGAAACATTTTTTTTTATTTGTGTTCTTATCTGCGATCAGTCATAAACTATAAGCAGATTTATTGTTTCTGTCATGTCATTTTCAAGGAGCTCCTCATCAGGAGACGCCTCCTCCTTCACCAACTGTCACCGATCTTTTGTATATCGCGGCGTTTCAGTCGTTTCGTGTAGCTAATATTTACAAACGCGGTAGCTAGTTCGTTTGGATGATTTTCCAGGCGTGTTTTGTATTTGGTCCCTATTGAGGTCCATAAGCTTACACCTGCCGCTATAAGCTGGATTCATAACCTGGACATTCAAATCTGATCCTCGCAGGATTAATGCCATACGCAATGATGATGGTGCCTATTAATTTTAGCTTCTCCTTAACAGTTCTTATGTTAAGAGTTTCGTGGATCTCCGTGTTGGTGATGAACCATGGTGCGTTAGAAATCGTTCTCAGCATACCGTTATGCAGCCTCTGAATTATGTTAATGTTGGAGTCGCAAGTACTGACGAAACATGTTACAGAAACTACCAAAATCCTATCCCAAATACAAAAATCCAGTCAACTTACTCCTAAAAACCTAACACACATCTTCCATTTATAACAGTAGAAACGCGGCCATTTTTAAAGTTTCCGTTAAACCCCGAAAGCGGAGGGTAGTGGTAAAACAGTGGATAATATGAGGGGCGAGACAAACTGAGCAAATGAGAATTTCATGATATGTCCAAACTAGGTAGCGACAATGTATGGAGGAGGACTTTCTGTAACATTGAAAAAATCTGTTATGATATCGCAATCAAGATGTGAACGAAGTGGGACTGCATAAGAAAGGGTAATGGGTTCGATTTCAGTACGAGGTAAAGCCCCGTATTCATAGTAAACATTTGTTTAGCAACAAAGTTGAATCAACGTGTTGCGGAGTTGCTGTCAAGATGTTGCTGGCAACACTGCGTGTTGCAGAGAAGATAGCGTCATGTTGACAAGCTCTCGCCCGACAAGCGTAAACATCAGTTTAGCGGCGAATACGGGGCTTAATGATAAAATAATGCAACTAATAGAATTATTTCAATCAAAACAACACTACCTCCTCGGGCAACATTTTAACGCAGACTGGCGTGTGGACAACCTGTATTGATTTAAACATAGTTGCTAGCAACATTCTCGCCGCTCACCAACAATGTTGATCAACTGTTCCTAAACAAATGTTTACCATGAATACGGGGCTTAATTGTGACTGTGGTGCTCCAAAGCAGGATATGTCCCACTTACTGTCGTGCCCGCTGTGCCCTTACGCTTGCACACGAGAAGACCTGATGAAGGCAACTAGCACTGGTGTAGGCGGAGCTGGATTTTGGTTTGGGAAAATTTAGATTATTTTTGGCTATTGACACGGAAGAAGAAGAAGCACGAGGTAAATATTTATGAGAGCAGAAGTGGGTGGAGTTTCATAGGTTAATGAAATGACAGAATAGCAGATGCCATCTACTGCGATTTTTAAGTGAGAGATTTTCTATAAAAATAAATTTTCAACAGACCATTTGCTACAGACATTTTTTTATTTTTATTTATCATTCACTCCATCATCTCATTGTAGTAACTGACCCCTAACTAAGCTTGGAGCTTGTATCTAGGGTATCAGAAACTACGCACACACTCATTCACACACACACCCAGACCGAGACAAACATTTGTGGTTCACACAAATATTCACCCCGCACGGGAATCGAACCCGCAACCTTACGGATGGCAGTCCGGCATGGTGACCACTCTGCCATCGAGGTCGTCAGTTAAACATTAATTTATAGTTAAACATCGAATTGCAATGATTTTTATGGCTAAGCAACGTAGTGCATGGCATAACAGTGATGGTTCACCAATAGCGAAGTGGCTTGTAAGTTTATGAGCATTTCCATGCTTTGAAAGGCACGTTGAGTCAATCCTGGTTGTCGTTCTAATAACTCGTTACAGGTAATATCAAAAACTTCTTATTTATTGTGGAGGCCTAATTAGAGTCGTCGCGTAAAATACTGTCATTTTTGATCTCCAGATTTGTAAAAAAAAGAATGATTGTACTCGAGACCAAAGCTTGAATTTATTATACCTTGCCGGGCTAGCATGACTTCGAAAATGCGATATGTCAAAATACAATAAATATAGCCGCCATATTTAATTTTACCATATCGTAGCACGCGATACTTCATTTGGTCATGCTCGCGAAATCGATATTATATCGTGGTGTCGATATATTTTATCACGTACAGTCATGGTAGGGCCGAAAGAAGAATAATTTATTCCTTAAAAGTAGTTTTTATCAAAAGTCCATCTCCACACTAACCGCTGTATATTTTAGCTGCGACCGCAAGAAAGCATTATTAAAACATTACATTGCGAAGAAAAATGTATTTTTGAGTAGTCTCTGCCTTGTTTACATGTCGGCTAACAACGCTGATAAATTAACACGGAAATGTACCAAAATACTGGGTTTTTAGTATTTAAAAACTAGTGGTTTGTTTTGCTGGTGAATTAATATTTCTGTGGACTTATTCTTTTTTAAGCTGAAACTACTACTTAATTAGAGAATTGCTGTACTTGCTAGTTTTTGCTTGTGAATTAATATTTTTGTGATAATGTTTTTGTACCATTTAAGTTAATAGATTCAGTAGTTTAGCCGTGAAAAGATAACAGATTGACAGAGTTACTTTCACATTTATAATATTAGTAAGGATTTAGGTTCAGATATCAACACGAATAAAGCTAAGTGTTTGTTTGTTTGGTTGAACGTGCTAATCTCAGGAACTACTGCCCCCTTAGCATGACTGTGCGTGATAAAATATATCAACACCACGAAATAATATCGATTTCGCGAGCATGACCAAATGAATTATGGCGTGCTACGATATGATAAAATTAAATATATTTATTATATTTTGACAGTTGGATGTCGATGAATAGCTATATCGCTTTCGCGAGCATGACCAAATGTGATAAAAATAATCACGTGGTAAAATTAAATATGGCGGGTATTTTCATTATATTTTGACAGTTGGATGTCGATAAATCGCTTTATCTATCGCGTTTTCGAAGTCATGCTAGCCCGGCTGGTCCGATTTGAAAAATTCTGTGTTAGTTAGCCCATTTATCGAGAAAGGCTATAAACAACCCCTATGGGCTATAATAACATCATAACATAACATCATGCTACAATCAATACGAGTGGAACTAAAACCGCGGGGGCAAAATAAGTTATTTAATAAAACCAAATTTCAAAGAAATTGAATAAAACTAATTCAATTCACAACATTTAATCCTTGAGGCACAGAAAAAAATATAAATCCAAAAATAACTCGCCATTTTTTTCAAATTGTGAGATTTCGTTACAAAGACACGAAAATATTTTTTTTCACGGCGAAGTGTTATCAAGTTTCTACTTTTGTTTCTGGTTAGTTAACTTATAATTGTTTTTGACGAGATTTTTTCCAAACCTTTAACTTTTTTGCACATTTTTTCTAAATTGTAAAGGGGAAATGTTTTATGTTTCTATTCTTTGTAATGTTTAGTGTAAGCTGTGTCCTGCGGTTTTGCCTGGGTTACTCCCGTTTTTACGTAAAAGCTACTGAACGGATTTAGAAAAAAAAATTGGTAAGTACATATAATCACATCACTACATACACACATCAAAAGTGTCTAGGGATCAAGCATTTTTATGCGGATTTCTTGAGATTGAGATGTGGCTTTGTAATAAATTTATGATTTTATAAATTTATATGGATCCTTTTTGGTGCATTTCATAATTTGAATCAGGAACTGTGAATCAAATTCGAGTAAAAGATGAAAATCAGCTGTCAATATTTTCCCTATAAAAACATACAACGCATTGAAGACATTATTAGTGCTACTGTTTCCCTACTACTGATTAAAACCAACGTTATTATGGAGCGGCGACGTCATTTAAGCAGGAAAGAAATGCTCAGAGCCGTGGGAATGATAGAAGCTGGTTCCCGGCAACGTACTGTGGCTTTAGCTCTGAATACAAGTCAGAGTGTTATCAGTCGACTTTGGACACGTTACCGAAGCACTGGTACCGTGGCTGAGCGCCATGGAGGACGGTATCGCTGCACCACACGGAGACAAGACCGATACATTCAAATCTTAACTCGAAGAGCTCCAACTAAAATATAATTCCAATAATAAAATCCCAATAAAATTTTAAAGAAAACTGTTATTTCAGTCTTTTTTTCGAACTTTAATGTTAGTGGTTCAAATGTCAAAAATCCCTTTATTAGGAAAATGGCAAATTTCTTTATTAATGCAAAGGTGACTTGGTTTATCGTTACTGTGACAAACGAAAACACTTTATTTGATGAATCCTTAAAGAAAATTTTAATTAATATCAATCAGGAGAAAAGTTATTGCAAAAATATATGTTGATCCCTAGACACTTTTGATGTGTGTAGTATAAAACAAAGTCGCTTCCTGCTGTCCTATGTATGATTACATCTTTAAAACTACGCAACGGATTTTGAAGCGGTTTTCTATAATAGATAGAGTGATTCAAGAGGAAGGTTTTTAGTATAATTTTATCCCCGCATTCTCACGGGAGCGGGAACTTGGGCGGGGTGAAACTGCGGGGCACTGCTTGTATTCTTTATAACCAGGAAAAACACTTAAAAACTAACCTATACGTATTTTTTTTTTCAAGCCACATTGTCCCACAGCTGGGCAAAGGTCTCCCCAGACATCTCCAACTCTCTCGATCCTTGGCAGCCTCCCACCAGCTATTGTCGACGGTGACGAGATCATCCCGCCAACCTATAAATATACAAAAAATATATTTTTCAACACACTTGCTCATAAAGGGGCTATTATTTGTTCAAAAACAGTTGAATAATGACACGCTTGATTCACTAGTGAGTTATAGATTTTTTTTTAATTGTTTAATTTTAATAAAGTTTCGATACCAAAAAAATTGTGTCCATACATTTTAAAAACAAACTTCAACCATGTTTCCTTACTTTTGGTAGGTCTATGGTCGATTCCATTCATTCATTCGTTCGTTTTTTTTTTAATTATGTATATTATTTTAGTCTTTGACCGATCACTATTGTTGTGTTGGATGCGCGCGAATAGAAAAACTGTTTATTTATTAGCGAAAAATGATAATTTCTTCGCAAATGTGTTAAAAAACGTTGTATGGTTCACGCGTGTATTGATGATTACTATCCTCGGCTATCTTCAGACCCTCGCCTGACGGCTCGGGCCTCAATAGCGCCTCGAAAGTTATCACCAACTTACCTCGCTTGTACCATAAATAACTATTGCATGCTTTAAAAACAAAATAATTATATTTGAACACTATTTAAACTACTGTTGTCTAAATGTCACCACTAATTCATACAAAATGAGTAAACTGTCAGTTAGTAGTGCAAATTAATTCAGCTGTACTACCACTCAGCGAAATGAATTGCTTGTATTGTGATACTGTACTCTAGAGCACTGTGTGTCTGTTTTTACATGAATTAAACTGAAATTTAAGTTGTGTGGAAATGGGTACATTCATAATATTCAAATTGCATTCTTTTCAGTTTATTCAGAGAATAAATAGAAAATTGTGAGTTTAGTAGAGCTATATGCCTGTTGAATTTTTTTTTAACGTTGAAAGTTTCAAAATTCCATATTTTTATTTACTTCTAGCTGTGCCCCGCGGTTTTACCCGCGCGGAACCTTATCCTGTGGGAATTTCGAGATAAAACATAGCCTATGTCCTTTCCCGGACTATAAGCTACCCCTGTACCAAATTTCAAGTCAATCGGTTCAGTAGTTTAGCCGTGAAAAGGTAACAGACATACAGACAGACTGAGTTACTTTAGCATTTATAATATAAAACTAGCTGTGCCTCGTGGTTTCACCCGCGTATATCACAATCCCGGGGGAATCCTTTCTTAGCGGATGCCTACGTCATAACATCTACCTGTATGCCAAATTTCAGCCCGATCCGTCCAGTGGTTTGGGCTGTGCGTTGTTAGATCACTATGTCAGTCAGTCAGTCACTTTTGAATTATACATATTTAGATATTAATAAGGATCTGTTATTTGAATTATTTTAACAACAAACAAACACTCCTACATTATACATACATAAAATATTTTCACCCAAACACCTGTACCTCAACTTGGCCATTAGCTCGTTGTATCAAAGTTCCAGGTTCGATGCCCGCATCCGGTCGCACCGGAAGCTTCCCGTATATAATAGATTCCTATTTCCTATAAACTTTCAAAGGATAATGGAGTTACCTTGAATTATGGGTTTTTAGTTCGCTTTTAGTTATTAACTTTTAACTTTAGTTAATCAATTTATCATTTTGTTATACTAACTGAAGTATTAATTAAATGATGAAATCTAATATATAAAATTCTCGTGTCACAGTTTTCGTTGCCATACTCCTCCGAAACGGCTTGACCGATTCTCATGAAATTTTGTGAGCATATTCAGTAGGTCTGAGAATCGGCAAACATCTATTTTTCATCCCGAAATTCCCACGAGAACGGGAACGGGAACTACGCGTGTGAAACCGCGGGGCGCAGCTAGTAGTTTATAAATGAGTTGCACTTTTAACCATTTTACTATGTATTAAACAAAGCCTGTAAGATCTCACTGCAAAGGAAAAGTCTGTCTCACTGTAATAATCGCCATTTGTTTTTGCAAATGGCGATCTTAAATTTAAGATATTCCTTATAACAGGATACTTTTTATCCTAAAATTCCCAAGGGATTAAGACTTACTTCTGAATTCTGATTTACTCTATTAAGCAACGTCTGGCACCAGCGCATTAGTGATGGGTGGTCTTTACCGAAGTGGTTTTTTAATTTCATGAGGGTTTCCGGGTTTCAGAGGGTTTATTATTATGATAACATTAAATTAAAAATTTAAAAATCCCCAACACAATTTCTTTCAAACCCCCATAACATTTAAACGGGTCAACCGATTTTTATCAAACATGTCTAAGAACACTCACACGTAAGTCCTCTTTAATACAAAAAAAACTAAATTGAAATCGGTTCATCCGTTCGGGAGCTATGATGCCACAGACAGACAGATACACACACACACATACACGTCAAACTTATAACACCCCTCTTTTTGCGTCGGGGGTTAAAAACTAGTTATGAAAGAACAGACATACATACATTATATCAGTCAAAACTATAATCCTCCTTTTCTTTCATAGTCGGGTAAAAGACAAACTTTTGACGCATGTCGGAAATCCCAAACACTACCTATGTTGTATTGTTGTTTCCACTTATAATAATAATTTATTAGAAACAAAACACGTACACGTCTAACTCTTTCCTTAAGATATAATACGACCTATAACTTACTAGTAGCGCCTCGCGGTTATACCCGCGTAGTTCACGTTCCCGTGGGAATACGGGGATAAAATAAAACCAAAAACCTTCCTCTTGAATCACTCTATCTATTAAAGAAAACCGCTTCAAAATCCGTCTTGTAATTTTAAAGATTTAAGCATACATAGGGACAGACAGCGGGAAGCGACTTTGTTTTATACTATGTAGTGATTATGTATATAGATACCTAATATTATATATCTCTCCTGTAATGAGAAGCCTCTACGAGTATTGCCTTTGCTGAAATTTGCCTGCAATGCGATGGACAGAAAATACTGTGGAGTAGACCAACATTTTTATACACCCCTATTTTGAATTCGAGATACTTAATCACACAGCTAATGTAAACAACGGGTGACAATAATAGTGAAGTTAGTTTTTTTCATTAGCTTTTATTTTAAAAGTTATGCTAAGTCAAAGTTTTTCAAAATCCCGCCGAATTTTATAGTTATTCTACACCGAACAACAGGCGAACGCTGCGATACACAACTGAGCGAGGTCATCGACCCGAGCCTCGATGGCAGAGTGGTCACCATGCCGGACTGCTATCCGTAAGGTTGCGGGTTCGATTCCCGTGCGGGGTGAAAATTTGTGTGAACCACAAATGTTTGTCTCGGTCTGGGTGTGTGTGAATGAGTGTGTGCGTAGTTTCTGATACCTTAGATACAAGCTCCAAGCTTAGTTAGATAGAGGTCAGTTACTATAATGAGAAGATGGAGTGAATGATTATGTTATTTTGATTTTTTGTGCGTTACGTTATGATTTTGACATAATTAAAAAAAATGTATAGCTCTCTCAAATGAGGAGGTTTTATGATCGCTGTATCTAACTTAAAAGCCGGCGCCATTTAGTTCCGTTTTTTAATTATTTAGAAAACACGATTTTGAAACTCTACGTAAATATAAATCCAATGATAAATAAATTATAGGGTTATACACTGAATGGAAACTCGAGACCGATTTTAATAAAATTAAAACTGTTTAGATTTTTAAAACACAATAATCCTCAGGCCGGGCTAGCATGACTTCGAAAACACGAAATGATTATAGCAATTTATCGACATCCAATTTTACCATATCATAGCACGTGATTTTATCACATTTGGTCATGCACGCGAAATCGATATTATATCGTGGTGTCGATATATTTATCATTTATCGATACGCACAGTCATGATAGGGGGCAGAAATCGAACTAGTTGATTTTGAAAAATAGTAAAATTGTTTTAAATTACTATTGATTTGTTTTCTCATTTAGAAAAAAATACGGAATTCAAAAAAGTTTTATACAAAAAAAATAAAAATAAAAAACCCTTCTCCACATCTTTTTGTGCCACTCATTACGGCTTACTGTAATAAGGTCGGCCGGTAACACACTGAGCGCTAAATATTTGAGTTCGTGCGTCTCAGTGTGTCTCGACCCTTATTATTATTATCGTTATAATTGCGTTATGGCTTCATTCTGTCTGTTAATACGTAATGGCGGACTGAAATATGTTTTGTTTTTGTATTGCACTATTGTTTTTATGTGGTTTTTATTTCAGGAAGATTATATAAGTAGGTACTTTTTACACGTTTTTTGTAGTACATGTATTTTCTTACTAGTTTCTGACACCCTAGATACAAGTGACGAACTTAGGGGTCAGTTACTGTAATGAGATGATGGAGGGAATGATTATGTTATATTTTTCTTGATTGCTTCTGATCTGTGCGGTCAAGCAACGTCATAAAGTTAAAAACGATATAATTGTTTTTTTTTAAGTATGTGTAACCGTGATTTGGATTGTCTCATCTCTTCTCAGGGTTCCTCAGGCGTCGAATAGAAGTCAAAGGCTAAACACAGTCATCATCGCTATAATCTAATTAAAGTTAGGGATCAGCTGGTTTGGTGTAACCGTGATAGACTGTTTGACTGTAATAATATGTCATGTCAAATGATTTCTATTTGCAAGTTGCCACACAAAATCTCAAATCACTACATAGTATAAAACAAAATCGCTTTCTCTGTCCCTATGTATGCTTAGATCTTTAAAACTACGCAACGGATTTTGATACGGTTTGTTTATTAGATAGAGTGATTCAGTGGGAAGGTTTTTAGCATAATTTGATTCCCATATTTCTACGGGAACGGGAACTACGTGGACGCGGGTGAAACTGCGGGGCGGCGCTAGTATTTTAATAAACAATTGTCTCGATTGAGTGCTGGAAACTGCAACTACATACAGACTACACAGGGACGGTCAGCAACAGAAATAATTTATAATCTTTACTAGCTGCGGCCCGCGGTTTCACACGCGTAGTTCCCGTGGGAATTTCGGGATGAAAAATAGATGTTGGCCGATTCTCAGACCTACTGAATATGGTCACAAAATTTCATGAGAATCGGTCAAGCCGTTTCGGAGGAGTATGGCAACGAAAACTGTGACACGAGAATTTTATATATTAGATGTAGATAGAATCGCTTAAGAAATTAAAGAGCACTTCGGTAATTAATTGATTTATTTTTATAGTGTATTCACACAAATTTTTAAGATTTTGAAAAATGCATTCAAAATTTTCGCCACAGCCAGGACTTGAACCCGGAAACATCCTGAACTATGGCACCGCTCTTCCAATTGAGCTACCGTGGCTTCAAGGTGACTGGTCGAAAATCTTGAACGCTTGGTATTGCGGTCTTAGAGCAGCTGCTAGCGACATCTATGGAGATAATATTGAATTATCTTACCACCCGAAAATCTAAGTTATCTACCGAAGGGTAATCACTATTATGACCATTTATCAATAGCTATATACCAACATACCAACAATATCCATGCACAGTTAGTAATTTGATAAAATCAAGAAACCTAAACCAAAACATAGTCTAAAAATATTTACTTTAAGCCCGTCAAACTTTCAACAAAAATATTGAAAGAAACGCAAATAAAATGGTACGTACCAAAATATATATTTCTATTTGTAAACTAAAACACGAGTCGGGCATGCGATGTGTAAATAATATTTGAAAATATCGGCAGGTTTTTGTTTAGTCTGACCGTACAACTGTACTGTGGTAGGGTTGGCACATTCATAAAAAATGTAAAAAATAAAACAATAATCATAAAATTGTATACAAAAAAAAACCCCCAACACAATTACTTTCAAACCCCCACAACTTTTAAACGGGTCAACTGATTTTCATCAAACATGTCTAAGAACACTCGCACGTAAGTCCGCTTTAATACAAAAAAAAAACTAAATTGAAATCGGTTCATCCGTTCGGGAGCTATGATGCCACAGACACACACATACACACACGTCAAACTTATAACACCCCTCTTTTTGCGTCGGGGGTAAAAAATAATTTTACAACAATTTGTTAACATTACAAAATGACATGAAAAAAAATTAATAAGTACTGCAATTTTTTGTGTCTGTTTTTTTATTTCTTGTAACAAATGTTTCTGTTACAGTAGATTTATTTCACGAACTCTGTTTTTTTAAATATGTATGTTAAACTATTACTTATACGAAAAGACTTAAAAAAGATCTCAAAAAATAACTAATAAAGAAAAGTAGCTATAGCTACTCGTATACATACTCCACAGTATATAAATATTAAGGACGCCTTGCCTTATAATTGCATGATAATCCTAACAATCTAGAAGTCGTGAATTCGATACCCACCACTCTTAAAAAACACATTTTTACACAGTTTTACATTTTTTATTGTTTTAGACAAACAAGGATTACGTACGTACCATTTTGAATTACTTATATTATTAAGCATATGTTTCGATATTTTTTATTGTTTTATTTAAGTGCAAGCCCTAGAACACACATGGAGCGTCGACTCGACGTTACAGTTGACAGTGTCGCACGTCTCAACTAGCCTTATTTTGCTTACCAATGTAAACGACAGATGTCACTTCGTTTATCTGAGTGTATGTATCTATAGTTATTGATCTATCTTTGGTATGTGTGTATCTATGTAGATGTATCTTTGGTACGGAGTGTTTATTTTTAACCCCCGACGCAAAAAGAGGGGTGTTATAAGTTTGACGTGTCTGTGTGTGTGTGTGTATCTGTCTGTCTGTGGCATCATAGCTCCCGAACGGATGAACCGATTTCAATTTAGTTTTTTTTTTTTTGTATTAAAGGGGACTTACGTGCGAGTGTTCTTAGACATGTTTGATGAAAATCGGTTGACCCGCTTAAAAGTTATGGGGGTTTGAAAGTAATTGTGTTGGGGGTTTTTTAAATTTTTAATTTAATGTTTATCAATTTTGTATACGCTCTGCACTGCCTACTATACGAGTATGAAAGCAATGGCGTCTATTTGTAGATCTACCTACAAAAACAAAAGGCTCTCGGTTTGATTTGTGGTTAGATCTAAATATCGTTGCACAATTTACAGGTCTTAATCGCGTAAAACACAATTATTATTTACCTCGACGTTTCGACCGGGTTACACTGATCGTGGTCACGAGAAGACATAAATAATAAGTGTATGTGAAGATAAAAAGTGTATCTAAATATGGCTTGAATTTGAGATCACCGACACGCGTGGTAACAATGTATATTTCACGTCACGAATGCCACCGAATAAAAAAACAAATAGAAATCCAGACAAAGCTAGGCAATTACCTAGTACCTAGCTCAGTAGGTAGTTTAAGTATTTATCAAGTGAAAAGATGAAATGACTAGTTCTAATTTTAGGTAAACACAAGTTTAATGCCGGGATTAGTGCTGAATTAAACTAGCAAATAGCACTGTTAATTGTCTATCTTAAATTACACCTTTACCCAAAATATATATATACAATGAAACCCGTTTTCCTTGGTCACGGCATCACGCGTGAATGGCTTGACCGATTTCACAATTTTTTTTTGTAGTATTTGTTATTATTAGGAGAAGGTTCTTATGTAAAAAAAACTGGAAAATCTACGGGAAAATTGGACCCGTGCGAAGCCGGGGCGGGCCGCTAGTACAAAATAAAAATATTCTTTCTTAATTAAAGTCAAAGTCAAAAATCCTTTATTCAGTTAAGACCTCAATGAGGCACTTATGAACGTCAGAAATTATCAATAGCAATAAAGTTATAAATAAAAAAAATAATGTAAAAAAATACAAACACAAAACATATACAATAAAAAACCCACGCCATCCTCAATAATACTCAAAAAACTCAAAAGTTATTTACATTGTCAATGCTCACTCAAAATGAAATAAAAAATTGGTATGTCCCAATTATATTCGCTGACAATCGTCGAGAGCTATTCGTACTCGATATCAATCGTGTATCGATACCGTTATCGTTACAAATAACTAGTTAGATGGGTACTCGATACGGGAGTATTACCTAGTTTTTTTATTTTATATTTTGTTTGAGTTATGATGTTTTCAATATACACACATCAAAAGTGTCTAGGGATCAAGCATTTTTATGCGGATTTCTTGAGATTGAGATGTGGCTTTGTAATAAATTTATGATTTTATAAATTTATATGGATCCTTTTTGGTGCATTTCATAATTTGAATCAGGAACTGTGAATCAAATTCGAGTAAAAGATGAAAATCAGCTGTCAATATTTTCCCTATAAAAACATACAACGCATTGAAGACATTATTAGTGCTACTGTTTCCCTACTACTGATTAAAACCAACGTTATTATGGAGCGGTGACGTCATTTAAGCAGGGAAGAAATGCTCAGAGCCGTGGGAATGATAGAAGCTGGTTCCCGGCAACGTACTGTGGCTTTAGCTCTGAATACAAGTCAGAGTGTTGTCAGTCGACTTTGGACACGTTACCGAAGCACTGGTACCGTGGCTGAGCGCCATGGAGGACGGTATCGCTGCACCACACGGAGACAAGACCGATACATTCAAATCTTAACTCGAAGAGCTCCAACAATAACCGCCATGATGTTAGCCGTGCGGCTTCATCACTCTTCAGGGAACTTAATTAGCGACCAAACAGTCAGAAACCGCTTGCATGAAGTGAACCTTCATTCCCGAAGACCGCTACGGGTACCACCTATAGCAATGCACAATCGTAGGATTCGATATCAATGGGCTCTTGAACACAGAAATTGGGCAGAAGAACAATGGCGTTTCGTGTGCTTTTCTGATGAGTCTCGTTTTGGTATGAGACCGGATACAAGACGTATACGACACTGGAGAACCCCTGGACGCCAACAGCGATTAAAATCCTGCCAGGAAGTCCATCCTTATAGTGGTGGAACCATCATGGTATGGGCGGGTATTTGGATCGGCGGAAGAACTGAGTTGATTTGGATCAGAGGCAACCTCAACGCTCAAATTTATGCTGAGACGATTGTATCAGACGTCATCGTTCCTCTACAAGTGCAAATCGGTCCCTTATTTCAGTTAATGCATGATAATGCACGACCGCACACCGCAAGAGTTGTAAGACAGACTCTCGCCGCAGCTAACATCAATGTCCTGCCCTGGCCTGCTCAGTCGCCAGACTTGAACCCGATTGAGCATGCATGGGATATGCTACAGAGAAGAGCTCTGCCGAATATGGAGGGTATCCAGTCGCAAGAAGACCTTTTTTTGTTGTTGCAACGAACATGGGCGGCCATTCCACAGCGTGATTTGGATGAACTCATTTTGAGTATGCCAAACCGATGTTCTTGTGTTGTTAGTGTTCGCGGTAGAAACACGGATTATTAATTGTTTAAGTTACCCAATAAAATTTTAAAGAAAACTGTTATTTCAGTCTTTTTTTCGAACTTTAATGTTAGTGGTTCAAATGTCAAAAATCCCTTTATTAGGAAAATGGCAAATTTCTTTATTAATGCAAAGGTGACTTGGTTTATCGTTACTGTGACAAACGAAAACACTTTATTTGATGAATCCTTAAAGAAAATTTTAATTAATATCAATCAGGAGAAAAGTTATTGCAAAAATATATGTTGATCCCTAGACACTTTTGATGTGTGTATTTGTGTTAATTTTTATAAAGCGGGTGGATTAAAAAATGTTTTAAATTCCCATGAATTTTTTTTTTTGGGAATGTGTTACTGTATTTCTCACAATACACACATTTTTTTAAATGAATAGGCTTGCACTTGACTGTAACTTGCCTGATAGAAAGCGATGATACAGCCTAAGATGAAGCGTGCTCGCCTAGATGATAACGATTCACTCGCTACTCAAAGAGACGCAGAACTACTGGTCTGATTTAAAATGTCAACCAAAGGAAGAAGTATCTACCTTTTCTCTGGAGCTGTCCATACAAACATAATCGGTCTTATTTGCGTTTTAAACCTAGTTTAACAAAACCTGGTTTAAGCATTTGACACTTGTCAGTCAAATCTGTCACTTCAGTCATTTTACAGTATTCAAAATTGTACTTAGATCAGATTGTAAAACCTGGTTTAGTGCTGAACCAGAGTTCAGGCTCCAGCCTGTCTCTTCAAAAAATTATCTAAAGATGCCAGGGTTACAAATTATAACACACTGGTGTCAGATAATTGTGTTTATTTAGATAAACTTGTTACAATGCTGGTGGCAAAAGCAAAATGTGGCAAAAGCAAAACATACGCTCCTAGCCTTATATACCAAATTTCGTATAAAACGATAGCGTGTGCTAAAGTTTCCTGTGCTGCCATCTCTTATTTAACACAAGTACTATTTTCAAGTTGAATTTATGACATGAACACATACAAACTTTAACAACCAGACTAAAAATCCAACGCAAATAAGGCAGAATATGTCTATAAAAAGTGTGATGTAAAAACTCCAGAATACCTTCCGATCCCGTCTGTCAGTCCCGCGCCGGACGCGTCACAGTCCCGGTGACATGACGTGACGTCACGGTGACGTGTCACCGACGACGCTAACTGGATTTTTCTAGTTTAACAACCTGTGGATGATTGATTTGAAAGGAATGAGAGGTTATAGTGAGTTTGGAATTGTGGGAGAAAAAAAATATGAGATGCGTAGTAATAAGTATAATTTTCAACACACTTGCTCATAAAGGGGCTCTTATTTGTGCAAAATCAGTTGAATAATGACACGCTTGATTCACTAGTGAGTTATGGTTTTTTTTTATTGTTTAGTTTTAAAAAAGTTTCGATACCAAAAAAAATCGTGTCCATACATTTTAAAAACAAACTTCAACAATGTTGCCTTACTTTTGGTAGGTCTATGGTCTAAAAACGTGGTCGATTCCATTAATTCATTCATTCGTTTTTTTTTAATAAGTATATTATTTTAATCTATGGCCGATCACCATTGTTGTGTTGGATGCGCGCGAATAGAAAACTATTTATTTATTAGCGAAAATGATATTTTATTATTAATTTCTTCGCAAGTGTGTTGAAAAACGTTGTATGGTACACGCGTGTGTTGATGATTACTATCCTCGGCTATCTTCAGACCCTCGCCTGACGGCTCGGGCCTCAATAGCGCCTCGGGAGTAATCACCAACTTACCTCGCTTGTACCATATATAACTATTAAGCAATAATAATATCCGGAAAATATCACAAATCGCCACCTAGGCCCAAACTAAGCAATGTTTGTAATATGGATTCTAGACAACGGTTAAAAATTGTACTCGTATGTAACTTTTTTCGTTAATAACATAACATAACTTAATCATTCCCTACATCATCTCATTATAGTAACTGACCCCTAACTAAGTTTGAAACTTGTGTTTAGAGGTATCAGAAACTACGCACACACTCATTCACACACACCCAGACCGAGATAAATATTTGTGGTTCACACAAATATTCACCCCGCACGGGAATCGAACCCGTGTTTCCATGACAACATCTAAATTTCAGGAGCTATAGAGTCAGCGGAGTAGTTGTCACTAAGAGAATACCAAAATGACAACAATTGTCAAAAAACGGCCATAATGTTGATATTAAAATACATTTGAGTAGCATTATCACAGCTTAATAGTTTAGGGAATCGAGCCCCGGTCTGTTGAACGGAAAATTCGGGATTTTGGCACAATTCTTACGTACTGAATGATAGATATACTTTTTACATTTGTACTTGTATATTTACCATAGATTTACCCCCAAAAATAAAACATTTCCCCTCGACCAACCTACATCCTGTTAAATAATCTATTCACCGTTTTTCCCACTCGCTCATGTCAAAAAGTCGGCTCTTCAACTTTACTTACAACTTACTCAGATATTTTTAGTAAACATTAGTGTGAATATGAATTTTGTGTTTTTTGGGACATATTTTGACGAACCAAGTGGTAGACTGTGCTAGACATATCAAAGGTTGTAAGTTTGATTCCCTATGAGTTAAAGTTTGTGTAACTATAATTTTGGGTGTAATTTTTTTTGACAATTGACAATCTAAGTAATAGAGCAGCCGCTGTAACAGAGTTTCAAACAAAACTTCTAAGTTATCGAACTTAGAAGATTTTTTTACATTTATTTACCACGTGCAAGAATCATCTTGTACGTGGTAAAAAATGTATAAGTCATTTATATGTATGACGATCCAAAACCAGACTCTGAAACAAAGAGTTGCAGGTTCGATGTACAACTAACACTTAAGATACAGATGATTAAACCTACTAATAGGACCAGATAACATATTTTTTAAAACATAACATAAACATTTTTCTCCATCATCTCATTATAGTAACTGACCCCTATATAACTATTTAACAAAGTTCGTCACCTGTATCTAGGGTATCAGAAACCACGCCCGCACTCATTTACATAATTGAGATAGTATAGAGTGACTTACTATAATTATTATGATCGAATCGAATTGAAATTTAACAAGGAATTATTCCAACATATAAATCTAATATATAAAATTCTCGTGTCACAGTTTTCGTTGCCATACTCCTCCGAAACGGCTTGACCGATTCTCATGAAATTTTGTGAGCATATTCAGTAGGTCTGAGAATCGGCCAACATTTATTTTTCATTCCGAAATTCCTACGGGAACGGGAACTACGCGTGTGAAACCGCGGGGCACAGCTAGTAAATAATAATAATGCTTAAAACTTAATACTAGGTACATAGAGAAAAAAACAAATTATAAAAAAACACAAAGTATCCCAAAAACATGCACACCCTACCCACTTCTCACTACGCTAGGAAACATCAATCAATCCAAGTAATGACGTCACAGGTTGAAAAACCACACAGCCGAGTAGACTTTCACGTTTTTTCATCCCCTCTCACTCATTCACATTTTTTTCATCCCTCAAACATGTTTAATGATCATATCTTTCAGTTAATTGACTTAACTTCTACGTAGGAAATAAATACTTCGTTTTCTTGCGTAGAAATTTTTCTTGGATTTTATTTGGTGTGTGTGTGAATGAGTGTGTGCGTAGTTTCTGATACCCTAGATACAAGTTACGGACTTAGTTAGGGGTCAGTTACTGTAATGAGATGATGGAGTGAATGATTATGTTATATACCTATAGAAGTTTTATAAATTTGCAATGTATTCCAGAATGTTATCCTTATTAGTAACACTATTAGATGGTATGATAATACAGGGTGTGATTTTTTGCAAAGCTAACTGGTTCGATTTCGAATAGGAGTACTTACCTATTGATTATTCAAAAATCAAATAACACAGTCCACATTCATTATTAAAATTGGTTAATTTAATTGTTATAGTAATTAGTACTTATTTTTCAAAAATCAGGCAAAAATAGGCAGTTTTAGTTTTTATTAAAAGTGGCTTCGATACTCCTTTTAACATTTTTCGATGTTCCCTATAGTATCAGATATCTACTGATGGAAGGTTCCGATCACACGTTAAAACATTCTTATAAGCAAAGCATACAATAAGGTTACGGACTATAATATTAATGACAAGGATGCTTGGCATTAAATTTCTGCACACGCAACCTCAGTATGCTATTTTAAGTTTTTGACCTGTAATTATTTTACTTCTATATTTATAGATTTTTTTTGATATGTTTTTTATTGTTGACATTAGTTTTAAGTGACATTTGTATTTCATTTTATTTAAATAAAAATACCAGTCCGATTTTCTTGCCGATTCTTCTCGGCTGATGTAATTCCCAATCGGTGGTAAAGTCAGTGACCTTCACAAGTGCCTCATTGAGGCCTTAAATGAATAAATAATTTTTGAATTTTACCACGCCCTGAAAAAACTCTATATAAGATGATATAACACATCATAACCTAATATAATTATCTAAAAATATAAAGAAGAAGTACACTCGACGTCAATACCAAAATCTCTCTTTGTTATGGTTAGGGACGCCACTAAATAAATTGTCAAGAAAAAAAAATAGTTATGGCGATGCGACCAAACTAAGCAACGCTTTGTGCTATGGGTATTAGATAACAGGAATACTTATACACCCTTATTTTGAATTCGAGATACTTAATCACACAGCTAATGTAAACGACGGGTGACAATATAATAGTCAAGTTAGTTTTTTCTTTTGCTTTTATTTAAAAAGTTATGATAAGTCAAAGATTTTCAAAATCCCGCCGAATTTTATTGTTATTCTACACCGAACAACAGGCGAACGCTACGATACACAGCTGAGTGCGGTCATCGACCCGAGCCATCACAGAATACTTGATAGCTGGTGTGCCGTCTGGTAATACGGCATTTATTTAGTATTTTTTAAAGATAAGTAATCGACTATCATTTTTGATATTTTTATTGGATATATGGATTCAGTTAATGCTACAGATATTCTGATTTAATAAGTCCCATAATTTCAAAATAGGGGTGTATATTGATTAAATTAATATTGTATTATTTTCATATTAAGTACATAAATATTCGCATTATTTCAAATTATTCTCTCCATCCAAAGGTTGCCTGGAAGAGATCACTCTTAGTGATAAGGCCGCCCATTGTGGCACTTAGTATAAGTTTTAATTTTGTAATATTTTATTTTTGAGGTGTGTACAATAAAGAGTTATAATGTAATCTAATACTTGAAGGTAACAGTTTCAAACCCCGCTTCAGTCAATCATTTTTGTGAATTAACATCTTTGTTTGTCTTGTTCTAGGAGATTTCTGGTTTTTGAAAAATATAAATTTAAAATATATTATATATAACAGCGCCCCGCGGTTTCAGCCGCGTAGTTCCCGTTCCCTTGGGAATTTCGTGATAAAAAGTATCCTGTTTTCTTTCCCGGACCATAAGCTACCCCTGTACTAAATTTCAAGTCAATCGGTTCAGTAGTTTAGCCGTGAAAAGGTAACAGACAGACAGACAGAGTTACCTTCGCATTTATAATATTAGTTAGAATGTGATTAATCTAAAAAAAATTTAAATCCAAAACCGCTTTAATAATTAAATTACTTTTTAATTTAATCTCATTATTTCCAATCCCACCAAAAAACGGGATATTTATATTCACCTAAAAATCCCGTAATCCCGGCAGCCCTACGGGATTGTCCGATGACATAACACCACGATTATATGTCCACTTTTGCAAATTAAAAAAGTTGGTCCTACCCTCTTTTTGCCAAGAAAACGGGAGTTTTTGTAAACTTTGAAAACCCGATAAGATAGAAAGAATTGAGAGAAAAGTTTTTTATAAAGAGAACAATAAATTCGGTTGATTTAGACTTTGACTGCCTTATTTTCGTTGCATTTTTAGTCTGGTTTAGCACTCAACCAGGGGCCTAAGTCTGCAATTTGACATCATTGATCAGACAATATTTTGATATTGAGGCACCATAACGAGACTGTCAGAAATTTGGTATTCTGCTAAAATTTATTCATATGGCTATGGTGTCTCAGTGGTCTTTTTTGCATATCAAAATTCAAATAAAAATCTTCAGAATACTGTTTCCATGACAACCATCTAAGTTTTATGGAGCCATTGAGTCAACGGAGTAGTTTTCAATAAGGGAATACCAAAATGACAACAAATGACAAAAAAATGGCCATAATGTTGATATTAAAATACATTTGAGTAGCATTATCACAGCTTAATAGTTTAGAGAATCAGGGCCCAGGTTTTACAATCAATTTTGAATACTGTCAAAGTGACAGATTTGACTGACATGGCGTCAAATGCTTACCAGGTTTTGTTAAACCAGACTAAAAATGCAACGCAAATAAGGCAGTGGTTGTCTAAATCCCCATTATCAGCGTTTCCTTTTTAGTCTGATGTAACACTAAACCAGGTTTTACATATTATTTTGAATGATTTGGAACGATAGCACAGATTATATGATTCACTAGCAGCGCCCCGCGGTTTCATCCGCGTAGTTCCCGTTCCCGTGGGAATTTTTAGGATAAAAAGTATCCTATGTTCTTTTCTGGACCATAAGCTACCCCTGTACCAAATTTCAAGTCAATCGGTTCAGTAGTTTAGCCGTGAAAAGGTAACAGACAAACAGACAAACAGAGTTACTTTCGCATTTATAATATTAGTTAGGATTAGGATTAGTTAGGATTAAATGAACAAAACCATAGACTAATTTAAGTTTTTTGGATTTCTTGGTTTTGGAACGCTAATTTCTAAAACCATGTCTAACCTTAAAACTGGTTGTTAAACTAGGTTTAAGAAACTTAACTATAATAAGACGGTAGTGTTCTAAACATGTCTGAAAAAGAGGGTTTATCTGGACCAAAAGTTGGTTAAACTTCTGTGAGAGAGACAAACAGCTAATGGAACAACCCTTTCATTTAGATGATCTCGATGGTAGAGTGGTGACCAAGCCGGACTGTCATCCAGGGTTCGATTCCCGTACGGGGTGAATATTTGTGTGAACCACAAATGTTTTTCTCGATCTGGGTGTGTGTGAATGAGTGTATGCGTAGTTTCTGATACCCTAGATACTAGTCACGAACTTAGTTAGGGGTCAGTTACTGTAATGAGATGATGGAGTGAATGATTTATACTTATACATAGATATCAGGAAGATATAAATATAGAGTTAGCTTAGACATCAAATACGCACCTCACAAGTTTTAATTTGTAGATTTATAACTTTTTTTAAAACAAGCTGTACCCTGCTCTTTTATTTTGCGTTATTCCCGTTTCTTATATCAGAATTTTCACTTCGAATATTATACTGCTTAACTCTGTAAACACACAGACAGACATAATGACTTTATTTATAAATATACAAATAAATACCTACATAATATAAACAAAAGCTTAGCAATTAACTAATATAGCTTAGGTAGTGGAGTAAATGAAGGTATAAAATTAAAAACTCAGAGCGACGTCTCATTAACTCGCTGACGAGAATTAAACTGTTCCTGACTTAATGAATGGTTTCATACATTAAGTTGGTAAGGAATGGATGAGGCATTGATGAGTGAATGAGATTAGACTAGTTTTACCAGCGATTGTTTTATTTAACCCCCGACGCAAAAAGAGGGGTGTTATAAGTTTGTCGTGTCTGTGTGTGTGTGTGTGTATCTGTCCGTCTGTGGCATCATAGCTCCCGAACGGATGAACAGATTTTAATTTAGTTTGTGTAGGACTGACGTGCGAGTGTTCTTAGACATGTCTGATGAAAATCGGTTGACCCGTTTAAAAGTTATGGGGGTTTGAAAGTAATTGTGTTGGGGATTTTTTTAATTTTTAACCGACTTCCAAAAAAACAGGAGGAGGTTCTCTATTCGACGTGTATATATTTTTTTTTGTGTGTTTGTTACGCGATTTCTTTGTAATCATGAATGGAGCATTTTAAAATTCTTGTTCCATTAGAAAGCGGATATTCGCGAACTGGTCCCATGTCAAGGAAATCTGGATCTGATGATGGGATCCAGGATAAATCGAGGAAAAACCCGCAACAATGTAGGCTGGGGTGTCGATTGACATTATTAAAAGTAAAACTACCTGTGACCCGTGGTTTTGCTCGCGATATTCTTGATACCATGAGAATTTCTGGACGAATTTTTTTTGGCTGTATTCTTTCGTATTTAAATCAAATGCTGTTCACAATTCATGGGTTTTAGATATAAAAATGTCCTGTTTTTTAATTCGTTAACACACACTGAAATAAAACCGAACCTACAACATTTTTTAAAAATGATTTTTTTATACTATTATAGGTACCTATTAGTATTACACATATATCTTCAGAGAGTTTTCATAAAACTTTTCGTAAAAAAATATATTTAGATATTACAAACAAACACTGCACCAGATTAGATTGTATATATTATTTTAATTAATGAATAGACAGTATAAACGTCATTCTCTATTTTCGTTTTTATTTTGACTTTGGTTAATTTTCTAAAAAGTTCTTATACCTTTGTGGTTATAAAGAAGTTTTGTAATAAAATGATGGTTTATTTGGGATGATGAAGTTAAAAAGAAGTAATAAAATGCAGGGTTGTGTTAGATTATGAATCATGAGTAACATCAGCTCATGGGACAGGATTCAAGCGGTACCCGTTGAGGTTGAACTGCTCGACACTTATAGAGCAGCGAAAAAATACCTGCAAGAGGCTATTGCCCTCGCAACTCTCGCGGCAATCGTGGGAAACGACCTCTCCTTGCCAAATGTAGTCTCTGCTATGGTGAGCGAGGAGAGGTCTTGGATTGGAGTGTCCACCTTTTGTGAGGTCGTACTCTCGCAAAAAAAAGCTGCGGAGAGAGAGCGCGAAGCCCTCTCCACTAATACTATCCGCAGCAGAAGGTTGGGCAGACGGAAGCGGGACTACCACTTTGTCCCGCAACCGCCATACGCCCGACCTGCGGCAGTGATCCCCGGGGGGAGATCCACTGCCGCCATATAGGCCTCGAGGTGGCGCGCGGTACTTTCGGAAGGGGGTAACTCAACATCTGTCGCCTAGAGCTACATTCTAGCTCAGAGGAGAAACCCTTAACAGGGTAGAGGCACTGTCCGGGATCGTAGTAGCGTGCAGCCGCGTTTCTTCCGGTTTCGGCCATAAGCGCAGAGGTGTGTGCCACCTCTGGGGTTTAATTCGGTAAGCCCGTCGCCGCTCTATCTTTGCGGCGCGGAGTCCGACATACCCCGTCGTTCCCCTGGACAGAGGAAAGACGTAAAGTCTTCCTCCCACAAAAAAAGGATTCAAGTGATCCACGAGTCAAAATCTCTTCTGGAGGAAAATTTAAGCGTATTTTGTAGAAGGAGACTTGCTTCCAACTAAAAAATTTAAAATAAAGTTAATTTAAAAAAATAAGAAACCGACTTCAGCACTAAAAAGTAAGAAAATAATTTAAAATAAACGATATTATTAATACATATTTACAATTTATAATTAGTTACTTTTGAAGTCGGTGACAGCCAAAGCCTTCATTAAAATCATAGGCGCGTCTCGTGCTATCTTATAAGGAAAAAAACCTATCCTGGGCTGGCACTGACTCCAAAAGTAACTAATTATAAATTGTAAATATGTATTAATAATATTGTTTATTTTAAATTATTTTCTTACTTTTTAGTGCTGAAGTCGGTTTCTTATTTTTTAAATTAACTTTATTAATTTAATGTTTATCTTGTGTGAGTTCTATAGAGCTTTAAAATCGTCTTTAACTTAGTTCTTAGCATACCATACATACATGTATATTTTTTTATAGTTATTTTATTAAATCAACATTAACCCAGTTGAAATTAGAAAACTTGTAAGTAAGCAAGTCACCTTAGGACTTCCGTCCTAGAAAGAAATGCCTAGTTCTCTTTTCCATGGTAACCACACACTCATTTTGTCTTAAATGTAAAATAGGGCATAATTTACTTGCGCAATTAATTTTACTACTGTCACCATCTAGTAAATAACATTAAATAAAAACTCAAAGTGAAAATATAAAAAACTAGCAGCGCCCCGCGGCTTCACCCGCTTAGTTCCCGTTCCCGTGGGAATTTTGGGATAAAAAGTATCCTATGTGTTATTCTGATGTATAAGCAAGATTATTGTAAAGTTTCATTAAAATCCATTCAGTAGTTTTTGCGTGAAAGAGTAACAAACATCCATACATACAAACTTTCGCCTTTATAATATTAGTAGGATATACATGTCACAGTCATTATAAACAGTTTTAACACGGAAATAGAACTATCTCTTTCTCTTGTTTTTCCCAATTCGTGTTTTTAACATACCACATCAAAATCAAACAGTACTTCCTACTCCGTGTCGCTCATCAAGAGAATTCCTATTGTATCTTTTGTAATGGCCGCCGTGAAAAGAAAAATAGACATAATCAACATTTGAACGGTGAACAAAGTGGCCGACTCAATTATAAATTAAACTGATTCCTTTCGAAATATTTCTAGTAATTACTTATACAACAGCTGGTTAGATGCACTTTTATATTAATAGCTGTGCCCCGCGGTTTCACCCGCGTAATTCCTGATCCCGTGGGAATTTAGGGATAAAACCTGTCCTTTCCCGGACCATAAGCTACTCCTGTACCAAATTTCAAGTCAATCGGTTCAGTAGTTTGGCCGTGAAAAGGCAACAGACAGACAGAGCTACTTTCGCATTTATAATATTAGTAGGGACTAGTCTTTGCCTGCGACTTCATCCGCGTGAAATAATTCATTCATCGTGTCCAGTTCACATCTCCTCATATTTTATCTCTCCAAAGAGTAGCCACTACTAGAGGCCTCCATCAATTCCTCCATGGTGCAGGAGGATGGACACTCGGGGCAGGAGAGCAGGTGCGCCCTATCTTGTATAGGGGCGTGGAATTTATTTATTTTATTTATTACAAAATAATAAAATAATGACTTCCATCAGAATTTAGGTCCCCCGTTTCTCCCTTTATATGGGGGGAATTTAAAAAATCCTCTCTTAGCGGATGCTTTTGCATAGCATCTACCTGCATGCCAAATTCCAGCCCGATCCGTCCTGTGGTTTGGGCTGTGCGTTGATAGATCACTATGTCAGTCAGTCAGTTTTAGTTATCACTACATAGTATAAAACAAAGTCGCTTTCCCTGTCCCTATGTATGCTTAGATCTTTAAAACTATGCAACATATTTTGATGCGGTTTGTTTTAATAGATAGAGTGATTTTATCCTCATATTCCTACGGGAGCGGGTACTACGCGGATGAAACCGCGGGGCGCCGCTAGTTATAATAAATTTAGATAGATAAATAAAATAACCGACACATGTCATACATTACAACCCCAATCAAAGAATAAAACTAAATAAAATCTAGCCCTCCATAAAGTACGGTTATTGTCGATAAATAAAGAATAAGCCACAATAAGAGAAACTTTACTTCGCGACAATGGCGACCAATCCCTAAGTATTAGAAGTGGGTAGTCCTACATAGTTTATGTTGTGGTAACTTTTGTACATGGATTATATTTTTGTATTTTCTTTTGCTTATTTGTGAGGCGGGCTTAAAATATGGGCTCATTTAACTATTTACTTTCATAAATTAGTTAAAAAAACGACTTTACACTTAAGTTCAAATATTTGTATGATGTAAAAAAATTAAACATATAAAAACTTTATTAAAGCATGTAAACTGGCTTAGCTTGCATTGATAACGTTTAATTTTAACTGTGAAATTAAAAGTGTAAATTACATTAGCCTTATTAAAGAAGGTAGGTCGGTAGGTAGGTAGGTGGGTAGGTAGGTAGGTGGGTAGGTAAGTAGGTCTGTAGGTAGGAAGGTAGGTAGGTAGGTAGATAGATACTTTACAGGATAGCAACAACTATATGACAGAAAATAAAATTACTAAAAGTGGTAGTTCAGAAAAGGTAGGCAATCCCCTAGAATTAGAAGTGGGTAGTCCGACATAGTTTATACTGTGGCAACTTTTGTATATAGATGATATTTTTGTTATTTCTGTTGCTTATTTGTGAGGCGGAGTTAGAATACTTAGTGAGCAATGTAGGCAAAAACGGCCTGCAAGTCCAAATTAGATATTTTTAAAATTTGGATATGGTTTTAGATCACCACGAACCTATGAGACCTGGTCTCATGGCAAAATGGATCATTAAAATATTTTTCAAATTACAAAATACAGTTATTGTGCATTTTACAGCTAATCCTTTCACGGGAATCGAACCCATAACCTTTTGCTTGACAGTCCGGTATGTTATCCACTCTACCACTAGAGTCATAAAAAATTGTCAATATCTATGTCAAAATGAGAATCGAAGCCGCAACCCTTTACAGTCCAGTATCGCTCAAAATAACAACCAAACTATATTTTTTAAACTATTATAAGTTATAGTTTTTATAGTTGCATAATTTACAGGTCTTAATCGCGTATAACATAATTATTAGTTACCTCGACGTTTCAACCGAGTTACACCGATCGTGGTCACGAGAAGACTGATCAGTGTAACCCGGTCGAAACGTCGAGGTAAATAATAATTATGTTATACGCGATTAAGACCTGTAAATTATGCAACAATGAATTCCGATCGCGAAAGTTTAAAAAAAGTATAGTTTTTATAGTTATCATGGTTATTAGCACTCAATAAATTATGATTAACGGGATATTCACCATAAATATCCCGTTAATCATAATAATTTGAGTACTATAAGTTAACTATATTATTCATTGTTAAAAACTACCCAGAACCTCATTATTTTAGCTGATATAAACCTCTGCGAGCACTAATGATCTCCGAACGAGTAAATATAGGGGCGGAAAATTACAACGGGAAACCCCAATTAAGACGCCAAATGAAATATGTCATATTATTATGAAAAATTATGTTGTGTGCCATTAAAATATACGTTACATCGTGAAATAGCCGAGTTATAGCATAGATTACTGAATAGTTAGTTTGGTATTGTAATTTGATATGTTGATTGTATAGATTTTTGTATATGGATTTGTTTGTAGTAATCACTACATAGTATTATATAAAACAAAGTCGCTTTCTCTGTCCCTATATATGCTTAGATCTTTAAAACTACGCAACGGATTGTGATGCGGTTTGTTTTAATCGATAGAGTGATTTAATGGGAAGGTTTTAGCATAATTTTATACCCATATTCCTACGGGAACGGGAACTACGCGGGTGAAACGCCGCTAGTTTGGTATAAATAAAGGTTTTGAATTTGAAGGAAATTATGAAACTATTTACTTGTCATCTCGAAACGTCAGAAAATGTTAAAGAAAATTATAACCACGACTAAATTCGTTAAAGTAGCTTTATTTCAATACTAGCTAAAAACCTTAGCCCAGCCTATGTTCTTCCTCGGACCATAAGCTACCCTTGTACCAAATTTCAAGTCAATCGGTTCAGTAGTTTAGCCGTGAAAAGGTAACGGACAGGCAGAGTTACTTTCGCATTTATAATAGTAAAGTTAGGATTGAGATGTAGTGTTCGTGTAAAACAAAGAAATCAATAGTCACTTGTGAATTAATCCTACCAATATTATAAATGCGAAAGTTTATTATTATGGATGGACGTTTGTAACTCTTTCACGCAAAAACTACACAGCTAAAACCATAGGGCTCAGCTAGACTAAATATAAAAAAATTTGATAGTTGTCCATAAAATGTTTTTTTTAGGTATTTTAAAAACCTGGCAGCATGGTACCAGGTTCAAGTTCCGGCTGAGGAAAAAAAAACAAAATACCTCAAAATATACAGAACTAGCTGTGCCCCGCGGTTTCATCTGCGTAGTTCCCGATCCCGTGGGAATTTCAGGATAAAACGTAGCCTATGTTCATTCCCGGACCATATGACGTTCATAATATACTTATTTTTGTCAAGACAACTGTTTGCTTTCCTAGTAAATAAAAAATAAAATAAATAAAATAAAATAAATAAATAAGTGCCTCATTGAGGTCTTAACTGAATAAAGAATTTTTGACTTTTGACTTTGACTTTATGCTACCCCTGTTCCAAATTTCAAGTCAATCGGTTCTGTAGTTTAGCCGCGAAAAGGTTACAGACAGACAGACAGACATACAGAGTTAATTTCGCATTTATTATATTAGTAAGGATACGCGCGACTCAAATCGCTCAAAACTTACTATAAAATAAAAAACTACCCGGCTTGTATCGTATAAATATAATCGCGATCGTATGTTTAAAATTAATAAGGGTATTTCTATGCATTAGGGGGGAAACCGCCCAATTTTATGGTCTTACTGCTTTATACGACTCGTGAGGTGGAATATATGGCCAGGCTTTTTTAAACTGACTTATTTGTTTTAATAGTGTATCTTATGTGTATTTTAGTTTTATTTGAGAATAGCTTCGATTATGAAGAAATATAAAATAAGTTTAAAGTCAATTAAAATCTATAAAATCTTTACCAAAGAATGCGTATCTATACAGGGTGTCCGGGCATCATTGTCGGATACTTTGGTGTTTTTCATCGACGACGATTTCGATTTTCTCTAGCCAACTCCATTACAAAATGTCAGCCATTGGTAGTGGTTGAAATGGTCATGGTAGAAATAGTCATGGTTGAAATAGTCATGGTTGAAATGGTCATGGTAGAAATGGAAGTGGTAGAAATGGTAGTGGTAGAAATGGTAGTGGTAGAAATAGAAGTGGTAGAAACAGAAGTGGTAGGAATGGTAGTGGTAGAAATGGAAGTGGTAGAAACGGAAGTGGTAGAAACGGAAGTGGTAGAAATGGTCATGGTAGAAACGGAAGTGGTAGAAATGGTAGTGGTAGAAATGGAAGTGGTGGAAATGAAAGTGGTAGAAATGGTCATGGTAGAAACGGAAGTGGTAGAAACGGAAGTGGTAGAAATGGAAGTGGTAGAAATGGTCATGGTAGAAATGGAAGTGGTAGAAATGGTCGTGGTAGAAACGGAAGTGGTAGAAATGGAAGTGGTAGAAATGGAAGTGGTAGAAATGGTCATGGTAGAAACAGAAGTGGTAGAAACGGAAGTGGTAGAAATGGAAGTGGTAGAAATGGTCATGGTAGAAATGGTCATGGTAGAAATGGAAGTGGTTGAAATGGTCATGGTAGAAATGGAAGTGGTTGAAATGGTCATGGTAGAAATGGAAGTGGAAGAAATGGTCATGATTGAAATGGTAGTGGTAGAAATGGTCATGGTAGAAATGGAAGTGGTTGAAATGGTCATGGTAGAAATGGTAGTGGTAGGAATGGTCATGGTAGAAATGGAAGTGGTAGAAATGGTCATGGTAGAAATGGAAATGGTAGAAATGGTCGTGGTAGAAACGGAAGTGGTAGAAATGGTAGTGGTAGAAATAGTAGTGGTAGCAATGGTCATGGTAGAAACGGAAGTGGTAGAAATGGTCATGGTAGAAATGGAAGTGGTAGCAATGGTCATGGTAGAAATGGAAGTGGTAGAAATGGTAGTGGTAGAAATGGTAGTGGTAGAAATGGTCATGGTAGAAATGGAAGTGGTAGAAATGGAAGTGGTAGAAACGGAAGTGGTAGAAATGGAAGTGGTAGAAATGGAAGTGGTAGAAACGGAGGTGGTAGAAACGGAAGTGGTAGAAACGGAAGTGGTAGAAACGGAAGTGGTAGAAACGGAAGTGGTAGAAATGGAAGTGGTAGAAATTGTCATGGTAGAAATGGTAGTGGTAGAAATTGTCATGGTAGAAATGGAAGTGGTAGAAATTGTCATGGTAGAAATGGAAGTGGTAGAAATTGTCATGGTAGAAATGGAAGTGGTAGAAATGGTCATGGTAGAATCGGAAGTGGTAGAAATGGGAGTTTTAGAAATGATAGTGGAAGAAATGGAAATGGTAGAAATGGAGAGAAGTTGTGATTTTTCACATTATTAATTTCAAATGATTTATTTTATCATTCGTTTTCTTAGATGACGTTTCATGGATATCAATGACTAAATCAGCACAAGCGCCCGCTCTTCGAAGTAAAAAAACAAAACGACTGCCATTTGGTTATGGAAGTAGCAAGAGAAAAGAATCGAAGCCACAAAAATTCAAGAACAATCTTTTTCTACATCATCTTATTAAAGTAACTGACCCGTAACTAATAAGAGAAAATACGCACACACACCCACAGATCGAGATAAACATATCTGGTTCACACAAATATACACCCCGTACGGGAATCGAACCCACAGTCTTACGGTAACTACACCACGATATAAATGACAAACAAACAGTATATTAGATGATCCAAACTAATCCTTACTAATATTATAAATGCGAAAGTAACTCTGACTGTCTGTTACCTTTTCACGGCTAAACTACTAAACCGATTGACTTGAAATTTGTACAGGGGTAGCTTATGGTCCGGGAAAGAACATAGAGTGCTTTTTATCCCGAAATTCCCACGGGATCGGGAACTACGCGGGTGAAAACGCGGGGCGCAGCTAGTATTGAATATGGTTACGGAAACCACACTACGATTTATATAACAAACGAACAGTATATTAGACAATATTGCATATGGTAATGCAATTAGAAATTCCGCCCCCGTGTCCTGATAAAATGAAACTCCATATAACTTTAGTCGGTCAGTTTCGAAGTTTAATCAGTTATTACAATGTAATAGTAGGGTTGTATGGGGTAGGTATGATTAGTTTACGTTTGTTAACCATTTGGGGGGTTAATTTTAATGTTTTTTAATTTTTGTAAAGTTATTTTTTATATTAATTATCATTTATCATTACAGTAACTGACCCCTAACTAAGTTCGTAACTTGTATCTAGGGTATCAGAAACTACGCACACACTCATTCACACACACACCCAGATCGAGACAAACATTTGTGGTTCACACAAATATTCACCCCGCACGGGAATCGAACCAGCAAACTTACGGATGGCAGTCCGGCATGATGAACACTCTGCCATCTAGCCGTCAACAAACAAACTCTTCAGCTCTCAGTTTTTATTTTCTGTAACGAAACAACCTATATAAAAATTACACACAATAGGGATGTCGACTGGGTAAACAAAATGAAATTCTAATTAGTCCGTCAGATAGATTTCGAAAAAATATTAGACACGTACTTTTTTGTTTTATCAAATTAATACGATAATTCTTGGTAAAAATACACACATCAAAAGTGTCTAGGGATCAACATATATTTTTGCAATAACTTTTCTCCTGATTGATATTAATTAAAATTTTCTTTAAGGATTCATCAAATAAAGTGTTTTCGTTTGTCACAGTAACGATAAACCAAGTCACCTTTGCATTAATAAAGAAATTTGCCATTTTCCTAATAAAGGGATTTTTGACATTTGAACCACTAACATTAAAGTTCGAAAAAAAGACTGAAATAACAGTTTTCTTTAAAATTTTATTGGGTAACTTAAACAATTAATAATCCGTGTTTCTACCGCGAACACTAACAACACAAGAACATCGGTTTGGCATACTCAAAATGAGTTTATCCAAATCACGCTGTGGAATGGCCGCCCATGTTCGTTGCAACAACAAAAAAAGGTCTTCTTGCGACTGGATACCCTCCATATTCGGCAGAGCTCTTCTCTGTAGCATATCCCATGCATGCTCAATCGGGTTCAAGTCTGGCGACTGAGCAGGCCAGGGCAGGACATTGATGTTAGCTGCGGCGAGAGTCTGTCTTACAACTCTTGCGGTGTGCGGTCGTGCATTATCATGCATTAACTGAAATAAGGGACCGATTTGCACTTGTAGAGGAACGATGACGTCTGATACAATCGTCTCAGCATAAATTTGAGCGTTGAGGTTGCCTCTGATCCAAATCAACTCAGTTCTTCCGCCGATCCAAATACCCGCCCATACCATGATGGTTCCACCACTATAAGGATGGACTTCCTGGCAGGATTTTAATCGTTGTTGGCGTCCAGGGGTTCTCCAGTGTCGTATACGTCTTGTATCCGGTCTCATACCAAAACGAGACTCATCAGAAAAGCACACGAAACGCCATTGTTCTTCTGCCCAATTTCTGTGTTCAAGAGCCCATTGATATCGAATCCTACGATTGTGCATTGCTATAGGTGGTACCCGTAGCGGTCTTCGGGAATGAAGGTTCACTTCATGCAAGCGGTTTCTGACTGTTTGGTCGCTAATTAAGTTCCCTGAAGAGTGATGAAGCCGCACGGCTAACATCATGGCGGTTATTGTTGGAGCTCTTCGAGTTAAGATTTGAATGTATCGGTCTTGTCTCCGTGTGGTGCAGCGATACCGTCCTCCATGGCGCTCAGCCACGGTACCAGTGCTTCGGTAACGTGTCCAAAGTCGACTGATAACACTCTGACTTGTATTCAGAGCTAAAGCCACAGTACGTTGCCGGGAACCAGCTTCTATCATTCCCACGGCTCTGAGCATTTCTTCCCTGCTTAAATGACGTCGCCGCTCCATAATAACGTTGGTTTTAATCAGTAGTAGGGAAACAGTAGCACTAATAATGTCTTCAATGCGTTGTATGTTTTTATAGGGAAAATATTGACAGCTGATTTTCATCTTTTACTCGAATTTGATTCACAGTTCCTGATTCAAATTATGAAATGCACCAAAAAGGATCCATATAAATTTATAAAATCATAAATTTATTACAAAGCCACATCTCAATCTCAAGAAATCCGCATAAAAATGCTTGATCCCTAGACACTTTTGATGTGTGTATGTACATAGTTGTGACGTCACACGAGTTTTCTATGCACTATATCGTCTTAATTATTTGTTTGTATCAAAAAAGAGAAAATACGTGTCCAATATTTTTGCGAAATCTATCTGACGGACTAATTAGACTTTTTTAGTCGACATCCCTATTGATGAATACCAAAAATAAAGTAAAAATATAGATCAACCACCTTTACACAAAAAAATAAATAAAAAAATACCTCCTCCGTTTCAGAAGTTGGTCAAAAACCCATAAATAATAGAAAACTACCCCTAGCAACCCAATTAACTCCTAAAGGGGGTTAAAAATGGTATTAATTCCATATAATTAAGAACAAACGATTGCTCCAATGTCTGTTTGCACCCCTATTCATCTTGTAGAACGATACTATTATTCAGAATTAACATCAGACTGCGAAAATGGCTCTTGTTGTACTATTAAAATATGTACAATGTAGACAAAGAACGCAATTAGTTAAGGTCGAATATCGCTTGCAGATTTTTGTGTTGATAAGACATTTTTAATTAGTAAGATTATTATGTATAAAATTAGTTTCTTATAATTTTAATTAGCAATTTCTTTTAATATGACTACATAGTATAAAACAAAGTCGCTTTCTCTGTCCCCATGTCCCTATGTATGCTTAGATCTTTAAAACTACGCAACGGATTTTGATGCGGTTTATTTTAATAGATAGAGTAATTCAGTGGGAAGGATTTATCATAATTTTATCCCCATATTCCTACGGGAACGGGAACTACGTAGGTGAAACGAGGGGCGCTGCTAGTGTAATATATATTGTTAAAGGTACACCTATAATATCAGAAGTGAATAATATTTATAATAATACTAGATGTGTCCCGCGGTTTTACCTGCGTTACATTTTATTATTCGTAATAGTAATCTTCCTATTGAATCACTCTATCTATTGCTGAAAACAGTATTAAAATCCGTTGAGTATTTTAAAAGATCTAGTACGCGAAAAGACAGCGGAAAATACATTTCATTTTTTTTTCAAATTTCAGGTGAGTGAGGGTATTTAGGGATAAATATATAGCCTATATCCTTTTCCGAACCATAAGCTACTCCTGTAGCAAGTCAATCAGTTCAGTAATTTAGTCGTAAAAAGGTAACAGACAGAGTTTACTTTCGCATTTTTAATATTAGTAAGGACTAGAAAATATATTAGCAAACTACCTAAAACATTAAAAAATACTTTTCTTAAATAAAAATAACATTATTTATAACTGGTTTATCTTTAACTGTACGGTCACGTACAACAGTTCAAATACTTAGTTCGGTTAATGCGTTTTTAAATTATTTCTGACTAGCGACGCCCCGCGGTTTTACCCGCGTAGTTCCCGTTCCCATAAAAATGCGGGGATAAAATTATGCTAAAAACCTTCCTTTTGAATTATTCTATCTATTAAAGAAAACCGCTTCAAAATCCGTTGCGTAGATTTAAAGATGTAAGCATACATAGGGACAGACAGCGACAGCGACTTTGTTTTATACTATGTAGTGACTACTACTTTAAATCGCATTAAAAACTTATCTAGAAAGTATTGAGATGAAAAACTTAAATTAAATTTGAAAACTAAGAATGTTGCAACATTTGAAGATCAAATAATATATGTTTTAATCTTTTTTATTAAATATTTGATATTTTGAACCGAATCCTAACTAATATTATAAATGCGAAAGTAACTCTGTCTGTCTGTCTGTTACCTTTTCACGGCTAAACTCCTGAACCGATTGACTTGAAATTTGGTACAGGGGTAGCTTATGATCCGGGAAAAGACATAGGTTATGTTTTATCCCGAAATTCCCACGGGATCTTTTTGAATTGGATCTTGGAGGATTTTCTTGCAAGGGGCACTTTACGTTGTCACGACCAAAATTAATAGTTTAAGTACGAAAAAACAAAGAAACACTTTGTAGATAACACAAATTTTTACCCCGCACGAGAATCGAACCCGCGATCGGTATGGTGACCACTATACCTCTTGTATAGAAACCACAAAAAAGTAAGTACAGAAAACAAACTATACCTTGCACAATAATCAAACCCACTTTGTGCGTATTCCAATCCAGTAGTATAACCAATATACCACTAGCATCGTCTAACAAAAATATAAACTACAAAAAACTAAATAGGTACAGAATGTTTTCTACACCTCATTTTTTATAGTTTCACAAACCACCTTGCATGAGAATCGAACCCACGACCTTGTATGGCAGTCCAATCATTATACCACTAGGATCATCGAACAAAAAAACTATAGAAAAACAAACCGATACCTCGCACGAGAATCGAACCTGCAACCTTTTATGGCAATTCTATATGTGACTATTCCACTTGGATATTTACTTCGCACAAGAGTCGAACCCACTACCTTTGCTTGGCAGTCTGGACCACTATACCATAGAATTATCGAACAAAAATATCCAAAAAAAAGCTATAGAAAACAAAAACAAACCGCACTTTGGACGACCACTGTTTATTTTCACCATTCCTCTTGCCAACATAAAGTCAGACCAAATAACCGCGCGGGGGTAGCCATTCAAAAAACTACCCCAATAGGCGCCGCGTAAACACACGTGGAAAATAAACAAAAATAGAAATAGGGGTGAGTGTATTGACTTGGGTGGGATGGGTTCCGTACCTTATTATTATTGGTATCCTTACTTAAAATTATAAATGCGAAAGTGACGCTGTCTGTCTGTTACCTTTTCACGGCTAAACTATTGAACCGATTGACTTGAAATTTGGTACAGGGGTAGCTTATGGTCCGAGTAAGGGCATAAGCTATGTTTTATCTCAAAATTCTCACCTAGGGTAAAACCGCGGGACACAGCTAGTAACTCGAATATAAGATAATAATCAATCACTCTATCATTTTCATATACCAACCAACTGACCCCTAACTAGGTTCATTACCTATATTCAGGGTATCAGAAACTACGCACACACTCATTCACACACATACACACACACACACACACACAGAAACCGAGATATTTACTTAATATTTACCCCGAACATTAAAATCAAAGAAATATCACCTTTTTTGTTGGAGTCTTACAATAAATATTTATTTGAACATACTTGTAAACATCTGTCTAGCTATCACGGTGCATGAGATAAAGACTGGGAACATACAAACTGACAGCAGAATCATAGTAGCTGGGTCCCGTTTTTAATCAATTGATTACGGAACCCTAAAAAATCCCCTTTGAACCGGTCCGTACCAGTACTGACTGGTTTTAGCCAGATTCAATCAAGAGTTCATTGAAAAAAGAGTGGCCTTTGAAAAGTTTCAATAATATATGAAGTTGGAAGTTTATGTGGGATTGGATTACATAAAGTTTTTCAGGTTTTTTTGTAGTATTTAACATTATTAGGGAGCACACAGAATTATTTTTGTAGTAAATAAAAATAAGAGTGTCTGGAAGTGTTTTAAATTTTGCTTTAAATGGGATCGAACCTAGGACGTTGATGTACCATGCCATGACAATGTCGAAATGTCGAAAAGTCAAAACACCGAAAAGTCATAATGTCGAAAATCATAACGTCGAAATATCAAAACTTCGAAAATCATAATCAATGTCGAAAAGTCAAAACACCGAAAAGTCAAAATGTCGAAAATCATAATGTCGAAAAGTCAAATCACCGAAATATCAAAACGTCGAAAATCATAATGTCGAAAAGTCAAAATGTCGAAAATCAAAATGTCGAAAAGTCAAAATGTCGAAAATCAAAATGTCGAAAAGTCATAATGTCGAAAATCATAACGTCGAAATATCAAAACGTCGAAAATCATAATCAATGTCGAAAAGTCAAAATGTTGAAAATCATTAGGTCGAAAAGTCAACACCACAGATACCATATAAAAATGAATTTCTATTTCCCTTGGACACGGAATCACGCGAGAACGACTGGACCGATTGACTTGAAATTTGGTACAGGGGTAGCTTAAAGTCCGGGGGCGGATATAGGCTATGCTTTATCCCGAAATTCCTACAGGAGCGGGAACTACGCGTGTCAAACCGCTGGCCACAGCTTTTAATAATAAAATTGCTTTCAATAACTCGTTGTGCCCGTAAAAATGCAGTTATTCCTATATTACTTTGCTTCATGTAATATATAGAGACGCGAGACACCAAATGGGACATTTACACGCGAGAACAAAAGAGTATTTGATTCTTTTTTCTTACAAAGATACGACTTACTAATGTCGGCTTGGGAAGTGTGGAGTAGGATTGTTTTGGTATAGCTGGGTACTGGCTGGTACTAGCTGGGCCCCGCGGTTTGAGCTACGCAGAACCTTCGCCACAGTGTTAAGCGGACCACTGTCGGCGATGAGCGAGTAATCGCCGAGCGAGTAACTATAAATAATATATGCATCTCTTTTGTTTACACGGAATGTATGTTCACTATCCTTTTCTTGGGCGAATAAATCGCCGATAGTTCATTGCTCACTCGCCCGCGGTCGGACCACTGCCTAATAACAAGCACTAGCTTCGCGGTGAATTCAAAGTCAAAGTCAAAAATTATTTATTCAGTTATGGCCCCAATGAGGCAATTATGAACGTCAATGAATCTACCACCGATTGGGAATTACATTAGACGAGAAGACTCGGCAAGAAACTCGGGTTGAAACTTTATCTCATGGTTATTTTGATATACAAAGTATCCATTGTGTTATTCCTAGTAGTAAGGGACATCTGTACCACACATAAATCGCTCTAGTGAAGAAGTTTAAGGTTTTGATGACATGAAACCGCGAATTCTGAAAAATCTAGATAAACTAAAAATACATAATACATAATAAAAACGGTTCAGAAACTACAAATTACTATTAGAACAAGATTAACATTTCTGTATAACACTATTATACATAAATAATTAATTTCTTATACAATTAAAAAATAGATATAAATATGTATCATGCAAAAATGAACTCTATATTTTTACACTTTTTAAATCATAAATTATGCGGTAACATGAGAGGCTACGCCGTAGCAGTGTAGCACTGTAGCATTATAAAAATTGGTACCTGAACAAAATGAATGGTATATTTTTTAAATAATTTTGTTTTATATAAGTTTTTTATGTAATTAATAATGAAAGCACTCAGTAAAAAACCTGATGGAACAAGTGATGAAGTTTGATATACGTAGTACTAACTGTGCCCCGCTATTTTACTTGCACGGAACCTTATCCCGTAGGAATTTTGGGATAAATAGTATCCCATGTGTAATATCTTAGATAAGACATATCTGTACCAAATTTCATACAAATCGTCTAGCTGTTTAGACGTGAAGAAGTAACAAACATACACACACACTCACATACTTTCGGTAAAACGTCGTATATAGTCGTAATCTAAATTGTAGTCCAAAAGCCTCTCTCTTAGTATTATCAGTGAAAGAGGCCTTTTGTCTGCAGTTGAATCTTACAGGCGACACTTTACTATCTTTAAAATATACTAGCAGCGCCCTGCGGTTTCACCCACATAGTTCCTGCTCCCATGAAAATGTGGACATAAAATTATAGTAAAAACCTTCCTCTTGAATCACTCTATCTATTAAAGAAAGCCGCATCAAAATCCGTTGCGTATGTTTAAAGATCTAAGCATACATATGGACATATGGTCAGAGAAAGAGACTTTGTTTTATACTATGTAGTGATAGATACCAAGTCACAAAATAACTACTTAAAGTTATAAAACTACAATTGACCAATAAAACCTTAATAAATATAATTAAATTAAAAACTTCACAAACAATAGAAAGTCAGTTACAATTGTGAACAAAACTAGTTTCAACAATAGTTTTTGTACCTCACAGTTGTATAGAAGTTAGTAAATATAAAAGTTTTGATATTAATATTGCAATTTGGTTAGCCCGATAACCGCACCACTTAGCCGTATTAACGTTTGGCCCAATTTATTGGAGTTAACGAGAATATTTAACATAATCATTCCCTCCATCATCTCATTACAGTAACTGACCCCTAACTAAGTTCGTAACTTGTATCTAGGGTATCAGAAACTACGCACACACTCATTCACACACACACCCAGACTGAGACAAACATTTGTGGTTCACACAAATATTATAAGAAATAGAATCCGCAACCTTAAGGATAGCAGTCCGGCATGGTAACCATTCTGCCATCTAGTTAGTCAACATTTAAAAAAAAAAAATACTGTTTGAAATGTACCATTTTCACGGAAACATTTAACACCTACAGATTATATTTCAATGTATGTCTAGATGTGCAAAAATAGGTAAAATATGACTATTAAAAAGATATAATATATAATACAACGGGATGTTTGTACGTACTTATTTAAGTCGATTCCCTCGACTAGTTTCAGCCACGTCCGGTGCACTCATCCTCCTGATGACGGCCACCGGACGTGGCTGAAACTAGTCGAGGGAATCGACTTAAATAAGTACGTACTAACATCCCGTTGTATTATATACTTATATATAACTAGCTGATGCCAGCGACTTCGTCCGCGTGGAAATTGGTTTATTTATTTCACGTACCTAGTTGACTTTTTCAAAGTAAATACTCTATGTCATCAAACAAATTCTATACCGGATGTTGAAATTATTTTAATCATATGTAATCATTACTAAAAAACAATTATTTTTCTATAATAAAAAATATCATAAATATAGAATTCTCGTGTCACAATGTTCGTTTCCGTACTCCTCCGAAACGGCTTGACCGATTCTCATGAAATTTTGTGAGCATATTCAGTAGATCTGAGAATAGGACATAGAATAGTTTTCATCCCGAAATTCCCATGGGATTGGGAACGGGAACTACGCGTGTGAAACCGCGGGGTACAGCTAGTATGTCTATAAAATCATATACCTAACTATTTAACTAATGTTTAACTAAATGCAATAAATAATGAAATACTGTCGCGTATTCAAGGAGGAAGTCGAGAGTATATCTCTATCAACAGAATGATGGATCAAGAAGAATCCACAAATTATCCGATAGAATTTCTGAATTCATTAAATGTTCCTGGACACCCCTCACATACAATAAATTAAAAAATCGGAGTTCCTATAATTCTTATTCGTAATTTAAGTCCTAAACTGTGCAATGGTACTTGATTAAAGGTGATAAATCTACAACCTAACATAATTGAGGTAGAAATTTTAACCGGTTGTGGTGTCGAAGAAACCGTCTTGATACCAAGAATACCACTCATCCCTAACAATTTTCCATTCCAAGCGCACCCAATTCCCAGTCGTGGCGTGCTTTGCTATGACGATAAATAAATCCCAGGGTTAGACACTAAAGGCCGCTGGTGTCGACTTAAGGTCTAATTGTTTTTAGCTCACGGGGCAGTAATTTATTTATTTATGTTAGCCCCAGAAGGCAAAACTATTAATGTATGTAGTTTATAGAGAAATTCTTTGAAAATGAACTATGATATAACAAAGTTTTGTACATGATGCAACCACACAAAGACAGTGAACAATAATTTAAAAGCATTTATTTTTTGTCCTAAAGTATTTATAGATGGATATCACATTTTTTGCTTGATTTAACAAAAAGAAGGTTGAATGCACCTATATATTTAAAACTCAATACTGTCAACCTTTTTTAAAGAATATCATAAACTTTAGGACTTTTGCACACTGCCTATTTTTCACTCTCACGTAGATACCGTGAAGGATTATACCTACTCGATAAAAAAAATTAATGACAAATCTCTCTCGTGTTGTTTTACGTTTACCTACCTATAGTTTGACATTAGCAGAATTGCGTAGTTATGGCAGCAGTAGCCAAAAACTATTTTGTTTATTGAATTGATACATACCTTGACGGCGCTGTAGATATTTTTTTGATGTCTGATGCACCATTTTGAGAACTTCAGTATATTACGATCTAATCTCCTCGGTAGCTCAATTGGATAGAGCGGTGCTACGGTGCTACTATTCAGCATGGTTCCGGGTTCAAGTCCTGGCTTAGGCGAAAATTTTGAATGCATTTTTCTAAAAGGCTAATAAGTTATTTTAATTTTACTTAAACTATTTAATAAAATATTTATGTTAATAATGTATCCATCAGCAGTTTTCTTATTGTTTTGTATTAAGGGAAATACACTCTGTTGATGTTTCTTTAACATAGTACGTACACTGCACTTCAATATTACGTCTATGCAATTTTTTTGCTTGTTCACAAAAGTTTCGATTGCGTGAAAATCCGCTATGTGCATATGCCCTTTAAGCGTTCGATATTGAAGTATTCTATATTATGTCAAATTTGATATCTATGAAATATTATTATACAAAATCCAAAATGTAGTACATATTTTTGTCAGCAATGTTTTCTCGTCAAAAGGAAGCGAAGTGTTGATAAATATATTTTTTGATTGAAATCAAAGGACCGATAAACAACAAAGACTACGATTCCTCCCAAATTTTAAATAATATCTCAATAACTTAGAACTTACTAAGGTGGTAAGTTGCGCGATATAAACGGATATTACCCAAGCGATGTCGTGGGCGGAGTATTGTTTATTAAATTCAAAACAACAAAATAGTTTTTTATTGATAACTTTTCTTTTCGTTATCCAAATGAGATGAAACAAAGCCTATATATTGCCCCAAATTAAGCTTAATCCATATGTGGAAACGCCATGAAAATCCGTTCAGTACTTTCTGAGATTATCGCGAACAGACAGACAGACAGACAGATAGACAGACAGGAAAGAAAGTCGAAAATGGTTTTTTTATGTTCCTTTGACCTTCTTTTATCCCCCCCTATCAGTTTTAGGTAAATTTATTTAATGTACAGACACGGTGGTTCTACTGTTTTATTATTAGTATAGATGACGTACGTTTCGTTTAATATTAAAAAGAATATATATAATGTTTTTATATGACGCGGGACAAGAAAGTGTTTAAAAACCTTGCTAGCCCCCACAAAGTCTAGCTAGCATAGTTTTTGCTACCTACTTTTATCATCACTAAAAAGTAAATATAAAACAAAATCAATGTCGTTGTCTGTCCCTATGTATGCTTACGTCCCTATGTTAGCTTTAAAACAATGCAACGAATTTTGAAGCAGTTTTGTTTAGAGATATAGAGTAATTGAAATAAAACACTTAAACGGATTTTTGTCGTGGTTATATTTTGTTGTAATGTAAAACAAAATACAACCACGACAAAAATCCATTTAAGTGTTTTATTCATAGAGTTAATACACATAGAGCAGTGAAGGCATACGGCTGCCTGTAAGTGGAAACGTCCGATGGTTAGAAAGAGAGAGAAGATCGCGGTCCCCTATTATTGTACAAACATTTGAGTCATTGAACGAATAACCGCGATCGCCTCTCTCTTTCTAACCGAGGGACAACTGGAGACCTGGCTCCCCTGCTCTATGTATAATACCTCTATGGTATTATCTCAATGTGTGAGTCATTCAAGGGGAAGATTTTTAACATAATTTTAACCCCGCATTTCCACGGGAACGGGTAATTTTATAACTTGTACCACAATGTTGTGGTAGTTCTATGCAATTTGGTAGGACGGGACTCGGTCGACTGCCCATCGCCGTTTAATGGATACACTGCGTTTTACACCAGATCCCATATTAATAATACAGCCTTATTATAATTACAAGGAACATTCTACTTAACTGAAATTAGTCGGTAATTTTTAATATTGTATTAATTTTAGAGCAGCGCTGACTGTTTCTTTCCATTTTTATAATTATTTTTTTTCTAATCTAATGTAATAGCTTGGCAGTCTAGTTGGTTTTCTAAAAGAAGAGCACGTTCCTAGGTTCAAATCCCAAATGAAGTAAAAGTAAAAATTGAGAATGTACGTATTTTTTCATTACTATCTTTTGTTTTTCCAGTCAATCTTGAGTAATGAGCGTTTCTACTGGTCTTAGTAAAAACGCGGATAAAACTAAAACACATAGACAGTCAATAAGTATCACAATTATTACAAAAAATTAGAAATCGAACCTCAACTGGGAATCACACCTACCACCTTCCATCAACCAAAATCAAATAAAAACGCATTAAATACTTTAGCTAACAATAATGTCGGTTCATTGTATTGAATGCAAATAAAATCCGAGTGAAGTCAGGGGAGCGTGTATCATTGGGCCGAACGTAGACAGACGTGAATGAGGGATTGGGGGACGATTACACGATACGACACGACACGATTTTTGTAAAATATTTCTTTTATTTTAAATACTTTTTGGCCTTGCAATATATCTATAGCTTTTATTTTAGATACTTTTTGGCTTAAAAACAAGGCTTTGTCCAGTGTAGGACACAATTAGCTAAAATATGTAAATGTACACGGTGTTTTTTTTTTGTGGGCGTGGTAGATCAAATCCGACACTGCATGCAAGGAATACGTAGCGAAAATTTATTATATTCATAAACATTTCATAAACCTATTTTAGTTAAAAAGTGTTTTGCGCCTGTCACACCATCTATCATTTGTAAATGTGTGAAAGTGACAAAACATATTTGAACTAAAATAGGTTTATTATATTTTTATGAATAAGGGGGTAAGACTGCATCATTCAATAGGCTAGGATTATAAAATATTTACTCCTAGCCAGGAATCGAATCAATTGACGATGCCAAAAAGTCACACCCTGGATTGTCACGCTATCTGACAGTGTTGCTAAATATGGATCAAATTAATGGAAGATACTAATTTTGAAAGAAGTGATTCGACTGAAATCAATATATACCTACATATATGAATGTATATATAAGAATTTAAATATCAAATCAATTCAAATATTTATTGAGATAAAGGTAACCCATAATTCCATAATAATAAAATTTTGATGCAATAATTTAATACGAAAATAAAAAATCGAGTCAAAATTGCGTCGTGTAAAGAAGGCAGACATTAGGCAGATTAAAATTGTTTTTCGTGCTGACACCGCGCTGATGTGTTCTGTTTTGATAACAATATTGCCTCCGTTTGTATAATACATACCGCTTTTAGGGTTCCGTACATAAAGGGTAAAAACGGGACCCTATTATTGAGAAAAAAAATACCAGCCCGAGTTTCTTGCCGATTCTTCTCGGCTGATGTAATTCCGAATCGGTGGTAGATTCAGTGACGTTCATAAGTGCCTCATTGAGGTTTCAACTGAATAAATGATTTTTTACTTTGACTTTGAAACTTCAATGTCCGTCCGTTCGTCCGTCTGTCACCAGGCTGTATCTAAAGAACGGTGATAGCTAGACAGTTGTTTTCACAGATGATGTATTTCTATTGCTGCTATGTCTGTCCGTCCGTCTGTCACCAAGCTGTATCTCAAGAACGGTGATAGCTAGACAGTTGTTATCACAGATGTTGTATTTCTATTGCTGCTATGTCTGTCCGTCCGTCTGTCACCAGGCTGTATCTAAAGAACGGTGATAGCTAGACAGTTGTTTTCACAGATGATGTATTTCTATTGCCGCTATAACAACAAAATAAAATAATTATTTAAGAGGAGCTCACATACAACAAATGTGTTTTTTGTTACGGAACCCTTCATGCGCCCCGACTCGCACTTGGCCGGTTTTTTATTATCCTCGTAAATTACTCAAACAAACGAATCTATGAATCAAAACATTGCGTTTGATGAGATCGCGTCGTTAAATCGCAGAGTGTAGACTTAGCGTTATTTGTATAAGGTGAGGGAAAATAAACGTTGTTTTTATAAGAAAAGAGTTATTTGATGACCTCGATGGCAGAGTGGTCACCATGACGGACTGCCATCCGTAAGGTTGTGGGTTCGATTCCCGCGCGGGGGAATATTTGTGTGAACCACAAATGTTTGTCTCGGTCTGGGTATGTTTGTGAATGAGTGTGTGCGTAGTTTCTGATACCCTAGATACAAGTCACGAACTTAGTTAGGGGTCAGTTAGGTACTGTAATGAGATGATGTAGTGAATGATTATGTTATGTTATTCTTGTCTGATCTCAAAGGAATGTTATTTTTTCCTAACTGATCACGTTTGGAAAATCTTGCTTTTTTACAGATTTGGTTCATGTTTATATGACAACTTAAATAGCAGAGTGGTCGGTGAAAATTCTGGCAAAAGAAATATAAATGTGATCCAGTTTTTATTAAAAAGTGCCACAAACATACTTGCTCTAATTGAATTTAAAGTTGATAAAGAATTGTAAATTATTAAATACTATTATGTACGTCAGTCAACAATACTTTGTCAAAAATTTAATTAAAAATTAGACACGTATTTTTGTCTATTCTACTGGATATAGGATTTATGTAGTTAAAACCCGGGAGCCAAGTTTTTTTTCCTACCTGATAGACCACAAAAAAACATTTTTATTAAGTCAAACTATGTTTTAAAAAAGCTGCCCATTATTACTAATATTGAGCCACAACCACAATCTTTCCTCTGCCGGTGACAGCGTCGCTGTAATCGCATCTTTTGGTTATCAGTTTATTGAAAATGTATCCAAATGACATTAGACTCCAAATGACAATAGTAGCTTCCAATTTTGACCGGCACAGAAAAGATTGTGACTCAATAGGTCAAATTCATGCAAGCAAAACAATACATCTGCACAAACAAATGGAATGCTAAGGCCCGTTCACACGCCGGTCATTGATCAGTATTCGCTCCGTACACCAATATAAAGCTCGGTACACACGATCCGAATGACTAGCGATAATAAATAGGAGGCAATTTGGTAGATACGCGCCCCGTCAGCCGAGCACCTGTTAGTGATGGACTATTATCGATAAGTTGAAGTTTAGGATATTTGTCGATTTTTTTGCCTGTATTGACGAGAAGTCTTGATTTTTTGTGACCTGTATTGGTATATACAAGGGCTATTTATCGATAGATTGAGTTAAGATATTTGTCGATTTTTTCCTGATCTTTCGTTGATGGTGATAACGAAGTTTTTTTAGTTTAAGATTTGTCTTTTTTGTAGCCTGTATTGCTTTTAAGAGTTTATTTGAAGGCGCTGAAAATGTGGTAATGATGTTTTTGGGTTGGTGAGTTTAAAATGGTGTATAAAGTAAAATTCTTTATAATTAAAGGTTTGACTATAAAATTTTTAAGAGCTACTTCTTGGCGGTCGAGTTGCGTGTGCCTGCTAAGCCTGAGGAGTTGGTTTCAGTTCCTGATTCATTCAAGCGTTCTATGTTTGCTATAGTAATTACGAATATGTAAATTTTAACAGAACAGCATTTAGAAGATGACCGAGGAAAGGAAGAGGTTTGGTCCGAGTCTCTCACTCTTTATTATGTGAAACGCAGTATCTCTCACTACCACTTGACGCCGATATTCAGTGAAAGTGTGGTACTGCCCCAGCCAAGACCATTGAACTATTATAACCACAGTTTTGCTCCTTATTCAAAATAATAAATACCTACGAATGAATGCTTTAAAACAAAGCTACTAAATTTAAAAGGTAACCCCTCTGCACTTGGTAATGGTCACTTTGGTATTGCCAACCAAGAGATTCTTATTATCTGACGCTGAATATTATAAAGAGGAAAGATTTGTTTGTTTGTTTGTAATGAATAGGCTCCGAAACTACGTCACCGATTTCAAAAATTCTTTCACTAATGGAAAGCTAATTTATCAGTGCGTGACATAGGCTATATTTTATCCCCGTAATCCCACGGGAACGGGAACTACGCGGGTGAAACCGCGGGGAGCTACTAGTATTAAAATAAATCTATCGACAACTAACTTTATCGATACTCACCCATCCCTATCCCAACAAAAAGCAGGTGATTTGTATTTGCAAAATGTGTTTTTTCTTGATTCCCTGTACTACGGACATTATGCGAACCTTATTGCTGCTAAGATTTATGCTGTTTTCGACACCGCGACGAGTTATTGGTCGACTGTGCGTATTTTGATACTAATTTAATGATATGTTTTCAACTCTTTATGTGTAAAGAGAAGTTATGGAAGGAGAAATACCCCATGGAATCATCTATTGCGACATTGGAGCAACTCCCCCCTGGACATGATCTACCTTGGGCAACTTGGAAGTCCTTAAACAGACTGCGGACACAAGTAGGTCGAAGCAAGGAGAACATGCACAGATGGGGTTTCAGCTCGGAAAATGCATGTCTATGTGGCATTTCTCCCCAAACAATGGCCCATCTTTTGACTTGCCATGCGTGTCCCTACATCTGTACACGCGAGGACCTTTACAAGGCCACTGATAGCGCTATATCGGTGGCCGAGTTTTGGTCCTCAAAAATTTGAGTCGATACGCAAAGAAGAAGAACTCTTTATGTGAAAGGGTGGTTTTATTTAATGGGGGTGTGGTTTTGAAATTGTTTCTGTGTTTTTGGATATCTTGTCATTTTTTAAATAAAACTAGCATACCATCATCATCATCAGCTCATATAATGTCCCCACTGAGCTCGAGCCTACCCTGAATTATGGTGATTAGGCCTTAGTGAACCACGCTGGCCAAGTGCATAGGATACCATATTAATACTAAAAAGGTGAAAGTTTGTGAGAAGATGGATGGATAGATGGGATGTTTGTTACGCAAAAAAACTTAATCGTTTTTAACCCCCGACGCAAAAAGAGGGGTGTTATAAGTTTGACGTGTCTGTGTATGTGTGTATCTGTTTGTCTGTGGCATCATAGCTCCCGAACGGATGAACCGATTTCAATTTAGTTTCTTTTGTATTAAAGGGGACTTACGTGCGAGTGTTCTTAGACATGTTTGATGAAAATCGGTTAACCCGTTTAAAAGTTATGGGGGTTTAAAAGTAATTGAGTTGGGGGTTTTTAAATTTTTAATTTAATGTTATAGATGAAATTTGTTTTAGACATTTCTATAAATTGTGAATAAGATATAGAAAACGGGATATGGCATTTTTTTTCCTGCACCAAATACACGTTTTTTTTGTTTTTTTTTTTCTTATTTTTATCCTCTTTTCAAATCAAAAATATCTTTATTATCAAGGATCGATACAACCACTTATAATCGTCAAAACTTAAACTAAATTGATATGATTGTTAGTTCACTACGCGCCCACTACTGAGAAGAACTAACAAGAAACTCAGTGGGGTTGTCTTTTTTTGTTGTGATTGTATTCACAAAATAAAAATATGTGTACATAATGAAAACAAGAGATATAAAGAGAGCAATTCATTTCCAAACGATTTTATCATTTAAATAATCTACTATTCTGAAATAAGCTTTAATTAAATTCTATTGTCATGGCTAAAAAATATTTGTTTGTTTCTCTAAAAATGTTCTAAATTACAGCTTATCTCAAATATCTAGTTTGTCTGTTGGAAAACTTTATCCCAAAAATAAAAACAAAAAGGGCTGAAAATTGGCGGGAACTAACAAAACGTCCCCCGAACTGTGACCGGCCAAGTGTGAGAGTACACCTGCCGCACAGACAGACGTACCGACAGCAGGAAAATATACAATATTTTTGTTAATAAAATAAAGTGTGGCACTCGGAGACTGCCGCGGTAAAGCTTTGCATAGCAATTTTATCAACTAACTGTTTTTTTACACGCTTTTTATTAGCTTCACCTGTATGTTTGTATGTTTGTTTGTAACCGACTTCTTTGGGCGCTATTTTGACCCACTTTAAACGGCCAGATTTCGTTCAAACTTTGTAGATTTATTGAGGACCGATGACAATACACTAATTTGATAAAATTATTCCAATTTTCAATTTGCAAATTAAAAAAACAAGCTATTATAAATAATCCAAACTAAAAAGTAGAAAATAAATTATAGTTTAAAAAAAACTAAAAAACACGCTTTTAATTTAAATTCATTAAAATTTATTTTCTATTTTTTAGTTCGGTTTTCTATAAAAAGCGTGTTTTTTAGTTTTTTTAAACTATAATTTTTTATTTTTGTATTGCAATCCTAACCTTAGAAATTTTGATGTCGTACTTGGGACTTCATACAATAAAAACTTTGTCTACATTACTATAAAAACTTTTTGGAAAATTTACAAAAAAAAAGTTTTCGATAAAAAAATAATAAAAACGTGAGGTTTTTTTTCGTTACGGAATTTCTGGATTCGGTCCCCGCGCTCAAGGCCCTCGATAGAAGCTATGCAATAGCTTAAAAATATGTCAACGTATACTTTTAAACTAGTCATGGGACTCAATTTATGTCTGACATTGAGCGCGCACGATAACTTACAGTAACTGACCCCTAACTAAGTCCGAAACTTGTATCTAGGGTATCAGAAACTACGCACACACTCATTCACACACACCCAGACCGAGACAAACATTTGTGGTTCACACAAATATTCACCACGCGTGAGAATTGTACATAAGGTTGCGGGTACGATTCCCGTGTTTAAATATTTGTGATATGTAAATATGTTTCATACATTTTCTCTTTCCTTGCGCTCAGTACACCAGTAGAGTGTCTCGCGGTGTAGAATACACACACAATGTTTGTTCGTTAGTCTCACGCGCTCTCGGACACTGCGACTGGACACTCACTCTTACAATAGGGTATCAATAATACTATATGAACTATCTAGTACTTTAAAGTTTTAAATAAATTTTCACGGCTAAACTACTGAACCGATTGACTTGAAATTTGGTACAGGGGTAGCTTATGGTCCGGGAAAGAACATAGGATACTTTTTATCCCGAAATTCCCATGGGAACGGGAACTACGCGGGTGAAACCGCGGGGCACAGCTAGTAATTAAAGATTAAAAATGATCCTACTAGGGGCATTACTATGTTTAATAAATGCGGATGAAACCGTGGGATACAGCTACTAAAACAAAGTTAAATAAAATCTCAATATTTTCTCTTTAAATAAATCAAACTTACAAACAACTAAAACAATAATTCAAAAGACGAAGAAATCAAGAGAATTTTCTATTCAATCGTTCACTCCGAGGAACGAATGATAAATTATTCATTCGTTCTCGAACAATCGCTCCATTATTAGTGAGGTTGATAGTGCGAAATGTTGTACTCAGTATTGTTTACATTTTATTATATAACCTTAATGTGTGGTTTAGATTAGAGTTTAGGTTAGAAGATGGCTTTAAATTGTAAGGAAAATAAATGTTTACAAGATACTTAAATTTTTCATTATTATATGTACTTTACTAGCTGCGCCTCGCGGTTTCACCCGCGTAGTTCCCGTTCCCATAGGAATATGGGGATAAAATTAGGCTAAAAACCTTCCCACTGAATCACTCTATCTATTAAAACAAACCGCATCAAAATTGGTTGCGTAGTTTTAAAGATCTAAGCATACATAGGGACAGAGAAAGCGACTTTGTTTTATACTATGTAGTGATAACTTATAACACCAATTTTTTTTTTTTTCTAAAAACTTTTCGGTAAAACCAATAATAATAAAATAGATTTTTCTTCCTCTCCAAAAGCTTAGGTAAGTAAAATTCTGAAAAATCTCATTATAGTCAATAGTGTAATTATATTATGCCTTCTAATTTTATATTTATAATATTATTTAATATTTGTGGGAACCACAAATGTTTGTCTCGGTCTGGGTGTATGTGTATGAGTGTGTGCGTAGTTTCTGATACCCTAGATACAAGTTACGAACTTAGTTAGAGGTCAGTTACTGTAATGAGATGATGTAGTGAATGATTATTTTATGTTAATTAAAAGGAACACATGAAAAGCGGCTTATTTATTTCTTACGCGGTTGGCTTATTTATTTATATATAAAAATCTATCTACCTATTTATAGAATATCTTGCAAAAAATGAAATTCTTGTAAAAATAACTTGACCTAACTCACTTTGCTTAGTTTAAACTCACTTTTTTCCACCTGGATTTGAACCCAATACCTTACCAAACCGTAGCACTACTTTAAACCAACTGACCTACGAAGACCACTCTCAGATTGAAAATCTCGAATACCAGATTGTTCTACGGTAGCCATTCATATTCATTTATTATATCCGCTCGTAAATTTGAAATATCAAAATGGTGGTTTTGGATCAAGAATTAAACTGCCTACTTCCAACGATGTATTATATAGATGTGTCAAACAGCAAACTTGTGGCTCTCAAAAACAACGCAAATACTAAATAGTTCACTTCTTTTTCTCCCGAACCTTTATCCCATATCCGTCGGTTTTCAGGTTAACCAGCTTTGGCGGAATGTTAGTATTTTGAAGCGACTGCCATCAGACCTGCACAATGGCGAAGGCAATACAACATCATATATGATTGACGGATCCATGCTCAGCCTAAGTCGCTGATAGATTATGTTTATTTTTCCTTGGTCCGATCACCTTCTAAATTTTGCTTAAATTCGACGACCTCGATGGCAGAGTGGTCACCATGCCGGACTGCCACCCGTAAGGTAGCGGGTTCGATTCCCGTGTGGGTTGAATATTTGTATGAACCACAAATATTTGTCACGGTCTGGGTGTGTGTGTTAAAGAGTGTGTGCGTTTCTGATACCCTAGATACTAGTCACGAACTTAGTTAGGGGTTAGTTACTATAATGAGATGATGTAGTAAATGATTATGTTATATGTATTTAACCTCTCGTTGTTAATTACCTCCATTTTCTATCGTCATTTCAGTGCGCGGGTAACACTTCTATAGTTTGTTATATATCGTTGGTTTACCACAATTATTGTGGTACAGTAAATCTTTATTCTCGTCATCTCTAAATAACTAAATAACTTTGTAGATAAGCCATAAATTCTGTTTGTTCATATTTTATTATCATTTCATCACAACCAACTACGAATGTAGAGATAAAGATAAAACACTGATTAAAGATAATTGGGTTTTAGTTTTGTTGTGTTGTTTGAGGTTCTGGGTTTGATTCCTGGGTTGGATGCATGCTTGGTGTTTTTCGAAACATGTCTCGGGGTTGAAATCACCAACATACTTTGGTGAGCATGGTTTCCTCCTCACTGTTCCAATATCATTTGAAGTTAAAAGCTTGCCCCGCGGTTTTGCTTTAAAAATATCGCTGGAAGCTATCACAAGAATTAACATTTTTTTTTTAATGTAATGTTTTAAGCGCCAAAATTTTTCGTTTTATAAATTCATGGTGAATGCATCGGTATGCGTATTAGATCAGTCAGTCAGTCAGTAAAAGTTGCATTTTAGAGTAAAGTTACTAAGAAAAAACTTAAAACAACCAATTAACAACTAATACCATATTCAGTCTGTTAGTCAGTCAGTCAGTCAGTAACATTTCATAAACACAGACTTAAAAGCAGATTAAAACCAAAAAAAACCTTTTTCCAACCAAGCCCCAAACAAAAGTTACCCCCATAAATCTAGAGAACATAACTTGGGTAATGTTTGACAAAAAACTACTTTTAAAATAAACAAGCAAGGTTAACAAAGCCCGCGCTTACCTATGTACTGGTAATAACTTTAAACCATCACAAATCCTTTAGTAGCGGGAGTATTCTGGAAATAAACGGGATAATAGTTATTTATGGTACAAGCGAGGTAAGTTGGTGATTACTTCCGAGGAGCTATTGAGGCCCGAGCCGTTAGGCGAGGGTCTGAAGATAGCCGAGGATAGTAATCATCAATACACGCCTGTACCATACAACGTTTTTCCACACATTTGCGAAGAAATTATCATTTTTCGCTAATAAATAGACAGTTTTTCTATTCGCGCGCATCCAACACAACAATGGTGATCGGCCAAAGACTAAAACAATATATTTATTAAAAAAAAAAAACGAATGAATGAATGAATGGAATAGACCATAGACCTACCAAAAGTAAGGAAACATAGTTAAAGTTTGTTTTTAAAATGTATGGACACAAATTTTTTGGTATCGAAACTTTTTTTTAAATGAAAGCAGTTTAAAAAAACAATCTATAACTCACTAGTGAATAAAACGTGTCATTATTCAACTGTTTTTGCACAAATAAGAGCCCCTTTATGAGCAAGTGTGTTGAAAAGTAGTTTTTTTTTTAAATTTCAACTTTTATTCGCAAGAAAATACTGTCCAACAGTTCATCCGTGATCATGGCGCTTGCAGCGTCGAAATATCGGAAAATGGAAATAAATAAAATACAGGGTAAATATCCCGTTAATCATAATAATTTGAGAGTCAAGAAAATGTTTTTTCATATGTCCCAGAATTAATAGCACATTTTCAAAATTAAATTTATTTTATTTTATTTTATTTTATTTAATAAAGCTCACAAAGCAGGTTACAACTGTTTTAAACATAAAAAAAAAACATACAAATATTTTGATCTAAATTGAAACCCTATATGTGAACATGACATGGCTAAATTAATATTGCAAGATTTAAATTAAATTTACCCTAGAAACATAAAAAAAAAAACATATCAATAATTAGCATCTAGTTGTTGTAATACAATATTTATAAGTTTATTTTAACATTTTGCATAGACACTTTTTTAGTCTACTTATACTACCGTCGAAAATATCCATAGTATCGTTTTGAGTTCCCATAGAGGCAAGTTCATTGTACAGTCGACACATTCTGGTTAAAGGATTGTAATAAGATGTGTTGTTTACGTGGACTCTAAGTGAAAATACGGATGGATTACGCGATCTATAGTAGGTATTTATATTAAGAGATTGAAGCAAATTAGGACAGTCAATTGAAGAGTGAAGAATTTTATGTAAGTATACTATGTCTACTCTCTTCCTGCGCATATACAGAGGAGTGATATTAAACTTTTGGAGTCTCAATTCATATGATGACAATGCACGACCCAGTTTAAATCTATATGCCAATATTTTTAGAAATTTCCGTTGGACAGATTCAATTCTGTCGATGTGAATTTGATAATAAGGAGACCAGATTGGACAGCCATATTCTAGAATAGGTCTGATTAAGCTGTAGTAAAGGTAAGTTATACTAGCGGGTGATTTAAATTCCTTTGTAATCCTCGTTATAAATCCCAATAGTTGAAAGCTTTTTTTGACAATGTATTCGTAATGCTCGCGGAAACTAAGTTTAATATCAAAGTAAACTCCGAGATCTTTGATGATTGTCTTACGTTCAAGTGTGCTACCCGATATATCGTAATCAAATATAATTGGTCTCTGTTTATTTGTGAAAGAACAAACAAAGCATTTCTCAACATTGAGATACATGTGATTGCGAGTGCACCAGTGTGATATCGTTTTTAAATCGTCTTGTAGCTTATGGCAGTCATTAAGATTAGATATTTCATTATATACCTTTAAGTCGTCAGCGTATAGCAAACAAGGGCATTTCAATTTTTGCGCCAGGTCGTTTATAAAAATAACAAAGAAAAGTGGACCCAAATGCGATCCCTGCGGCACACCGGATACAATAGTGATCGGGGAAGACACTTGACCTCTTATTGCTACAAGTTGACTTCTTTTCGACAAATAAGATTTAACCCACCGCAATAGATTTCCATGTATGCCGTAGCTAGCAAGTTTTTTGCATAGAATGGAATGGTCCACTTTATCAAATGCTTTACGGAAATCCGTATAAACTGTATCTACTTGGCCCAAAGAGTTGAAGCGCTGACATAAGTAGTGTTTATATACTAGTAAGTTTGTAGTCGTAGACCTATTTCTAACAAAACCATGCTGGTGAACCGATATAAAACGACTTAAATGTGAATAGACACAGTCATATACAACCGATTCGAAAAGCTTAGCAAAACAAGACAATATGCTTATGGGGCGATAGTTACTACAATTTGTTTTATCGCCAGTTTTAAAGATAGGTACAATGTGTGCAGTTTTCCAAAGGGTTGGAAAATATCCTTTGACTAATGATTTGTTGAACAAGAGACAAAGTGGCTTTGCGAGCTCAGGTTCAAATGATTTAACAAAAGCCGGAGGTATACCATCTGGACCTGACCCTTTATTACTGTCTAATGCTTTGATTTTTGCGGTTATTTCTTTTTCAGTAATTTGAATGAGGGATAAATAATCATTTGTGTAATTTGCTGGTAGTTCATCAACAGCAGTTAGATTTCCATCATGTTTTTCGTATACCGTTCCAAAATACTGTGAGAAGAGCTCGCATATTCCTCGCCAGTCATTGGAAGACTGCCCACCATAAGACATAATTTGTGGGATGGATACCGAACCCTTTTTATTATTCACGAAAGACCAGAAGTGTTTAATATCAGTCAACATAGCATTCTCAACTGAGGTTCTATACTCCTTGTAACATAGTTCTAAAAGGTGTTTACTTTTATATCGATAAGTGGAGTACTCATCGTAGTCTCTGGGATTACCATATAATTTGAAACGCTTATGAAATTTATCCTCTAGTGCCAAACATTTTCGAAGCTTTGTATTAAACCAAAAAGGATGATTTTTAGATCGGGGCTTTAAGACAGGAGTATTATTTTTAATAATTCTATTGAGGACTTTGTAAAATTCTTCCAAACAATGATCGACGCTTTCCGATAGCAATATTTGTTCCCAGTTAACTTTTTTTAGCTCATCTTTAGTGCTAGCTACACTGATTTTTTTAAAGTTAATTGTATTAATTGATTTTTTTAAAGATTTATGGACAGGTATCATGGTTGTATCCATAACTAGTGGAGGATGGTGAGAATCAATGCGGCACAGAGGATCAGCACCATAAACTTGTAAGTTTTCTATGGTAGTCAATACTAAATCAAGGTATCGGTTGTTTTTATTAGGTATGTTGTTAATTTGGGAGAAGTTACACAGTGAGATAAGATCTACAAGCGCTTTTGATCGACTATCTTGAGGATCATTGGGAATCATAGCCAAGGGAATGTGAGAATGTGTCCAAGTAATTTCGCGTGTGTTAAAATCTCCTAATATGAGAAATTTGTCGTCATGACCACTGTTCAATACGATTTTCTGGATATTTTCGTAAAATTTGTTAACTAAATCTATGGATATATACGGCGGCAGATAGCACACACATACATGTATTTCAGGCAAATTAGTATTAGGTGAAACAATAGAGACCCATATATCTTCTAAATTAGATTCCCAGTCTGCCCGACGCACAATCTTAATGGATTTTTTTGAAGCTAATAGCACACCACCACCGTCCTCTTTATATTTCGAAGATATTATTGTAGTTTTGCGATCCCGACGAAATATAATGTATCTATCGTCTAAAAATTCTCCATCCATTATACTATCATTAAAATTTGTTTCAGTCAGGCAAACTAGGTCGTAATTACATAATAAGTTACTTAAATATAGATCATTAGTCTTAGATCTTATCCTGTTAACATTTTGGTAATAAATAGAAATCATTATAAGAAGATATTGATAACTAAGTAACCAGATCAATCTTACTCTACTTACAATTGTTAACATTTATTGAAAGTGTTTTTAAGAATTCACAGTCTTTTATCCGAATAGCGTTAGTGTTTTCGTCTTTACGTATAAAAACCTGGCCAAATTTCACCCACACGAACTTAAATTTATTTTCACGAGCAAATTGTCTAGCTGCAGCGTGAACTTGTTTCAACTCCGGGGATATATGTTCAACTACATATACACGTCTAGATTCACCAGTGATTCCTAGATGATTAGTGTTCAGCATGTCTTTAGAATGCGATTTATTGTAGCGGTGTATAGCCGAAAGTACAAGATCTCTATGACGTGGTGAAGCTAAAGTTATTATTATATTCCTTGGTCGGTTGATATCAGGGTTTACTTTAGCAACGCGGCGGTATCCTTTGATGTCACTGTCCAAAATAGGTACAGAGATTGTCTCACATAGACTTTTAATTATGCTAAGAAGATTCTGACCACGGCCTTCAGGGACTCCTTGCATTTCAACATTGTGGTCTCGAGAAATCTTTTCCATTGTAGCTATTCTGGTATTAATACTTAACATATCTTTACGCATTTTCTCCTTCTCTAACGTTAGCTCTTTAATTTTATCGTCTCTTTCTTTGATTTTGTTTTTAATGTCGATTTGTTCAGCGCATATAAATTCCGTTGTAGCAGTGAGATCACTCTGGAGCTGTTGCATCGTGCTGTTTACTTCACTCATTACAACACTCTTTATATCCGCCAACAGGGCCTCCCGCATATTTACTACAAAAGGTGAAGACATCGATAGCTTTTCGTCCAAAAGTTTGCTTATATTTTTCAAAGTTAAAGGCTCATTGTCGTGTGCCATCCAAGTATTTGCAGGTTTATCGTTAGCGTGGCTGGTCGTCGCATGCTTAGACCGAACGGGCGTATTGTCGTTTATCCTGCGTTTAGTTACGTTGGAGCATGATGGACACTTTAACGCTGATAAACATTTGTCAGATTTTTTATTTCCATCATAGTTAAGACATTCGTAGCAAAACTTCGATTTACACGTGTTGCATGTGAGGCAATTGTTTCCTGTTGATTTGTGACAACCATCACATTCCATTATGGAGACTTAAAACGTTTAACGTTTTTACCAAAATATGGGGAAAATAATTATTGCTGGCAACACTGTAATATGCTCTGTGGTTCAATTCAATATTTTAATATTCTGTGGTTGCTTGCCTTGCTTGATTGTTTTGATTAGTGGTGCTAATTGAAGTTGACAATCAAAACTGCTGTCACTGTTAAGTGTTTTGACAATTTTGGCGTTTTGTTGACAATAAACATTAACAACGAAGACTGTAGGGTAGTCCTCGGTTGAAAAATTACTATTTTTAAGCAAAAAAACTCACTCAATATTTTTCAACAACGAATTTCTCTTAAATCCAGTGTCCATTTATGCAAACATTATGTTCACTATGTTGCGCTTTATCCACTCAAACTATTTAGGAAAGTTTACACAAATATCGATGCAAATAACTATTTTTAAATTGAAAACAACTAGCAGCGTCACTATGTAGGCACAGCGTCCCGAGGGTAAGTGAAAAGATACTGCTAGATAATGAAAAGATACTGCTTAGATTAGGACTGCTAATAACAGGATCGCACTTTATTTTCTTTACTAGCTGTGCCCCGCGGTTTTACCTGCATAGTTCCCGATTTTGAAATAAAACATAGCTTATGTCGTTCCTCGGACTATAAGCTACGCCTGTACCAAATTTCAAGTCAATCGGTTCAGTAGTGTAGCCGTGAAATGGTAACAGATAGAGTTACTTTCGCATTTATAATATTAGTAAGGATCCCGATTTTAGTAATATTTTTTAATACATAATATTGTACATTGAAGACCCAAGTATGGTGGCATGAAATAAGAAAGACTTATATCCAGCAATGGACGAATACGGGCTGACGATGATGATGACGAAGATTCGACGACCTCGATGGCAGAGTGGTCACCATGCCGAACTGCCGTCCGTATGGTAGCGGGTTCGATTCCCGTGCGGGGTGAATATTTGTGTGAACCACAAATGTTTGTCTCGGTCTGGGTGTGTGTGTGAATGAGTGTGTCCGTAGTTTCTGATACTCTAGATACAAGTTACGTACTTAGTTAGGGGTCAGTTACTGTAATGAGATGATGGAGGGAATGATTATGTTATGTTATTATGTTATTCAAGTGGTAGAGTACTACCAAATAAAGGGTTGCGGGTTTGATTCCCGTGCGGGGCAAATATTGACTGGCCCGATGCTGTTGGGAATTTCACTGGCATATAGCTAATATCATAAAGTGATTAGTACTTATTAGTACTAAATATTGTATATGAATATTTCTGTTCCCAGAATAAGGAAGTTTGCTCAAAACTGTTCCCGCACACAAGCCGTAGCACAAGTTTAATATATGCACTTTACGCCCCGACCTCCCTCGCATATATGACTAGTTAGGTACATAAGGGACGTACTAAGAGCGTAACTGGGGAGGGGCGAAATATAATGTATTTAGAATAAACTTTTTGTAAAAAAAACTTTAATACATTTTTCATAAGCCATGTATTTTTTATGTTCTAAGGTTTTTCTGTGAAAAAAATATGTATCTTTGTTAAATTTCAAAATTTTAACTTTAGCTGGGAAAAATACCCAATTTGTTTTATGTGTTACAAAGGTAGAGTAAAACTATGAGCTGCAGACCAAAGTTTATCTCGTACTAGAGTCGATCCAGCCGGGCTAGCATGAAACGCGATATGCACGTGATAAATTTTATCATATTTGGTCATGCTCGCGAAATCGATATGCTATTTATCGACATCTAACTGTCAAAATATAATAAATATAGCCGCCATATTTAATTTTATCATATCGTAGCACGCCATTAACTATTTGGTCATGCTCGCGTAATTGATATTATATCGTGGCGTCGATGTATTTTATCACGCACAGTCATGCTAGGGGGGCTGCAACCCTTACAATGATAATAACCGTGTGTCAAAGTGTCAGAGGACAGTAGAATCGTTGGTAAACTTATACGTTTTCCGTTCTTCTAAAAATAAACATCCAACAACTCAAGAAATGTCTGCTTTTTATAAAACTAAATTATTTGTTTTTCATCATTCCCTATGAGTCTATATTTTTGTTTAATTTTAGGAAGATTTTCTCCCTTTTTGTTTCTTAAACAAACACTATTGAAGTAAAATGCCTTTTCCCCCCTTAAATTCCCTGAATACGTCCACTTGTGTACACAAAATGTATGTATATTTATGCATGGGCGCCGGCCACACAAGGCGTCACGTTTTGAAGGGTCAAAAATATACTCGCTAACTAATAAACTATGATTATATTACATAAGTTATTAACTATTCAAACTTTTTTTTTGTTTTTTTGAGTCCTTGGCCAGATAGAGAAGCGTTTCGCGTCACCATCATGCGAACAAAGCAAGTGTGGAACTTCATGCAGTCTGTTCCCTGAAACATAAAATATGTCTTACAGAAGACAAACAGATAAATTTAGCCTGAATTTTCCCATTACTAACAACGGGCATACGCGGCAAAAACTGAAATAATTTGAAAAATGCATTCAAAATTTTCGCCACAGCCAGGACTTGAACCCGGAACCATGCTGAACCATAGCACCGCTCTTTCCAATTGAGCTTCCGTGGCTTCAAGGCTATTGGCCCTAAGACCGCAATACTAAGCGTTCAAGATTTTCGACCAGTCACCTTGAGGCCACGGTAGCTCAATTGGAAAAAGCGGTGCTACGGTTCAGTATGGTTCCGGTTCAGCACACACTCATTCACACACACACCCAGACCGAGACAAACATTTGTGGTTCACACAAATATTCACCCCGCATGGGAATCAAACCCACAACCTTACGGATGGCAGTCCGCCATGGTGACCACTCTGCCATCGAGGTCGTCATATGAACATATTAATTCTAAACTAACACAATATATTTAAATTCAAATATCGGTTAGGCTTGCGGTTTTGTGCCACAAACCGAGCCGAACCGATGGCTTCACGGCTCCGAGCACTCTGCTATAATGTGGTCGAACCGTCAGTTTCGACATATTATTGATATGTTTATTATTGTTGTTGATTTGTGAACATTTATAATAGGGCGAGAGAATAATGGGTAGGATAATGTTACAAAAAATCTGATGGCTGCGTTTGGATAATTCGTGGCTATGATTCTATTTGATAATATTTTTGCAAAATCATTGCTTTCAGAAGCGCTCATGGCCTAGTGCTACCCGCGGATCACTTGTGATCCATGCGGTTAAGCAACGTCTGGCACCGTCATGACTGTGATGGGTCATTACTAAAAAAATGACTTTTAATTTCATGAGCGTTTCCGTGCTTCGGAGGGCACGTAAAGCCGTCGGTCCCGGTTGTCGTACTAACATCTTCTCTTCATCTTCGATAGTCGTTACGGGTATTTAGAGCCTTTAAAAGTCTAACATTTGGTTTAACCAAAAATGTCGTATAGCCCTCTGGGTTGTGATGGTAGTCGCTTCACGTAAAATACTGACATTCCGCCAAATCTGTTTAAACTGAAAACCGACCCCAAATAGACATGGGATGAAGGTTTGGAAAAGAGAGATTGCTATTTTCAATTCATTATAGTAACTGACCCCTAACTTAGTTCGTAACTTGTATCTAGGGTATCAGAAACTACGCACGCACTCACACTGAAATAAATAAATAATTTATTAATAAAATAAATCTGTATTGTCAACTAAAAAGCGATACTCTCATTGTATATTATATCGTTGGTGGTTGGCAGTAAGGCGCAATATTAGGATCACAAGTCAGATTCCACCCGTCGGAGGATATCTTTACTCTTTACTTTGGGACTAGGGATGGGACAATGCTTAAGGATTTTATTTAATACTAGCAGCGCCCCGCGGTTTCACCCGCGTAGTTCCCGTTACCGTGGGAATTTCAGGATAAAGAGTATCCTATGTTCTTTCCCGGATCATAAGCTACCCCTGTACCAAAATTCCAGTCAATCGGTTCAGTAGTTTAGCTGTGAAAAGGTAGCAGACAGACAGACAGAGTTACTTTACTTACTTTTACTTACTACATTTATAATATTAAAGTTAGGAAAGTTAGGATTAGGATTTTTTAAACAACAAGGTGACAAAATAGGGGCTACTGAGATAAATATAAAAAGAACATATTTTTTGTAAATAATGGTGAAACACAACTGTGATTATCCCTGTTCGAACACGGACTATGTCAACCGGGGAAGTACCAAACTCTACAAAAATATCGGCACCGATCACTAGTGAGGAGGTTTGGTGTTCAAATCCCTCCCCATCATCCTCTTCCTCCTAATATCCTATTATTCCTGATTGCCAACTCACTCGGAGTTGCAGGAATCTATGTTACTGTACAAAGTAGTAATATCAAGTGAACTGCTTGGTGACGGTAGTTACTTACCTATTCATTTACCCACTAGAAAAAGTCATGGAAAAACTATCGATAATTCTTACTCCATATATCAAAGCACATCACTAGCCCACTCGCTCAAACGAAATTTGATTTTGTTCCTTATTTAAATCTTCGTCCAATTCAATATAGTAATTACTAGCTGTGCCCGCGACTTCGTTCGCGTTCTGGCAACAATGATCCTATTAAGTGATACTTGGCCTTGAATTTTAAATGTAGGCATAAACGGGCCTTCGGGTATTTGTTGAGCCCCAAAAGAAGTCATTTGAAATGCACTGTTAAAAGCGCGAATATTATCTAAAAATGATTAGAAAGAGTATATTCTCCTAATAGTAATGATTTTAAAGGTTCCGGTGGATCTTCAAATAGGGATAAGTTCACTTTTCCACCAGAACAACAAAATCCAGCAGACTCATTTCTCCATTTCAAGGCAAGGTGTTTCTATAATTCTTATTCGTAATTTAAGTCCTAAAGTGTGCAATGGTTCTCGATTAAAGGTCATAAATCAACAACGTAACATAATTGAAGCAGAAATTTTAACCGGTTGTGGTGTCGAAGAAACCGTCTTGATACCAAGAATACCACTCATCCCTAACAATTTTCCATTCCAATTCAAGCGCACCCAATTCCCAGTCGTGGCGTGGTTTGCTATGACGATAAATAAATCCCAGGGTCAGACACTAAAGGCCGCTGGTGACGACCTAAGGTCTAATTGTTTTTAGCATGGCCAACTATATGTGGCCTGCCCACGGGTCATTAATTTATTTAAGTAATTATGTTAGCCCCAGAAGGCAAAACCATCAATGTAGTTTATAGAGAAATTCTTTGAATATAAACTATCATATAACAAAGTTTTGTACATGATGCAAGCACACATAGACAGTGAACAATAATTTAAAAGCATTTATTTTTTGTCCTAAAGTATTTATAGATGGATATCACAATGTTTGCTTGATTTAACAAAAAGAAGGTTGAATGCACCTATATATTTAAAACTCAATACTGCCAACCTTTGTGTAAGAATATCATAAATTTTAGGACCTTTGCACACTGCCTATTTTTCACTCTCACGTAGATACCGTAACGGATTATACTCGATAAAAAAAATTAATGAACAATCTCCATCGTGTTGTTTTACGATTACCTACTTTGACATTAGCAGAATTGCGTAGTTATGGCAGCAGTAGCCAAAAACTATTTTGTTTATTGAATTAATACCTTGACGGTGCTGTAGATATTTTTTTTATGTCTGATGCACCATTTTGAGAACTTTAGTATATTACGATCTTATCTCCTCGGTAGCTCAATTGGATAGAGCAGTGCTACGGTTCAGCATGGTTCCGGGTTCAAGTTCTGGCTGAGGCGAAAATTTTGAATGCATTTTTCTAAAAGGCTAATAAGTTATTTAAATTAAACTTAAACTATTTAATAAAATATTAATGTTAATAATTTATCCATCAGCAGTTTTCTTATTGTTTTTATTATGGGAAAGACACTCAGTTGATGTTTCTTTAACATAGTACGCACGTATACAGCACTTTAATATTACGTCTATACTATTTTTTTTACGCCTGAAAATCCACTATGTGTATATGCCCTTTAAGCATTCGATATTGAAGTATTCTACATTCTGTCAAATTTGATATCTATGAAATATTATTATACAAAATCCAAAATGTAGTACATATTTTTGTCAGCAATGTTTTCTCGTCAAAAGGAAGCGAAGTGTTGATAAATATATTTTTTGATTGAAATCAGAGGACCGATGAACAACAAAGACTACGATTCCTCCTAAATTTTAAAGAACATCTCAATAACTTAGAACTAACTAAGGTGGTAAGTTGCGCGATATAAACGGATATTACCCAAGCGATGTCGTGGGCGGAGTATTGTTTATTAAATTCAAAACAACAAAATAGATTTTTATTGATAACTTTTCTTTTCGTTATCCAAATGAGATGAAACAAAGCCTATATATTGCGCCAGATTAAGCTTAATCCATATGTGGAAACGCCATGAAAATCCGTTCAGTACTTTCTGAGATTATCGTGAACAGACAGACAGACAGACAGACAGACAGGAAAGAAAGTCGAAAATTGATTTTTTGTGTTCCTTTGACCTTCTTTTATCCCCCCCTATCAGTTTTAGGTAAATTTATTTAATGTACAGACACGGTGGTTCTACTGTTTTATTATTAGTATATAGATTATACCTGCTATGTGAGCTTAATGAAGTAAATAAAAGTTAGCCCTTGTTATATTGGCCTGGCTATTTTGTAGAATGAGTGAATTCACAATTACAGCATTGCAATTATAGTTTATTTTCTTAAATTGTACACTATCGCATTACAAAATATGTACCTGTAATGATATGTGTAGTTGTTGGAAATAAAAATAATAATATTAGCCTATTTTATCGTAAAATCTATCGATAATTCTTACCCCATTTCTTTAAGCACATCACTACACTCGCTCAAACCGCGCTGTGGCGGCGTCAGTTACACGAAATTAGATTTGGTTCAACCTTAAACATTGATTAAAACTATTTTACGTAGTATTTCACGTGTCTTGGTTAATGTTAAATGTATATTATTTAAATTATAAGATGGATTTTGTTATGGAGTAGTAAAGGTTTGTGGGTTTTCTTGGATAAGGATAAATTCAAATTCAAATATTTATTTTTATCTATATCTATACTAATATTATAAAGAAGTAAAGTTTGTGTGTTTGTTAAATTGTAAGGGATAATCTCGGGATCTACTGAACCGATTTCAAAAATTCTTTCACTAATGGAAGCTACATTGTCAGCGAGTGACATAGGCTAGAGTTTATCCCTGTATTCCCACGGGAATGGGAACTACGCGAGTGAAACCGCGGGGCGCTGCTAGTCAAATATAATGAATTCTAACTACTATTATAGATGCGAAAGTGACTGTGTTTACCATGCTATGATACCTTAAGATTCCAGCCTGCCTAGCATGACTGTGCGTGTTAAATGATATAGACACCACGAAATAATATCGATTTCGCGAGCATGACCAAATGAATTATGGCGTGCTACGATATGATAAAATTAAATATGGCGGCTATATTTATTATATTTTGACAGTTGGATGTAAATAAATAGCTATATCGATTTCGCGAGCATGACCAAATGTCATAAAATTAATCATGTGCTAAAATTAAATATGGCGGGCATTAATATCAAATTTTGACAGTTGGATGTCAATAAATCACTGTATCTATCGCGTTTTCGAAGTCATGCTAGCCTAGCTGAAGTACAATAGTTTGTACACTTCACTAATCTTCTCATGATAGAAGTAGATATACAATTTAAGGATTAGTCTTTGAATATATTAATTTAACGTTTTTGTTTCGATGGAATCATTTTAATCATAACATTAAATTAAAATTTAAAAACCCCCAACACCATTACTTTCAAACCCCCATAACTTTTAAACGGATCAACTGATTTTCATCAAACACGTCTAAGAACACTCGCACGTAAGTCCCCTTTAATACAAAAATACTAAATTGAAATCGGTTCATCCGTTCGGGAGCTATGATGCCACAGACAGACAGATACACACACACACAGACACGTCAAACTTACACCCCTATTTTTGCGTCGGGGGTTAAAAAATTAGTTTCAAAAAGTAATACGCGAACAAATCATGTAACTTGTGTTATCATTGGATTTGAACCAGTTACCTTAGGTACCAAATTGTAATATTTGTCACGCACGTATATAAATATAATTCTTTTATAACAAATCAATATTTGCACAAAAATATAAAAAATATAAAAAAGTTGCAAAAAAATCAATATTTTACGTGACCGAACAAAAAAGGCTCAAATCCATAATCACTACATAGTATTAAACAAAGTCACTTCCCGCTGTCTGTCCCTATGTATGCTTAGATCTTTAAAACTACGCAACGGATTTTGATGCGGTTTGTTTTAGTAGATAGAGTGATTCAGTGGGAAGGTTTTTAGTGTAATTTTATCCCCACATTCTGACGGGAACGGGAACTATGCGGGTGAAACCGTGGAGTGCTGCTAGTATTCGAATATGTTATTCCAATTAATTGACTATAATTACAATTTTTTTTCTCTAGACCAGAAATAAAACATCATATTTTTATTAAACGTTAATCTTTTCAATTTATCAATAAGTATAATAAAAGTAATAATAAAAAGCGGAATTCCCAAAAATCCCCGAAAATAAATCGTCAAAGCGAATGAGTAAATAACAGCGGCCATTTTCACGAAAAATTAATACGTTAAGGTGACTTTACACGAGTACCTGTAAGTATATGGTTCCCGGCTCTAGGCGGTATACCGAAGCGGTACTCTGGCTGGTATATACGATGACTAAGTGGTGTAGTTGGCTGCCCTGGCTGCCCAAAGGTTAGGTGCTCGATTCCATATCAAGACAAACGTTTCCTACAGTGTTGCCATATATAGTATATTACTTAATATTAATACCATAAGTTAAATTTTCATTATTTCTTTTATTATCTAATAATCTAATAGTATGTACTTTGGCATAATATAGTTTAGAGTATATGGTATTGTGCTATAGGCATCTATAACATCAACTAATTCTATAACTTTATATCACACTAGCAGCGCCCCGCAGTTTCACCCGCGTAAATATAATATAGCCTATGACACTCCGGGATAATGTGGCTTTCCAATAGTGAAAATTTTTTTGAAATCGTTTCAGTAGTTTCGGATCCTATTTGTTACAAACAAACAATCAAATCTTTCCTCCATATAATATTAGTGTAGATTATACCCTTTACAGCACTTCACTGTATAACGAATCTTTAAGCCTCTCTTTTAAATAATGTTCTATCAAACCGTATCATACTTCATACCTCATTGCAACGGTCAACGAATACGCCAAACATATTCAAAATTTGATTTCCATATACTTACTTTATTTTCTTCTTTCTTTCCATAAGTAACCGTATACCTCACCTCACCTAACCATATACCACATCATGGTGTATACATAACGTGACCATACGTCCCGCTTTGGGCGGGACAGTCCCGCTTTCAGGCAGTCTGTCCCGGTGTCCCCCGCGAGACTGAAATTGTCCCGCTTTTGCAAACACATGAAACAATAATTTAAAATGTATTTTTCTCGCTCGAAATTATATTTTAAAACAAATTTGTTCAGCCGATAAATATAAAAATACAAATTAGAATTAACGTCACTACTTATTTGCTTTGATTATTTTGAGTTATTCTATGTTCTATATTAAAAAAACTTGTACAACACCAATACCTAACTTTTTTATTACTTAATTCCGCAGATGTCCCGCTCTGACAAAAAAAAAATGGTCACGTTATGTATACATCATACCTCATTACCGTATACCGCATAATACCTACCCAATGTAAACGCACCTTTAATCCGGTACATTTGTTATTCCGCTAGTTATTTCTATTTGATGAAATGTCGCAACCGGCGCGTAATGTCCAGATTATGTAACGAGAATAAATGTCTTCGTTATATTAATGGTGAGCCCATTTTGATGATACTTTTTGTAAATGTATTGGAATTTTATTGGGTTAGGGTTTTTTCTGTAAGAATAAGTATGTAAGTTTGTAAAAGTCGACGGATACTGACTGACTGACTTATCTGTCAACATACAGCTCAAACCATTGAACGGATAGGATGTGAATTAAATAAACTTTAACGGATTTTTATCGTTGATTTGTGTATATTAAAGAAATCAACAGGACTGCGATATCTATTAAGAAGGTATTAGTTAATATAATGAAAGAAAAACGCGGGTAAATCCGGGGACTACAAATAGTTTGACATTATTTTTATGTTATCTAGGAATTGAATCTAAAAAACCTGATCTATACTAATATTACAAAGAGAAAAGATTTGATTGTTTGTTTGTAACAGACTCCGAAAATATTAATACAAATTAAAAAAAATAACTAATAAAGCTATATTTTCAGTGAATGACATCGGCTATATTTTATCCCCGTATTCCCACGGGAACGGGAACTACACGGATGAAACCGCAGGGTGCTGCTATAAGACAAGTAATAAGATGAATGAAAAACTATCATACTGCTTATATTAGAAATAGAATCCAAAACAGACACTATTACATAACAGTTACCTTAAACTTACCTTAAGGTTTAATTAAAATCCTAAACTTAGCTACGAGTTAACTGAACTTGGCAATTTGGATACAAGTTGGTTCAAGTTTAACTTGACGCTTCATTAGTCACCTTGGTTTTACTTAATTACTAACTATTTGCTAATTTCGGTTTAGTTTTGGTCGGCTTTTAATCAAAGGGTCGCAGGTTTGGGGAAAAACTCGCCGGGTTTAGTAAAAATATCTTTAAATAAAGGCCTATTTCACGACCTTTAAGTAAAGGTACTCACCAAGTACAGTTTTGTCTCTCTCTTACTTTATATCAAGTGACAATGACAAAACATGTGAGTAGCGACTCGGAACGTTACTTGAAGATGGTAAACAAAACCCCGAAATCCTTTTAAAATAGTCTCACATTGTTAAATAACATAATCATTCACTACATCATCTCATTATAGTAACTGACCCCTAACTAAGTCCATAACTTGTATCTAGGGTATCCGAAACTACGCACACACTCGTTCACACACACACACCCAGACCGAGACAAATAATTTTGGTTCCGCACAAAAATTCACCCCGCACGGGAATCTAACCCGCAACCTTACGGATGGCAGTCCGGCATGGTGACTCTGCAATCTAGGTCGTCACTTTAAAGAGTACTTTGAAAAATTTATATCCTTTCATAGGTAATGTGAATCTTTATATTTATTAAGTAGGTATAAGTACATAAAGATAATTCTTTAAATAAATATGTATAATATGATTGGCGCGTCCCATAAACACACGAGAGCTTTAAGCTCTTCTGTGAGCTTGTAAACAGAGATAATATTTAAATTATTGTTTATACCAACCCATCGGTGACGGTGATGTACGGATACTGGATAAGCTATTCTTCTTCAAAATAAAACAATCTTTTTCCTATTAAGGTGCTCCTTCACCGGAAGCATTCGCGTGTAATGTAACGTTACAGATTCGTCTTAGAGCATTACATTAGCAATACATCCCTGACTAACGAGCATTCGCGTGTAATAATTGCAAATTACAATAAATAAATTACAAGGTGCGCATTGTAATGCTCGGTTCTCCTTCACTGATGTAATGCTCAAATCTGTAGCGTTACATTACACGCGAATGCTCCCGGTGAAGGAGCACCTTTACATCAGCCGAGAAGAATCGGCAAGAAACTTTCAAGGATTTATCCCATTTCTTATTTGGGTAGGTTTTTTGTTGTTGTTTAACCAGATTTGGTGGAATGAAAGTATTTTTCGCGTATTAGCGCCTGCCATTAGAACTTAATTTTTTTTTGTGATACCCATAAGTAGATCGATGTGTTATGAATGTTCTAAATCTACCCTCCAAAGCACGGAAAACAGAGCCTTTTTTTCTCGCTGTGAAAATGCATAGAGCTGCATACCACCGAGAGCCGAGATTGCGAGGACTCCCGGTGGTTATGTGGGGCTCTCCTAGCCAGAAGGGCTGGGCCTACACAGCGACTTCCGTCCGCGTTACATTGGGGCGCCGTAGGATCACACGGGGGATTTTAGAAGCCTAGTCTTTCTTAGAATGCCTTTAACAAAGTAATATGAAGTAAACATCAAGTTTATTTCTATCGAAATCGGTCTCTATATTGTCATCACACAAGCTTTTTAATTTGTAAGTAGTATTATGTTACTTGTAATATCCCACTGCAGATCAAAAGGCTTCTTTCGCCCTGATCATACTATTATGATGCAGTATTAGCCAGTGCCGTCACTTGTATGTCACTTGGTACGTGAGGACTGAGTAAAATAGCGTATATGTTCTCTCTCGCTCTCCCTCCTTTGACTTCCGCACGAAAAACCGACACTCGCGGGAGCGTCGGGCAGGAGAAGCGGCATGACGAGTAGCAGCACGAGTGACCATTTATACTGTGCCGCTGCCTACTTTTCTCGTCACTTTTCTGCTCATTGCAGCCTAGTGTAAATGAGGGGTTACACGTGTATTACAAAATACATTATTAAAATGGCTGTTGCTAGCCGTCCGCTAGAATGGACGTTTAATATATTTCATTCGTTCGCTAGTCGGATGAATAATATTAAACCGTTTGCTCTAACATGAAATGCTCGAAAACGTATTCTCGACTATTCAGGACACCTATGAATCGTGAGCTTTATAGCTTGTTGGTGACCCCAAACTCAAAGCATGTTTTCAAACCAAACGTCGCTTCCATAACTTTAACTCTTGAACATATTGTTATGCATAAGCACGTATAACCTCTAAACTGCTTAGTATCTACACTCGGTGTACATGCCAGTATTTTTATGCAATTTTATATACAATACATGCGTTGCCCTGTGTACATAATGTAACAAGTTTGTATGGGAGTGTACAGTTAAGAGCGAAGGTTTTGCACGTGATAGGTCGATCAAGATTTTTATGGACGATTTCTTGAAGTTTTCGGTTTTAGATTTTTTTGTGGTATGTATTCTTGTTTTATGTAATGAGGATCTACTTTACAGCCATAACATATTTTTTGACGACCTCGATGGCAGAGTGGTCACCATGCCATGACTGCCATCCGGCTTGCGGGTTCGATTCCCGTGCGGGGTGAATATTAGAGTGGATCACAAATGTTTGTCTCGGTCTGGATGTGTGTGTGAATGAGTGTGTGCGTAGTTTCTGATACCCTAGATACAAGTTACGAACTTAGTTAGGGGTCAGTTACTGTAATGAGATGATGGAGGGAATGATTATGTTATGTTATGTAGTTTAGTTACTATTAACTTGGTCTACACTTAAGCCAGCTTTAACTCTAGTCTAAAATAACCTAAGCCGGGGTTATAAAAATGATTATGTATGCACTTAACTTCATGCATTTTAATCCCCGCATTATGTATCCCTTTGTACCGACTCCATAAAAGGCGGTGTAATGGTTATGTTCAGTTAAATTTCATTGTTATATCCAAACAGTTTATTTTAATGTTAGTTTCCTAACTGTAATATTGTTTGTTTCTGTACGAAGCTTGTACTGGTTGGGTAATAGTTTAATTCTGTTTTAAGTTTAATTGAATTATAGAATAAAGATGTGTATCTTTTTAACCCCCGACGCAAAAGAGGGGTGTTATAAGTTTGACGTGTCTGTGTGTGTGTGTATCTGTCTGTCTGTGGCATCATAGCTCCTGAACGGATGAACCGATTTTAATTTAGTTTTTTTTTGTATTAAAAGGGACTTACGTGCAAGTGTTCTTAGACATGTTTGATGAAAATCGGTTGACCCGTTTAAAAGTTATGGCTTGAAAGTGATTGTATTGGGGGTTTTTAAAATTTTTAATTTAATGAATTATATTATTATTTTGTTAAAAGTTTGAGGGTGACCTTTGTCCAGCAGAAGTTCAATATAGGTTACAAAACTAAGTTATTTCATTACTTAGGACTACCTGACACTCAAAAGACACAAGTTTTAAAGAGATAACCTAGCCCTAGGCCATGTGCGGGGTCCTAGGTGCGTCTCATTGGGCGGGGGCCAGCCCCCTAATGCAGATAAATGGGTCTCGATGGGTAGATATTGTAGGGGGGGTTAGGAATGGGTAGATATGACTAATAAATATATTCTTAAGACAATTCGATTAAAATCAGAACGTATGCATAACCCGTATAATATGGTTAAAAAGCTGATAAGTTTCTTTGGTTGAACATAATAATTACAGTTTCTTTACGAATTTCAATACAAAAGTTTGGAACTGATTTTTCTTCAGTGTTGAATAGGCCATTTATCGAGGACTAGCCCCGTGGTTTCACCCGCTTAGTTCCCGATCCCGTCGGAATTTCGGGATAAAAAGTATCCTATGTTCTTTCCCGGACCATAAGCTACCCCTGTACCAAATTTCAAGTCAATCGGTTCAGTAGTTTAGCCGTGAAAAGGTAACAGACAGAGTTACTTTCGCATTTATGATATTAGTAAGGATTAGGATAGGAGGAGGAGGTAACTATAAGATGATGTTGAAAACCATTGTTTTAGTTCATGTCTCTATAGTAATGGAGGGCGTTTTTTGCGTATCGCCTGAGGCTTATATTTGTAAGGTCCAGTTAACGCTAACGATACATTCATTGATCAAATTATGATACGATAAGTAGTTTTAAAAGTTTTGAAGGAATAAACATACATCATTACTTATATTTACTTACGTATCGAAATAAATCATTCCCTCCTTTTACACATACTCGTCAAAACCATAGACCTCCATAATCCATTGGTACACGAATACATACTTATTAATTAAAATCATAACCTTATTTTTCTTATGCCATTCTTATGTGGGGTCGCTCCTTTCCACTCATTCAATACATTCTTCCATTTTCTTCTTGTCAAATCATAACCCTCCATTCCCTGTAGTCGGATAAACAGCCATATCTATAACATTATGAGCTCTACTCAATAGTAAACCAGATGGACAGTTGCCAACCGAGACAATGGCGTCTTGCAATCTTTATTCACTTAATTTGAACTTTATGTCTTCACAAGGTTTCTATTAAAACTATTTCGAATCACGTTTAATTAATTACGGGTTTTTCAACAGGAATGAAATCATATATATTCAGAATTGATTTATTCAGGATTTACTAAGTAATTTATTTATTTATTTCAATTATAACGGTAAACCACTTACAATAATTGAAAAACTAAGAAAAAAACAAAAACGAATTACAATAAAAAAAATAAAATGAAAATTAATAATAAAATTAAGAACAAAGATAATGAAACATAATATGAATAAATTAAATTTTACATTCACAAAAATACACAGTGTCATTAAGAGAAACCGCTGGTACTCATTATTATACTGTGCCACTGGGACACCTGGGGGTTAAAGAGCGTCGGTGGCGCAGGGGTTAAGGCCGTTGACTTCCAATCGGAAGGTGCCTGGTTCGAATCCCACCAGTCCTGCCACGTACCAATGTGTTTTCAATTTACGAATTCATAAGTACGTTAATTTCGACGCTCCTACGGTGAAGGAAAACATCGTGAGGAAACCTGCACACACCTTGGAAGAAATTCTAAGGTTGTGTGTGAAGTCGACCAACCCGCAATTGGCCAGCGTGGTTGACTAAGGCCTAATCACCCTAATTCAGGGTAGGTTCGTGCCCCTCGGTGGGGACATTATATGAGCTGGTGATGATGATGACTGGGACACCTGTTAGTGTTACAAACGCGAAGGTTTATATGATAAATGTTTGTTACTCTTTCACGCAAAAACTACTGTATCGATTTTTATTAAATTTGGTACAGATGTACCCGCCAACTAAGAATAACACATAGGATACTTTATATCTCAAAATTCCCATGGGATTGTGTATAAGTAATCATATTTTTATTGTAACTATTTGTAGTCGTAATCCTACCAATAGATGGCGTTGTTACTAAATTTTTAACACACGATGAATTGTGCCGAGATTGTATGATACTACGAGCTACATATTCTCATGGGAGTACTACGCGGGTAAAACCGCGGGGCGCTGCTAGTATTCTATATGAAAAGGAATAACAAAAAGTATGTTTTTTATCCAAATATTCCCATCGACACTTACGGGAGTGAAACCGCGGAGCGTCACTAGTTTCTCTCTATTGATAAATGTCTGTGACTAAATTTTCACGAATGAATTCGGACATTAAAGTAAAAGTCTACCAAAACTATTACTTGGCTAAGTTTAGAAACATCCAGACTACTTATTGATATCTAATGAAATGTATACAAATAAATATTTGTAGTTTCCTGCTTCTAACAAAGAATATCGTGACAGACAGACAGATCGTGATGTCATCGGTCTGATTCGTGATTCGGAACTGTGTTTTTTATATAATAATATTAGCAACACTTGCTTTCTCCTGTGACTTTGGTGAGCTATCGAAACAAATAAAAAAAAACATATTTTATCCGTAAGGACTGCCATCCATAAGGTTGCGGGTTCGATTCCCGTGCGGGGTGAATATTTGTGTGAACCACAAATGTTTGTCTCGGTCTGGGTGTGTGTGTGAATGAGTGTGTACGTAGTGTCTGATACCCTAGATACAAGTGACGAACTTAGTTAGGGGTCAGTTACTGTGTCAAAAAAATAACAATTGGTTTAATGAAAGACACCGCAGCACTCACAAAGGAACTAAACTGAAGAAAACTTAAAGCTACAAATCTGCATACTTACATTAAAAATACTATTCATATTTCTTTTGAAATAATAATTATAACCTTATGCCTAGAAATAACAACGTATAGGGTACCACGACAAGAATCCGTTTAAGTGTTTTATTTCCATGTGTAGTGTTCGTGTAAATCAAAGATATCAATTTGTATTGGGTAGATTAAAAAAAATACAAAATCAAATAAAAAAAAAAGGTAGCACTCCGGGAGTGCCGGCAGAAGTGAAAACTTCAATATTAACGTTGTGTTTAATTATAAGTATAAAAGTACTATCATTTATGAGGTAGAATACAATGTTTGTTTCTTACTTCAGTTATCATAAACGTCACGTGATGCTGATCTTACGCTTTTTCGATCAGCATCACGTGACCCTGACGCGAGTTTGAAAGTTTTTACCCATACAAAAAAAGTGCTCAGCGCCGCTAAAGAAGTTTTCACTTCAAAAAATAATACATACTTAAAAATAATTAATTACCAAAACATTACCAAACAATTGATGATCTCAATTCAAAAATTAACTAAACACTATAATTTCTGTTTTCGTAATAAACGAAAACAAGCAAAAAAACAAATCTTCTATTAAAAAAACAATTTAAATCAAGTAGAAGAGTATGTTTATTAAATGGTAAAGAAAAAAATTAAAAAATTAAAAAAAAATCAATTCTATCTAAATCCTAATCCTAACTTAATCCTAACTTTAACTAGCTTATTGTCCGGGAAAGAACAGAGGCTACATTTTATCCCCGTATTCCCACGGGAACGGGAACTACGCGGGTGAAGCCGCGGGGCGCCGCTAGTAGGATTCATATAGGACGAAACACCTTTCCTTTAATATTATTATCAAATTCATAAAACGTCTTCTTTCTAAAAACATTCATTTACGTAAGAACTTTAGAACCATGTCACAGTAAATACAAACCTATTCTAAACGAAATATTAAAGAAAACTATTTTAACTTAAAACGAAAAGGTTCTACGACTATTTTCCTATTAAGAACTTTGTCATACCAAACAGCAGCTTCAATCACTATTGAAGTGTTAAGAATAGTGTTTATTATTTACTGTGACAAGGTGGCATGTTTGTCTATTGTCAATAATTATGCAATTGTCTATGAAAAGATAAATAGCACGTCAAAATTGATTTTTCGTTATTTGGACACAGACCTTTGAACTGAGAACATCTATTTTTTTATGAAAAATATTAAGCCAGTTTTGATAAAACTTTTCTGAAGTGATAAATAGTGATGTTGTGATTTACTTACTTTTTTATTGGGGTATGTTATTTTTAATTATATTTAAGTACTTACATAGGTATATATTTTTTTATTTATTTAATTAAATGTAATTTATTATTTGATGATAATTGATTCTAAAATGACGACCAAGTGATAGTGACTCTACCTGCTACGCCAATGGTAACGGATTCGATTCTCTCTTTAAGTCAGACGTTTGAGTGTATGAAATAATGGTACTTATCGGTAGCCAAATTAATTTTAGTCGAAAAAAACATGAACGTTTTTATATAAAACTAGCTGCGCCCCGCGGTTTCACCCGCGTAGTTCCCGATCCTGTGGGAATTTCGGGATAAAAATTATTCAATGTCCTTCCTCGGACTATAAGCTACCCTTGTACCAAATTTCAAGTCAATCGGTTCAGTAGTTTAGCCGTGAAAAGGTAACAGACAGACAGACAGACAGACAGAGTTACTTTCGCATTTATAATATTAGTTAGGATTATATCAAAAATACAAAGTTGTACTCGTATAACAATTTGGAATTTAGACTTTATTTTACTTGAGATTATTTATTGAGTTATGTATTTTGAAAATAGGTAGTTAACCATCTTTTTCTTGCAATGTTTAATCTATACTTACAAATGTATAGTAAAAATAAAAGATAATTGTCAGAAACATCTTCTAATATATAAAATTCTCGTGTCACAGTTTTCGTTGCCATACTCCTCCGAAACGGCTTGACCGATTCTCATGAAATTTTGTGAGCATATTCAGTAGGTCTGAGAATCGGCCAACATCTATTTTTCATCCCGAAATTCCCACGGGAACGGGAACTACGCGTGTGAAACCGCGGGGCGCAGCTAGTATAATATAAGTATGTATTGTATGGAAGTCTATTTTACAAGCTTTTATTTAATGTCACCTGTCCCGTTGTCTGTAATCAAATCTTGCCATTTTTCGACCACTTCTGGTTATCCGATTGAGCTGTTTGGCATACTTATGTAAGTCCCATGACAATGCAATAAAAGATAAAAAAAGCTTAAAAAGGTTTTTTTTTAATTTATGAGCAGAACAATACAAAGTTTTTAGATAAGTATTTTTAAATAATCACACAAAATAGTTGTTACTTAAGTAAAATAAAAGAATTTGTATCTTAATAGACATTGAAAAGGGTTTTAGAAAATCCCCTAAGAGATGCATTAATCTTCCCCTAAAAGAATTAAACAGTATCCAAAAATATTGAGATATCCATTGGCGAGTCAGTTGAACTGATCAGTCCAGACATAAAACTGTGGCGTCACTCCAAAAGTTTCAGGTCAACTAGATTTCCCCACTGGAATCTGAAATCGCTCCGGTGATTGACGACCATTTTTGGATGGACGCCAGTTCAACTGATCAGTTAAACTGACTCAATGACCACCTTAAAATAAAGATAATGTATGTCAACCTATTCGCTTGTTAAACAACAATTAAAATTAACAAATTAAATGAAAAATATCAGAAAAACTATGTAGGTACATACACGGAACGCAGTTTGATTGCGTTATTGTTACCGTGCGAATGTATTTCTATATGAAAATAATAGTTTGTATGTGTGTCTGTGTCACGAACAGGGTTGTCAATAATAAAATAACAAACAATTAAATTAAAAATTTAAAAAACCCCCAACACAATTACTTTCAAACCCACATAACTTTTAAACGGGTCAACCGATTTCAACAAACATGTCTAAGAACACTCGCACGTAAGTCCCCTTTAATACAAAAAAAACTAAATTGAAATCGGTTCAACCTAACTAATATTATAAATGCGAAAGTAACTCTGTCTGTCTGTCTGTGTGTCACCTTTTCACGGCTAAACTACTGAACCGATTGACTTTTGATTTGACATTTGACTTGAAATTTGGAACAGGGCTTATGATCCGGGAAAGAACATAGGCTATGTTTTATACCGAAATTCCCACGGGAACGGGAACTACGCGGGTGAAACCGCGGGGCGCTGCTAGTACTCTCTAATATTCAAGAGGTCTAAAAAGGCTTAATCTTATTTCTCAGACAACCGAATAGTCTAGGTGACTCCCCCCTCGCCGTAGTATAAATCCCTCTAGGGATCCTACGGTACGCCAATGTAACACGGACGGAAGTCGCTGTGTTTTTAGTGGGTAGGCCCAGCCCTTCTGGCTGGGAGAGCCCTACATGTCCCGGGGGTCCTCCCAATATCGACTCACGGTGGTATGCAGTTCTATGCCTTTTCACCGCGTTAAAAAAAAAAAGGTGACTCCGCCCCCCTGATACAAAGGGCGAACGTCAGGGAGGGCGCTCGCTCTCGGTACCGTTCTGGGGACGTCCTCACTTCCGGGGACGTCCAGGAGAGGGTGCCGTCTTAGTGCGGGCCCGGCGTTGGGGTGTCGTGGTAGTAATCCCCCGTTGTGATCCTACGGCACCCCAATGTAACGCAGACGGAAGTCGCTGTGTTTTAATGGGTAGGCCCAGCCCTTCTGGCTGGGAGAGCCCCACATAACCACCGTGAGTCCTCCCGTTCTCGGCTCTCGGTGGTATGCAGCTCTATGCATTTTCACAGCGAGAAAAAAAGGTGACTCCGCCCACTATGCCGAAAGTTCTCCGATTCCCGCTCAAAACAATCATTTATGTGCATAATTATGTCTGTCTCGATGTCGCCACAATGAAATCATAATATTTACTCTTATAAAGTTATCAATATCAATTATAGCCAACCCTAACCAGTAGCCATGTTCCCGTTGTCATGGTAACGCGATGTTTTCCCGCGCGCGTGTGACTGCCGCCATTTGCATTGAGCGGCCCTCTATCGCGACATCGGTTTGTACAACCCTGTTTAGTAATTAGCTAATTAACTGCCTAATTTGGTGTTAGGTTTTGTAATCATGCGAATATTATTAGTAAAAAATAAATCCATATATTCTTAGTAAAAAAAAACCTTTTAGTACTACTACCCACGGTTTCCCTACGTAAAAAACTTAATCTTGTAGGAAAAGTGCTGAGTTATTTCTGGTCTATAAGGAACATCTGTGCCAAATTTTATCAAAACTTGTTTTATAGTTTTTACGTGAAATAATGACAAACATTCATAACTTTTGCGTTTATAATATATGCAAGACTTTTTGGAATAAAACGATAGGTTAAAACTACGGAAAATTACACACTGTTATCGATTCTTAAAAGTTAAACTATGCCATATGGTATAAGGTGCATATTATTATCTCGGCCGTAATGTCAATTATTCTGGTATGAAAAACGTAAACTAAATTTAACTAGTTCATGCAAAATTAAAACAAAAGTAGTTTGAAAACATTAAAATCGGTTGGGGCTGTGCCGGGGCACACGGCCGTTGGTTTTAACATGAAACGTCTATGTTAGCAAATCGCTTTTAAAGTAAAAGATTGAAATGAAGACAAGAAAATTCAATGTCATAACAGCGAGCTGACTATATAAACATAAACATAATAAACATAATCATTCACTCCATCATCTCATTACAGTAACTGACCCCTAACTAAGCTCGAAGCTTGTATCTAGGGTATCAGAAACTACGCACACACTCATTCACACACACACCCAGACCGAGATAAACATTTGTGGTTCACACAAATATTCACCCCGCACGGGAATCAAACCCGCAACCTTACGGATGGCAATCCGGCATGGTGACCACTCTGCCATCGAGGATAAGTAAAATATAAGAAAATATAGTGAAATATTCACATCACATTTTTGTTTCTAAGACTAATAGTTTTTTAATTATTAAGGTACGATGATATAGACCTTTTCGTTACGGTCCACTTTTTAAACCTGGCACCCGTATGTTTTGGCGCGATTTTAAAGACGTTTCACATCAAAACCAAAAGTACTTGGGTACACAGACCCTGTGATAAAATTATTGATGTCTATCGATATTGTTAGTACGAAAATTAAATAAACCAAAAAACTGTTTTTTATAAATACCAATACAGAAAATTCTCGCTATAACTTAAATTATTAAGGTAGTTATCATGGTGTATATTAAGAAGTAGGACAGTACGAGTATAACTAATGTCACATATTTTCGCAACGCACAAGTAAATTTTCCCATGACCTACGTAAAACACAGACAATACATTTGTTTTTTTATTAATACTGACGTAATAATGACATGATTACCTGACGAAAGAAAACTTCTGTTTTAAAATTATTGTTTTTTCATAAATGAGTGTTGTTTATAAAGATTGTTAGTAAATAAGGTTTTAAAATAATGATTATTTTTTCTTATATGCCTTTATTTTGATTTGAGTTTTTCTTCTATTGTTTTTTTAATTCTGATTTTAAACGTTCGGTTGTTCTCATTAAGTGAGAACGTTTTGATAGACTTTTCTTGTGTTAAATTTATTTTGAAAAAATAATTGAGTTAGCTCAAGTCCTATGTGGTTTGTGGTGCGTATCTATACTATTTGATAACGTTTTAAACTTTTAACAATAAATAAATGATTGAATTCAAGAAATATTTATAAAATTTTCGGTAAATTTTAATAGAAAGTGAGAAAAAGAAGAAAGTTTGGCCAAACCTGTGGTCATGATTTCACTTCCTAGATCAAGCGGTGCATGTTTGCTATTTTCAAAAAATAGATCGGATCTGAGGTCACCAACACGCATACTCGTATCATCAGAGAGTGTGTGAAAGAGAGCGAAAGATTGCCCTACAGTGAGACTATACAAACTAATTTAAGTACTTCATACAAACAATGTCACATCTTTTGGTGTGCCCATCATGTCCCAATACCTCTACTCTGGACGACCTCATGTCATGCCATCCTAACGCCATCAAATAGGCCACTGATTGGTGCTCTAATATCTGTAATGGATTGTTGAAGGGGTCTTGTCATCGACACGAAGAAGCAGAAGAAGTACTTCATCATTCACTCCATCATCTCATTATAGTAACTGACCCCTAAGTTCGTAACTTGTATCTAGGGTATCAGAAACTACGCACACACTCATTCTCACACACACCCAGATCGAGACAAACATTTTCGGTTCAGACAAATATTCACCCTGCACGGGAATCGTATCCGCAACCTTAGGGCAGTCCGGCATGGTGACCACTCTGCCATCGAGGTCGTCAGTCTATTAATTACTTTTCTTTGTATACAGCATCAAAATGAAGCCCCTAAGCTACTGCGTACTGCTGCTCCTATCGCGCGTCAAGAGCCAAGAACTACCCACTGTCACGCAAAGGAGTTTGAAGAACTTCAGCCACCACGGCCATCACACAAACCAACTGCACTTCATCAGCTCGAAACATGGAGAAAGTAAACATTCAGGAGAATCTAATAAGTAAGTTCATTATTTAATATTTTTACAAGCTTTTATTTAGTTTCACCTGAATGGCCAAATATTATATTATACCATTACAATGGCCCATCTTTTAACCTGCCGTGCGTGTCCCTACACCTACACACAAGGCCACTGATAGTGCTATATCGGTGACCGAGTTCTGGTCCTCAAAAATATGAGTCGATACGCAAAGAAGAAGGATAAGTTCCACCTGTCCCGTTTATCTGTAATCAAATCTTGCAAGCCATTTTTCGACCACTTCTAGAAATGAGGGAGAAATTAGCCCACCGAAGACAAAACAGGCTCACGAAATAATCTAGCAATCTATTTATCTGGGCTGTCTAAAACTCTTCCGTTACTGAGCGATGTACTGACTGACTGACAGTCAACGCACGCCGAAACTACTGGTCGCAGAGAGCTGAAATTTGGCACGTGTGTTTGTTGGAGGGGAGCAGGCTACCACTAAGAGAGGATTTTTGGTAAGTTGAAAATTACGCGGTCGAAACCGCGGGGTGCTGCTAGTACGAGTAAACCAACGCCTAGACCAATTTGGCCAATTCTTTTTTTGTTGTGTTTGTTATTGTCAGGAGAAGGTTTTTATACAAAAAACTCTGGAAAATCAGGGGGGGCCGCTAGTATTTCATAGACTAACTCTTAATTTTTTTCAGACAAGGTCCAGTACTATTCCCAAACGACGCGCCCCCTCCCCCTCCCCCACCATTGATAGTGACGTCACGCCCCCTCCTCGAGTCCATCGCAAGGAGTGACGTCGGCAACAACACGGGAGCTCCCATCAACCTGATACCTTACTTGGCTAGTGTCAAATCGAAGGATTATAAGTGAGTTTGTGATTATCTATACTAATATTATAAAGAGGAAACATTGTTTGTTTGTTTGTAACGCAACTTCGAAACTACTGAACTGATTTCAAAAATTCTTTCACCATACTTTCACTCTGAGTAACATACTGTATGATTTTATACCTGTATTCCCACGGGAATGGGAACTACGCGAGTGAAACCGCGGGCCGCCGCTAGTTTCCAATAAAAAAAACCTAGGATGCTTTTCACCTCAAAATTTCCAATGAAAAAATTCCAATGAAACTATATTACTAGAGATTTCTTACTTTGTTCCAGGCCTGAGTTACCAGAACCGTTATTCGACTACACGATAATCCCGTCGCCCGCGAGAGTGCCCTACGATGAACTCAAGAAGTCCAGACTGAATGATTTGACACGGGATAGTAGTGAGGTAAGAGATACAATAGAGACTAAGTTATTGAGTTTAGAGCTTTGATATAAAATTTAAAAAACCTCCAACACAATTACCTTCAAACCCCATATATTTTAAACGGGTCAACCGATTTTCATCAAACTTGTCTAAGAACACTCGCACGTAAGTCCCCTTTAATACAAAAAAAACTAAATTGAAATCGGTTCATCCGTTCGGGAGCTATGATGCCACAGACAGACAGATACACACACACACACACACACACACACACACACACAGACACGTCAAACTTATAACACCCCTCTTTTTGCGTCGGGGGTTAAAAACTAGTTTTACACATTTTTGTCGTATATATTTTGATATATTTTGTTTCACATATTATGGCAATGTGTTTGTAGGTTTGTGGAAATCGAAGTTTATTTATAGCATTTTTATGGTTCAGCATGGTTCTGGGTTCGTAATCCAGCTGTATAAACAATATTCGTTATTTTCACATCTTGGTGTTGGTCATTTCAAATGACCACAACGCATTTGGCAAGCGTGGCGTAAATATGACTCAATAAATCCTAACTAATATTATAAATGCGTAAGTAACTCTGTCTGTCTGTTACCTTTTCACGGCTAAACTACTGAACGGATTGACTTGAAATTTGGTACAGGGGTAGTTTATGGTCCGGGAAAGAACATAGGATACTTTTTATTCCCACGGGAACGGGAACTACGTGGGTGAAACCGCGGGGCGCTGCTAGTACAAAATATTTAAAATACATAATTTCACAGAAATATTATTTCTTTAAATCCCGTTAACACTGCGAATCTACCCGATTTAGCAAGTAAATGTTCACTGAAGTCCTAAATAAATAAATAAGTAACACCACATGCTAGAACTAGTTAAACATATAATTCAACCATAATTATTCACCGTTGCCACATACGCTCCAGATATTTGGAATGACTATTTGCGATTGCAATTATAGATTCAGTATTTATCATTAGAACCACTCTGATGGGCTCATAGATTAATATAGAGTTATAGAGAAGATATTACATTGAAAAACTAAAACATTTAAATACATAAAGAAAAATATATTTCAAACAAGATTTTTATCAATACTTTTTATAATAGGGTAGTACTTTTATGAAAGAATTAGTTGCCCATCTTTAAAAGTCAGCCATATTGGATTTCGAATGGCGTCACTTTTTAATGTATAAAAAAGTGTAACGTAAAACTATTGTCAACTTATTAAACCTACAACTTTTATATATTAATCCCTATTTACCTGGATCATGTATGATATAAGTTGAAAACTATTATTGCTGACAAAAATTTAAAAATCTACATATTAAAAGATTTAGAGAGCGTAGTATGAATGAAGTAGTAAAAACTATTGTCCAATTATTAAATCTACAGCTTTTTCCATTAACTAACATGACTTTGACTTTATATATAAATCGAGGTACCTGCCTAAAATATAGGTGGACCCATGCAAAAGCCAGGGAAACTCACATAGTTATTTGATAAAATTGCAATTTAATATATTATTCATAACATGTCATATCTATTAATTAAATGATCTATGCCAAATAGTCTATCAACACGCCAGCGGAAATCCATCTATGTTTAGAATTTTACATAAAACAAATTGATATTAAACTATTCATTTCATATTGTTGTGATTAACGTATAATGATGAGATTTGTTGGCTAATAGAGGTTAATCTGTTAGTATTTAAACTATAAACTGCACTGTATTATTTATAATAATATATTTAGAAATTGAATTAGTGTCTTTCTGTTTACATCAGAAGTCATTTCTAAAGTAGGTCCAAACATAAAAAATGATTTTTGATGTAAAGAAAAACTTATGAAGACCATGATTTTAATTAATAAAAAAATACACACTCTCTCTCTCTTTTTCTCTCTTCCCCACATGGTAATGCGTTCAGCTTTCTGGATAATAAAAAATAAAAATTACACTAAGTACTTATATAAAATAAATTCAAATTAAAATAACTAACTTTATAGCAGGGATCCTTTCGTAAACACTTTGTAAATCTTCTACCGATTCGGAAATTATACCACCCGAGAAGAATTAGCAAAAACCTATTCTAAATCTAATTTATTCATAAAATACAAATAAGTATGTGACATTCTAAATTATTTACACATACATTTATCCAATCAGTATTTTACAATAAGCAACTTCCAAAACGAACTAACGCATGTACAAAACGGTAATCAGAAACCACCCTTAATTAGTAAGTATTTGTTCCCAAAAAATCGTGTATAATCCCTTATTAATCATCACCAAAGGGTATATTGTACAGTCAGAGTTGAAAAACCTTCGTCAGTTTACTTTATTCTTCGGTACGTTATAATCTCTTAGTATCTTTTAAAACTAAAGTCTAAGCAGATAATGAAACAAACAATTTGCCTATAAAATTATACTAACACTAGCTGCGCCCCGCGGTGTCACACGCGCAGTTCCCGTTCCCGTTCCCGTAGGAATTTCGGGATGAAAAATAAATGTTGGCGATTCTTAGACCTACTGAATATGCTCACAAAATTTCATGAGAATCGGTCAAGCCGTTTCAGAGGAGTATGGCAACGAAAACTGTGACACGAGCATTTTATATATTAGATAGTATGACAACTGGGATTCAAATAGTGTTCCGTGGTCATACTTAACTGGTAAAACAGGGCCCCAAGTCTGCTAACGATAATGTTAGTCAAACGTCATTTTATATCACCAATATGGCCGATTGGCCGTATATTTGTTGTCATTTTGGTTTTCTCCTAATGACAACAACACCACTGAATAAATGGGTCTTTAAACGTAACTCGATGGCTTATCAAAACTGTATTCTGGCGTTTATTTGGCACACCTTTTTTTTTTTAAACGTTCCTATTCACGAATACAGAACAGACAGTATCACACCTTTTTTTATTTGAATTTCACAAGCAACAGAGACCACCAGACACTAAGTTTTTCGCTCGTTATGGTTTCTAACTCTATATCAACACATTGTCATGAAATTATGTCAAATAGCGGACTTGACACCGAGATTTATTGCTCATACTGACCAAAGGAAAATAGACCTTAAGGTGACGAACCTTTTGTTACCGTGACTGTACGTAAATGTGAACACCTGTTCTGTTTCACATACAACAATTGTGTTCGATCAATCATCCGCAAGAAAACGCTTTTATGAAAGGAAAATATAATATTTGATGCTAAAGATCACGGGGTACGAGTTATACAAATATGGTAAGGTTGGAAAAGAAACAATAAACTTAAAATACATTATGGTTTTACGAATAAAATAATTATAGAAAAATATAGCTTAAAATATCACGAAGCTTAAAATATACTTAAGCAAGTTTTACAAATGAAGTATCGATAGAAATATATTATAATGGCAAAAAATAAGGCTATGGATAAAACCGCAGAGCATACCTAGTCAGAATAAGTTATTATAATGAAAGTTATTAAAAAGAAGTAGGTAACGACAGCAAAAAAGATTGAAAATATCAAGAAGACGTGAGTAAAACCGAGGGCGTTGCCTGTCGAAAGAGAGAGAGAGAATAAATCTTTTGTCTCGTTTTTTAAACCTATAAAAAATATATATATGTTAATTTCTTTATTATTCTAATTCCTTTCTACTTTTTTCTCAGGAACAAAGCACCCACACTCTCCCACGGCTTTTCAAAGTGTTAGCAGACCACGCTAAGGACAAAGAAACAAAACATCATCACACAATCACTTATCAGGTAATGAACTTGATAAATCTTTCTAAATAATATTAAATTATCTTATCTATATCTAAGACAAAGCTTTAATTTAATGTCAAGCTGTGCACATATATATAAAGTTTATCTGTTACTTTTTCCCACAGAACACCCCTTCAGCCAGACATCAACATCATCCAAAGAGTAAAGATAAAATAGAACAGGATTCTGAATTTGACCATGTAAGTAAATAATTAATCACTCTTTAAAAAACTCAAAAGCTTAATAGCTATACCATCTTCTATTTTGTATAATTAGTCTCGAATAAAACATTAAACTAAAAATTTAAAAAACCCCCAACACAATTACTTTCAATCCCCCATAACTTTTAAACGGGCCAACCGATTTTCATCAAACATGTTTAAGAACACTCGCACGTAAGTTCCCTTTCATACAAAAAAAAACTAAATTGAAATCGGTTCACCCGTTCGGGAGCTTTGATGTCACAGACAGAAAGATACACACACACACACAGACACGTAAAACTTATAACACCCCTCTTTTTGCGTCGGGGGTTAAAAACAGTTTTGCTAGATTATTTTGCCCGTAGCGATAGCGCAGGAAGCAGTCACAGGAAAGTAAAATAAGACCCCAAACTACTAGTAACTACCAAATTATTCCACCTCTAAACCTGACAGCCATTAAGAAAAACCATTTTTATATAACTTTGTTTCTTCCTCAGACAAACAACTACGCCTTCTCATACAAAGTCAAAGACAAAAACGGCGAAGATTTCTCTCACACACAAAGAAGCAGCGGATCGGCTACCAACGGGGAGTACAGGGTTCGACTCCCGGACGGACGAATGCAAATAGTGTCATACACAGCCGACGATAACGGCTACAAAGCCGATGTCAGATATAACGACGAAAAATATTTAAAAATAGTCAATGATATATTTGATGATAATCCTCAAGCTGAAGAAAAACATAAAACACATGCAAATAACAAACAACCTAATGAATTGAAACATAATAATCATCATATATTAAAACATCATGATAATACGCATAATGCTCATTTGAAACATAGTAATGCTTATCATAATGCTAATATCAATCATAATAATAATAACGAGTATTTCAATCATAGAGAATCAACGTATACTCGAAATAATGAATTACCCCAAACCATTAATAATATATTTAAACAAAACGATATATCCTATTCACCAGTCGATGATTATTCAAAACAAAATGACTTGTTGTACAACGGAAACAATGATTTTGTTAAACACACAGATTTATCACAAAACGCTTATAATGATTACGTTAAGCATAATGATTTGCTGAACAACGTCAACCATGATTTTTCTAAACACTACGATTTTACGCATAATAGTGATGTTAAAAAATATAATGATTTGGCTCACAATGATTTTGTGAAGCCTAATGATTTTGCACATAACGAATTAACGTATAACATAAATAATGGGTTTACAAAGCATAGTGGTAGTAATGATTTTGGTAACCGCAATGATTTAGGACATAATACTGTTAATAATTTTGTTAAACATAACAGGTTGACACATATCAATAATAAGGATTATACAAGGCTTAATAGCTTAGCGCTTAATGTAAATAATGATTACAAAAAGCACAACGGTTTGACTGGTGCAAATAATCATTTAGCTCAAAACACACAGCATGATATTAGGCATAATTCTTACGTAGCTTATAATAGACAAAATGATTATGTCCCACGTCATTCACAAAAAGATTCATCTTTCAAAGACTATATAGCTCATAATAGACAAAATTTCCTAACGCATAATGGCAACACATATGGATATGCACCGCCTAATAAAGCAAATGATTATGCACATAATCGAAATAATGATTATTTGACACATAACGCTAATCCATATTTAACACATAATACGCAAAATAACTTAGGATACAACAGTTATGGTACACAGAATAGACAAAATGATTTAACACAAAACAGTTACAATAACTATTTGGCTCGGCAAAATGAATTAGCACGAAATAATAAAGGATTTATAACGCATAATCTAAATGATGAAACTGTACAAGTTAATAGAAATAATGAAAGGATACATAATCTTGTTAACGATAATACACAAGTTAACAGAAATAACCATAATCTAATTAATGATAATTTACCGCTTAATCCAAACGAACTAATACCACATAATCGAAATAATGAATATCGTAGTCATGAACAAGAACTGAATGATAGAAGTGCTAAAAATACTGGTGGTAAATTGAACGAAGAAAATGATTATATTTATTCAGATTCAAAAGAATACAGCGACGAAACTTTAGAGTATGATACGAAAAACAAACCGCATATTAGTAAATTTTTCGAATACGTTTCTAGTACAGCTGCTACAGACACAGTATCATCAGTTAAACCATCTTTTGAAGAACTAAAACCTATATTTTTAAGCAAAAATGTGTATAATACAGTCCAGAAATATGACACTGATATTCAAGTAAACCCTACAGCGGAAACTTTTGAAACTACGACAGAACGAGTAGTTATAATCGGTACAAAAGCACCAAAATTATACACTAATATTCATAGAAGTCTTAAACATAATATACCTAATTTTAACCCCCCGAAAATTATTCAAGTTACAACGCCTAAGAGTTATTTGGTAAGTACTATAGCGAGTTTGAAGAATAAAATTCATTTAGCGAACAAACCAGTGTTGAGTGATAATTATGTTGACAAAATAAAGAAGTATATTAGTTTTAAATGATTGTGAACTGGAATTTATTTATTTTTAAGTAATAAATTAAATTATTTTTATGTTTTGGATTTTATTTTTGATAGTTACCTGTATTTTATGTAGCACTAGCGGCCCGCTCTGGCTTCGCACGGGTCCAATTTTCCCGTTGATTTTCCAGTTTTTTTTTACATAAGAACCTTCTATAGAGTATTAGAAAACTACAAAAGAAAAAATTTGCCAAATCGGTCTAGCCGTTCTCAAGTTATAGCGTCAGGAAGGAAAACCCGACTTATTTTTATACCTATAGTCGATGTGCCACTAACCCCTTGGAAGAAAAAAAGATTATCTTGATTGGGTTTAAAACTTCAATATAAGTACTCGTAAACAGCCTCAATACGGTTGTATTTTTAACCCCCGACGCAAAAAGAGGGGTGTTATAAGTTTGACGTGTCTGTGTGTGTGTGTGTGTGTGTGTGTGTGTGTGTGTGTGTGTGTGTATATCTGTCTGTAAAGGGGAATTACGTGCTAGTGTTCTTAGACATGTTGAAAAAAGTTATGGGAGTTTGAAAGTAATTGTGTTGGGGGTTTTTAAATTTTTTTTTTTTTGACTCGTAATTTGTGAACCGATTTGGAAAAATCTTCTTAATGTTTAGTAAAGTTCCCAATTGTGACCCAGATGAAAATTTTCAAATCAGTTGCAGTATTTTCGTGAAACGAATATTGTATGTGACGCATGTCATGTATTTTTTTTTTAAATCAGTTACTCAATTTTTGTAAAAAAAATAATATAAGTAGTTTAAGTACGTAAGGTGGAAGTAAAACGACTATATTGAAGGATAGCTAGATTATTACTGACGTATGGCGTGAAGTCAACAGCCTTAACCCCTGAGCCACCGACGCTCTTCACACACATAGATAAGGAGTACGAATACATACACATCAATTAAGCTAACTTTTAAATCCCATACTAAGGTATATAAGTATATCCGTGGAGTTAATCCATTGGTACATGACAAGCGAGTACGTTACAAGTTACCAACTTCGTACGCTCGTATCGAACATAATCGGACGGGACTCCTAATAACTAGGAGTGGGGGTGTACGGGCTGAAAGTATGGCTAACTTTAATTCTCATCTATACTATTAATATAATATTATAAAGGGGAATGATTCGTTTGTTTGTGTGTAACGAACAGGCACTGAAACTACAGAACCGATTTCAAAAATTCTTTCACCATTAGAAAGCTACATTCAGCCTGAGTAACATCCTTACTAATATTATAAATGCGAAAGTAACTCTATCTGTCTGTTACCTTTTTACGGCTACACTACTGAACCGATTGACTTGAAATTTGGTACAGGGGTAGCTTATGGTCCGTGAAAGGACATAGGTTATGTTTTATCCTGAAATTCCCACGGGATCGGGAACTACGCGGGTGAAACCGCGGGGTGCAGCTTGTTAATATTATAAATGCGAAAGTAATCATGTCTGTCTGTCTGTTACCTTTGAGATTGCGCGTTCGATTCCCGTGCTGAGGGAATATTTGTGTGAACCAAATTTATTTCGGTCTGGGTGTGTGTGTGAATGAGTGTGTACGTAGTTTCTGATACCCTAGATACAAGTTACGTACTTAGTTAGGGGTCAGTTACTGTAATGAGATGATGGAGTGAATGATTATGTTATGTTATTTACCCTCTATAAAACGATAGTTGTCAACTCGACTCGATGAAAATCGGTTGACCCGTTTAAAAGTTATGGGGGTTTGAAAGTAATGTGTTGGGGGTTGTTTAAATTTTTAATTTAATGTTTTGGACCAAGGTCGAGTAGCCATCTTTTGAAAAAAGGTGGTGGAAGAGAAGCTATGGCAGTACAAGGTTCACCGGGCCAGTACAGTATAATAAGCTCGCCACACTACACACCAGTGTGTATCAAAATAAAATTACCTAAGGCTTTCAGTTGGACCGACTTAGACAACTGTTCAGCTAACCTCGTTATATTAACTTGTTACCTACTTCTGTTAACTACATACTTATTTTATATTTTATCCTGTATTACACTGAACAAGGACTACGAAACCCTTAATTATTAAAATATTTTTAGGTGGATATTGGGTCGAAAAATTGACTCTACCTATTACAATATTATAAACAGCTGTAACTCGCGGGTTTACCTGCATTTTGATCATATTAATGGCCAAATATATTGCTCAACATCTTAGTTCATAAAAGTAAATTCTTTTTTGTTTTAATCGTTATATTCAGGTAAAACAAATGTGAAAGAAAAGCTTGGAACATGATACATGCAAGGAAATATTGATAATGCGTGCATTTGCAAAACCAGGGGACAAACTATTGTATCTGTATTACGAGTATATTATAAAAGGCAACCGTTACTGACTGACTGATCTATCAACACACAGCTCTAACTCAAATCACTGATCAAATTGCGCTGAGAGGCACATTATTATAACATAACATAACATAATCATTCACTACATCATCTCATTATAGTAACTGACCCCTAACTACTTAAGCTCGAAGCTTGTATCTAGGGTATCAGAAACTACGCACACACTCATTCACACACACACCCAGACCGAGACAAACATTTGTGGTTCACACAAATATTCACCCCGCACGGGAATCGAACCCGCAACCTTACGGATAGCAGTCCGGCATGGTGACCACTCTGCCATCGAGGTCGTCGAAAATAATAAATTAGACATCTGCTAAGCTAAGCTACAAAAAAACGCTAAACAAAGCTAGTCTCATAATATTTCCCAGAAATATCTTGGTAAATAGGAGCTTAGAACTTTTTACCTATCACCACGAGACACATAAAGTAGGTATGTAAGTCATTGCATCTTTGGCGAGATTCCAACAGTGAGCTCAGCATGTGATGCGGAGGTCTAGTGATGGGAAGTGTCGATAATTATATCGATAAACTTGAGATACAAGATGGCGAGATTGGACATGTAGGTGACGGAGTAGGGTGGTTATTGGTGAATTGTGTGTTAAAATTAGGGTTTTTTAATGTTTTACTAGCTGTGTGTGTCCGTAATTGTTATGTTAGGCTATTGCATAGCTTCTATCGAGGGCCTTGAGCGCGGGGACCGAATCCAGAAATTCCGTAACGTTTTAACCTCACGTTTTTATTATTTTTTATCGAAAACTTTTTTTTTTGTAAATTTTCCAAAAAGTTTTTATAGTAATGTAGACAAAGTTTTTATTGTATGAAGTCCCAAGTACGACATCAAAAATTCTAAGGTTAGGATTGCAATACAAAAATAAAAAAAACAATTAGTTGATAAAATTGCTATGCAATAGCTTTACCGCGGCAGTCCCCGAGTGCCACACGTTTTTTTTTATTCTGTTTTTAGAATTACATTATGTTATTTATTGGATCAGTTACTAACGAGACGATGTTGTGAATGATTATGTTATGTTATGTTTGTAATCATAATGGTAACAGCAATATAACATCTATATTTCAACTGTCTAGCTATCATCGTTCTTGAGATTCAGCCTGGTGACAGACAGACGGACAGCGAAGTCTCAGTAATAGGGTCCCGTTTTTACCCTTTGGGTACGGAACCCTAATTAAATACCATATCATGCTCATACATAACATAATCATTCACTCCATCATCTCATTATAGTAACTGACCCCTAAGTTCGAAACTTGTATCTAGAGTATCAGAAACTACGCACACACTCATTCACACACACACCCAGACCGAGACAAACATTTGTGGTTCACACAAATATTCACCCCGCACGGGAATCGAACCCGCAATCTTACGGATGGCAGTCCGGCATGGTGACCACTCTGCCATCGAGGTCGTCATATACTCATACTCTCATTCTCTTTAACTATCACAATACACTCATCAATCCTTCTTAATAAGAAAAAACTACACAAACCCACTTTGACATTGACGTAGATATAATTTGACATTTCATACATCAACGTCAAGTTATTAGTAATCATGTTATTAGTGTCATGTCGTTAACCTCCCGTTACTAATTACCAAGCAATATTCAGAACTAGCTGCGCCCTGCGGTTTCACCCGCGTAGTTCCCGCTCCCGTGGGAATTTCGGGATAAAACATAGCCTATGTTCTTCCCCGGACCATAAGCGACCCCTGTACCAAATATCAAGTCAATCGGTTCAGTAGTTTAGCCGTGAAAAGGTGACAGACAGACAGACATAGTTACTTTCGCATTTATAATATTAGTAAGGAAGTAAGTAAGGATTCAGTAATTCCATGACATGATTTTTTAATGACATCAATGAAAAGCTTATAGCTATTGAAAGCTTTCGACATAATTAAATGAAGGTTGTTTAAGGAGCTTTAAATTTTAACCGTGTTTGGAATTAATATTAATATATATAAATCTCATGTCACAATGTTTGTCCTCAATGGACTCCTAAACCACTTAACCGATTATAATAAAATTCGCACACCTTGTGCAGTTCGATCCAACTTGAGAGATAGGATAGTTTACTTCCTCCCACGGGACCGGGAACTACGCGGGTGAAACCGCGGGGCACAGCTAGTATCTTATGTATTTCTTAAAACAACTAACACAATATTAATGAAGTCTTTTTCATCGAATCACTAATTAATGATTGAAAAATGATATTGTAAACACCTATCTTAGGCTTAGACTAGACTAAATTCTGAGAAATAAAAGAAAATTGACTTTCTAGATATAAAGATACTTATTTACAATATAGTTACTGTATTACTATTTAATCTAATTAACCTCCGACGCAAAAAGAGGGGTGTTATAAGTTTGACGTGTCTGTGTGTGTGTGTGTGTGTATCTGTCTGTCTGTGGCATCATAGCTCCCGAACGTATGAACCGATTTCAATTTAGTTTTTGTTTTATTCAAGGGGACTCACGTGCGAGTGTTCTTAGACATGTTTGATGAAAATCGGTTGACCCGTTTAAAAGTTATGGGGGTTTAAAAGTAATTGTGTTGGGGGTTTTTTAATTTTTTTTTTTTATTATATGACTTCAAGCTTTTTTTATTATCATTCACTACATCATCTCATTACAGTAACTGACCCCTAACTAAGTTCGTAACTTGTATCTAGGGTATCAGAAACTACGCTCACACACATTCACACACACGCCCAGACCGAGATGATTATTTTTGATTTTTTTTTGTAACTAAAAACTATCGATAATCTTACACCCATGTTCCATCCCTACAAGAATCGTTGGCAATAATCGTCGGCCCATAGACCGCAGGGATGTCCCGTCTTATCGATAGCACTGAGACCGAATGCAGTTGCAATTTTCTAGGGTTCCCCAATGAAATAGTTAAACCATTCACGGAATGTCTTTATTAACGTCTTAGAATTTGAAATGGGAAGTATGTTTTGTTTTAAATAATTTTAAGTAAAGTTAAATAAATTGTTGGCAAGAATGAATAAGTGGGCAAAAGCTGGACTGTTTAAATCGAAGAGTTGCGGGTTCGATTCCCGTTGCGAGGAAAGTATTTGTGTGATCGACAAATGTGTGTTTCCTGATACTCTAGTAACAGGAGATAAACCTAACTAACAAATAACATAATCACTCACGCATGTGTTAAGTATACAAATCTAAAATTATTTTTGAAATTTGGACTAAGTATTAATAAATACCTCTAGATTACAACCATTAATAGTTATTTATGGTACAAGCGAGGTAAGTTGGTGATTACTTACGAGGCGCTATTGAGGCCCGAGCCGTCAGGCGAGGGTCAGAAGATAGCCGAGGTAGTAATCATCAATACACGCGCGTACCATACAACGTTTTTCAACACACTTGCGAAGAAATTAATAATAAAATATCATTTTTCGCTCAACCAAAGACTAAAAAAATATACTTATTAAAAAAAAATTCGAATGAATGAATGAATGGAATCGACCATAGACCTACCAAAAGTAAGGCAACATAGTTGAAGTTTGTTTTTAAAATGTATGGACACAATTTTTTTTGGTATCGAAACTTTTTAAAACCAAAGCAATTTAAAAAAAATATCCATAACTCACTAGTGAATCAAGCGTGTCATTATTCAACTGTTTTTGCACAAATAAGAGCCCCTTTATAAGCAAGTGTGTTGAAAAATAAATTAATTTGATTTGAATTGCTTTAAATACTTATGTGTGCGTAGTTTCTGATACCCTAGATACAAGCTTCGAGCTTAGTTAGGGGTCAGTTATTGTAATGAGATGATGTAGTGAATGATTATGTAATGTTATGTTAATGAATTGAATAAAATAAATAGATACTAGCTACTTTACATCTTCACACAGAATATCCATACCTTTACAACTAAACGTAGCGTTGTAAAGCAGTTGGAAAACGCATAATTATGCATTAGGATACAAAGGGAAAGTTAGTGTACAGTTTCGGCTCAGTTAGTTGTGAAGTAACCTGCTGCTTAAACAGTTACCGCCATTGATGTACAAAACACCAAGATGTACCAGTCATTTTTGAGGACCAGAACTCGGCCACCGATATGGCACTATCAGTGGCCTTGTAAAGGTCCTCGCGTGTGCAGGTGTAGGGACACGCACGGCAAGTCATTTGCCGTTGAGTCGTGGTGGAAGGATCGGCTAGTCTGCGTTACCGACTTGCCGTCCGCAGACCATTGCCCAGGGTGCGCCGGGCGCATGCTTGTTATATGCGCCACTCGGGGAGGCTCCGTGCACACCCACTTCAGATAAAAGGTACGGTCAGCATCAGATAAAAGTACAGTCTCTTGGTTGGCAATGCCAAAGTGAGCATTACCAAGGGGGTTATCTCAAACTTTTTATCTGACGCCAACTATACAATCCCGGATAGCTATCTAAATAAATGTAGTCAGTGAAATGACTGGGCACACGAGACTCCCCAACTGATGTCTCGGGGTGATGAGCGCGGAACAGTGTTGTACACTGTGTCTGTAATGGGAGACTCACCAACTGATGTCTCGGGGTGATGAGCGCAGTACAGTGTTGTACACTGTGTCTGTAATGGGAGACTCATCAACTGATGTCTCGGGGTGATGAGCGCAGTTCAGTGTTGTACACTGTGTCTGTGATGTGAGACTCACCAACTGATGTCTCGGGGTGATGAGAGCAGTACAGTGTTGTACACTGTGTCTGTTATGGGCAGGCGTGTTGCGCTCCATCAGGTGACCACGGGGGAGTCTCGTCACTTGATCATATAATAACGAAAAATACTCGAAACTGTCTGCAAACAATCACTTCTATAAAAATACTTACATATGAAACTACACTACAATCATCTTATTGTAAATTCAGCGATAGTTATAGTTAAAAAAGACTGTTTGTCATGAGCGCAATATGCGCTCATATAGGAACAATTTTAATACGCTTAATGTACATCGTATTTTTTATACATCAATGGTTACCGTTAAGGAAATGTGTTTAGAGTTAAGTATTCTAGAAATTAGGAATGTATTAATGCTGTATAAAGTTCTGTATCTTGTTTCTTAGTGTAGTGTTCGTTTAATAATGTAAATGATCTAGATTCTTGATCTAAAGAGTTATAATCTAAACTTCCCACGAGAATCGGATTATTTTAAAACCGCGAAGTCAGCTTGTCTAAAATAAAATAATAATAAGCTGAGGCCCGCAGTTTCACTCGCGTTAGAACCTTCAACTCACTGATGATAGAGCAAGGAAGAATAGACGTAATCACCACGCTGGTAATACCTTAGATAGGACCTGATCGCCTTAATACAGGGTAGGCTCGAGCCCCTCGGTGGGGACATAATAAAATCATTCACTCCATCATCTCATTACAGTAACTGACCCCTAACTAAGTTGGTAACTTGTATCTAGGGTATCAGAAACTACGCACACACTCATTCACACACGCTCCCAGACCGAGATAAACATTTGTGGTTCACACAAATATTCACCCCGCACGGGAATCGAACCCGCAACCTTACGGATGGCAGTCCGGCATAGTGACCACTCCGCCATCGAGGTCGTCAATATGAGCTGATGATGATGAATACTCTAGATACAGGTAATAAACTTAGTTATGCACTATTTTAAAAAGTCTAGGTAAGATTTAAAATACCAACTAACTCATTCATTAAGGTATGCAAATATTAAATCTATGTTCTACAGACTAGATATTCAAATTAAATCTGTAAAAACTAAAGTGCACTTGTACAAGTCAAATAAGGAACGTAATGAATTCATTCAATGAGTTTTTTTAGTCTTTTAGTTTCAAGAATAAGTTTTTTCGTTGGATTTTTAAAATAGTTTTATCTCTGTACTAGCTGTGCCCCGCGGTTTCACCCGCGTAGTTCCCGTTCCCTTAGGAATATAGGGATAAAACATAGCCTATGTCCTTCCCCGGATCATAAGCTACCCCTGTACCAAATTTCAAGTCAATCGGTTCAGTAGTTTAGCCGTGAAAAGGTAACAGACAGAGTTACTTTCGCATTTATAATATTAGTAAGGATACATACCTACCTAAGTCCTTCTTATTATCGTTTTTTCGTAGAAAGTTTATGTACACTACTAACCTATGTACTTACTTACTTATAAATATAAAAATACTAGCGGCGCGCGTTTCACCCGCGTAGTTCCCGTTCCCGTAGGAATATGGGTATAAAATTATGCTAAAAACCTTCCCACTGAATCACTCTATCTATTAAAACTGCATCAAAATCCGTTGCGTAGTTTTAAAGATCTAAGCATACATAGGGACAGAGAAAGTGACATTGTTTTATACTGTGTAGTGATATTTGTGAGTTTAAAATGGGCGTAAAACCGTGGAGTAAGTACTTACTGTTATAGTAAATAGCTCTGCTTTTAAACTCCTTTACGAGTATTAATAGAAACTCGCAGAATTTCATTTTGCTATTATCTTTTTGTCAGGACACATCACTCACACCTAGCCTAGTCACAAACTAAGCCATGCTCAAGTATTTTGGACACTAGAATACGGATAAACATAAGCAAGTACTTATACACTTACGTATTTTTTGTAAATACATAATAGGGTAGTTGCCTAAAAAAATGTATTAGTCCGTCTTTTAAATTTCCAAAAAATATTGGACACGTATTTTTTTATTTTTTTCATGTAAACAAATAATTAAGACGATACAGTGCATCGAAAACTCGTGAAACGTCACAGATTGCTACAATTTTCACCAACAGTTGACGTCACAAGCCCCCACTCCCAAACTTATAACGAAGTCAGTTTTATAAATTTGATGAAACCAAAAATACGTGTTATTATTTCGAAATCTATCTGACTAATTATAATTGCAATTTTTTTACTCAGGAAACTACCTTATTAGAATAGATATAAAACACCTTGTCCAAGACCAACAGACATGTTCAAAGTTTGTCTTGTGGCAGAATCAAACTAACGTTAAAAACGTTACCTTTCGCATAGCCGACAGGATCACTACAAACTTTATCTTGCTATATTTTGTTTTACTACGCAATCCCTTTACCCTATTACCAAAGAATAACAAAAGGTTTAAAACCTCACAAAGCGAATACAAAAATAATAAACATTAAAAAATCCTTTTGACATCTCTTGACTTTTCTTTCCCGCTAAAAATGCGCCATTTTGTTTTTTAAATGTTGCCTTTATTAGCAATAATTTGCATTAATGTGTTCATTAATGCAATACTCCAAAATATTTTCGTTTGTTGTCGTCATTATTTTTTTTTTTTTTGAGGAAGATTGGAAAAGTTTTATAATTAATAATACTTTACACTTTTGTACTTTCTGTGTGAAACGAAACGTAATGTTATTAAATGGCGCGAACTAACTTTTTTAAATTACAAATTAGTGTAGCCATAATTTCTTAGCTTTGAGATATTTTTAAATAAAAAAATATTTTAATAAAGAAATACTTATAAGTTTTTATTTTTCTACTTTTGTATTAGTACACGTAACGTAACACGAGTACTACTTAGAATTGATCGTTTTATTAGGTACATTACTTTCAAATAAAAATGAGAAAAAAATTTCTACTTACATAAAAACTAGGTACTTATAGGTACTTACGTGTCATTCCTCATTTTAACGTGGTATCCTACATTTATCTTAATCAGTCAATGCTTTACAAAAATATGTTCTTAAAGTTCACATCCTTTTCTTAAGCAAAATATACAGGGTGTCCGGTCATCGATGTCGGATACTTTAAGGGGGTAAAATATGGTATTTTTTATCGACAAATCACGATTCCAATTTTCACTAGCTACCTCCATTACAAAATGGCAGCCATTTTGTTTTTTTCAACTCGACGCGCGGGTGCTTGTACTGATTTAGTCATTGCTATCCATGTAAACGTCTTAGGAAGATAAAAGATGTCTCATTTGAAAGTTAATAATGTAGGGTATTATTGAATGTAAGATTTTATTCCATTTCTTAATTATAAAATAACAAAAAATCATTACAAAAATAAAAATCAATATTTTTTTACAGATTTTTTCTGCATTTTTTTAATTTTTGTTAAAATTTGACCCATTAACCTACGTTTTTCATCTTGTTTTCTGATAGTACAGAATATTTACTTTAAAAAGAATCATACATTTTATAGCATTATGTATGATAGTTCTAAAGTTACGATGGTTTGAATATGATCCTTAGCCAAGAAAATCGTCTCGTATTGCGAGGAGTGCTCGACGTGCTCGCCCATGGGACTGCGTTGTTGGGATTATCTGACTTGGACTATTATTTAGTCGGTCTAAGTGAAGGTAATTGATCAAAAAATGGTACATTTTATTCCATATCTTTATCATAAAATAACAAAAGAGGATGATAAAAACAAAAACCATTATGTGTTTTCGTATATTTTTTAGATTATTTGTCTTTTTCTTAAAAACTGACCCATTAGGGTATTTTTTTTTGTTGTTTATTAATAGTACAGGATATTTACTTAAAAATAAACCATGCATTTTATAGCCCTATGTATGATAGTTCTAAAGTTATGGAGGTTTGAATATGACCCTTAACCGTGAAAATCGCCTCGCATTCCCAGGATTACTCGTCCGTGGGACTTTATGGCTAAGGGTCATATTCAAACTGCCTAACCTATTGAACTATCATAGATACCCTATTTAAATATGCTGTACTATCAAAAACAAACAAAAAAGTACCTTAATGGTAATTTTTTAAGAAAAAGACAAATAATCTAAAAAAAAAACGAAAACACATAATGGTTTTTGTTTTTATCATCCTCTTTTGTGATTTTTTGATAAAGATATGGAATAAAATGTACCATTTTTTTATTAATTATCTTCACTTAGACCGACTAAATAATAGTCCAAGTCAGATAATCCCAACAACGCAGTCCCATGGGCGAGCACGTCGAGCACTCCTCGCAATACGAGACGATTTTCTTGGCTAAGGATCATATTCAAACCATCGTAACTTTAGAACTATCATACATAATGCTATAAGATGTATGATTCTTTTTTAAGTAAATATTCTGTACTATCAGAAAACAAGATGAAAAACGTAGGTTAATTGGTCAAATTTTAACAAAAATTAAAAAAATGCAGAAAAAATCTGTAAAAAAATATTGATTTTTATTTTTGTAATGATTTTTTGTTATTTTATAATTAAGAAATGGAATAAAATCTTACATTCAATAATACCCTACATTATTAACTTTCAAATGAGACATCTTTTATCTTCCTAAGACGTTTACATGCATAGCAATGACTAAATCAGTACAAGCACCCGCGCGTCGAGTTGAAAAAAACAAAATGGCTGCCATTTTGTAATGGAGGTAGCTAGAGAAAATTGGAATCGTGATTTGTCGATAAAAAATACCATATTTTACTCCCTTAAAGTATCCGACATCGATGCCCGGACACCCTGTATATGTCATAATCAGTCAGTCAATGCCTCACAAACAAAAATTTGAAGGTCAAGTTTAAAAGTCCCTTTATTGATTCCCAATCTTTTCCGTACCGGTGACAGCGTCGCTGTAATCATATCTTTTGGTTGTCAGTTTATTGAAAATGTATCCAAATGACATTGGAGTCAAAATGACATTAAGAGCTTCCAATTTTGGCCACTGGCACAGAAAATATTGTGGCTCAATAATTTTAAATGCCAAAACTCAAACAACCCAAACAACATTCCATCATTAACTAAAACCTAAATAACAGAAGTCAAAACAACTTCTAAGGCCGTAAGATGATCCTAACATTTGCTAATTTGGAAAACATGACTGAACTTGTCCAATTATTCAGCCGAAGTAAATCTAAGTAGAGACGAGTGAAACACAGCAGTTACAATTCAACTTGATACTAGCTTTGGGAGTACTGTGACCATAGATTGATGATTATGGAGTAATTTTAGGGTGAAAGTTTAAATGTGTGTGCAGTCCCGGGTTAACCTTTAATCAAATTAAGCAATTGCCTAGGGCACCACATCTGGGGGGCACTAGAAAACACCAGAAAGGGCACATAAAGAAGGGGGGGCCCAGGGCCGTAGCTATACTTGAATGGCAAATGCCCTTGTTGAACATAGCGAGCTCAGTGTTCCACTCTGGCTACAGCAATCCAAGCCTTCGGGCCCCCAGGGCTTGGATTGCTTAGGGCATCATGAAGTCTTAATCCGTCACTGTGTGTGTGTGATGGATTATCTCGTTTAAATGAAATGACTGAGGGAATTTTATAAATTAAAATATTTGTACTAACAATGTTGCTAGTTTTACTTTCGTTAACCCCAATCCTGGGGGAATTTTACTTCAAAAGTTTTACTTGAAAAGAAGCAAACATCTATCCATACATCAATACAAACTTGAAATGTTAGTATGAGACAAATTATTATTGACACAGGGTACAGAGAGTAAAAATAAAGTAAATATAAATAAACACTTATACACAGACAATAAAAAATAACTAAACATTACACTGAAGCATAGTATTTTGTAATATTCCAACGTTATAACATTTTAACATCAGTACAAAAGCAATTGCTCTCAAGAAGCGCATCACACCTTACACAAAGACTAGGTATTTTAAATAATTCAAAAGAAACTTCCTCCATTGCCGACATACCTGTGTCTTACCCTCAATTTTGCTAAAAATAGAGCAACATTTCTCCACAATTCTCGGGTAAGAATCCTCAAAACAAACTAAATAATGGACACCCTATAACCACCCGTTTACAATTCCCAATGTTTATTTAACCAGCTCAGACAAATAAGTTTTGAGACCTTTGAAATGTCCACTGGCTACATCGCTGAGGAGTGATTGACAAGGGTCAAAATGACCCCGGCCTGACAAAATGACCCGTAACTGTTGAACACGCTGTAGAACAAACTTATTACGTAACCAAATGTATATTTTAATGAATAAATAATCCAATTCCGGGTGATACATATTTATATTGGGGTGTTAATTAGGTTTATTTTTTAAATTACTTATCTATGTTTTTTGTACCTTAATTATGTTTGATAGTAATGTGCTTTTTAAATTGAACATTTGAATAACAAAGTGTGTAATGATTAATTATGAATCTATATTACTTTATATAAAACTCTTCCGTTACTGAGTGACGTACTGACTGACTGACAGACAACGAACAGCCGAAACTACTAGTCGTAGTTAGCTGAAATTTGCGTGCGTTTATTGGGGGGAGTAGGTTACCACTAAGAGTGGATTTTTGGAAATTCCCTAGGGAGGGCCTAGGGAAGAAAAGGGGGAAAATCCCAAATTCTGCCGGATGTCATTATTTCACGCGGACTAAGTCGCGGGCAAATGCTAGTTATTAATATTATAATTAACTTAAAACCTTTTTTGATATTCAAATCCTTCCAATAATTTTATTTGACCCATATCATGGTGAATTCGTAAACAAAAAGGACGCCATTAGTAGGAGTCCGCCATATTAGATTTTAGAAAACGTCACTTAACTAACGCGTCTTATTTTTTGCAAAGTTTCAATTCAATCTATCCTACTATTATAAACGTCAAAGTTTCTGACGGAATATGGAATACTTTTTACCCCAAAAAGGATAAAAATACCGCAGACTGAAATATTGTTATAATTTTAGTCCCGCTGGAGTATATACTCGAACTCTGATTATATAATCAGATGCATAATACCTCAAACATCATGTAAGCACTCCTTTGAGTCTGATTAGTGTTGGCGCAGTCATAATCTTGAATGCACAGCAATTTGGCAACCAATCTTATTTGCATTCAAATCTAATGACTGACGTCTTGAGCTGTCAACGTCAAAATTGTACGATCTTATATTATGGTGTTATTAGTGCATGTTCGCTGGGGTAAATCTTATCTTGAAATGTGTGATTTTGGTGAGTTGCTTAATTGCACGGTAACTATTGAATTTTGAACGTTATACCATCAGCTTAAAACTGATGGATTTTGGTAGAAATTTAATGAAAATGTGTCTTATGACTTTAGAAATTCGCGTGACATTATAGAATTTTCAAGTCGTTATAAAACAACATTAAATTAAAAATTTAAAAAACCCCCAACACAATTACTTTCAAACCCCCATAACTTTTAAACGGGTCAACCGATTTTCAAACATCATCAAACATGTCTAAGAACACTCGCACGTAAGTCCCCTTTAATACAAAAAAAACTAAATTGAAATCGGTTCATCCGTTCACACATATACACAGATACACACACACACACACACACAGACACGTCAAACTTATAACACCCCTCTTTTTGCGTCGGGGGTTAAAAAGTAAGTTTGACGTTTTATTTACTAAATTATTGTCATCACTATTTTAAAATAAGAAGACAAGGCAAGTTTTAGTGATAAATTAATTTTACCCCGAAGTTTTTGAATCCGAATTCTGTGTTTAAGTATTTTAAAGGTTCCATTTTTTTACCCAGACTAACTAATGTGTGGCAATCATTTAAAAGCGAACCAGCCATTTGAAGACACATAATATAGGCGTATCATAATATAATATATTAATGACCTTTGGGATGTTTGGCATTAAATTTCTGCACACGCAACCTAAGTATGCTATTTTTAGTTTTTGACCTATGTAGTTATTCACTTCTATATTTATAGATTTTTTTATATACTTTTTGACATGATTTTTTATTGTTGACATTAGTTATAGGTGACATTTGTATTTCATTTTATTTAAAAAAAATACCAGCCCGAGTTTCTTGCCGATTCTTCTCGGCTGATGTAATTCCGAATCGGTGGTAGATTCAGTGACGTTCATAAGTGCCTCATCGAGGCCTTAATTGAATAAATATTTTTTGAATTTTGAATTGAATTTTGAATATCATCACATAATGTGAATGGTTTGATGCCATAATTATATGTCCTAATCTCGAAAACTCCCTTTAAATCCCGCAAATCTTGTTAACCCCTATTTACACCTCATACGGCTATTTGGTTTCTGCGGGTAAAAACCTCTTAATGGTGAAATCGGTCCTTAGGGGTCAATGCAGACCACTCTGAGACCCATTGACTTAAATAATTGACGTAAATTCTTGCTATCAACAAAAAAAACGAAACAATATTATAGAATAAAATCATTGTAATAAAATTTACCACTTTGAGAGCAATTGACTTGTAAATTGTCGCCGAAAACAGTATTGTCCTTACCAATATTATAAATTGACGACCTAGATGGCAGAGTGGTCACCATGCCGGACTGCCATCCGTAAGGTTGCGGGTTTGATTCCCGAGCGGGGTGAATATTTGTGTGGACCACAAATGTTTGTCTCGATCTGGGTGTGTGCAATGAGTGTGTGCGTAGTTTCTGATACCCTAGATACAAGTTTCGAACTTAGTTAGGGGTCAGTTACTGTAATGAAATGATGGAATGAATGATTATATTTAAAAAAAAGTTTAAAGTAACTCTTTCTGTCTGTGAATAACGCAATCACGCCTAAACTACTAAACTGATTTTAAGAAAATTGTATACAGAAATAGATTATATCTTGGGAAAGGAAGTTTTATCCCAAATTCCCGCTAATTACGTTTCAGGGTAGTATAATGTCCCCACCTAGGGGCCCGATTCTACCCTGAATAAGGGTGATCAGGCCTTAGTCAACCACGCTGGCCAAGTGCGGGTTGGTCGACTTCCCAACCTCAGAATGACTTCGCAGGTTCCCTACTATGTTTTCCTTCACAAAATTTATTATAATTTAAAACAATTATCGCATATAATCGATTCTATTTCTCGATTCAATCTCGTTCTAATTACGAACTGGGGGCACAAACGGGACACTCGAACAAAACACAGGCTCTTGAACAAAACATTCGAGATTATTCGATTGAAGTATCGAGATAACGAACACAATGAAGACACTGGCAAAGCAGTCGATTTCGATGCGTCGTTCTATTCGATGATGAGTTGTAGTGATGGGGTTGTTGAGTCGATAAGACTTTAATTTGTAATGTAAAAAAAAACATAGGCCGCAGACTTGTGCTAAGTAATAAAAACTTTTTAAATCAAATCAAAATCATTTATTAAAATTAATTTGCTACAATAATAATATAAGTACTTATTGCAATTATCGAGACCGTACCTCCCGTGCTAGTTGAAACTGTGTTACGACAAGGTAAGGCCTCTCAAATTACAAAACATAAAATATCATAACAAATAAAATAAATACATAATAATAATATTTTGACTAAATAAAGACATTTTGTTTTAAATTATTTAAGAAATAAACCAGCTGAAACAAAATAAAAATTATTTAATTGACGCTTTTAGTCCCAAAGATAACTTACGATGACCCTGAAAGATAACAATAACTACACTTCTAAACATTAATCAACAACCTTATAACTAGAATAAACAAGCACACACATAACTACACAAACACCTATTACATCAACATCTAATCACAAAACACATCGATGCCAGTTAAACACAAAACACACACACGGCTCGATATAGAGACAAAAAATTATCGACACATAAACATATCGATGCCAGTTAAACACAAAACACGTACAAAAAATTATCGACACGAAAACATATCGATGCTACCTAAACAAAAACCACGGACAAAAAATTATCGACACAAAAACATCGATCAATTTTGTCCCATCCCTACCGCTCCCTGGAGAAAGCACTCGACAAATAACCGTGGCGCAGACGGCGTGCAGTTTGCATAATTGCCGGGTTCGACACTTGAATCGCCTCTGAATCCTTTACCCATTGTGAAAAACTTCCACTTAACTGTATGAATTGTTTGTAGATTATACAAACTTGTAAACCTTATTCAAACAGTTTTAAGTTACGCTTCAGTTGTAGAAGGTTGTGGTTTGGTATAGTTTAATGATATTGTGTTGAATTAAAATAAACCTTAAAATCTTTTTAATAAAATACATTTCTATAAAACATAAAATTCTTAGATTTATCATAAAAACTTCAAGGCTTATTGCGAAAATAATCATTTTAAAGATGTAAGTATATTATTTCTTTAATGTCCCAAAGAGTAGCGTGGTCACCATGATAGACTAGACTATCAATAAAATTATACAAAAGGGTGGGTGGGGTTCGATTCCCAAAGCAAATAATTCTAAATTGAAATCAAAATGACTGTAGAAAACCTATTATTGGCATAGAAATTATCAATATAAATCTATGGTATAGGTACTTGTTTTTCGATATAAAATCTAAGAGAAGTGCCAACGATTGGGTGGTTTACCCTAATTACTAATATTACCTACGCACACAAATTGTAAAGACGTTTGTGTAATAATTTCAGTTATCGATTCATGGATGTATAATTAATGTATTTGTAAAACAATTTTAAAAGTCCTAAAAATTACAATTTTTGGACATCCTACTCATACAATAAGTTTTTAAATATCTGTGGCTAAACATATTTAATTGTCAAAATTATCAAAACGCCAAATTCATCAGTCTCGGTCAATCAATGTCAAGTCAAATTTAAATTACTGTCAATTCTAAATTTCTAACCGAACCGCGAATGTTGCTTTGTTTATTTTGGATTTAATTTAAAAAGAGCTTTTAATATTAATTTGTGATAACTACGTAAAACAAGAAACTATGTGATACATATTATTCGAATAATGTCTAACTTCCAACCGCACCCAATTAAATTGTACATACAAGACATTTACCGCGCGAAACGGACAGCAGAAAACAAATATATTTACGAACTATTCGGCTTAACATTTAAAAATGTGATGCTACATGGAGTTGTTACATTAGTTTACAATACAACACGCACAGCAACAAACTTCGAACTCACAGACCCAACTGGCACAGTTCAAATATATTACGATATAACCAAAAGCAATGTTAATATAAAAGACGACATGATGAAAAATCTAAATTCAAATTTCACAAGCGCTTCTAAATTTGGTGACGTCAATCTTATGACCATGGCTTGGATGTTGGATAAAATTAAGAAAAAAAAGCTGGATATCCATGAAGGTTCTTATGTCTCCGTTGTGGGTGATATTTTTGTTGATGACAAGGAATATAGAATGATTTCTGGATTTAATTATGTTGTTACCTCAGCGGATAGAGATATAGTATGGCTTGAAGAGCTTAGATATCTTTATGATAAGTTCTATTTGTGGACTAAAGAATAATATTAATTTAGTGGAAGTATTTGTTAAGAATTGTAAATAAATAAGTTATTTGTAATGGTTATTATCTTTTATTTATTGTTTTTTAGATTTTTTACTGCGGAGTCATTATTATATGTGTTCTTATTTCAAGCTGAATTTTGATTGGCTGTACTGTATACTTATCAGCGTACCAGAAATATAGAATTCTTTCATAAAAATACCATCATAAATCTAGCCGTCTTAGCTACAGTAAAAAAAAAAGGTAGCACTCCGGGAGTGCCGGCAGAAGTGAAAACTTCAATATTAACGTTGTGTTTAATTATAAGTATAAAAGTACTATCATTTATGAGGTAGAATACAATGTTTGTTTCTTACTTCAGTTATCATAAACGTCACGTGATGCTGATCTTACGCTTTTTCGATCAGCATCACGTGACCCTGACGCGAGTTTGAAAGTTTTTACCCATACAAAAAAAGTGCTCAGCGCCGCTAAAGAAGTTTTCACTTCAAAAATAAGCAATGCTACACACTAATAGGGCCTTGCCCTTTAATCCCCTACTTAGTTTTTGTGGAGTACATAAACTTAAAACTTATTTCAAATGATGCATTTTGATTGCTGTACTTAAAGGGATAAATTATGTACTTATTCACTAAATATTTAGAATATGGGTGTGTCTATATTCTATTAGGAGAGGGTATGTGATAATTAGGTAGGAACTAATTATTAGTTCCTGATATGTACCCTAGAATCCCTAGACTATTATGATACCTATTCAAATTAGCTAAGTTTTATGTTCGGTGAGGCTAAAAGCTACTGTCTGAATAATCTGCTGATGTAAAATATCTAGCAAATCGATATCAAAATGAGTTTAGTTTCGGTGCTCAAAGTACTGTAAAAAATATACTACATATTTAGATTTTTTATTCATATTCTAATTAAAGATTAATCGACCCTTTACTCATATTACGATTTGGCCTAAAGGCTTCATTACTAACGTTTATACGTTAGAATTGTCTATGTCAATTGTTTAAATAATTTGTCAGTTTGTCTTGTCAATATTGTCATTGTCATTGAGTGAGAAACTGATCAGCTGGCTGTGTGACCGGTCGTCGGCTTTTCGAAAAATTCATTTTATTCAAGTTGAATTGAAATAATTATATCTCTGTAAGTAAAACGAATTAATTGTAATACTTATGCTTTCTGTTTTTTTAACATATCCAGCCAGACTTACCTCTATACTCATTTTGTTCTGTGCTATAATTTTATCAGCTGAATTGAGATGACTATTAGTAGAATCTATCTACCTTCCTGCGGTTAGTCTGCATAATTAATAAATACTTACTTAATTGCTGTGTGATTCCATTAGACGTACTTACCTACTTATCAATAATACATATGTGTACAAATTAATTTAAAAATGTCCTAAGATCATAGTTTAGTAACTTAAAAGTTTTATGTTGGTTAACTTCAAAGTTCAGACAAAGAGGCTAATGTAAGATTGTAACCTATTTACTGCAATAAAGAATATTTATTTATTTATTTAAACTGTAATTCATTCATTCATTGTGTCCATACATCATTCGCTTCTCATATTTATCTTTCCAAAAGGTAGCCACCCCCACTGCACTGCTAGAGGCCTCCATCAAGTCCTCCATGGTGCAGGTGGTTTAAACTGTAATTAAAGTAATTTTTAATATATTTTCAGCAACATGTCTGGTGACGGTATCTCTCCCGAAGAAATTGAGGCGCTATGCCAGACTCCACATCCGTCTACTAAGGTTTGTTTACATATATAGATAGATAAATTACTATATTCAGCAAAAATTAAGGAAAAAGAAATAAATATATTAGACTAATTCTTTCTAATACTATAAATGCGAAAGTATTCTGTCTGTTTCACGTTTTCATGGCTAAACTGCTGAAGCAATTGACTTGAAATTTGGTACAGGGTAGCTTATGGTCGGGGGAAGGACATAGGCTTTTTTTTAGGCCATTTTTATGCCGAAATTTCCATGGGAACTATGTGGGTAAAACCACGGGGCACAGCTAGTTTCTACAAGCTACATTCACCCTGAGTGACATAGGCGGGAACTGCGTGATGCTGCTATGTTAATTAAAGATGTTAGTTTCACATAAGTGATAACCTTACATTTTTATCTCTCTTATAATGATAACTATGAAGTGAGTATGATTATAAAACAATACCTATTGTTTCGTCATGATAATAGTAAGTGATTGATATGAATACATATTTATTATCAAATATTTATCTTGCCCGGAAATTCAAACCCTTAACCTTTTACAAAAAGAGTCACTACACTACCAACTATTTAATCTATTCGACAACCTCGATGGCAGAGTGGTCACCATGCCGGACTGCCATCTGTAAGTTGCGGGCTCGATTCCTGTGCGGGGTGAATATTTGTGTGAACCACAAATGTTTGGGATAAAAGGACTTAGTATGAGGAACATTTTCCATTCAGTAGTTTTAGCGTGAAAGAGGAACAAACATCCACACTCACAAACATTCGACTTTATCATATTAGTAGGATAGTGTAGACGTTGATTTACTCACAGCATAATACTTAAACTACTCCTTATCTTTTCCAGGACTTCATGTTCCAACAAACGATGTACAGGATTAAAGACCCAAAGAAGTCCATTCCGTTCTACACCGGCATTCTCGGAATGACGCTACTCCAACAACTACATTTCCCCGAGATGAAATTCTCCTTGTTCTTTATGGGGTATGAAAACCCGGCTGATGTGCCGAAGGAGGAAAATGAGAGGAAACGCTGGGCTATGACCAGGAAAGCTACTGTGGAGTTGACTTAGTGAGTTATTTGAGGAATTTTTGATATCTATACTTATATATAAATAATAAAAAACATGAGAACGGCTAGACCGATTTGGCTGATTTTTTCTTTTGTAGTTTTCTAAAACTCTGTAGAAGGTTTTTACGGATTTTTTTATAAGAAATATCCCGGAAAGATTGAAAAAAAAAAATACATTTAATTTAAATTTAAAACCATAAAAAACGCTCGTAACGAATGTCAACGTCATTCACAGCCATAGACTATATTGAAAAAGCATCGTTTGTTCGGAAACGTGGTTACCTACTTCTTCTATCGTGTCAATGGCCACAAAATAACATATACTGAATAATACTAAATTCTCCCGGACCAAAACTCAGCCACATCCACACCAGCGCCATTTGCCTCCATCAGGTCTTCTCGTGTGCAGGTGAAAGGGCACAACGGGCACGATAGTAAATGGGTCATATCCTGCTTTGGAGCACCACAGTCGCAGTTAGACTCGCTGGAATAACCCCATTTCACCAAGTTAGACCTGCAACGACCCACACCGGTACGGAGACGGTTAAGGGTCCGCCAGATAGGCCATTGCAGTTTAGAACCTGGTGGCAGATGTTCCGAAATTGGGGTGAAGTCTAAAGGGACGGGGTGTTTTAAGCTCCAAAGAAGTTTCTTAGCTTCCTTTGGGTGCCCTGATATGGGCTCTGTTGACCTGATGAAGCTTGTACGACTTTTTAACCGCACTCTAGGCATAACGTGACCGTACAGTGGATGGCGAGAGTCCGTTACCTGAAGGTGTTTTTCTGCCTCACATGCTACCTGTCGGCGCACGTCTGGTGGGGCAATGCCTGCGAGTGGGTATAAAAGTTTTAGGGGGGTGGGTTTAAGGCAGCCTGTTATAGTTCGACAGGTCTCGTTAAGAGCGATGTCAACTTCTTTAGCGTGTGCAGAGCGATGCCACACAGGGCACGCATATTCGCCCGCAGAGAAGGACAAAGCGAGACCCGTCGTTCTTAGAACATGCGGGGCCGCTCCCCAGGATGTTGATGTAAGGCGCTTTAGCAGATTGTTCCGGGATCCTACCTTCTTTTTAACATTTTGGCAATGTGCTTTGAATGTAAGTGCCCTATCTTATTTTATTTAATTTTTTTATTTAAACACAATACAAGTTACAATCAAAACTTAGCTAAGTACAAGCAAATAGAGAGGATTAAAACTGGATTGGAACTCAAATTTTGTGTCGACTAACTAAACCAGGTAAATTTTACAGTTGGTCAAGCAAGATATACGAGACAGGGGAAGAAAAAACAAAAAATTACAAATATTTAAGTAAGGTACATGCCAAAATATCAAACTAAGTAAAAGTTTATACAATATAATATCATCTATCTTCTTCTAAAATACAGCTGTATTAATATAAATACAGAAGAAGAAAAATTAAGAGTAGATTAATTATGAATTGAAGTTTTAGACAATAATAAAATAAAGTAATAATAAATTAATTATGAATTGAAATTTTTAACAATAATAAAATAAAGTAATAATAATAGTAACATAATAATAATTTCTAGGTGGGTTTGTTGTGACGGAGGATACGTTTCACAGTTTCGCAGTAATTTCTAAAGTTCGAATCAAAAATATCTAAAGTGTTGCTACCTCCAGCCATTTCATTATAGTTTCGTGCCATTCTAACTAATGGGTTAAAATATGAAATATTGTTTTTGTATACTTCTAGAGCGAAAATATGTGTGGAATTGGACCTTCGAGCACTATATTTAATATTAAAAGAGAGCTGTGAGAGCAAGTAGGGAGAGTCAATGTATGAATGGACGATTTTATAAAGATAACATGAATCAAAATATTTACGACGGTCAGCTAACGATTGAACATTGTATCTAGACAGTCTCATGTCATAATTTAGTTCCGAACGTCCAGGCTTTTCTCGATAGCTGATGGTACGAAGACATTTCCTCTGAACGTTTTCAAGAGCGTTTATGTGAACATTGTAATACGGGGCCCAGACCGGCGAACCGTATTCCATAACGCTCCTCACCAAACTGAAGAAAGGGTACAACAGGCTACGAGGGTTTTTAAAACGTTTAGTGGATCTCAGTATAAAACCTAAAAGCTTTTTTGCTTTATTAATAATATGTTCATAATGAGATCTGAACGACAACTTCTCGTCGAATAAGACACCTAAGTCTTTGACCTCACTGAACCGATTTAAGGGAACACCATCGATGTTATAGATATTAATGATTTTATTTCTTTTGTTCGAGAAGGTTATTGTTAGACATTTGTTGATGTTCAAAGTCATTGCATTTTCCTGACACCAGTTGCTTATAGTGTTTATGTCATGTTGTAAGGCTGCACAATCAGAAATTGTCATAATATTTGAAAATAATTTTAAGTCGTCGGCATATAGAAGACAATGACAAGACAAGCGGTTTATGAGATCATTAATAAATATGATAAAAAGTAAGGGCCCTAAGTGTGACCCCTGTGGTACGCCAGAGGTCACTTTTACGGGAGATGAAAGATAGCCACTCAGAGCCACCAGTTGATTTCGGTTGCTTAAGTACGAACAAATCCACCGAAACAAATTGCCATGAATCCCATACGAATGAATTTTATTAAACAGTATGCAATGGTTGACCCGGTCGAAAGCTTTCGAGAAATCTGTATATACAGAATCTACCTGGATTGTTTTAGCGAAAGCTTTGCAAAGAAAATCTTTATACTCTAACAGATTACTAACTGTAGATCTGTTCTTAATAAATCCATGCTGCTTGGTAGACAAATGAGGTTTAATATAATTGTACAAATGCTCGTAAACTATTGCTTCGAAAATTTTCGCCATACATGACAAAATACTGATTGGCCTGTAATTTTCACATTTAGATTTATCGCCATTCTTAAAAATAGGCACTATGTGGGCGGTTTTCCAGCGCGTTGGAAATGTACCTAAAGCGAGCGATTTGTTGTAAATGATTTTTAAAGGCTCAGCTAGTTCTTTGGCGCATCTTTTTATAAAAGAAGGAGGAATAAGGTCAGGGCCCGCCACTTTATTTTTATCAAGTTTTTTTATTTTAAGAAGGACATCATTAGTACCTATTTTAAAGGATGATATAGACTCAGAAAGAAATTGATTTACTTGAACTGAGGGTCCAGGTGGACTGTCGCCGTCTTTTACAAATACAGAACCAAAATATGTGGAAAAGAGTTCACAAATGCCAGGCCCGGTTGATGATGTTGAATTTCCGAAATGCATAGTGTGAGGCACAGATATTTGACCCCTTCTACTATTAACAAACTTCCAAAACTGTTTAATATTCGTATCAATGGAATCCTCAATAGAAGCAATGTATTAAGCAATTTATCTAAAGTGATGCCTAGGTAACGTGGGTGTGGACAATGCTCTATGGCTACTCCTCGCCATGTTATGTTCAGAGCTCTATTAGCTTGGCGGTTGCGCAGGTGGAAGACACACGATTGTGTTTTGGACGGATTAGGCCGAAGAGCATTGCTTGTATAGAAGTTATCGATGGCTTTCAATGCGGTCGTTAGCTTTAATTCGACGTCCTCGAAGTTAGTAGCTTGAGCAGCCAGCGCAAGGTCATCCGCGTAAAGGAAGTGTCTCGTGTTAGGTAGGATAGGTTGGTCGTTGGTGTAGATGTTGAAGAGAGCCGGAGCGAGAACACTTCCTTGGGGAAGACCGTTTTTCTGACGGCGCCAGCGGCTCTTTGTATTATTGAGGTGAACTTGAAAACGTCGGTTGCTAAGCATTTCGCGTAAGATGTTGATGAATCCTGTATCGTTCGTGGTTTGTTGGGCCTTAATAAGTAGGCGTTTGATGTTTACCGTATCGTAGGCTGCAGATAAATCCACAAAGACAACGCCAGTAACAGATTTGGATTCAAAGCCATCTTCTATGTACTGTGTGAGATTCAGAGTTTGGCTGGTACATGATTTACCCGGACGGAAACCAGCCTGTTCCGGGATGAGGACGGGTTCTAAAACTAAGGATAGGCGGTTCAGCAAAAGTCTTTCAAATAATTTAAAAGTATGACATAAAAGAGAAATAGGACGGTAGCTTTTTGGGTCTTGAGGGCATTTACCAGGTTTCAAAAGAGCCATGACCTTCGCCTTTCTCCACTGCTTCGGGAGCTTTAGAGTGCTCAGACAAGAGTTGAAGAAGTGCAGAAGCCATGACACTGCTACAGGACCTAGATGTTTGATCTGTTCTGTTGTGAGATCATCCACACCGGCTGCTTTACCATTTTTAAGGGACTTAATGCTATTTACTATTTCCATGAGGGTAAAGGGTTTACTGATTTCGTTACAGTTAAATGAGTTAGTATGAAGTTTAGGGGGATTCGTAAGTCGGTGGGGAGGTTTTCCATTCAACAGTAGTTGGTGGGCTATTTGGTTAGATGTTACTGAACCTGGGTTGGTGGCATTAGGGGCATCGTCCGTGAGTTTTTTGACAGTTTTCCATGCCTTTTTGCTATTGTGCGTCATGTCGACGCTAGACACGAGTTCCATCCATGTCTCACGGCGGTTTTTGCCCACCAGTTCCAAGAGGTCTTCGCCGAGTTCCAACGTAGCTGAAGAAAATGGATCGTTTTGAAATTCTTTTTCGTAAAGGGAAAGCAGATTGGAACTATTTTTGTTGAAGCCAGGGATGTATGATGAGCGGCAGCCACGGGGAATATATTTACGGGAAATGGATCGAATAATCGTAATGAACTTATCGTAGTTTTCTGGTACTGGATCTAAGTTGAGCAGATTTGAATCAACACCTTCGGTAAAAGCTTTCCAGTCGGCTTTGGCAAAATTGAAGCGACGGCGGAACGGCACTATGGTTAGTTTTATGGCTGCTGAGATTTTACAAGTAATAGGTCGATGTTGAGAATGTGGTATGGGTTGTTCGATATCTTTTTTAGTTAATGAGCTGATATTGGCACTGACAAAGATTAGATCGGGGTTATAGCCACGTCTCCACCGTGAGCTATTAAAGGAGGCAGGAAGCTTAACGTCATGTATGAGGGCAAGCCCTTCAGCTTCGGCCCATTCTTCCACTGCATGGCCATTGCCATCCGTGTCACTATAGCCCCAAGTGGTACTATGGCTATTGAAGTCACCTATTATAATTTTAACAACCTGATCATCGAAGTTCGACGGTCGGTTGAAACTGAAAGGTTGGTTAGGCGGTTTGTAGATAGTCGTTACTGTACAGTTACCGGAATCTAATGTGATTATTTCAATATCGTTGACTAGAGTGAATGAAGTGGATTTGACTACTATGGTTGGTTTTACAAATATTGCACTGCCGTGTTTTGCGTGAGGGATTTCAGCCACGAGTGTCATACCAGCAACTGATGGTCGTTGCTGTAGGTGGTCTCTGTGAGTTTCCTGTACACACAGTATGTCGCAGTCTGTATCGCTAGAAAGTTTTGAAAGAAGACATGATTTTTCTTTAGAAAATCCCTCGATGTTTATGGAGATGACGTTAAGTGCTGGTTTATGGAGATGGCTCTGATAAGAGCCGTTTTGGGTTGGCGCTGAAAAGTGCCTTTGATTGTGGTTCTGAAAAGAACCGTTTTGGGCCATTGTGGCAGAAGGATTAGTCACGCCATTCCAATACCGACTTCGTGGAGTCGATCTTGGAACAGCGTGTCCAGGGTGCGCCGGGCGCTCATATGTAGTTGACGACATGTTCACCGCTCGGGGAGGCTCCTTCTATGCACCCCCAAGTTACCTACTTAATTAAATTCTATCGCACTAATTTACTATTTTTTTTAAATAACTCGCCACGGAATATTTATTTATAGATAATATTAAGATAGACGAAGTTCGCCGGGTCAGCTAGTTAATTCTAAGATTTTAATGTTGTATCTATTATATTGCTTATTATACTAAGGGCCTATTTCACGATCTTCAAATAAAGTTACTCACCAACTAAAGTGAGTTTTGTCTCTTTCTTACTTTATATCAAGTGACAAAGACAAAACTTGTGAGTAGTTCGGAACGTTACTTGAAGATCGTGAAATAGGCCATACTGATATTTAGAACAACATATTACTTACACATGCTTTTTATTAATGTTATGAATTATATTTTCCTTCACTGTAAGGGCGGCTAACAAATGAAACATAGAAATACTATTATTCAAAATCAGTCCCGGATTAACCCTTAACCAAATTAAGCAATTGCCTAGGGCACCACGACTGGGGGGGCCCAGAAAATACCAGAAGGGGGCACCAGAAAACTTCTTAGTTGACATAAGGATAGGGGGGGATTAAAATGACAAATGCCCTGAATAGTTGAATATAACAAGGTCAGTGTTCTGTTTGTAACTGACCATTTTTTTTTCGTCCTCAAATTCTACAGCCCCGGAGGGCCCAAAGGCTTGGATTGCTTAGGGCATCATGAAGTCTTAATCCGTCACTGTTCAAAATTCTAAAACAAGGTCGTAGCGGGTAGCGAACCAACGTTTTCCTAATGGAAGTCAAACGCCTTGTCACTACACCATCGACAATCGAATCAGTAAGACATCAAGTTATGTCAAAATGGGTGTTCAATAGGCATAATCCTACTAATATTATAAATGCGAAAGTTTGTATGTTTGTGAGTTTGGATGTTTGTTCCACTTTCACGCAAAATCTACTGTATCGATTTACATTAAATTTGGTACAGATGTTCCTTACAACTAGGAATAACACATAGGATACTTTTTATCCCGAAATCACCATGGGATTGTGTATAAGTAATCGTATGTTTTATTGTAACTTTTTGTAGTCACAAATCCTACGATCCTAGATGGCACTGGTACTTAAATTTTTTAACACACGATGGTGAATTGTGCCGAGATTGTATGATACTACGAGCTACGCATGCGCACGGCAGCGGGTACTACGCGGGTAAAACCGCGGGGCGCTGCTAGTATTCAAATAAAAACATTAAAATAACAGTTTGGCTAGCAGTTGCAGTGTGTCGCAAATACTTTTAAGAAACTTTTGTTAAAACATAAACTAAAATGTTCCAGTAACTGGGGAACAGAGTCCGATGACACGGAATACCACAACGGGAACTCCGCGCCGCGCGGCTTCGGCCACATCGGGATTTGGGTGCCCAACGTCGACGAGGCGTGTGCCAGGTATACAATATAACATAACATAATCACTCCATCATCTCATTACAGTAACTGACCCCTAACTAAGTTAGTAACTTGTATCTAGGGTATCAGAAACTACGCACACACACACACACAGAAACATTTGTGGTTCACACAAATATTCACGTACGGGAATCGAACCTGCAACCTTACGGATGGCAGTCCAGCATGGTGACCATTCTGCCATCAAATTCAAATCAATTTTCAAATTTATTTATATAACTGTGCCATCGAGGTCAATCGTTAAATATCATAGCATAGTTCCTGCGTCCGCTAGAATGCGAGATAAAATGCTTGTGGGGACGTGGGAATCCCCATTTGAAAAGGGAGGATCCTCCGCCCAGACGGGTGTTATGTCTGGTGGGAGCTGCCCGACGGTTGTAGTCGGGCTCTCGTATACATAGTCAATTGCGCTGTAAATTTCGCTTGCGCGATTCAGGACTCTTCAGTTTATTTCCCACAGTTGCGGATAGATGTCGCTGTTAGTAATTAGTTCCTTATGTGGTGTGTAGATATCGCCACATGCTAAAAGCCTTCCTCTTGAATCACTATCTACAAAAACAAACCGCTTCAAAATCCGTTGCGTAGTTTTAAAGATTTAAGCGTACATAGGGACAGACAGCGAGAAGCGACTTTGTTTTATACTATGTAGTAATTAGATTAGGATAGAGATATATTCATACCATACACAATGTCTACACTAGCGCCATTGGAAAGGTTTTTAAACTGTTATTTACTGCATACAGCTGGACACTTTAATTTTCTACCATAAGAGATGACGCTCCTGACCTCTACCCTCCATACATAAAGTTGTAGGTAAATGGAGCCCACACTTGGAACAACAGCTTGAGTCAAATACCTACGTCTCTGTGGGCCGATCTCTCTTTTTAGTCAGACTCTCTCTTTCTAGAGGTTACCTTAGTTAGAAAGAGAGAGCCTGCCCACAGAGACGCGATAGTGATACATATAGGTATGCTTCAAGTAGGTATTCGAAGTGTGGAGTCCATTCTTACCTTTAACTTCATGCCTCCATACAATACACACCATTCTCCAATGTTGCGTTTTTAGCCCGCAATTTTATATTTTAGTTCACAACGAACATCATAGATGGCGCTGTTCATAAATAAATTAGAACACGATATCGTTTTGCGCCGGGAAACACCCTCGTCCTTGCTGATTCGTATCAGATATTTAAGACGCTTGTAATTAGTTATAAGTACTTAGTATATAACACATAGTGCAAACATGTAATTTTTTGAAAGATAACCATCAGGTTGTCTTATATTTATTTAGTACTAGCAGCGCCCCGCGGTTTCACCCGCGTAGTTCCCGATCGATTAAACGTAGCCCATGTTCTTTCCCGGACCATAAGCTACCCCTGTACCAAATTTCAAGTCAATCGGTTCAGTAGTTTAGCCGTGAAAAGGTAACAGACAGACAGACAGAGTTACTTTTGCATTTATAATATTAGTTAGGATAAGGACATGCAGCGCCCCGTGGTTTTACTCGCGTTGTTCCCGATCCCGTGAGAATAACAAAGCCTATCTCGAAAATAACTATGTATTTGCATCTGGTTAGTTTTTTTCTTTTTAAATCCCGACGCAAAAAGAGGGGTGTTATAAGTTTGACGTGTCTGTGTGTGTGTGTGTGTGTATCTGTCTGTCTGTAGCATCATAGCTCCCGAACGGATGAACCGATTTCAATTTAGTTTTTTTTTTACTAGCAGCGCCCTGCGGTTTCACCCGCGTAGTTTCCGATCCCGTGTGAATACAGGGATAAAAAATAATTATTAATTAATAATAATTATTTTAATTATAAATTTTATGGGTCTGTGTAATCTGAACTAAATGTTTTTTTTTAATAAAATATAGCCTATGTCACGCACTGATAAATTAGCTTTCCATGAGTGAAAGAATTTTTGAAATCGATTCAGTAGATCCCGAGATTACTCCTTACAATTTAACAACACACAAACTTTACTTCTTTATAAAGGGGACTTACGTGCGAGTGTTCTTAGACATGTTTGATGAAAATCGGTTGACCCGTTTAAAAGTTATGGGGGTTTGAATGTAATTGTGTTGGGGGTTTTTTTAATTTTAAATTTAATTATTATTGATGTAAATGCTTGGGTGTGAACTCAGCCTAAAATGAAAATGACTCTAAATTACATTAAACAGTTTTCAAAAGACCACATAGTAATACATTTTAAGCCCAAACTCTTAAAAGAGGTGCGCCAAAGTTCACCTAAAATTTCAACTCCGATAATTGGAAATCCGAAAATTTTCTTCCTAACATTTTTTATCCTAACAATCGCAACTCCTAAAATCTTTGTCACTAATGTTTTAATGCCGAAACATTTGTTTTCCTATATTTTCTCAACATAACCATCGTTCATACTATTATTCAAAGTCATATCTTTTTTGTTTAGATTTATTTTTATTTATTATAATCAATATTATATACATAAATTTTTCGTAACTTTGTTTTTACATCACATGTAGATATAACATATAACGCACGAGCCGAGCGAGCAAAACCAGAGTCCTGCTCCAATCTTTCAGTCAAGTTCCAGTAACGAATCGGTCCTATTCCTAATTATTGGTTTAGGTTATGTTAGAACTGTGACCCCAACGCACGAGCCGAGCGAGCGTAGCGAGCGTGCCGCGGCAGCGGCCGGCGAAGTGCCAGAACCGAATTGGTCCTTTAGTTATGGTTATGGTAAACTTCCAGGCCATAAGCATAACCGTAAACGAGTCGTATAATAATCATTAAAACTATAAATATCATCTTCTACCCGTATATATTTTTTATTACACTTGGTAAATGTTTCTTTCTGAGCATGAGTGAAAATATTATGGTAAGTATGTTTAGGGATAAAAGCGTTATGATAAAAAACAGTAGGAGTTTAAATATATTTACATTAATGATTTTAGTAATTAAAATTTTCGGACACATCAGTGTTATGAGCATCGTCGGTAGCACTACAAATAGTATGAATTAAAACTTTAGGATGAAAAATTTTAGGAAGAATGATCATTCGGACTACAAATAGTTAGGAAAAACATTTTCGGGTAAAGAACTTTAGGTGAGCCAATATGGACCCCTTAAAAGACCCATTCCTATCACTACATAGTATAAAACAAAGTCGCTTTCTCTGTCCCATGTCCCTATGTATGCTTAGATCTATAAAACTACGCGACGGATTTTGATGCGGTTTGTTTTAATAGATAGAGTGATTCGGTGGGAAGGTTTTTAGCATAATTAGATCCCCATATTCCTACGGGAACGGGAACTACGCGCGTGAAACTATGGGGATGGGGGTCTCCATTGAAAAGGGAGGATCCTCCGACCAGACGGGTGTTGTGTCTGGTGGGAGCTGCCCGACGGTTGTAGTCGGGCTCTCGTATACATAGTCAATTGCGCTGTAAATTTCGCTTGCGCGATTCAGGACTCTTCAGTTATTTCCCACAGTTGCGGATAGATGTCGCTGTTAGTAATTAGTTCCTTATGTTGGGTGTAGATGTCGCCACAAAACTGCGGGCGTCGTATAATATATGTTTTGATTTCAGATTCGAGGAACATAACGTCAAGTTTATAAAGAAGCCAAATGACGGTAAAATGAAAGGATTGGCCTTCATACAGGACCCAGACGGATATTGGATTGAAATATTCACTACTGGAGTCGTTTAAAATGTCGGAAAAAATATTTATTCATGGTATATTGGTCGCAATTCTGATAAAACTAAAACTGATATCTTTGATTTACACGAACACTACACATTGAAATAAAACACTTAAACGGATTTTTGTCGTGGTTGTATTTTGTTTTACATTTTCTTTTACAACCACGACACAATTCCGTTTAAGTGTTTTATTTCAAAACTAAAAATGTATACATTTACATATCTCACGGTCAAAGTCAAAAATCATTTATTGAGTCACCATCTTTTCTGTGCCGGTGAAAGCGTCGCTGTAATCGCATCTTTTGGTTGTCAGTTTATTGAAAAAGCTGTGCCCTGGTTTTACCCGCGTGGAACCTTATCCCGTGGGAATTTTGGGATAAAATGTATCCTATGTGTTATTCCTAGGTATGAGGAACTTCTGTACCAAATTTCATTAATCCATTCAGTAGTTTTTTCGTGAAAGAGGAACAAACACTCATAAACATTCGGCTTTATAATATTAGTAGGATGTATCCAAATTAAATTAGAGAGAGGTAATCCGAGACAATATCAGATTTACTACAGGACTAAAGTCGAGTTTAATTTTATCAGAATTGTGGCATTAATGTATTTAAATAGTGAACAAAAAACACAATGTCGGTAAGAAAATAATATTTTATTACATAAGCAAATATAAAAATGTTTTTAAAACACAATATTTTACAAAACACGTCAATTTATACAACTGTTATGTAATCAGAATAATATATGTATTTTGTATGTTAAGTAAGTATATAAGTATATAATAAATGCCATATCAAAAATGTTATAAAAAAGTTTAATTTTTTCAACTTTGGCAGAATTATCATCGTGCCAAACTGCCACATACTTTTTAATAAACCTTTATTGTCCCACTGCTGGGCAAAAGTCCTGCCCAAATTATTCCATTTCTATCATAACATAATCATTCCCTCCATCTCATTACAGTAACTGATAACGATATCTAAAAAAATACTTATGGCCAAATCTGCCGTCCTATTTCCACACGCTTTTGTAATACGCCATTGCCTCACGCTATTACTTAAAAGTTAAAACAACAGATAATACATTGAAATTGAATTAAAATCTTGCGAGCCCCCACAGAGCAACACTTCCATTTACCTAGATTTAGTTCACAACATACATCATAGATGGCGCTGTTCATAAATAAATTAGAACACGATATCGTTTTGCGCCGGGAAACACCCTCGTCCTTGCTGATTCGTATCAAATATAAAAAAAATACAAAAGCATTTTAATTTTTTGAAAGATAACCATCAGGTTGTCTCATATTTATTTTAAGAGTGATCTACACTAATATGAACAGGAAAGATTTGTATTTTTTATGTAACGAACAGACTCAAAAAGTACTGGACCGATTTAAAAAATTTTTCACCATTAGAAAGTTATATTCACCCTGAGTAACATAGGCTATATTTTATCCCCGTATTCCCACGGGAACGGGAACCACGCGAGTGTAACCGCGAGACGCCGCTAGTATTTTATATCTTAAGTAGAAATTAAGGCTTGTTCTGCATATTGATAGAAAAATATAAATTAACTAAGCTGTGCCCCGCGGTTTCACCCGTGTAGTTCCCGCTCCCGTGAGAATGCGGTGATAAAATTATACAAAAAACCTTCCTCTTCAATCACTCTAACTATTAAAGTTAGTAATAAAAGTAACCCTAACTGAATAAAAGATTTATGATTTAATAGTTATTTATGGTACAAACGAGGTAAGTTAATAAATACTTCCGAGCGACGGCTTGGAAGTATTCATCAACCAATCAAGAGCCTCGCCTGACGAGGCGAGGGTCTGAAGATAGCCGAGGATAGTAATCATCAATACACGCGTGTACCATACAACGTTTTTCAACACACTTGCGAAGAAATTCATAATAAAATATCATTTTTCGCTAATAAATACACAGTTTTTCTATTCGCGCGCAACACCACAATGGTGATCAGCCATAGCCTGAAAGAATATACTTATTAAAAAAATATTATTTTGGATCGAAACTTTTTTTAAACTAAACTATTAAAAAAAACTATAACTCACTTGTGAATCAAGCGTGTCATTATTTAACTGTGTTTGCACAAATAAAAGCCCCTTTATGAGCAAGTGTGTTGAAAAAATTTAAATTATATCCGCCATTGAACCATGGATTAACCAAGCCGCCTGTAGAACTATTAATTCTTGCCTCTGCATAAAAAAGTACTTATGGCCAAATCTGCCGTCCTATAAATTTCGACACGCTTTTGTAATTTCGCCATCATGCCTAGTTCGCCTAAAGGATAATACGCCATTGCCTCACGCTATTACTTAAAAATTAAAACAACAGATAATACATTAAAATTGAATTAAAATCTTGCGAGCCCCCACAGAGCAACACTTCCATTTACCTAGATTTAGTTCACAGCGAACATCATAGATGGCGCTGTTCATAAATAAATTAGAACACGATATCGTTTTGCGCCGGGAAACACCCTCGTCCTTGCTGATTCGTATCAGATATTTAAGAAACTTACATTACTAAGTAGCTTTATATAACACATAGTGCAATACGTAATTTTTTGAAAGATAACCATCAGGTTGTCTTATATTTATTTAGTACTAGCAGCGCCCCGCGGTTTCACCCGCGTAGTTCCCGATCGATTAAACGTAGCCTATGTCCTTTCCCGGACCATAAGCTACCCCTGTACCAAATTTCAAGTCAATCGGTTCAGTAGTTTAGCCGTGAAAAGGTAACAGACAGTTACCTTTTCACGGCTAAACTACTGAATCCCCCGAAATTCCCACGGGATCGGGAACTACGCGGGTGAAACCGCGGAGCGCTGCTAGTATTATTTATATATAAAACTCTTCCGTTACTGAGTGATGTACTGACTGACTGACTGACAGACAACGCACAGCCGAAACTACTGGCCGTAGAGAGCTGAAATTTGGCACGTGTGTTTGTTGGGGGGAGTAGGCTACCACTAAGAGAGGATTTTTAGAAATCAAGGAAGAAAAAGGGAGGTAAATTGAAAACTACGCGGGGCGCTGCTAGTATAATTATAACATAACATAATCATTCCCTCCATCATCTCATTACAGTAACTGACCCCTAACTAAGTCCGTAACTTGTATCTAGTGTATCAGAAACGCACACACTCATTCACACACACACAGACCCAGACAAAAACCTGTGGTTCACACAAATATTCGGAAATCGAACCCACAACCTTACCGATGGCAGTCCAGCATTGTGAACTCTGCCATCTAGGTCGTCAATCGTCTAATATCATAGCATAGTTCCCGCTGCCGCTAGAATTCGAGAATAACATGCTAAAAACCTTCCCACTGAATCACTCTATCTACAAAAACAAACCGCATCAAAATCCGTTGCGTAGTTTTAAAGATCTAAGCGAACATAGGGACAGACAGCTAGGGAAGCTTTTTCTTCTTAGCGTGTCGACTGTTCGATCATCTAACTACTTGGACAAAAATATTCCAAATAGTCTGACAATGAATTTTACGGTACACTCAAGTGGGAAATAGATCTGCTCAGTATTCACGTCATGGTACTTCACATACATATTAATACCTATAATACACCCCTATTTTGAAATGACGGGACTTATTCAAATCCAACTATCTGTAGCAGTAACTGAATCCATATATCCAATAAAAATATCAAAAATGATAGTCGATTACTTATCTTTACAAAATACAAAATAAATGTCGTATTAGCAGACGGCACACTAGCTATCAAGTATTCTGTGACGGCTCGGGTCGATGACCGCGCTCAGCTGTGTATCGCAGCGTTCGCCTGTTGTTCGGTGTAGAAAGACAGTAAAATTCGGCGGGATATTGAAAATTTTTGACTTATCATAACTTTTGAAATAAAAGCAAAAGAAAAAAACTAACTTCACTATTATATTGTCACCCGTCGTTTACATTAGCTGTGTGATTAAGTATCTCGAATCCAAAATAGGGGTGTATATTATCAATCCTCTTTTAAGAACCACTTAAAATAAAATATCGAAATGTGTAATTAATATTCTCCAATGTTACCTTTTAGCCCGCAGACCCGCAGTTTAAATTTTAGTTCACAACATACATCATAGATGGCGCTGTTCATAAATAAATTAGAACACGATATCTAAAAAAATACTTATGGCCAAATCTGCCGTCCTAGTTTCCACACGCTTTTGTAATTTCACCATCGTGCCTAGTTCGCCTAAAGGATAATACGCCATTGCCTCACGCTATTACTTAAAAGTTAAAACAACAGATAATACATTGAAATTGAATTAAAATCTTGCGAGCCCCCACAGAGCCACACTCCCATTTACCTAGATTTAGTTCACAACGAACATCATAGATGGCGCTGTTCATAAATAAATTAGAACACGATATCGTTTTGCGCCGGGAAACACCCTCGTCCTTGCTGATTCGTATCAGGTATTTAAGAAACTTACATTACTAAGAAGCTTTATATAACACATAGTGCAATACGTTATTTTTTGAAAGATAACCATCAGGTTGTCTTATATTTATTTAGTACTAGCTGTGCCCCGCGGTTTCACCCGCGTGGTTCCCGTTCTCGTGGGAATACGGGGATAAAATTAGCCTATGTTATTCAGGGTGAATGTAGCTTTCTAATGGTGAAAGAAATATTGAAATCGGTTCAGTAGTTTCGGAGCCTATTCGTTACAAACAAACAAACAAACAAATCTTTCCTCTTTATAATATTAGTATAGACTAGCAGCGCCCCGCGGTTTCACCCGCGTAGTTCCCGATCGATTAAACGTAGCCTATGTTCTTTCCCGGACCATAAGCTACCCCTGTACCAAATTTGAAGTCAATCGATTCAGTAGCGTAGCCGTGAAAAGGTAACAGACAGACAGAGTTACTTTCGCATTTATAATATTAGTTAGGATAAGGATATGCAGCGCCCCGTGGTTTTACTCGCGTTGTTCCCGATCCCGTGAGAATAACAAAGCCTATCTCGAAAATAACTATGTATTTGCATCTGGTTAGTTTTTTTCTTTTTAAATCCCGACGCAAAAAGAGGGGTGTTAAGTTCGACGTGTAGGTGTGTGTGTGTGTGTGTGTGTGTGTGTGTGTGTTTGTGTGTGTGTGTATCTGTCTGTCTGTGGCATTATAGCTCCCGAACGGATGAACCGATTACAATTTAGTTTTTTTTTGTACTAGCAGCGCCCTGCGGTTTCACCCGCGTAGTTTCCGTTCCCGTGTGAATACAGGGATAAAAAATAATTATTAATTAATAATAATTATTTTAATTATAAATTTTATGGGTCTGTGTAATCTGAACTAAATGTTTTTTTTTAATAAAATATAGCCTATGTCACGCACTGATAAATTAGCTTTCCATGAGTGAAAGATTTTTTTAAATCGATTCAGTAAATCCCGAGATTACCCCTTACAATTTAACAACACACAAACTTTACTTCTTTATAAAGGGGACTTACGTGCGAGTGTTCTTAGACATGTTTGATGAAAATCGGTTGACCCGTTTAAAAGTTATGGGGGTTTGAATGTAATTGTGTTGGGGGTTTTTTTAATTTTAAATTTAATTATTATTGATGTAAATGCTTGGGTGTGAACTCAGCCTAAAATGAAAATGACTCTAAATTACATTAAACAGTTTTCAAAAGACCACATAGTAATACATTTTAAGCCCAAACTCTTAAAAGAGGTGCGCCAAAGTTCACCTAAAATTTCAACTCCGATAATTGGAAATCCGAAAATTTTCTTCCTAACATTTTTTATCCTAACAATCGCAACTCCTAAAATCTTTGTCACTAATGTTTTAATGCCGAAACATTTGTTTTCCTATATTTTCTCAACATAACCATCGTTCATACTATTATTCAAAGTCATATCTTTTTTGTTTAGATTTATTTTTATTTATTATAATCAATATTATATACATAAATTTTTCGTAACTTTGTTTTTACATCACATGTAGGTATAACATATAACGCACGAGCCGAGCGAGCAAAACCAGAGTCCTGCTCCAATCATTCAGTCAAGTTCCAGTAATGAATCGGTCCTATTCCTAATTATTGGTTTAGGTTATGTTAGAACTGTGACCCCAACGCACGAGCCGAGCGAGCGTAGCGAGCGTGCCGCGGCAGCGGCCGGCGAAGTGCCAGAACCGAATTGGTCCTTTAGTTATGGTTATGGTAAACTCCCAGGCCATAAGCATAACCGTAAACGAGTCGTATAATAATCATTAAAACTATAAATATCATCTTCTACCCGTCTATATTTTTTATTACACTTGGTAAATGTTTCTTTGTGAGCATGAGTGAAAATATTATGGTAAGTATGTTTAGGGATAAAAGCGTTATGATAAAAAACAGTAGGAGTTTAAATATATTTACATTAATGATTTTAGTAATTAAAATTTTCGGACACATCAGTGTTATGAGCGTCGTCGGTAGCACTACAAATAGTATGAATTAAAACTTTAGGATGAAAAATTTTAGGAAGAATGATCATTCGGACTACAAATAGTTAGGAAAAACATTTTCGGGTAAAGAACTTTAGGTGAGCCAATATGGACCCCTTAAAAGACCCATTCCTATCACTACATAGTATAAAACAAAGTCGCTTTCTCTGTCCCATGTCCCTATGTATGCTTAGATCTATAAAACTACGCGACGGATTTTGATGCGGTTTGTTTTAATAGATAGAGTGATTCGGTGGGAAGGTTTTTAGCATAATTAGATCCCCATATTCCTACGGGAACGGGAACTACGCGCGTGAAACTATGGGGATGGGGGTCTCCATTGAAAAGGGAGGATCCTCCGACCAGACGGGTGTTGTGTCTGGTGGGAGCTGCCCGACGGTTGTAGTCGGGCTCTCGTATACATAGTCAATTGCGCTGTAAATTTCGCTTGCGCGATTCAGGACTCTTCAGTTATTTCCCACAGTTGCGGATAGATGTCGCTGTTAGTAATTAGTTCCTTATGTTGGGTGTAGATGTCGCCACAAAACTGCGGGCGTCGTATAATATATGTTTTGATTTCAGATTCGAGGAACATAACGTCAAGTTTATAAAGAAGCCAAATGACGGTAAAATGAAAGGATTGGCCTTCATACAGGACCCAGACGGATATTGGATTGAAATATTCACTACTGGAGTCGTTTAAAATGTCGGAAAAAATATTTATTCATGGTATATTGGTCGCAATTCTGATAAAACTAAAACTGATATCTTTGATTTACACGAACACTACACATTGAAATAAAACACTTAAACGGATTTTTGTCGTGGTTGTATTTTGTTTTACATTTTCTTTTACAACCACGACACAATTCCGTTTAAGTGTTTTATTTCAAAACTAAAAATGTATACATTTACATATCTCACTGTCAAAGTCAAAAATCATTTATTGAGTCACCATCTTTTCTGTGCCGGTGAAAGCGTCGCTGTAATCGCATCTTTTGGTTGTCAGTTTATTGAAAAAGCTGTGCCCTGGTTTTACCCGCGTGGAACCTTATCCCGTGGGAATTTTGGGATAAAATGTATCCTATGTGTTATTCCTAGGTATGAGGAACTTCTGTACCAAATTTCATTAATCCATTCAGTAGTTTTTTCGTGAAAGAGGAACAAACACTCATAAACATTCGGCTTTATAATATTAGTAGGATGTATCCAAATTAAATTAGAGAGAGGTAATCCGAGACAATATCAGATTTACTACAGGACTAAAGCCGAGTTTAATTTTATCAGAATTGTGGCATAAATGTATTTAAATAGTGAACACAAAAACACAGTGTCGGTAAGAAAATAATATTTTATTATATAAGCAAATATAAAAAATAATGTTTTTCACGAAACAAAATATGTAAGTAAGTACTTATTAATACACGTCAATTTATACAACTGTTATGTAATCAGAATAATATATGTATTTTGTATGTTAAGTATATAAGTAATAAATGCCATATCAAAAATGTTATAAAAAAGTTTCAATTTTATTCAACTTTGGTGAATGACCATGCCAAACGAAGAAATACTTTTTAATAATCCTTTATTGTCCCACTGCTGGGCAAAAGTCCTTCCCAAATCATTCCATTTCTAACATAACATAACATAATCATTCCCTCCATCATCTCATTACAGTAACTGACCCCTAACTAAGTTCGAAACTTGTATCTAGGGTATCAGAAACTGAATTAGTTCTTTCCAATTTATTGACAACTAGCTGTGCCCTGGCGGTTTTACCATGGACCTTATCCCGTAGGAATTTTGGGATAAAAAATATCCTATGTGGTATTCCTAGTAATTAGGGACATCTGTACCAAATCCATATTGCTTAATAATACTTACTATAAATGCGAAAGTAAATCTGTCTGTATGTCTGTTACCCTTTTCACGGCTAAACTACTGAACCGATTGACTTGAAATTTGGTACAGGGGTAGCTTATGGTCCGGAGAGGACATTAACTGTTTTATACCAAAATTCCCACGGGCTCGGATAAAACCGCGGGGCACAGCTAGTTTCATATAAATCGCTTCAGCCGCTTAGACGTGAAGAATTAACAAACGTACTCACTCACACACTCGCCTTGATGATATTAGTGTGACTATTTCATGGTCCTGAGTCTATTATTTAGGCTAAACATATGCTGAGATGCACATCCACGCAAGGCAGAGCAGAGTAGATTTTGTAAAGCATGGAACGGATTAGAACGTCGCGCGTCGAGAGAGAGAGCAGGACAGACACATATCTGCGTCGCACGTGCCTGCGCCGCCGCGTAGGTAGTTCAATGACGTTCCATGCTTTTCAAAATCTGCTCTGCTCTGCCCTGTATGGACCTGCGTCTCAGCATACGCCGAGCCTTAGGTTTGAGGCCCAAAGGTCGTCAATCCAAATGATTTTACTAAAATAAAAATAACAATATTTCCTATTAATAAATTTACTCCACCGTAAATAATCAGAATTGTAAAACAATTATTAAAACCGCGACAAATATCAAGTTATTAAGGAGTTTTATTACATAATGTGTAGTGTTTGCGTAAACCAAAGTTATTCATTTATTTCAATCTTGGTATTAGCTAAATCACGCGTTAAATACTAATAAACCTTCCTATAGAATCTTGTCAAAAACTGTATTAAAATCCGTTGCGTAGATTAAAAAAATTAAGTGTATAAACAGTGTGACTTTCTTTAATTAAACCACTAGCTGTGCCCCGCGGTTTCGCTCGCGTAGTTCCCGTTCCCGTGGGAATTTCGGGATAAAAGTATCATATGTCCTTCTTCTTGTTCTAAGCTACCCCCCACCAATTTTCAGCCAAATCAGCTCAGCCGTTCTTGAGTTATAAATAGTGTAACTAACAAGACTTTTCTATAAGGATATATTTTCCTATCTTGAGAATTTCCTATTTAAAGTACTTTCTCATTACTAGTAATATAAAAAATTCCCACCCTGCACGCATTATCTTCATCAGCTTATACAGGATGGTCCAAATAGATTAGTCAGTGGGGGTAAGTCCTAAACTATAAGAGATACAAAAATCTGTTCTAAGGAAATAGGTTCCAGGAACATATCTTTGTATGTCTTATAACTTCAAACTTTCCTCCACTGACCGAGATATTTGGGCCACCCTATATGAGCTGATTACGATAAGTACTTATAACTCTTCCGTTCCTGAGTGATGTACTGACTGACTGACAGACAACGCACAGCCGAAACTACTGGTCGTAGAGAGCTGAAAGGCACGTGTGTTTGTTGGGAGGAGTAGGCTACCGCTAAGAGAGGATTTTTGGAAATTCTCCCCTAGGGGAAGAAAAGGAAATTGAAAACTACGCAGGTGAAACCGCGGGGCGCTGCTATGTATATAGGGTGACTTTTTTGTGCTACTAGTAAAGAAAAGTACTTTAGATAGAAAATACTCGAGACAAACATCCCCCTGTATATGTCCCCACCGATTAGCTCGAGCCTACCCTGAATTAGGGTGATTAGGCCTTAGTCAACCACGCTAAGTACTTATATAAGTGTTCATTATATACAAGTTAGTGCGTCACCCACCAATTTATAATAAATCAATTTATTCGTATAAAATATAGTATCACGGCCGATTTGACTATTTATCGGGTCATATGTAATCGATTATTATATTATTATATAGTATTTGTATATATTTAACGTGTGAAATTTGCGACATTTAGGTTTTAAAATGCTGCCTGTTCGGACCTTTATATGGATAGGACTTGTGTGTTTTTTACCTTTTTCGGTAAGTTTTTTAATATTTCTTTTTAATGCTAAGTGCTTTTTTACCCGGCTGTTTTAAAAATGTTCTGTAGTATAAATTATGAGACGCCTATGTACAGCAGTGGACATCTACAAGGCCACTGATAGTGCCATATCGGTGGCCGAGTTCTGGTCCTCAAAAATATGAGTCGACACGCAAAGAAGAAGTGGACATAGATAGGCTGTTGATGATGATTTTTTTAATGAAAATGTTAAAATTTAGATGGCGGGACCTCAGCTCATATATTGTGCAAAATAGTGTCTTTAATTAAATAAATGTGCATCAATTTAAACAAAAGATATTGACCAAAATATATGTTCCCGCCAATTTCACAACAAAATGGCGTACCAGAGTACAACTCATAGTATAAAATATAATAAACTTTAGTGCCCATTTTGTTCCTTACGATTTAAAGTCAATACTACATTATTCTATTCAGGATATTTTTTTGTTGCATTGCTTAATTTTAACAATATTGTATCCTACTAATGTAATAATTCTTTCTCTCGCCTAAAACTACTGGACAGATTTTTGTGAAATTGTAGCACCGATGTTTTCTTATAAACAGGTGTAAATAAAAATGATAAGTTTTATAAAAAAAAGTATTATTCGTAAAATTTTTTTTACAGAAATGTTTCGAAATAAACAATGTACAAATAATACCAAAAGGCACGGAAACTTTGTATAAAAATGGAGAAAAACATGAAATAACTCGATACGTGTTAGTTCCTAAGAATGTGGGAACGAATAATGGTATAACTACCAATACACAGAAAGTTACTCATAAAATAACTATTAATCATGATATTAATTCCCAACATGATCTTAATGCAGTAAAAAATCTCTTATACAAAGACGCAAATGGTAATATAAATGAAGATATACATAACAATGACCAAGATCTAACACTTACAAGAGAGAAAGCCGATGAAACTAAAACACACAATTTTGTAGCTAAAAAAACAATATCAAATATATCTAATAACGTTCATCATGTACAACAACACGTGGTCAGTGCTAAAATTAATCCAGACTCAAAAATAACAACTCACTATTCATATAATATTAATAAAACTAAGCTTCTAAAACCTGACGCTAATAAAGCCAATCTAAATGCTGGTATATTGATGAATCATCTACAAGATACCAACGAATATAATTACAGTGGTGATGATTATGAAATGTATATTAAAGATCCAAAAAACTATAAAGTTTCAGAACATGATGCAGAGAACATTTTAAATCTTCATAATATAGATCTTGATAAAGTAACAGCTGAGGGTATTGATAAATTGAAAAGTAATTTGGTACAAGCTAAAGGCTCAAATGTTGATCCTAATAAGGTCTATACTCGAGTGGTGATGAGTCAGACTGTTCATGAAGTGCCTAAGGTTGTGGGGCATACTATTGTTACTCAGAATGTGTATGGAGAAGATGGGGTTCCGCAATACCATGATTTGACGCATGAATTCGTAAGTAAAACAGCTTTACTTTTGATAGATAAATCAGTTGTGTTCCTTACTATTGGAATTAATGATCATTTTATTCTTTAGGATTTCCCTTGTATTGAAGAAGGCATCATGGTTTATCCCAAAATATTCTCTCTATTTCTCATTAAGCTAAAGCTGATATTTGAATCTTAAAATTGTTAACAAAAATCTGACCCCAACCTTCAATGAAATATTATTAGGTCTAGAAAAATATACATTTTAATTCAAACTTTCTTTCAGGTTCACAATCAAAATAATATACCAGAAGCCGTTATGGATAAAGCCCAACTCAAACTCGGCTTACATTCCACGCGTCAACAGAAATCATGCTACAGATTCATGCTATCCAACTTATTAGAAAAATACAGAAACCCACTAGAGAACTTAACCAAAAATGGTATGTCAGTATCGCAAATCAAAAAACTATTAAAGAAAGGTTGTAGTCTCAACGCAGATAATATGAAACATTTCTGGTTTCTATTCTTCAAATTGTTGAATGATTTAAACGGTGACGTCAACAGTGCTAAAAAATTAATATCAGTACTTACAATACTTACTCATTATAAACTAGATTCTATGCCAGTCACTAAGCTAGATGTTATATTCGATATTTTATCTAAAGATGTTAATGATTCAGGCGAAATAATTGAAGTTTTAGATAATTCTGGTGACGATATTGTTTTAAATCTTAACGATAAAGAACATGAAAATACTAGTAATGGAGTAAATAGTATTCTAGTTACAGACAATTTAAATCCAAATCCGCAATCCGGGTACGCGTCAATTTTAGCTCAATCCTCAAATCAGCATAGGCCGAAAATGTTCGAAGACTCTTCGAACAAGAAACTGGCTTCTCATAATTTAAATGATAAAGTAAAGGAATTAAATTTGTATTTACAACCAAGTAATGAAGCACATAATAATCTTTACCCAGAAAATATTAAAGAAAATAGTGACATAGATTCACCTAAACTAACAACAGTACTTAATGGAATAGTAACTCTTAGTACCAATCATAAAATTAACTTTGATAATACACAAGACATACCGTTGACTACATTCATGAATTCTTATACTACTGAAAAATACGTGCCTGAATTCAATTTAGATACAACAGAAAGTTATGTTGATGAATCTAATAATAATAACTATCCTCAAGATTATGATCTAGAAACCGGGGGTTTTGTGGATAAAACAAGAATGGAAAAAGTACCAGGGCAGCCGGTAAATCTAATTCCTGCACTAATTTCAGAAATAAACATCAAAGATAATAGTTTACCAAAACAAAGTACGAAATCGTTTAAGTATGAAGGACCAGTGCTTAGTTTCCCAATAATTACCAAAAATGTGCCAATAAAATTGAATCCAACAATTGATTATAATCTAGATGATGTAATTCCTACAAAAAACAAAACAGATCATATTTTAAAAACGAATCCAATGCCAGATGATAAATTTTCAATAGAGTTTCCGTTTTCCAATGATCTTGACTCAAGTTCTAGTGAATCAGACTCGGGAGAATCTTCTTCCGAGTCTTCAGGAAGTTCAGAAACCTCAATAATGTTCAGTGATATTGCTTCTACCGAACCTAATTTAAAAAATGATAATTCACTACCTAGTTCAAACGGATATACTTACGTTCCCGTGTCTAACCATAATAAAAATCCTGGACATGTTATTATTCCTGTACACGATGCTCATGATACAGAATCACTCGAATATCCACATGGAGTTATTACAAATCAAAAACCGAAACCTGAAAAAATGGTTTTAGATGACTCTCAATTAAATGTGATTCCAATATTAACTAATCAAAAATCTAATCCATACGTACATTCGATAGGAGGTCAAACTCTTTCTGTCGGCAGTCCAGATATAAATCTGTATGAACTAGAACCGCCACCTATTACTTATTTTAACAACGACTATGATCCACAAGCATTTAGTTTCGATAATAATATCAATCAAAAGATCAATGATATAGACGACCAACTAGCAAACTTGGATAGTTACAATCTCAAAGATACTCAGGCTGCCAAAAAGCAAGTTTTGAGTTTGTTACAAAAATTGGATCTATTACGAACCGTTCAAAACGTGCTAACAGATCCTTCATTAAATGAGACTATAAATAATTTATTTGGTCAAACCAAGGTAACTGGAGTAACGGAAATCCCTGGTGGAAATGACGCTAATAATATGAATTTAAATAATTACTATGATAATCCTGTGGAATCTACTGAAACAGTTAAGCAAGAGCTTAATAATGGAACTGAAAGTAATGTTGAAGTAGAAAATGTTACTTTACTTCAACACGATCCTGATACAAATAAAGATTCAGTTCAACCGCTTATTCAAAACGACAAAAATAAAATTATATTTCCTGACAGTTCACCTGTTACTATTATAAATGAAATTATACATGAAAAGCATCCTGAAAATCTAGATACCAGTAAAGAACCACCCTTAGACAAACAAAAAATTCTGCCTAACATTTTACCTTTAAATATTAAAAACGAAATTATATATCAAACACCTACACCTGATCATGATACTAATAAAGAACTCGTTCATCCGCTCACTCCGGTAGATAAAAATAAAACTCTTCTCCCTAATATTATACCTTTAAATATTAAAAATGAAATTAAACCTCTGCCTACCGATACTAATAATAATAACGACCTAGTTCTACCGCTCACTTCGGTAGATGAAAATAAAACTCTTCTTCCTAATATTATATCTTTAAATATTAAAAATGAAATTAAACCTCTACTTAACGATAATCTTAATAATAAAGATCTAGTTCCAACGCTTCCTCTAGTAGACAAACAAAAAAATATTCCTAACAGTTTCCCTATAGATAACAAAAATGAAATTTTACATGGAAATGTTCCACCTTATCAAGGTTATTTTGGACGTCCATCAAATTCACAATTTAAACCTCAACCTTTTAACGGATATGGACAAAATACTAATATACCAGTTCCACAATCGTTTAGACCAAATATGAAACCGCGTCCAGTCTTTCCGAACAATATTCATTCTCATCCTAAATTATACCCGCAAAAACCGCAATGTTTGTATTGTTCTAATGTAGATTATCATCATCAACATCATCACCATCAACATCTAGGACTTCCTTACGATCCTCAACAGCTTCATCAGCACTATACATCTCATCACCATTATTATAACGGTATCAGAACAAATGATCGAAAACCTATAAACGTTAAACCTAATCCGGAAGTAGATATACCATATGATTTGCTATATATCCTTCAGGATAATCAAGGATATTCACCAAATAGAATATTTCATGATTATTATGGCACAGTTGATCCTGAAACAGTTACCACACCGAATAAATATTTTTATATACCAACTGACAAAACACAAGAATTCCACCCTCGTCATTTAGAAATATTAAATTTTAAATCACCTCGAACTGCTGTGCCAATGAAACTTAAAAATAACTATAATAAGGTACCAGATAATAGTAATGTACTCCAAGAAATTGAACCCAATAATAATGCACTTAACCTAAACAGTGAAACACCTAAAGAAAATTATTATCCATATTCATATGATACTGTCACAGTAAATAAGCCAGAATCTTCCGTATATAGTATCCCAAATAGTGATTTCAATTCTATTCATGATATTAATTTAGTAAAATTACCTGACCAAGATAACTCTTATCCTCTCAATAGTGGAGAAGTAAATGAACTAAATCCTTCATTACTTAATATTGTTACAAATAGTTACGTAAACGTTCCCATTAAAATAAAAAATCTCGATGATAATGGTAATCCACATTCTGACACTTTTGAAGTTGTTAATGAATCAAAACCATTTGGCTCTCAGATTATCCCCAATGGTACACATTACGCCCATTTTCAAAGTTTTGATGTTGGTATAGTAAATCATCCATTATATAATAATCTACTTAATGTTGATAATGTTACGCCTCTTGATAATAATCCTAATAATTTATCTTATCAACCAAATGATGAAAATGTTCAAGCACCGGATTCATTAAATAGATTTTATGAAAATAATGTGCTTGATGTAGAGGAACAACCAAAATCATTTGCGTATAATAATTTCGCAAATTTCGATGTAAATCAAAATGATAATGAACAGAGTCAAGTATACCCTCAAAGTATCGACGTTGAGCAAGTTAAACATTTAATTTATAACAATGCGCCGAATACCAATATCAATATACCACTTGATGTAAATTTGGATGATGCTCCTCAAAGTTCTACACCTACATTAACAAATCATCCAGAATTATATCTCAAACTAAGTAATGACGTAAATGAGTCGTATGAATATGAAGATCAGAATGAAATACCTGATCAAAATGAAACACCGTATCCACAAAGTTGGAAACCCAAAACATTAAATTCACACCAATTGATTTATAATAGTATATCAAGTAATGATGAATATAAACCATTACAATTAAAAAATCTTGATAATACACCGAATCAGAGTCCAGAATCTTACCCATACCAACATGAAAATACTCTAATTAATATAAATGCACTTGATTTTAATGATGCATATAAAATACCTGAAAATAACTACCAATCTTATCCTATAAAAGCAGACATTAGCATAAGCCATCTACAAAAACCCTCCCAATCGTACGTACCATTGCATATAATTCATTTTGAAAATAATCCTGATAAAAATCAAGCTTATTTAAATTCCTATTCCCTTAATACTGAAACGTCTCCACTTCTGGATGATTCTTATAGTCTTTATAACAGTTTAAGTGCTCAAAAAAATAACCCATATAATATACCTAAACACACATTAAATAATAAACATTCTTTTAGTATAAACCTTCCATTAAATAACGCAAAAATTCTTGATAATTTTGGGTCTACAACAAATAATGAACCACAGAAACTAAGTCTAGATACAGAACCGAACTATGATTTGTATTCTCCAGGAAAATTTGTTGATCTTACTAAAATGGGAAATAACCCTGATTCTTATTCTAACGAGATAAATACATTAAATACTGTACCAGCAAACAATGTTCATGGTAATAGTAATAACTTTGATCAAGACTCAGAGCAACTACAAAATAGATTTAATGATTATGATGCAGATTATGATAAATATAAATCACCAGAAAGTTCACTCAGAGAGTCCAATGAAAACATGGATGATTCTAATGCACTTTATTTGACCGAAGCTAAAAAAGACATTACTGATGAAACTGGTCGGATTGAAAAAAATTTACATATAGCAGGAGTATCGTTTTTACAAAAACAACTTTCCAATTTACTACAAAAATCGAATCTCAAGAAACCACATAATACTGATTTGCTAAACTTATTTTTAAAAATAGTAAACTATGATGATTTGACACTTGAAGATATAAAAACTATAATAATCAAATTTCTTGATACTATTAATAAATTAATTAAATTAAAACCAGAAAGAGTAGTTGATGAATTGGTAGTTGAATTAAAAGCATATTTGCAAACTCAAATTGATAATAAACAATACTGTGATAAAGAGTTATTACTAAAAATAAATAAAGAAATTGATGATATAGCCAAACGAATATTTGATAAATAAAATAAAAAACAAAATGTGTTCCAAAATTATTCCTTTTACTTCTAATATTCTACGAAATAACACAGATTTATAATACTAGGATGAAGATAGTATTAAATTTTCTTAGACACAAGTTACCGATAAATATACAAAATACTTTTGGATGGTTCCCGTGACAATACAGCCCAAAAAAAAAACCCCCAACACAATTACTTTCAAACCCCCATAACTTTTGAACGGATCAACCGATTTTCATCAAACATGTCTAAGGACACTCGCACGTAAGTCCCCTTTAATACAAAAAAAACTATTGAAATCGGTTAATCCGTTCGGGAGCTATGATGCCACAGACAGACAGATACACACACACAGACACTTTAAACTTATAACACCCCTCTTTTTGCGTCGGGGGTTAAAAATGGAGAGAAACCAAGTAACTCCAAATTAACGTATTCGGAATTACTAGGTTTCTCTGGTTTCAACTGGATATACTTGATGTAAAAACTGGTTAACAGTTTTATAATCTACATAAAACTGTTGTTGACAAAACTGGACTTCCATAAATTGTGGGAAAATCCTTTTAAACATTCTTTAGACGATAAGAATAGCTGTAAGTTATTTTTGTATAAAATCTGTCCAATAAAATAAACTTCTTTGTTAAAAAAAGTGTAATTTTGTTAAAACAATAAAATAATTTATTAAATAAATAGAAACAGTAGTTGAAATGTTTTATTTTCCTTAGGGTCTATTTCACCATCTTCAAGTAACGTTCCGAGTACTCACATGTTTTGTCTTTGTCACTTGATATAAAGAAAGAGACAGAACTTTACTTGCTGAGTAACTTTACTTGAAGGTCGTGAAATTGCCCCTTATTATTTCAACTAGAAAATCCTATGGTTAAGTAATCAGATGCTATAAGTAACTTATGGACATCATAGTATACTCCAAGAATCAACAAATTATCTACTTTTACACACATATTAATCTACTTAAAAACACATAACAGAATAAATAAATGGATACGCCAATAAGTGGAAGCAAATGTATAAATCTCACAATTAAATTACAAATTGTACATAAACATGCATTTATATAATTTGATTAAATTCACAATTTCACGGCAATTCGCGTGAACTTTACAATAATAACTATTATAATATAATTATATGTGAATAAATAAACATTTTATATACTTAAATTAATATATAAAACGAGCGAGACTAATTTTGATAGAATTGAATGTAGCTTTAATATATATTTGCAATAATAGGTTACCTACAATAGTACCCTGGGGAACTCTTACTAATAAAAAAAACTTAATGAATTTTCTAACAACAAAAATTATGAAACTAATTGGAAATATTATGTTAAACATCACAATTAATAAAATCAATTTGAGTTCACATAAGATTATTAATTAATTGTACAAATTACAGCTAAGTTTAATAAGATTATCAATGTCGATTGCTTTACTCATTTCAGCTTAATACGGAAATTGACTTTTGCATATTAATTTTGTTTAAAACAAGCATATTTAGGGTGTATGATGAAGTATAAATATATAGAGTCAGATTTTCTCCAGATTTTGAACTATAAAAGAAGGAATTTTGCTAAATTTTTTTTATGCACGAGTTTTATTAGGATGTTACCAGACGTGGATCAACGTCGATCGACTGGTCTGGTAACTTTAATCGATCGATAGATACTGTTCGACTAACCAATCGATCGAAGGCATCGATCGACGTCGAACGACTGGTCTTGTAGAAACTATCGATCGACGTCGACTATTCCATTCTACCATCGATCGATGGTCGATCGATTGGTCTGGTAACACCCTTAGACTCCTTGTTGATTTCGAGTAGCAATTCTGTTGTCAGTGTTTCTGTACTGAATTATTTTAAAACGTGAGACGTGAATATAAGACATGTTGAAACAAATTACTTTTGAATTCTTTTCAGAAGCGGTTAGTTTGTATAATTATTGACGCTCAGTAGCGTAATTGGAAGAGCGGTGCTACGATTCAGCATGGTTCCGGGTTCAAGTCCTGGCTGAGGCGAAAATTTTGAATGCATTTTTGAAAATACTTGATATTGTATAACTAATGCATATTTTTTTAATATCAGATTTGATCGTTTTATTATACTAATCCTTGGGTGTCTTAGTGGCATGTTTACCTGCCAACTAGTCTGAAGATGCCAGGTTCGAGTGATGTATGTTACCATTTTCTAAACATGGTTGGTATTCGAGATCACCAACACTCATAAGGCAAGCAAGGTAAGTTATTTTTCCTCACTTTCTAATATTATCAGTAAGAGAGATTCCTTGTTAAAAGAGATTCCTATCATCAATCAAGAAAATTGCATTGCAGTGAGAATTTACAGGACCATAGTTTACATTTTAATATTTGAAAACTTTAGCACGAGTACATTTAACAATAGTTTTGTTTTTAAATAGCGGCGCCCCGTGGCTTCACCCGCGTAGTTCCTGTTCTCGTAGGAATATGGGGATAAAATTATGCTAAAAACCTTTCCACTGAATCACTCTATTTCTAAAACAAACCTCATCAAAATCCGTTGCGTAGTTTTAAAGATCTGGGCATACATAGAGACATAGGGACAGAGAAAGCGACTTTGTTTTATACTATGTAGTGATATCATAAAGTATCAGTTTCATTGACGCATGTACACGTGGTATTGATTAAAATTCAAAGTCATTACACAAGGCTGTAACATATAAAAATTATTCTATAAAACATTATTTGATTTATTTTTTGGTTATCAAAATCATTACAGGCTATTTGAAACGTTAAGTTAAGTAATTTCACGGTTTATAATGCGACAACACACAATCAAAAAATAAATCAAAGTATTTAAAAATCATTCTTTCTAATATGCTTGCAAAATGGTGTTGGGTTTTTATTTTCATTTTATAATTTGTTTATTTTCGTTTTGTATTGCATTGGTACGTATGTTCAGTATTTTTAAATTTTGGGCTGATGTAAATTTATATTTGTATTTTGTTTCCTTAAAAGTGATCCTATTCTAAAGTTCAAAAGAGATTAAGGGCCTTATTTCACGATCTTCAAGTAAAGTTACTCACCAAATAAAGTTAGTTTTGTCCCATTCGTACTTTATATCAAGTGACAGAACTTGTGAGTTCCGAGTAGCTACTCGGAACTTTAGTTGAAGATCGTGAAATAGGCCCTTATACTAATAAAGGACAAGAGAGAAGACCAAAAAACACCTTAAATATTCAAATGTTTTCGGGAATCTAAAAACATTATCCGACTTATCCATTGCTCTTAGAATGAAAATTGTAACGTCATCAAATTTAGTCGCCAACTTGGCAAATTAATATTGAAGTACTACAGAATTGGGCGTTACATTACACGTGTGTATTTCAATTAATAATTGACTGAAGCTATGATTTTCACGTTTCTGTGCCAGTCAGATATTAATTTACGTCTTTAGAGGAAAAAGTAATCTTTTAATTCTCTTCAGGATTTACAACACGCTACAGAAGTCTACGTTGACGATAACGAGCCTGTAAGTCTATTCTATACTTTTAATGACTTCGACTCCACTGGGGTAGATTAGTCCTGAAGACCACGAACCGGGAATTGTAGTGTAGGACCAGGAGAGTTGTGCGATGACACTCAGAGAATAGTCCAAGATCGGGCTCAGAGGGGTACAATGAAAGAGGCCTATGGATAATCTTAGTGTAGGATGCTTCGTCCTGGAGAGTGGCGCGATGACATTTATCAAGCGACGGTCAGTCAGAGAATAGTCGAAGATTGGAGCCATGGGGTAAAATGAAAGAGGCTTATGTCCAGCAGTGGACTGAGGTAGGCTGATGATGAAAATCTTAAAACTAAAATAAAATATTCAATTTTTGATTAGGTAGCTTTATTTTATTTTTATTTTGAAAATATAGGTCTAACAATGAAATTTCCTTACCCAGGTGAATATAGTACCGTTAAGTACAAAGGTACAAAATACTCCAGAATGTCAAAAAAACACAGCATTTCTAAGAAATCCATGTCCAGCAATGGACTGGCTGATGATGAAAATTTTAAAACTAAAATAAAATATTCAATTTTTGACTAGGTAGCTTTATTTTATTTTTATTTTGAAAATATAGGTTTAACCATAAATTTTCCTTACCCAGGTGAATATAGTACCGTTAAGTACAAAGGTACCAAATACTCCAGAATGTCAAAAAAACACAGCATTTCTCGGAAGTATCCTAAACTACGTCATAAAAATATTGAACAAAAATGTTAAGGAACAAAGACATTCTGTATATTTGCTCGGTCTTTTAAGGCATATTTTGGATAGAAATTCAAAATCATACATCTCAAAAGAACTGGTTGCTGTGAAAATGGCTTTAAAAGCATTGGAAGACATTGAGAAAGGTAACTCAAGGCGAAGAATGGATCACGGCTTTGGGCACAAACAATCGATAAACCCAAAAGGGTTGTTACAAAAAAAATCGCGTTGCGCCGAAGCTATGCTAAAAATCATCGAAATGGCATCTCACATTTACGTAAAACTCATGGAAGGAACAATAGTTTGTGATATTCACGCTGAAGAGTCAGATATTAATAAACCAGTTGAGTTTAATGGAAATTATGTACAACCAACAGCTTACAATCCAGTTATACCAATGAATAAAATATTTTATGATATGGTCGCTGACCCTGTGTACTATCCACCTGATATGCAAATTATTGGACCAGTCAATGCTTATGGAGATATTAATAATCCTACAAATGATTATGCATATATCCCTTATGACAATACTCCAGAAATAAACGAAGTGAATTTGATTGGTAGTTTAACTCCAAATTATCCAGAAATAACTTTCGATGGATCATTGAATACCGATGGAAGTTATCCACAATTTGATAATATAAAAGGTACTCCAGAAAATCAGTATACTTTTAAAGAAATGTATCCCAATATCAATCAACAGAATCCTTATGGACCCTTCATTGGCAATGGTGAAATAGAAATTCCTACTAATAATTATTATGACGGGTATCCACAACAACCAATAACTCAAGATGTTGAACCAAAAGACATAAAAGCTTTCTTAGAAAGTATAAAACAAGTACCAAATCTATACGATCCTTTATATGATAACAAAAATATATTCCAGCGACCATATTTCAAAACAATATACAAATATAACAACGTACCTTACACGAAATTAATTATAGAAACTGTCAAAAATATGATTCCAGGATATGATTTGAAACATAGTCCTTATTTAAAATGGATCTACCAGAAAATCCTAGCAAATAACAATAACAAAATTTTACCGTACTTGTTGGGAAAATATATTTATAATCCTAATTCCATTGATACTCCTTCACCATATTTAACTTCGCCAACCAATACTATACCGGTTCATCAACAAATACCAGATATTCCCACTTACGATATACCGGATGGAAATGTTAATAAACCTATTTACCCCGATGGCATCATACCTGAAGACTCTTATGTAATAGGTATTGGCACGGAAAAACCTGAACAATATCATGATTTCTATATCGACCCAAATAATATTAACTTCAACAATTATCTCCCTGATAATAATGATCCAAAATACACAATAAAACATCCTAAAACACCTATATACGTTCCTAATACTGGTGAAACAATTAAAAATCCTATTCATATACATAAATTGAAACCAAAGCAACATAGTCACAAAATAAATAATAATGATGGAATTATGGAACAATATAATCCGTTCACTAATAATATTCTTATTAATCTACCGGACAATGATAATTTTGATGTAAATGTTACTCCTGAAGATCCTATTAACCAAGGAATACCGCAGGATAATGATTCTGGTATAGTTCCTTCAATTATAATTGATGAAGAAGAACCAAAAACAAACCCGTATGTCGATGACGTTAAAATAATTAAAAAAATCAATGAATTCCCAACACATAACATGTTCCCAAATAAAAATCAGGAAAAAGATATTAAATACCATTTTGGAAATGTAAAGTTTCCACCAAAATATCCTTATGATGTTCCCTGGATTCCAAAACCAGGACAAAAGCAGGATAATGGATTCATATTTAAAGGTATAGAACAAAATAATTCTGGATATAAAATAATCAATAAAAAAACTACAAAGAATACTATCAAACAAGAAAACTCTACTGATATTGAAGAAAATATTGAAGATCAATATAACAATGTTAACGATCCAAATGGGAAACCAGTATTTGAATATAATCATGTACACCATTCGCAACCTAACAAAATTATCCATTACCCAATTGTTCAATACCAACCTCCAAATGAGAAAGAAAGTTGCGTTTACGTATATCATAACGGTAAATATATACACTTACCTAAACAATACATACCTTTTAGTCCACTCACGTCAGCTTACATAGCACAAGTTGAAAAAAGAATGAACGAAGCTGAAAAAAACGGTCTAGTATATGACGAAAAACATGATCATGAAATAAATAGACATGTAAAAAAATATAACGACAAACGAGATGAATATTTAAACAATCAAAACTATGATGAATCTGATGAAGATTCAAGTAACCAGCATTCATCTCAAGATGATGATGATGTTCCTGATTGTCCTACATATCCCTATGATATCAATGACCCAGAAGCTGATGGAAATGAAGGTTGGTACGAGTATGTAAATCCATATAACATTAATCCAAATGAATACGCTAATGTTTACGGTGCATATAAAGATAATGGCATACTTTCGCAAGAAAAAAATAAACATCCGTTTAAAAAACAAAAATTATTGCTAACAGATGGAAATACAGATGATTTAGATGGTGATAAAACGCCTGAGAAAGATGATGATATGGATACTTCTACAAGGCTGTATGGTCCTGACGATTTTGATTCCGATGAAGAGCAAAATAGTGATGAAGAATCATATTCAGAATACGTCAAAGATGAAGCAAATGATGTGACAATGAACCAACAAAATTCTCAAGCTGATGAATCAACTAAACAGAATCCTGAAGATGAAAATGAATCAAACAATAAACTGGATTACTCTCACTCATTTCCTTACATCAATTTTCAAATGCACGGCTACGAATTACCACTCAATCTTAATCTTCTTCAATATCCAAATATTAAAACAGGTCAAGATAAAAATTACAGGGGAATTGTCCCATCAGAATCTCAGTTTGCTTACGACTATTTTGATATTGATGATAAGTCTGCAAAAAAGAAAAAGAAAATCTTTAATGACTCTCCTTATGATCAAACTAAAATTCAACAAGATTTTAGTTCAAATAGGTACAACAAAAACCCATTTGGGATTAATGCTATATATAAGGCTGTTCAAAAAACAGATGCTGGCTTTTTGGCTTCTGATTACCCAAATGAAAACTCAGCTTATTTGGAAAAGAGATATAAAATAGCTCACCAGCACCAGAAAAATAAGAATAAAATCATGAGTTCTTATGATGGTAGCACGCCAAATACACAAAATTTGAAATTTCAGAAAGTACATAAAAAACAAAATTTAAATTTGGCTTTACCCGTCACTTCTACAACTGAAAATAAAAATAACTTTATCCCATTTGAAATTCACTTGAGTCAAAACGATGATGACGAAATTGATGTAGTCAAAGGAAAGCCAAAAACTAAAGCACCAAAAAAATACATACACGAATTTAAAATAGAATCTGACCCTGAAATTGTAAACCATGAGAAATATGTTGTAAGTAACATTGAAAGCCCACCATTAGAAGCAGAAGCTATGGTTACTAACTACGAAGACGCTACTCACAAACCAACATACACGGCCTATTTGAATTCAAATCATTCACATAGTGGAATACCTTATGAATATATGAAAGCTTGGAATGCTTACAACAAAGATATATCCAAAGCAAAAAATGCGAGTAATAATTACAATATTCTTGAAGCTATATCACCGCAGCAAATACCTTCTTTTCTGGAAGAATATTTGACTGAACTTAACAAAGCGAATGCTATTAAAAGGCATCAAAGGCCTATCGGTATTAATGGTATACAGAATGATATGATAAAACCTGAGAATGTATTGTCATTAACCTCTTCACCACATTTGATAAATAACGTTAAAAGTAAACTTTTTGGACCCGTTGGAACTAGAATAAAACATAAGATAGGAGGTCACAAAAATAAGGGAGGTAGACCAATGACTTTACTAGAATTGCATGAAAAAGAATTAAAAAAGAAATCTGATTCAAATAGATATAAAAAAGAACCATCTTTACAAGTTGACAATATGAAACCTTCTACAAGAGTTCGAAGTTCAGATTCTCGTTTTATGACACCTGATATTCCTAATGTAATAAGACCACCCGGTCATTTTAGTTTTATTGATCCACATCATTTAATGGAAACAATCAAAAATGTAAATGCTCTATCAAATAATGATATTCATACAGAAGGTTTATCAACGGATGACGATATGACTGATTACGATTCTAAAGAATTCGAAAGTAATACTTCTACTACTACAACTCCACAAGAGGAATATGATCAAGGGGACGAAACGGAAGCAGTGAATGAACTTTTCAACTACTATTACCCCAATGACTCAGAAATAAATAATATTGTAAATGAAGAAAAGGATCTTAACAACCAACTGCTCAAAGGTGCTATGTTATCGTCAACAATTGAAGAGTTACACGATTTGCCTATAGAAGATCATTTTGAAATCGATTTTAAAGTCATTCAACTTATCAAAGATATCATTAACGAAAAAGAAAGATTCATATCTTCCGATGACGATGACCCTGATATGTTGAAAACTATAGAACACATAAAACAATTGGCTAATAAAAACAATATTGAATTCGCCGAATACTTCGAATTGCTACAGCTTTATCAACGATTTGTAAATTATATGAAACAATTTGAAGTTGACGATAAAACTGCTGAATTACACGATTTAATAACCGGAACGAATCAAATTAAATTGAATTCGTCAGACGTTAGCAATGTTTTAGAAATGACTTATTTAGTTAAGAGTCCTAAACCAGTAATTTATTACCCGTATTACTATGTAAAATATCGCCTGCCACATTCCCAGCTGTACTATCATCTGGAGAAATTAGCTAGCAACGAACCTGATATTGAGAATGAACGACTAAAAGATGAAATTTTAAAGATCGCTAACGTGGCTGAAGCATCACAGGACTTAAAATCAATAAATAAAGAAGACATACTTAAACTTACTTTAAGCGGTGGAGATTTGATAAGCACAAGATTTATTAATGATGTAGACACAGGATTAGATACTCTATTAGATTCTACTAAAGATTTGAAAGCAGATGTAGACGTTGAAGATATAGATAAGTTGAATGAAGATATTAAGGTTGATATCTATGAAATTAACGAAAAAAAGAAGAAAAGTAAAGCAGCAATGACGTGGATTGGCACGGTTAAAGATAACAACAATCTAAGCACGTCGAAAGACAAACTTTTGAACATGTATGTTAAGGAAGTAGTTAATAAATCAAAGGACGATATACATAGAGATGGAGAAATGAGCGCACATGATAATAAACCAAATTTATCCGAAGATCGAGATAATAACACTCTTAAATTATCTTCAGAACACATGGTTAGAGGATACGGATATAACTTGCCAGATATATACCAAATAGGTTACTTGAGTCATAAAGAAACAAAATCACCAATAGAGAAACTTTACAAAGCAACTGAATTAGCAGATAAAGAAAAAACTATTACTAGAAAAGGTCACAAATTCACAAAAGCATCAAACAAAATTAAGAACATGCAAGTCAACAAAATCACTGGTGGTAGTCAAAATTCAATAACGGGATACAAAATTACGACTAATAAGAAAAAGAAAAATAAGAAGAAAGAAAAAACTGGTCCTAAAGATGTTATTATTTATAAAGATATGGGTTATGATGACCATACAGATCCCCAATTGCATCCAGACGGTGATCCCAATGACTATCCTTCTAATTACCCACAAGATGGTTCTAACACAAATCCAAACTATGACGTAGACATTCTTCCATTCGACGATCCAGGTCCTAGTCCCAACCCTAATTACTACCCATATGATGGAGATACCCCCTATAATCCTAATTATAATCCATACAGTCCGAGTCCGAACCCAAATCCTAATTATAACCCATATAATCCAAATTATAATCCATATAATCCGAGTCCTACCCCCAATCCCAATTATAATCCATACAATCCTAATTATAACCCATACAATCCAAATCATAACCCAAATCCCAACTTTAATCCCTATGATGGAACTACCCCTAATCCTAATTATAACCCATACAATCCGCATCCTTCTCCCAATCCTAACTATAACCCATACAATCCGAACCCTAACCCGAACCTCGATCCTAATTATAACCCATATGATCCCAATGTCACCCCAAATCCTAATTATGATCCAAATCATAACCCCAATCCTAACGTTAATCCATATGATGGAGGTAGTCCCAATCCTAATTATAACCCATATGTTCCGAATGTTACCCCAAATCCTAATTATAACCCATATGATCCAAATCATAACCCCAATCCTAACGTTAATCTATATGATGGAGGTAGTCCCAATCCTAATTATAACCCATATGTTCCGAATGTTACCCCAAATCCTAATTATAACCCATATGATCCAAATCATAACCCCAATCCTAACGTTAATCCATATGATGGAGGTAGTCCCAATCCTAATTATAACCCACATGACCTAAATCTTACTCCCAATCCTAATTATAACCCACATAATTCCGCTACCGACAACCCAGACTTCAAACCTCCTTATTTCTACGACCCCAATGCAAATCCATTCAATGATCCTAATTATAATCCACACAATCCAACCGTTTATCCTCACCACGACGGTGACGTGATTGTCATGAATGGTAAAAATGATAACCAAGGAAATAACCCTAATGACCCTAACATAGTTAATCCCACCATAATTAATCCAGGTGAGGCTAATCCGATCCCAGTGACTCCAAACCCGGTTTACCATAACGAAGGGTACCCTAATCAAGGTTACCCAAACCCGGCTTATCCTACACCAGCTTACCCAAACCAGGGTCCACTTGATCCAAACCAAGATCCGAACATAGTGACTATAGGTCCCCATGCAGATCAAGAAAACCCAATTAATATGAACCATGTAAACGGTAACCTAGTGAAGCGAAACCCTCATCCTAAAGTCTTTTATAACGATAATAGCCATTTAATAAACAACGAAACTAATTATAATGGCAATATTTTAGAAAATATTGAAATTAACAATAATTATGCACCACATAAAAATGAAAAAGGCAATGATGCAACGAAGTTTAATGTCAAAAAAACTGAAGCGTTTGCCTATTATCCGTTAGAAATGTTTAACACTACTAGTGGTATTGAACCTATGACTTAGTTTTTCAGAAATAAATGTGTTAAATGTATAGTATTTGTGTTTTATTTCATTACGTTTAACTATACTTAACTTAATACCTAGATCACTGAGGAAAGGTACCGGGCAGGCGGGCTACCCGTCCATAGGATAGGATTTCCTTGCTCTGATATAAAAGCTAAGCTATTCCTAAATTCACAAATCCCAAGCAATTCCTTAGTTTTAACTATCGCTTAGGTTATTTAGGAATATTATTGATAAGAAAATAAATATTGTAGCTTTTGGGACTACGCCGTTTTTACATTATTAAAAAGATAATTAAACTTAATTATCTGTGGTAGAGATCAACTTTTGAAATATCAATTCAAGTGTCAAAGTCAAGTTTCTTTGTTGTTATTTGTCAAACTTGTCAAAACAAAGTTGTTTTGTTGTGTTCGTGTGTTGTGTTTATTTTTCCTGCATTTTAACTAATAAAATATGAATCAAATACAAAATATACCATTGTGATATTATTTAAAATGTATTCTAACTAAGCTAAGTGAAAAACACGGAGAAGAAACTATCAAAATGAATCAACGTCCGAAGTTCATAAAACCAGGTATGTAACTTTCAATTCTTTAAATTTATTTGTATATTCATAAGTTTTCTTTATATTTACTTACAGTATTTACAAATTTAAAAGTGTTATTACTTATTATTTTATAGCACTGTTACGTAGTTACTTTCTATTTTTATTTTAAAAACATAACCTCAACATTTCGGCCGGTTTTGCGACGTACTTAATATTTTTTAAATTTTATGTTTTTAACTAAGTAATTAATAAACACCAAGTATCAACTATAGAGAATATATTAAACGGAAAACACTCAATTCAATTCCATTTATTTGTTTGTTCAAAGACATTAGATTCCAGCATAAAAGTATCTATTAACATTGGTTACTGATCCAGCCATTTATACAAAAACAAACCTCTCTAGTATCTCAATATTAAGATAGATCTTGATTTATAAAAAGCAACTGTTACTGACTGACTGATCTATTTAACACAGCTCAAACCACTGAATGAATTGTGAAAGGAGAATGTTCAGCTTCCATAAATTTTTGGGCATTTTTTTTCTTCTTTGTGTATTGACTTAAATTTTTGAGGATCAGAACTAACTCAATGGCATTAAATAATAGCATTATTATCTGTTTTCTAGGTGACGAGTCCCTATACCCGACAAGAAACAAAGATGGCGTTATAGAAACATTGATCAATCCCAACACGGACGCAGCGTTGACGGTCGACAGTGATTCTCGGACTAACTTCGTTTATAACAGATACCATCATCTACCTTTTGAGTCGCAGCGACAGAAACTACCTGTGTTTCAGTATAGGTAAGTTTTTCGTGTTTTTTTTATTAAAATTCAAAATTATATCATCAGTTTTAGCCTCAAAGAAGCTTTTAAACATTTTAAATAGCTCACAAAAGGTATTTTACATTAAATAATTTAAAAATAACACAAAATTATTAAGTAAATAAAAAAAACTTTACAACGGGGATGTGATTTTGTGTGTGTTTTATGTTAATTGATTTATATGAATACTGCCCATTAAATATGTATAGTCAAATAAAAAAAACACAGTTTATGGTAAAAAAATATTTTTTAGTATTATTTTTATATTTTGGATTCCTTACAGATTACAGAATTCAAAAAACTCTACCACCAATGATTTTCAAATTGGTGATATATGGAGTTAATATTTTGATAATATTAAAACTTAGCTATTTGTCACTTTGGAATAGCCTTCAGAATAATGAATTTCTTTAGTAGTTATCATAATAATAATTCTATTCTCATATTAATTTCAGAAATCACATCCTATATCTTCTTGAAAAATACCAAACTTTGATCCTCATCGGAGAGACAGGATGCGGCAAATCAACGCAAGTGCCTCAAGTAAGTGTTTTTTTTTATACAAAATCTACTGTGCCCTGAAAATTTCCTGTATTAAGACTGGTTATAATATAAGAAACAAACACATATCCACCCACTATCACAAAATTAAGGATAAAATACTTAATATTAGTAGCACTCAGGTATTTTATCCTACCAGTGGACGAAGGTCTCCCCAAAACAACTCAACTGATCTTTATTCTCCCACCAACTGCTGTTAAAAGTAAAATGATTATCATCAACTGCTCATATATGTCCCCACCGAGGGGCTTGAGCCTATCCTGAATTAGGGTGATTAGGCCTTAGTCAACTGCATGTTGGGTCACGAAGCCGAAGCTAACAAACTTACGTTTTCCGATGTTTTCGTTCACCATGAAAGCGTCGAATCAACGTTCATACGAATTCGAAATTTGAAAACATATTAGTAAGTGGATCAAACCAGTGCTTTCCGAAAGGAAGTCGAAGGCCTTTAATCACTACGCCATTGGTGTTCTGAAAAAAAATGTTTTCTTACTATGTCAGCTAAGCTGAAGGGATTCAATTCCGGGGCCGAGCGATGCGTGTACTTATATTATTTTACAAACATGGATCATGATTGAGATCACCAACACTCATTAGTCAAGCGTGGTGGACGATACAAAATACAAATAAAATTATTTATATCATCATAACACATTACATAAAGTACAAGTTAGGATACTGTTTTAAGTAAACATATGTAATACTTGTGCCAGAGTATCAGAAATAAATTACTACTAATTATACTTTTGGAGACGCTTTACAAGACAAAATTACAGTCACTACATTTACTGTTCACGCTGTACTGCGTTGTGAGGAGTTCGCAGTTGTACGCGGACAGACAGAAAGAGAGTAATGATAATGTTTAGTAATAGATATTTAAATAAGATGTATTGTGTACTGAAAAAAAATAGTATACTTTTTATCTATTTTTTCGTATGCACTGTCTTTTTAATAAACAACAAATATCGTCGTAGAAGCGCTCATGGCCCAGTGCTACCCACGGATCACTTGTGATCCGTGCGGTTAAGCAACGTCTGGCACCGTCATGATTGTGATGGGTCATTACTAAAAATGACTTTTCATTTCATGAGCGTTTCCGTGCTTCGGAGGGCACGTAAAGCCGTCGGTCCCGACTGCCATACTAACATCTTCGACAGTCGTTACGGGTAGTTAGAGCCCTCAAAAGTGTAACATTCAGTTTAACCAAAAATGTCGTAGGTAAGTATAGCCCTCTGGGTTGTGAAGGTCTGATGGCAGTCGCTTCATGTAAAATACTGACATTCCGCCAAATCTGGTTAAACTGAAAACCGACCCCAAATAGACATGGGATAAAGGTTCGGAAAAGAGAGAACAAATATCATCGTCATACTAAATCTATGTTTTATCTCATTATTCCATTTGTAATTTATCTCCTGATTGAAACACATTAAAAATATGAATTAACTATGGCCGTTAATCTAGTATTAACTTTTATTAACGGCGATACACTTTAAAACAAAACACATAAATCTTTAGCAACAAACATTATTATAATATATGAGTTATAAAAACTTAAAACAATTAAACCTTATCATTGAAAACCGTTAATATCGACAATTTACATCCCTAGATTGAAACGTTAACGTTCTACGGTTAAATCACATTACTACTTAGTTCTTTCTTTACAAATTCAGTAAGCGCTCGCACGTCGACCGCGACGCACGTTTATGCGGGAATCACTCGTTATTCCTCGATAAATAATAACAAATCGTGTATATAATACACCCTATAATACAGTAAAAATAACCCTAATTATTAAAATAAGGGTTGGAAAGACAGTTATAGTGTTACCAAGTGATATCTGTTTTAAAAACGTCGATTCTACAAATACTATGCTGTGTTTTGGTTCACGAAACAATGGTATTTACTGTCTTAATGTGTTTAAAATGTTTTACTGTGAACAAGAAAATGTTATAAAAGTTTATATCGAAGTGCTCAGTGTAAAATAATTTAATTTGCCGTAAGCCAGCAAATAAGATTACTACAATGATGTGGCCTGCCTCGCAAGCGAGTAAAATACTCACTTCTTTACTACTAATAATTATTGTATTCTGCCTGTATATGGACACATTTTTGTACTTGCGAATACAGAACTACAAAATTGATATTTTTGATTCTGGTGATTTTAATACAACGGACTCATCAACGTTTAAAACGAAGATACAGCTGAATTACGAAGATTTTACATGGATACCTTGTACAATTAATCCTTTATGTCATCCTACGGTTAAAGCGTTAATGGTTGATCATATAAACCATTACATTTATGGACCTTTAAGTGCAATAATAGATATATCATTAGGTATATCAGAAACCTGGCTATTTATAACTCCAAATATGATTTCCTTATTTCATGTTGCTATAGCTTTTTTGGGCGCTAAACTGTTGACCTGTCAAAATTTGGCGGTTAGAAGAATTGGTGTAGTTTTGTTTCAAATTCGAATGTTTTTGGACGATCTAGATGGTCATGTTGCTAGAGAGAGAAAGCATATTAAAGGAGAGAGGTCTGAAGTTGGTACATTTGGTTATTGGGTTGATGGTCTCTGTGATATAATTGGCGTTATTGCTATGGAAATTGGTATTTTAGTATACTTAAAAAACAATCCTCCTAGAAGAGGCTATAAAGGCCCAGTAAGCACTCTACCTTACCAACAATTGAAAGAAATAAACTCTACAGAAGACATTGAAAAAGAACATACAGCGGAGATAGGTATATCTTACAAAACGAAGGTCACTTTCCAGCGTATTGTCCAAGTAATTGGCCTATTTTCTGGCCAAATGATGCTCTCATCGATAGCCTGGAACAGATATATAGATATTTACCAGGAATTGTTAGAAAATTGTGCTAAATATGACATAGTTAAGCGCGAAACCATGTTCAAATCTGGCGTTTTTTTCTTCGCGTCTGGTCTTTGGAGGGTTTTGAACCCTCATAGCTATCTACATTTGCTGTCATTGGCTATCTTTTGTGATAAAACTTGGCCTCTTTTGAAAGCAGTGCATTATAGTGGATATATTTTGTTGGTAATTGTTGTTGGGGCTTCAGAATACTTCGTCGAGTATACCCAAAGTTATGTTGTTAATGGCGTAGATGGGCGATGAAGTAAAAATTGGACTGTGATTGTTAAATTACTTGCGATCGATTCCCGTTCGAGGTAAATGTTTGTAACATGTGATTATGCTAAGTTATGTTGCGGGTTCGAGTCAGTGCGAGGTTACAATTTGTAAAATGTGATTAATTGTTGAGTTGTATGTTGTGGTGTCGATTCCTGTTTGAGGTTTGTAAGACACAAATGTTTGTCTCGGTCTGGGGGAGTGTGTGCGTAGTTTCTGATACCCTAGATACAAGTTACGGACTTAGGGGTCAGTTACTGTAATGAGATGATGGAGTGAATGTGTTAAGTTTAAAAGCGGTCAAGTACTTATTTACTTTAAAAGAGATTTTTATTCATTAAATTTAATTACATAGTTGTTTAAGAAGATGATTTTTATTAATGTTGGTTTAGTTTGTCAAAGTATTTCTTACTAGCAGCGCCCCGCGGTTTCACTCGCGTAGTTTCTATTCCCGTTTGAATACAGGGATAAACCCTATGTCACTCAATGACAATAAAGCTTCCCATTAGTGAAAGAATTTTTGAAATCGGTTCAGTAAATCCCGAGATAACAAACACAAACTTTACTTCTTTATAATATTAGTATAGATTTCGTAGTTAAACTTCGTTGACTTATTTTAATCGTGGTTTTCATTTTTGATGCAATTTTCACCATAGAGAAAATTGCATCAAAAATGAAGATGAAGGTAATTCAAGATGAAGGTATATAATGTGCCCTGCGGTTTCTCCCGCGTAGTTCCCGTTCCCGTAAGAATATGAGGTTAAAATTTTGCTAAAAACCTTCCCACTGAATCACTCTATCTATTAAAACAAACCGCATCAAAATCCGTTGCGTAGTTTTAAAGATCTAAGCATACATAGGGACATAGGGACAGAGAAAGCGACTTTGTTTTATACTATGTAAGTAGTGATACTTAATCGAATGTGAAACCGAAATTTATAAAGGTCTTTCCGTTAGCGTTTATAGTTTATTTTAATAAGTTCGTGTAATTATTATTTATTAATAATCTCCTGATCTTTTCCTCAATGAATTTAGAATTCGTCTTTTCCCCCTGTTTTTGTCAGCCTACATCCTTCCTCGATATAAAGGCTATCAAAAACTAAAATAATTATTAAATTTGTACCAGTACATACCAGTATACTGTAAATTTGTACTGTTCGTCCGTGATTATGGCGCTTGCAACAGCGTCGAAATATCGGAAACTCGAAATAAATAATATCCATGGTAAATATAGGTATATAATAACTAGCTGTGCCCCGCGGTTTCACACGCGTTTTTCCCGTTCCCGTGGGAATTTCGGGATGAAAAATAGATGTTGGCCGATTCTCATAGATACCGGATAAGCACAAAAAATTTCATCAAAATCGGTCAAGCCGTTTCGGAGGAGTATGGCAACGAAAACTGTGACACGAGAATTTTATATAAGTACTAGTTTCTGCCCCGCGACTTCGTACGCGAAGAATAGTTATTTTGGGCTAACGCTAAATATCGATGTAATAAAATAACTTTAATCAGTATGTGGGTCTGGCAGTCGAGATTAAAATTAAACAATAAACACGCCTATATTATTCGTTATCACTACATATGTAGTATAAAACAAAGTCGCTTTCTCGGTCCCTATGTCCCTATGTATGCTTAGATCTTTAAAACTACGCAACGGATTTTGATGCGGTTTCTAGATAGAGTGATTCAGTAGGAAGGTTTTTAGCATAATTTTATCCCCATATTCCTATGGGAACGGGAACTATGCGGGTGAAACCGCGAGGCGCCGCTAGTGACATATAAATTTGGTAAACTTTCATATTTTATGTGCACATTAAATACCCCTACATAATTAAAATACCCCTATTGGATATGATTCAGGACAGGCCCTAGCCCCTCCTTAGGTGGCTGATACTGACCCCCTAATATCAATTCCACGCCACTACCTCTTCCACCCCACTCCCCTTCCACACTGATACATTTTCCACACCGCTTCCACTTCCACATCACTCATCATTACTTATTTCTGGTCTTGTACTCTCGGTAGGGAGATCAAAGAACTGGTAATGATGATTTAAAACATATTGGTACGTGGTGGGGTTCCAACCAGGCACCTTCCGATAGAAAGTCAAATGCCTTAAACCCCTACGCCACCGACGCTCTACATCACACCGTCCTACATCCATACTAATCCCATTTCCACATCTCTACCACTTCAACGCCTATCCCGCATACACACCACTCCACTCCACTTCTACGCCACTACCCCTTCTACCCCACTACCACTTCCATCCCATTTTTTCATTTTTTCTTCGGAAGAGTCGGCGTTGCATTACACAATACATATTCAGTAGAACGCCGATTATCTGAATTAATTGGGACCGGGGTCCATTCGGATAATCGAAAATTCGGATTATCGCACATAGCTGAACTCGCGCACGAAGGGTTCCGTACCAAAAATGACAAAAAACACGTTTGTTGTATTGAGAAGCCCCGCTTAAATATTTATTTTATTTTATGTATTTTTTCCTATAGCGGCAATAGAATAGAAATACATCATCTGTGAAAATTTCAAGTGTAGCTTTAGCTATCACCGTTCTTGACCTTGAATATGCATCATTCTCTCATAGCAGACGTCCAATGTCCATGGTTCTTGAGATAGTCTGGTGACAGACGGACGGTCGGACAGCGAAGTCTCAGTAATATGGTTCCGTTTTTACCCTTTGGGAACGGAACTCTAAAAACGATGTCACACGTAGAATAAACTATAATAAGTTTAACAAACACAGTTCTACAATATCTAAAGCTCACTTAAACATCTCGATCCAGAGTAAGTTATTTTATTTTATTTAACGAAAATCCCTACTAATATAATAAATGCGAAAGTAACTCTGTTTGTCTGTCTGTTACCTTTTCAAGGCTAAACTACTGAAATAATAGACTTGAAATTTGGTACAGGGGTAGATTATGGTCCGGGAAAGAACATAGGCTACGTTTTATCCCAAAATTCCCACGGGATCGGGAACTACGGGGGTGAAACCGCGGGGCACAGCTAGTACAAAATATAATAAATCACAACAATTAATAGAGGTACATTACATAGTAACTTAGGACCGATTCGGATAATTGGCGATTCGGTTAATCGGCGTTCTACTATATTAGAAAGTGTTATCTGCGAAAAATTCTGGAAAGATTCTGGATTGTAATTAAGCGAATCTATGTATCTATAATAAGTGGGTGATTTAGTTATAAAAAAACCCTGCTCGACTTAACTAATTTCATATCATAAAGCTAAAATCGATAAATCGCACATAAATACTAATTTTCGTATAGTAATATTGTAGATCGAAAATGTCTGAAGATATGATAAGCAGAAATCAAATTTTGAGTAAAATATCTAATTAGGGCGAGCAAAGCGAAGCCCTTGTAACGCAACAATTTGGTGGTACATTTTATGAAAAAACTACTTCACCTACAGATTTGATATTTGAAATAGTTATTTAAATTAATGTCTAGATTTATAATGCGGGGTGAAGAATATTGATAAATATCTATTAATAAGTAAAAATACGGTATTTTTTTATTTAAGTACCTATAGTTTTGATACGCTGCCTCATTTTCCGTCATTTTATTTTAGTCCGCCATTTTGACATTCAGCTGTCAAATTACAAATTGAAACACATGTCAAAGGAGTATTGATATCAATTTCGACGCAAATCAACCCCAAAATAACTTTTTACCCCTTTTTAATCATGTTAGGTGATGATTTTAAGAAAAATGAGTATCACATATTTAATTAATCTTTTTGAAGAACATTTATGCCAAGTTTGAACATAATCAGACCACGGAATCACGTTGTCCCATACAAACTTTGCAACCCCTTTTCACCCCTTTAGAGGTGGAATTTTCAAAAATCCCTTCTTATCGGACGCCTACGTAATACAAATAACACACCCTCCAAGTTTCAGGTCTCTACGATCAGCGGTTTAGGCTGTGCGTTGATCCATCAGTCATTCAGGACAAAGCCTTTTATATAATGATATAGATTAGATTTGAGTGCTAATAACCATGATAACTATAAAAATTATACTGTACCAGTTTCTAAGATAAGAGCGTTCAAACAAATAATTTATTTTGCGTTATAATATTGGTTAAAGGGCCTATTTCACTTCTATCTTCAAGAAAATTTCCGAGTAGATACTCACAAGTTTTGTCTTTGTCACTTGATATAAAGTATGAAAGAGACAAAACTAACTTTACTTGGTGAGTAACGTTAATTGAAGGTCGTGAAATGGGCCCTAAAAATATCTTATAACGTAAACCAATTTCCAAAAATATCTATTAATATAAACGTATAAACATTTCAAAATAACATAAATATTTATCTCGTCCAAGAATCGAACCCGGTAGCCCTTCGTTATTTATAACTGACAGATAAAGTAGTTTTGAATTAGTGAAAGTATTTTTAGATTCGGTTTAGTAGTTCAAAATTTTCCTAATATTATAAAAACGAAAGTTTGTATGTTTGTTACTCTTTCTCGTAAAAACTAGTGAACCGATTTATGTGAAATTTGGAATCTGTATTTATTTGTAACTAGCTGTGCCCCGCGGTTTCACTCGCGTAGTTCCCGGTCCCGTGGGAATTTCGTGATAAAACATAGCCTATGTTCTTTCCCGGACCATAAGCTACCCCTGTACTTAATTTCAAGTCAATCGGCTCAGTAGTTTAGCCGTGAAAAGGTAACAGACAGACAGACAGAGTTACTTACGCATTATAATATTAGTAGGGATTAATTTACGTTGTAAGCTCTTTGGCATTCATAAAAATCCTTATTTTAGGCCTAAACTTCACTATCACTATTACTACATCACTATCACTACATACACACATCAAAAGTGTCTAGGGATCAAGCATTTTTATGCGGATTTCTTGAGATTGAGATGTGGCTTTGTAATAAATTTATGATTTTATAAATTTATATGGATCCTTTTTGGTGCATTTCATAATTTGAATCAGGAACTGTGAATCAAATTCGAGTAAAAGATGAAAATCAGCTGTCAATATTTTCCCTATAAAAACATACAACGCATTGAAGACATTATTAGTGCTACTGTTTCCCTACTACTGATTAAAACCAACGTTATTATGGAGCGGCGACGTCATTTAAGCAGGGAAGAAATGCTCAGAGCCGTGGGAATGATAGAAGCTGGTTCCCGGCAACGTACTGTGGCTTTAGCTCTGAATACAAGTCAGAGTGTTATCAGTCGACTTTGGACACGTTACCGAAGCACTGGTACCGTGGCTGAGCGCCATGGAGGACGGTATCGCTGCACCACACGGAGACAAGACCGATACATTCAAATCTTAACTCGAAGAGCTCCAACAATAACCGCCATGATGTTAGCCGTGCGGCTTCATCACTCTTCAGGGAACTTAATTAGCGACCAAACAGTCAGAAACCGCTTGCATGAAGTGAACCTGCATTCCCGAAGACCGCTACGGGTACCACCTATAGCAATGCACAATCGTAGGATTCGATATCAATGGGCTCTTGAACACAGAAATTGGGCAGAAGAACAATGGCGTTTCGTGTGCTTTTCTGATGAGTCTCGTTTTGGTATGAGACCGGATACAAGACGTATACGACACTGGAGAACCCCTGGACGCCAACAGCGATTAAAATCCTGCCAGGAAGTCCATCCTTATAGTGGTGGAACCATCATGGTATGGGCGGGTATTTGGATCGGCGGAAGAACTGAGTTGATTTGGATCAGAGGCAACCTCAACGCTCAAATTTATGCTGAGACGATTGTATCAGACGTCATCGTTCCTCTACAAGTGCAAATCGGTCCCTTATTTCAGTTAATGCATGATAATGCACGACCGCACACCGCAAGAGTTGTAAGACAGACTCTCGCCGCAGCTAACATCAATGTCCTGCCCTGGCCTGCTCAGTCGCCAGACTTGAACCCGATTGAGCATGCATGGGATATGCTACAGAGAAGAGCTCTGCCGAATATGGAGGGTATCCAGTCGCAAGAAGACCTTTTTTTGTTGTTGCAACGAACATGGGCGGCCATTCCACAGCGTGATTTGGATGAACTCATTTTGAGTATGCCAAACCGATGTTCTTGTGTTGTTAGTGTTCGCGGTAGAAACACGGATTATTAATTGTTTAAGTTACCCAATAAAATTTTAAAGAAAACTGTTATTTCAGTCTTTTTTTCGAACTTTAATGTTAGTGGTTCAAATGTCAAAAATCCCTTTATTAGGAAAATGGCAAATTTCTTTATTAATGCAAAGGTGACTTGGTTTATCGTTACTGTGACAAACGAAAACACTTTATTTGATGAATCCTTAAAGAAAATTTTAATTAATATCAATCAGGAGAAAAGTTATTGCAAAAATATATGTTGATCCCTAGACACTTTTGATGTGTGTAGTATAAAACAAAGTCGCTTTCTCTGTCCCTATGTATGCTTAGATCTTTAAAACTACGCAACGTATTGTGAAGCGGTTTGTTTTAATAGATAGAGTGATTCAGTGGGAAGGTTTTTAGGATAATTTTATCCCCATATTCCTATGGGAACGGGAACTACGCGGGTGAAACCGTGGGGCGCCCTGATAGTAATAAAATTTAAATTAAAACATGGTGTGAACCTTACTTTGTTCAATAAAATCCTCATAGTTTTGATGTTTTATAAATAACTAGCTGTGCCACGCGGATTTTCCCGCGTAGTTCCCATTCCCGTGAAATTCCGGGGATAAAATACAGCCTATGTAATTCCCTGAAAAGTAAACTGTCTAAATAGTGAAAGATTTTTCCAAATGGGTCCCATAGTTTCGGAGCCTATTCGTTACAAACAAACAATCAAATCTTTCCTCTTTATAATATTAGTTTAGCTGTGCCCCGCGGTTCTTTTTGCATAGTTCCTATTCCTGTGAAATTCCGGGGATAAAATATAGCCCTCTAAAATATTACATTCGCCGATAATGTAGCTTTCCATTAGTGAAAAAAGATTGAAATGAAAACAAAACAATTCAATGTCATAACAGCGAGCTGACTATATAAGTGAAATATTTACACCACATTTTTGTTACTAAGACTAATAGTTTTTTAATTATTAAGGTACGATGATATAGACCTTTTTGTTACGGTCCACTTTTAAAACCTGGTACCCGTATGTTTCGGCGCGATTTTAAAGACGTTTCACGTCAAAAATTTTGGAACCCGGTTCACTAGTATTTGAGTTAAATCGTTACAATCAAATATTTCGTCTTTATTACAAGCTTTTATTTAGTGTCACCTGTCCCGTTGTCTGTAATCAAATCTTGCAAGCCATTTTTCGACCACTTCTGGTTATCCGATTGAGCTGAAATTTGGCATACTTATGTAAGTCCCATGACAATGCAATAAAGGCTGAAAAAGCTTGTTTTTGAAAAGGTTTTTTTTTCTTGTAATATTTGTGTAGATATTTTAGAGATTTGACCTCTAAAATAACTGCATTGAATTTTAAGTTGCCAGACTAACAATTCGGGCGCCTAAAAAGCTCAGATCACTGCCAAATACTTTATACCTTTAAATTCTTGCCAAAACTGAGGCCATAATATCATGTAGGTATTCAATTTCGAAAATTCAGAATTGGTGGTAGATTACAATTTCAATTATTGTTATTTTTAACCATAAAAAGCATTTCATAATATTTGTAAATTACACAGACCCCCACACTAGGCTATGCCTGTCCTGAAAATATTTTCTCGGTTAGAATATCTTACGAGTTTAACACTTAGGCCGCCAGACAGGTTACGCGTACATAGGAAGACTTGAAAGAAAGTATTTAATTGATTTTTTGAGGCCCAAATAAGTTAAATGAACTAAAATTTAATCTATGGCGATTCTTACGATGGAGCTATAGCTGAGACGGAACCATTTCAGCACACTTTTTATTTTGTTTCCTTTTTATTTTTTCTCCGATTTTTTTTGGAACGAAGTTCCTTATCGCGTGTTGTGAAAGGGGGCTAGACGGAAAAAAATCTTACGAAAAGTTGTCACGACACTTTTTTCAAATTGCGAACAGCGCGGCGCGCGTTTATTTTTGAAGTGAAAACTTCTTTAGCGGCGCTGAGCACTTTTTTTGTATGGGTAAAAACTTTCAAACTCGCGTCAGGGTCACGTGATGCTGATCGAAAAAGCGTAAGATCAGCATCACGTGACGTTTATGATAACTGAAGTAAGAAAAAAACATTGTATTCTACCTCATAAATGATAGTACTTTTATACTTATAATTAAAAACAACGTTAATATTGAAGTTTTCACTTCTGCCGGCACTCCCGGAGTGCTACCTTTTTTTTAATTATTAAAAGGTAGGTAACCTATGGCTAACTCTTTTGAGTAGAAACTTTTTTGAAAATCATAATTATTTATTTTCTTCTTATTTTGACCATTGAAAATAATACTTTTTTAAGTAACTTCGTTCTTACCTGGTGTCCCACGACACCACACTCGGATTTTTTCTCTGTACTAGTGTCTGAACAAATGTTTTCTTTCTTTCTTTACTGTAATTGCTTTCTGTGTTGTGAAGGTTTGATGGCAGTCGCTCCGCATAAGATACTGATATTCCATCAAATCAGGTTAAACTAAAAACAGAAACTTATTAGATACTAGCCGTGCCCCGCGGTTGTACCCACATAGTTCTCGATCCTATGGGAATTTCGGGATAAAATATCAGCCTGTGTCCTTCAGCTACCCCTGTAACAATTTCAAGTCAATCGGTTCAGTAGTTTAGCCGTGAAAATGTAATACAGAGTTACTTTCGCATTTATAATATTAAGTGTAAGGATGATTTCAGTTTTCAAACAAGAATTATAAGTACTGATACTTTATTTAATTAAATATTACTGTGATGACCGTTGAGCAAATAATTACACAACACAAAAAGATTAATCTGCAAAATGAACTTTATTTCAAAGCAATAAGAGTTTAAACATTAATTTGTTACAAACATACCATATGGTACTTTTGATAACATTTTGCAATGACACACGTGTTTAATGACTATAGTTTTAATGGGCGATTAGACATAGCTGTTTCCGTTTTTGTTAATCCCGTGGGAGTTTGAGGATATAACATATCCTCTAGGGGAAATCCGTTAGATAGTTTAAGTCAATTTAATCTCTATACACCCCTATTTTGAAAATATGGGACTTATTAAAATCAGAATATCTGTAGCAGTAACTGAATCCATATATCCAATAAAAATATCAAAAATGATAGTCGATTACTTATCTTTAAAAAATACCAAATAAATGTCGTATTACCAGACGGCACACTAGCTATCAAGTATTCTGTGACGGCTCGGGTCGATGACCGCGCTCAGCTGTGTATCGCGGCGTTCGGTGTAGAATAACAATAAAATTCGGCGGGATTTTGAAAATCTTTGACTTACCATAACTTTTTAAATAAAAGCAAAAGAAAAAAACTAACTTCACTATTATATTGTCACCCGTCGTTTACATTAGCTGTGAGATAAGGTATCGCAATTTCAAAATAAGGGTGTATATAAAAATAATCCCTATTTCCCTTGGTCACGGCATCACGCGTGAACTACTGGACCGATTGACTTGAAATTTGGTACAGGGGTAGCTTATGATCCGGGGAAGGACATAGGCTATGTTTTATTCCGAAATTCACACGGGATCGGGAGCTAAGCGGGCAAACCGCGGGTCACAGCTAGTATCAATATTTTAGATTGCTTTTATTATACAGGGTGTCCCGTAAGTAGTGGAATGTGGGGGATAGGGGAAACCGTTACCTACCAGAATCACCAAAATTTATTGTCCTAGGCCTCATAGTTTTGAAGTTGTGATGTTTTTTAGTAAGTAGGTAAAATAATCGTACTATGTGTACATTTTTCTTAATTCTACAAAATCTATTTCTTATTTTGATGTTATTTTTATTCAAGGGCGTTAAGAATACATAGGCTTTTCTAATTTAAATAACATTTTAGTGTAATTATCATTAATATGTATTATCATTAATATAATTATGTAATTATAAAGAAAAGCATTTAGAGCCTTTAATGTAGAAATCAATTGAGTAATAAACGAATTTCCATAAATAGCAATGAATTTTTGTTTTCTCTCAAACATTTCCTTTTACTTTGATATGAGTTAAAATAAAATACTACTCATTTGAAACCACAGTGTTATACTTTTTTTTAATCCTTATGATATGTAGATGTTTTTAAAATAAAGTTCCACAAGGCTACCATACATTTTTTTTACACCAGCTCAGCTCAAATACCACTTAGAGTTTTTTGAAATTTAACAATTGCATTTATTTGGTTGATTATTTTTAATGTTAAAGATAATTACACTAAACTGTTATTTAAATTAGAAAAGCCTATGTATTCTTAACGCCCTTGAATAAAAATAACATCAAAATATGTAATAGATTTTGTAGAATTAAGAAAAATCTGCACATAGTACGATTATTTCACCTACTTACTAAAAAACGTTATAACTTCAAAACTATGAGGCCTAGGACAATAAATTTTGGTGATTCTGATAGGTAACGGTTTCCCCTATCCCCCACATCCCGTTGGTCCACTACTTACGGGACACCCTGTATATTTTTTTTTACATAGTTTACATATGTACTTACATTAATTTTAATTTAAATACATAAAACTCGAAGGTGACTGACTGACTGACTGACATAGTGATCTATCAACGCACAGCCCAAACCACTGGACGGATCGGGCTGAAATTTGGCATGCAGGTAGATGTTATGACGTAGGCATCCGCTAAGAAAGGATTCCCACGGGATTGTAATAGACGTGAGTGAAACCGCGGGGCACAGCTAGTGTTTAATATTTTACACTGCTTTCATTATCAAATTTCTCTTTTATTATAATTTCAGTTTTTCCAAACTCTTATCCTATTTTTAGTTAGTTCAGCCTGGACAATCAAGAGGTCGTAAGTTCGAGTCCCACTCAATGCTTTCTTTACAATAGTCAAAAACAACTTTAAAAAAAACATAATTTTTTTTGTAAAAAAAGTTTACATAGGTACTTTTGTTTCTGACTTTACTTAACTACAGTTATTCGATCCCTTTGTCAAGTGCCATAACACTTCTGTCAATCAATTATCGTCTCTATTTCCTATATTTTAAAGTTGAACTTACTTTAAAGCTTACATAAGTGCAACACGTCATATTCATTGCAATTTATCGCTTGTTGATAATTCCAAAGCGGAATAGGGTATTTGGCCCTATATCCGAAGCTAAGAAAGGCAAAGAGTTTTTACAAAATAACAGTGACATAAATTTTATGACTAGCTGTTCTCCGCGTTTGGGGTTAAAAGTATCCTATGTGTTATTCCTAGTTATAAGGGACATCTGTACCAAATCCTAATCCTAACTAATATTATAAATGCGAAAGTAACTCTGTCTGTCTGTCTGTTACCTTTTCACGGCTAAACTAATGAACCGAATGACTTGAAATTTGGTACAGGGGTAGCTTATGGTCCGGGAAAGAACATAGGATACTTTTTATCCCGAAAATCCCACGGGAACTACGTGGGTGAAACCGCGGGGCGCTGCTAGTGTCATATAAATCGCTTCACCCGTTTAGACGTGAAGAACTAACAAACATACTCACACACTCACAAACTTTCGCCTTTATAATATTAGTATTTAAAATGGACCTTTTTCCAAAGTGCTGGCCAACGAATTTTTTCACTGTATTTCGATAGAACTAACCATTTTAACCAACATTACAATACGCAACTTGTTTTAGGTGTGAACTTGTTATGAGTTTTTCCACTTTGAAAAAAAAAACCCAAAAATTTAGGATGAACATTCTCCTTTGTATTAAAAAATAATTACATTAATCCCAAAATACTTCAAACTGAATAATCTTCGCTTTAATCAACGTGTCCACGTTTCATACAACCGCCGGATGTACGTACGTTTACCCTACTCTCCAAGTACTGGTTCAAGTGTAAGATTACACAGTAAACTAATACCACTGATTCGTTATTAGAAATGTGTTTTACGATAACAACGACGGATATTGTTCTGTGTTTGTGTTTATGTATGTCTCACTGGGCTGTATATAGTACGTCTTACAGCCGCACTCAGACTTACTACTTAAACTAATGTGCCAAAATATTTCTGTGCCGGTGACAGCGTCGCTGTAATCGCATCTTTTGGTTGTTAGTATATTGAAAATGTATCCAAATGACATTAAAGTCTAAATCATTATAATAATCATATAATCATTGTATCCGGTGTGCCGCAGGGATCGCATTTGGGTCCACTTTTCTTTGTTATTTTTATAAACGACCTGGCGCAAAAATTGAAATGCCCTTGTTTGCTATACGCTGACGACTTAAAGGTATATAATGAAATATCTAATCTTAATGACTGCCATAAGCTACAAGACGATTTAAAAACGATATCACACTGGTGCACTCGCAATCACATGTATCTCAATGTTGAGAAATGCTTTGTTTGTTCTTTCACAAATAAACAGAGACCAATTATATTTGATTACGATATATCGGGTAGCACACTTGAACGTAAGACAATCATCAAAGATCTCGGAGTTTACTTTGATATTAAACTTAGTTTCCGCGAGCATTACGAATACATTGTCAAAAAAAGCTTTCAACTATTGGGATTTATAACGAGGATTACAAAGGAATTTAAATCACCCGCTAGTATAACTTACCTTTACTACAGCTTAATCAGACCTATTCTAGAATATGGCTGTCCAATCTGGTCTCCTTATTATCAAATTCACATCGACAGAATTGAATCTGTCCAACGGAAATTTCTAAAAATATTGGCATATAGATTTAAACTGGGTCGTGCATTGTCATCATATGAATTGAGACTCCAAAAGTTTAATATCACTCCTCTGTATATGCGCAGGAAGAGAGTAGACATAGTATACTTACATAAAATTCTTCACTCTTCAATTGACTGTCCTAATTTGCTTCAATCTCTTAATATAAATACCTACTATAGATCGCGTAATCCATCCGTATTTTCACTTAGAGTCCACGTAAACAACACATCTTATTACAATCCTTTAACCAGAATGTGTCGACTGTACAATGAACTTGCCTCTATGGGAACTCAAAACGATACTATGGATATTTTCGACGGTAGTATAAGTAGACTAAAAAAGTGTCTATGCAAAATGTTAAAATAAACTTATAAATATTGTATTACAACAACTAGATGCTAATTATTGATATGTTTTTTTTCTTATGTTTCTAGGGTAAATTTAATTTAAATCTTGCAATATTAATTTAGCCATGTCATGTTCACATATAGGGTTTCAATTTAGATCAAAATATTTGTATGTTTTTTTTTTATGTTTAAAACAGTTGTAACCTGCTTTGTGAGCTTTATTAAATAAAATAAAAATAAAATAAAATAAATGACAATAGTAGCTTCCAATCTTGGCCGCCGGCACAGAAATATTGTGGCACATTAGTTTAAGTATTCGTTAAACGTCTCTGAATACGGCTGTTACTAAGCTACTACTAACATAACATAATCATTCCCTCCATCATCTCATTACAGTAACTGACCCCTAACTAAGTTCGTAACTTGTATCTAGGGTATCACAAACTACGCACACACTCATTCACACACACACCCAGACAGAGATAAACATTTGTGGTCTGTTTGTGTGGACACACAAATATTCACCCTGCACGGGAATCGAACCCGCAACCTTACGGATGGCAGTCCGGCATGGTGACCACTCTGCCATCGAGGTCATCAAACTAACTACTACTACTTAGTAATAGTATATGAATAACGGTGTATGTAGTTTCTGATACTCTATTTAGGGTTCCATAACCAAAGGGTAAAGACGGGACCCTATTACTGAGACTTCACTGTCCGTCCGTCCGTCTGTCACCAGGCTGTATCTCAACGGTGATAGGTAGACAGTAATTTTCACAGATAATGTATTTTTTTATATAACAATAAATACATAATAAAATAAATTATATTTAAGGGGAGCTAACATACAACTAACGTGGATTTTTATCGTTTTTGGTACGGAACCATTCGTGCGTGAGTTCGACTCGTACTTGGCCGGTTTTATTTTTTAAGTTGTAAAATAAAATAAATAAAAAATAGGTTAATGCGTGGAATAGCTTGACTGAAGGAAGAATACACTCCGCGTCTATAATATTAGTAAAATCCATTCAGTAGTTTTTGCGTGAAAGATGAACAAACATCCAAACATCCACACTCACAAACATTCGGCTTTATAATATTAATAGGATTGAAATGAGTCTGAAAAAATAAAAGAAAATTACTACGTATAGTTGGAGTTAACTAAGTATACTATAATTACTATCACTACATAGTATAAAACAAAGTCGCTTTCTCTATCCCTATGTCCCTATGTATGCTTAGATCTTTAAAACTACGCAACGAATTTTGATGCGGTTTGTTTTAATACATAGAGTGATTCAGTGGGAAGGTTTTTAGCCTAATTTTATCCCCATACCTACGGGAACGGAAACTATGCGGGTGAAACCGCGGGGCGCCGCTAGTCAAGAATACAGTGATGGAGATATAATCGGAAGACATGTTGTTTTTGGAAAGTAATAAAACGGTTTGAATATTTGATTGTGTTTGTATTACTTTCGATGTACAGATAATTTAGGCTGTGTGTATGTGTGTTTTCCTCAATGTGTAAAAGTATTATTAGGTGGGCGTGAAATTCATTTGTTCCAAAGGCTTTCAAATTAGTTTAAAACTAGTATTAGTAATATATAAATAATATTTTCATGTTTTCCAGGACTTTGTGATATTTTTCTAACGGCTGATTTTTCCATCGCCAGATAACTTTATTTGACGAATAACTTTGAAATGTTGACAGTTCTTTCATACAAAATCTGTCAAACGTCAATTTTATTCGTCGAATAAAAGTTATCCGGCGATGGAAAAATCGGCTCTAAGATTCTTTAAGTATTTTTCACTACGTCTAATAGTCCCAACTTTTTCATTTTGATAAATCTTTTCTTAGTAATATGTCAAGTTTTTTCAGGATTTAAGCAGAGTGTGGTTTTTTTAACCCCCGACGCAAAAAGAGGGATGTTATAAGTTTGACGTGTCTGTGTGTGTGTGTGTATCTGTCTGTCTGTGGCATCATAGCTCCCGAACGGATGAACCCCGAAGTTTTTTTGTATTACGACTTACGTGCGAGTGTTCTTAGACATGTTTGATGAAAATCGGTTGACCCGTTTAAAAGTTATGGGGGTTTGAAAGTAATTGTGTTGGGGGTTTTTTAATTTTTTAATTTAATTGTATTTTCTTATTAAGATTCTCTTTTTAATATTTTCTTTACAACTGATAACTCGTCCCAACTTTTTAATTTTGGTATAATAATATAATATACGATATGATACGATACGATATACATATAATAATATATCATTGAGTATGTTTAAAACTTTTTATATCGGTTGATGTTTTCTTGTCCCTTAAATGTGGTCGTAATTTGCTTCCAAACTTTCTTAATTTTTTTTCCATTTTCTTTACGCTAATGGAAGTAGGATTTTTTGGTATTACGGTTAGTGGGTCAAAAACTCATGGTATAATTTTCGCCCCACATGGGTTCTGTTGGTTAAAATACTTAAAATTTATTTGTAAGTTACTTGTAACTCTTAATTTTATCAAAACTCGAATAGGATATGTTGACGAAGTCATATGATTATTTTAATAATGATAAACGAGTTAGTTGGAATATTGATACGTGTATAGTTTTTAAGCTATTGCATAGCTTCTAGGGTATCGAGAACCGGTATAAATATCAGAACCGGGATTTTCGGTACCAGTACTAATCAGAACCGGGATTTCCCTGGATTTTCGGTACTTTCGGGATTTTTTTCTTCTCTTTAGTTTTGGAGGTAAATATAGTTTTAAAATATTATTTATATTAAATAACACATTTGCGCATTTTTCTGGCATGACAAGATTGCTTTAACGCATTAAAATAGCATCACGACTGAGCCTCTTAAAGCAGGAGGCAGGCCAGTGCTGCGGAAACTGCAAAAGCTGTTTTACGATTTCATCTCTCCGGGAGAACTCCAAAAGCATGGAACAGAAGCGTGATGGTGCTCTACTTAAAAAAAAGGGATAAAACCCTGCTGAAGAACTATAGACCCATCTCACTTTTGAGCCATGTTTACAAGCTGTTCTCGAGGGTTGTCTCAATTCGTCTATCAAGAAGACTCGACGAATTCCAGCCCCTCGAACAGGCCGGGTTTCGAATTTGTTTTCTCATCTCATATTTCACAGTGCCTAAAAACAATAGTTTTCAATCAGTGCGTCCTACCAATGATGACCTACGGTGCCGAGACGTGGACACTCACGTGGTTGGACCACCAATTTAAATTCACTCAAAGAGTTCTGAAAAGAGGGTTATGCTCGGAGTTTCTATGAAATATCGCATTCGCAATGAAGTGATCAGACAGAGAACTAAAGTCACCGACATAGCTCAAGGAATTAGCTCTCTGAAGTGGCAGTGGGCTGACCACATCTGTAGGAGAACCGATGGTTGTTGGAGCAGAAGAGTTCTCGAGTGGAGACCGCGACTCGGCAAAAGTAGTGTTGGACGTCCTGTGGCTAGATGGAGCGATGATCTGCGCAGGGTAGCCGGGAGAGAGTGGATGCGAATTGCGACGTGCCGCGAACAGGGCACATTGGCGCAAGATGGGAGAGGCCTAAGTCCAGTAGTGGACGTAAACAGGATGTTGATGATTAAAATACAGTTATAAATTCACTTTTGATAAAGTTGTACACATAAGACCTTATAATTAAACTTTCTTGTTCTCTTGGTAATGTGTCTTCAAAAAGATCAATGCATCTATAGTTGCATCACCTAATCGAGATCTAATTCTGTTACAAAAAAGGCCAGCTGAGGAGAATTTTTTTTCTGGCTCTACGCTAGTAGTTGCAATTATAAGAAGGTGTTCGTAAGCTTTTTAAGTACCACATTTTGTCTTATGATGGAATAATGATCTACCACGTACCTACAGATACAATGAGAATTTTAATGAGAATATGGTTTTAGCTTGAATATTTTGTATAAAAAGAATAAATGCTGTTAATAGAAGATTAAAATCAAACAAATGATTTTATAGTTAACATGATTCGTTATTTCCCGAAAATACCGAAAATCCCGGTTCTTATTCATTGAGAACCGGTTCTTTGACTACTATTAAAGAACCGGGAAATCCCGGGATTTTCGGTTCCGGGATTTCCCGGTTCTGAACCCTAATAGCTTCTATCGAGGGCCTTGAGCGCGGGGACCGAATCCAGAAATTCCGTAACGAAAACGTTTTTTTTTTTTATCGAAAACTTTTTTTTGTAAATTTTCCAAAAAGTTTTTATAGTAATGTAGACAAAGTTTTTATTGTATGAAGTCCCAAGTACGACATCAAAATTTCTAAGGTTAGGATTGCAATACAAAAAAAAACAATTAGTTGATAAAATTGCTATGCAATAGCTTTACCGCGGCAGTCCCCGAGTGCCACACGTTTTTTTTAACCAAGTTAACTGACGGGGGATGAAATCTTTGGGATACGTAGGATTCTAACTGTGTTCATAGATATGATTTTGAAAAATTCTCTCTCAAAAACTCTTTTTTTCTGAATTATTAAAATATTTTTTACAATGACGTAATAGGGTAGTTTCCTAGGTAAACAAATTGCAATTCTAAGTAGTCCGTCAGATAGATTTCGAAATAATATTAGACACGTATTTTTTGTTTCATCAAATTAATAAAACTGACTACGTTATAACGCATTAAAATGACGTCAATTCTTGGCGAAAATTGTATGCAATCTGTGACGTTTCACGAGTTTTCGACGCACTGTATGGTCTTAATTATTTGTTTACATGAATAATAAAAAATACGTGTCCAATATTTTTTGGAAATCCAAAAGTCTAATAAATTTTTTTTAGGCAACTACCCTATTCTGTGTTATTGTTATAGTATATTGTCGCTAGATTTTCGACTGATTTTATGTAGTTATAGGTGTCTTGATGATGTTGATGAGGTGTCTGATAGTGAACGTTAAATATTATTCGTTAAATAAATCGAATAATGTCTACTCATGGATAGTGTAGCTTACTTTAAGTGATTTAATCTTTAGTATGAAAGCGATAAGCTCAAGAAATTGCCTTTTAGATAAAAACAATCATCTTTATTATATTGTAAAACTGTTGGTTATTGTAAATGTTTATTTAGTAGTAAGTTTATCTCAGTCTGGGTGTGTGTGTGAATGAGTGTGTGCGTAGTTTCTGATACCTTAGATACAAGTTACGGACTTAGTTAGGGGTCAGTTACTATAATGATGTAGTGAATGATTTTGTTGTCATGTTTAAGGATTTGCCTTCAAAAATTAAAGAAATGTTATCTCTTTTTATACTATTGTAAAAGTATATTTTATTGTACATAGTTTGTGATATATATAGTTTTGTTTATAGTACTTATTTTAAGATATTGTTAACATGAAGTTGTAGGTAAAAATGGAGCCCACACAACAACAGTTTGAGGCAAATACCTACGTCTCTGTGGGCTGATCTCTCTTTTTAGTGTGGACTCTCTCTTTCTAAAGGTTACCTTAGTTAGAAAGAGAGAGCCTGCCCACAGAGAGCGCGATAGTGATACATAGATTATGCTTCAAGTAGGTATTCGAAGTGTGGACTCCATTTTTACCTACAACTTAATGATTGTTAAATAAAACATGTCCGTGTGATTGCCTTTAAAGTTTAATGTGATGTGTTTTTATAATGTCTGTGATTTTAATATATTTAGTGTAAGAATTTAAATTGTAAGGTCAAAGTAATGAAAAAAAAAGTGGAACGTCATCAAAATATTTGATAAATGGGTACAAAAACTACGCTTCTAGTGAAAAAAAATCTCTCTCCTTTCCGAACATTTATCCCATGTCTATTTGGGGTGAATTACAGTAAAGTAAAAAAAAAAAATGAAAAAATATATTGGCACATAATTTTTTTTTCAGCCACAATTATTATTTGATAAAAAAAAATATGTCCCAATAGTAATATAAATGCCTGCATAGTTTAAAAAATGTTAAATATTGAAAACTTATATATAAAAATATTATTTTTTGTACCAATGACGTCTTTAAATGTTATTTGTCTTAGATATGTTTTAGATTGTAAGAAAAATGTTATAAAGCTTTATTTTATTCTATTTTGTAAGTAAATGTAAAAAGTTTATTATAAGAAGTGTTTATAAAAGCGTTCGTTTTATAACGGTACTTATGTAAGTTAAAAATTACAAAATTATTTTTTATTACTAATTTTTAAGTCGTACTGTTACTGAAATTGTGATTATATGTAATTTTTTAAATACGTATTTTTTATTTTATTTATCTTTGTTCATATACCTAATCATTTATTTATAATTTAAGTAGTTTTGATCCCAATCCCATGGGAAGTTTGGGATTAAAACTATCCTATGTGTTATTCCTAGGTATGAGGAACGTCTGTACCAAATTTCATTAAAATCCATTCAGCAGTTTTTGCGTGAAAGAGGAACAAACATCCACACATCCACACTCACAAACATTCGGTTTTATAATATTAGTAGGGTACATACATTTTGGTAAATAACTATGATAGATTCATAATCTAATATTTTTTACGGCAATCATGGAAGAATGTTTAAATCCGATTCATATAAGTCATACAAACCCGTATGAACAGTACTTTTCATACACTTAACCATTAATTTATAATTTTACTAGCTATGCCCCGCGGTTTTACCCGCGTAGTTCCCGATCCCGTGGGATTGTGAGGATTAAGTTATGCTTAAAACCTTCCCACTGAATCACTCTATCTATTAAAACAAACCGCATCAAAATCCGTTGCGTAGTTTTAAAGATCTAAGCATACATAGGGACATAGGGACAGAGAAAGCGACTTTGTTTTATACTATGTAGTGATACCATTTCATTACAGAAGCTAATTAGTAAATCAATTACTCTACGTACATGTTTATTACCAAGGGTATAGAAACAATACAAATTACACACAATAGTATAGGACGAAGTAGACATCAAATTAAATTAAGACACACAAATATTAAGCTCCCACGGGAATCGAACTTTTGATTGGCAATTCGCCATACTTACTTCTCTGTTTACCAACCTACTTTTTCTAACACCCTATTTACACTATGCTGCAATGAGCAGGAAAGTGACGATAAAAGTGGGCAGCGGCATAGTGTAAACGGTTACTCGTGCTGCTACTCGTCATGCCGCTGCTCCTGCCCAACGCTCCCGCGAGTGTCGGTTTTTCGTGCGGAAGTCAAAGGAGAGAAAGCGAGAGAGAACATATACGCTATTTCACTCAGTCCTCACGTACCAAGTGACATACAAGTGACGGCACCGGCATGACGAGTAGCAGCACGAGTAACTGTTTACACTATGCCGCTGCCCACTTTCCTCGTCACTTTCCTGCTCATTGCAGCATAGTGTAAATAGCGTACTGCCGCGGAAGTATTTTGGGAAATATTTCCGGCAGCGCAAGTAGCAGTAGCAGGAGCATAGTGTAAATAGGGTATAAGGCTAAAGCCTAATATATAATAGGCTCGAGCCCCTAGGTGGGGACATAATATGAGCTGATGATGATGATGAACTTTTTCTAATAATCTTAGGTTTAAGTTTTTCTGGTCTTTATAAGCAGAAGTTTCGTAAGTGACACTTAAAATATTTTATCCGCGTAGTTCTCTTTCCCATGAGTATACCGGAATGAAATATGGCCTTTGTTACTCTCTCTCTCTTTTCCGAACCTTTATCCCATGTCTATTTGGGGTCGGTTTTAGTTTAACCAGATTTGGCGGAATGTCAGTATTTTACGTGAAGCGACTGCCATCAGACCTTCACAACCCAGAAGGCTATACGACATTTTTTTGGTTGCCTTTGTTACTCTCTAAAAAGTAAATTTATAGTGTACTAGCGGCGCCCCGCGGTTTTACCCGCGTGGTTCCCGTTCCCGTAGGAATATTGGGATAAAATTATTCTAAAACCTTCCCACTGAATCACTCTATCTATTTAAACAAACCGCATCAAAATCCGTTGCGTAGTTTTAAAGATCTAAGCATAAATAGGGACATAAGGGCATAGGGACAGAGAAAGCGACTTTGTTTTATACTATGTAGTGAAGAATTTTTCAAATCGTTCTAGTAGTTTCGGAGACTAGTCAATACAAATAAACAAACAATCAAATATATCCTCTTTATAATACTGGTAAAGATTAGTTACGTAAGATGACTAGATTATTAAATAAAGTTAAAAGTTTTAACCCACTTAACCGCTGTGGAATGAGTTTCTGACACTAAATTAAGCGCTGTAACTGTTAGTTAGACACAAATGTTTATCTCAGTCTGGGTGTGTGTGAATGAGTGTGTGCGTAGTTTCTGATACCCTAGATACAAGTTACGGACTTAGGGGTCAGTTACTGTAATGAGATGATGGGGTTAATGTTGTTATGTATTAGTCTATATGTTTTTACAAGCTTTTATTTAGTGTCACCTGTCCCGTTGTCTGTAATCAAATCTTGCAAGCCATTTTTCGACCACTTCTGGTTATCCGATTGAGCTGAAATTTGGCATACGTAACGTATGTAAGTCCCATGACAATGCAAAATGTTTATATAACACAAAGTAATTACTCCTATGAAGAACTACTTAGTAGATTATTTTTTGGTAGTTAACAAAGCGGTTCATCAATTATTGGAATAAAAACGTTATCTACCAATCTGTTTATACATCTACAAGGTTCCCCATTTTTCTTTACATAATGTCAAAATAACAAGTGTCAGAATATTGACAGGAAGGCAATGAATAACACACGTCATGTTATGGACTTAAACATGGCCATTGACGAGTCAGTTTAACTGATCAGTTGAACTGGCGTCCATCCAAAAATGGTCGTCAATCACCGGAGCGATTCCTGATTCCAGTGGGGAAATCTAGTTGGACTAAAACTTTTGGAGTGACGCCACAGTTTTATGTCTGGACTGATCAGTTCAACTGACTCGTCAATCGGCCACCTTAAAATCTATACTAATATTATAGAGCTGAAGAGTTTTGTTTGTTTGAAAGCGCTTCTCAAGAACTACTGGTCCGATTTGAAAAATCTTTCAGTGTCATATAGCCTATTTATCCAGGAAGGCTATCCCTACTAATCCTTACTAATATTATAAATGCGAAAGTAACTCTGTCTGTCTGTTACCTTTTCACGGCTAAACTACTGAACCGATTGACTTGAAATTTGGTACAGGGGTAGCTTATGGTCCGGGAAAGAACATAGGATACTTTTTATCCCGAAATTCCCACGGGAACGGGAACTACGCGGGTGAAACCGCGGGGCGCTGCTAGTATGCTGTATAATATCTCGCTATGACCGACACGAGCGGCTGGACGCAGCTAGAATTTTTACAGCTTCTCTGTTCCCTGAAATATACAATCTGGGTCTTTTTAAGTCGCGAGTGAATGATACCTTCTATGCGAGCACGTTCCATCTTAGGCTGTATCATCGCTTTCCATCAGGCGAGTTACAGTCAAGTGCAAGTCTATTCTGGGTATAAAAAATATACGCGCAAATCTCAGTAACTGCTGGTCCGATTTGAAAAAAACTTTCAGTATCAGCCCCCCTAGCATGACTGTGCGTGATAAAATTTATAGACACCACGAAATAATATCGATTTCGCGAGCATGACCAAATGAATATAGCGTGGTACGATTTGATAAAATTAAATATGGCCGCTATTTTTATTATATTTTGACAGTTGGATGTCGATAAATAGCTATATCGATTTCGCGAGCATGACCAAATGTCATATTTATTACGTGGTAAAATTATTTCATCATATTTTGACAGTTGGATGTTATTAAATTGCTATATCTATCACGTTTTCGAAGTAATGCTAGCCTGGCAGATACCCTATTTATACAGTCTATTTATCGAGGTTATAGCTAGGATTCATAGGAACGGAGATAGCATGGGTTAAACCGCGTGGTGACGTTAGTATAATTAGAAAACCCCATTAAAGTAATGGTGTTTGGTGATTTATGACGCGTACCATGTTATTTGTACAAATAGCAGTACAAGGAATGATTTATCGGTATCTTTTGTTTGTTTGTTGTGTGTGTATCTAATATCGGATCTAGACTTTGGAAAAGTAGTTTTAAAAGAAGGTTTTACTTGTATTATTCTTGGTTTTTAACCCCCGACGCAAAAAGAGGGGTGTAATAAGTTTGACGTGTCTGTGTGTGTGTGTGTGTGTGTGTGTGTGTGTGTATCTGTCTGTCTGTGGCATCATAGCTCCCGAACGGATGAACCGATTTCAATTTAGTTTTTTTGTATTAAAGGGGACTTACGTGCGAGTGTTCTTAGACATGTTTGATGAAAATCGGTTGACCCGTTTAAAAGTTATGGGGGTTTGAAAGTAATTGTGTTGGGGGCTTTTTAAATTTTAAATTTAATGTTAATACATGATGTATTACTACATAGTATAAAACAAAGTAGCTTTCTCTATCCCTATGTCAAAGACATTTTATTCGGAAATAATAAAGATTCTAAGTCAAAATTCCTTAAGGAGTAACGGAGAAACAACACGAACAAAACCGCGGGGTTAACTAGTCAAAATTATACTGAAAAATCACACTCTTAACTGCTTCAACACGGTACAAAAATAAATAAACAGATAACTATAAAAATGTTATTTTTAACTGTACGATTGCGTAACCTTTGTTACTACTAAACCGATTCTAATAAAATCTTTTATAGATACAAATGATTACAGCGTTATCCTAACCTACTAATCAAAGTAACTCTGTCTGTCTGTTACCGTTTCAGGGCTAAACTACTGAACCGATTGACTTGAAATTTGGTACAGGGGTAACATATGATCCGGGAAAGAACATAGGATACCTTTTATCCCGAAATTCCCACGGGAACGGGAACCACGCGAGTGAAACCGAGGGACACAGCAAAATTTAAAAATCTGTACAGTATTTATCAGATTAAAACTTGAAAACATTTTATTACAACCCATTAAAGAATAATGTTTACATTGTATTTTAAATACTCAACCTATGATCCTACCACATTATAATAAAACAAGGTTGTATACCTTTGTTTTATAAATTTTATACCGTAGCGTAGTGTCTAGGTTTATAAACTTTTTGACCTATGGAAAACCTTTAGATAAAACTGTCTTCAATGTTTTATGAATTACTAGCAGCGTCCCGCGGTTTCACTCGCGTGGTTCCCGTTCCCGTTGGAATACGGGGATAAAATAGCCTATGTTACTCAAGGTGAATGTAGCTTTCCATTAGTGAAAGAATTTTTGAATTCGGTTCTGTAGTTTCGGAGCATATTCGTTACAAACAAGAAATCTTTCCTCTTTATAATATTAGTGTAGATATTTATTGCTTTTATCCATAATTCTCCGGGCGTAAATTCCGGGATAAAAATATCCCAGGTATTATGTTTGACGACCTAGATGGCAGAGTGGTCACCATGCCGGACTGCAATCCGTAAGGTTAGATTCCCGTGGGTAGAATATTTGTGTGAACCACAAATGTTTATCTCGGTCTGTATGTGAATGAGTGTGTGCGTAGTTTCTGATACCCTAGATACAAGTTACGATCTTAGTTAGGGGTCAGTTACTGTAATGAGATGATGGAGTGAATGAGTATGTTATGTTAGGTACATACAATATTTGATTCCTAGTCCTTTTTACAAGGTTTTATTTAGTTGTCCCGTTATCTGTAATCAAATCTTGCAAGCCATTTATCGACCACTTCTGGTTATCCGATTGAGCTGAAATTTGGCATAGTTATGTAAGTCCCATGACATGCAATAAAGGCTAAAAAAGCTTGTTTTAAAAAGGTTTTTTTAACCCCGACGCAAAAAGAGGGGTGTTATAAGTTTGACGTGTCTGTGTGTGTGTGTATCTGTCTGTGGCATCATAGCTCCCGAACGGATTAACCGATTTCAATTTAGTTTCTTACGTGCCAGTGTTCTTAGACATGTTTGATGAAAATCGGTTGACCCGTTTAAAAGTTATGGGGGTTTGAAAGTAATTGTGTTGGGGGTATTTTTAATTTAATTGTTGTTATTATTTATTCTTGTTAGATGGTAAATCTTGCAGATTTCAATGCCAAAAACTATATTTATGTAACCATACACATTCTTTTCACAGTAATAACTATAAAATCGATATTAAATCAATATACTTTATCGATATTTCAAGTACTACTTGTGTTGTTATAAAACATGTATTTATTAGATTAGATATTTCCTTTAAACTCATGTTATTGTATCTTTTAAGTACTTAATAAAAAGTACAGTGATTCCAGGGATTAATAGATGATTCATACGAATTTCCCTCGCGCTAAATGGGTGAATCGTACAGAGATCACTACATAGTATAAAACAAAGTCGCTTTCTCTGTCCCTATGTATTTCAATTCATGTTCCGCAGATCTGCTGAAATCGTGAAACATAATTCTTATTTATATTATATTTTTAATTGAAATTCAAAAAGAGATTTTCCTAATTGATATGCTACGGGCCAAAAACAGTATTTAAAAATCTTGTGAACCCCCACAAAGCCACGCTTTTAGTTACCTAGAAAGTAGAGTAAGGGCCTATTTCACGACCTTAAAGTAAAATTACTCACCAAGTAAAGTTAGTTTTGTCTCTTTCTTACTTTATATCAAGTGACAAAGACAAAACATGTGAGTAGGTACTCGGAACGTTACTTGAAGATGGTGAAATAGGTTCTAAGTATAAAATTTGTCTCATATAGCTCATACGCTGACCTATAAGCCTTTGATAATACATTTTCTCTATCGACCTTATAACCAAGCACTATTAAGTACATCTAGCGAGGCAAATCTCCAAGGCCTCCCATCTTGACCGAATCTCCTGGTCTTTTTCTAACAAAGCTTTGCGGTATTGGCATATAGCCAACCGATGCGATCCAATTCACAGAAATTGATCATTTTTATTTATTAATATAACAATTTTGAAACGTTCCGATGATGTGTTAACGTTAATTTTTAAATAGATTTAATTTCAATAATGATTCACTTTGTTTATGGAAAAACTAGCGACGCCCCGCGGTTTCACCCGCTTAGTTTCTGTAAGAATGCGGGGATAAAATGCTAAAAACCTTCCTCTTGAATCACTATCAATTGAAACAAACCACATCAAAATCCGTTGCGTAGTTTTAAAGTTCTAAGCATACATAGGGACAGACATACAGTGACAGCGACTTACCATGAGATCATATTATATTTTGGAGTCAGTTAAAATTTTATAGACAACTAATTGTTACACGATAATAAACTACAAAATCAACACAATAATCAAATGATGAATGATGATAAATCTAATTGTGACTGTGATGCTCCAAAGCAGGATATGACCCACCTACTGTCGTGCCCGCTGTGCCTTTACACCTGCACACGAGAAGACCTGGTGAAAGCAACTAGTGCTGGTGTAGGCGTAGCTGGATTTTGGTTCGGGAACATTTAGTTTATTTTTGTGGTCATTGACACGAGAGAAGAAGAAGAACACAATAAGACTCAGTATTGTTTGCACAATTAGTATGAATCAACAGGCCTATAATATTTGGTAATTCCCCAAGGGATATCCTATGCCGTTTTACATTAGGTACCATATAACACATAGAATTGGCTTGTTCCAATCTGTCCGACAAGTAGTTCGATCATATAACTACTTGGACAAAAATATTCCAAATAGTCCGACAGCAGTGAAGTACAGTCAAATAAAAAAGAAATAACGAAATTGCTCTGTTCAAAATAAATTATGTATTAAGAAATTGAACAATAATCTATTTTAAAATACCAGGAGAACAGAAATGTAGAGGAGGTCTTTTCAATAAATAAACTTAGTTAAATTAATTCACAAAATTAAATAAAGTTATTGGTATTTCTGTGGGGAATTATTATTAGAAGTACCAGGAGAGCATAACCTAAAGCGTTAATTTTTAAATAAAAACGTATTTATGTTTATTGTTCATATAGGATATAATAAAATTCTTAGTATATCTCCTTCACCTTGATGCTTCTCTAGTACTTTCATTGCAAAAATCTTAAATAATTACTTCATTTCGATCTTTTATTTTAAGTGGTTCGTAATAGAGGATTGATAATAATATTTTCAACACACTTGCTCATAAATGGGCTCTTATTTGTGCAAAAACAGTTGAATAATGACACGCTTGATTCACTAGTGAGTTATAGATTTTTTTTTAATTGCTTTGGTTTTAAAAAGTTTCGATACCAAAAAAAATTGTGTCCATACATTTTAAAAACAAACTTCAACTATGTTGCCTTACTTTTGGTAGGTCTATGGTCGATTCCATTCATTCATTCATTCGAATATTTTTTTAATAAGTATATTTTTTTAGTCTTTGACCGATCACCATTGTTGTGTTGGATGCGCGTGAATAGAAAAACTGTTTATTTATTAGAGAAAAATGATATTTTATTATTAATTTCTTCGCAAGTGTGTTGAAAAACGTTGTATGGTACACGCGTGTATTGATGATTACTACCTCGGCTATCTTCTGACCCTCGCCTGACGGCTCGGGCCTCAATAGCGCCTCGGAAGTAATCACCAACTTACCTCGCTTGTACCATAAATAACTATTATAGGTATTAATATGTGTATATGAAGTACCATGACGTGAATACTGGGCAGGTCTTTTTCCCACTTGAGTGTACCGTAAAATTCACAGTCGGACTATTTGGAATATTTTTGTCCAAGTAGTTAGATGATCGAACTAATTGTCGGACAGATTGGAACAAGCCGAATTGTTTTACTGTTTAGTTATTGCCTAACCTAACCTAAACTATTAGTTAAATTAATTAAATTCGTACTATGACATAATCATAGGTATAATAAGTAAGTAAATAACCAAAAACCTTACCCCTTGTACTTAGTAAATTTTGACGACCTCGATGGCAGAGTGCGAGTGGTCACCATGCCGGACTGCCATCCGTAAGGTTGCGGGTTCGATTCCCGTGTGGGTGAATATTTTTGTGAACCACAAATGTTTGTCTCGGTCTGTGTGCGTGTGCGTGCGTGTGCGTGCGTGTGCGTGCGTGTGCGTGCGAGTGTGTGTGTGTGTGTGTTTGTGTGTGCGCGCGTGCGTTTGCGTGTGTGTGTGAGTGTGTGAGTGTGTGTGTGAATGAGTGAGTGTGTGCGTAGTTTCTGATCCCCCTAACTAAGTTCGTAACTTGTATCTAGGGTAGATACAAGTTACGAACTTAGTTAGGGGTCAGCTACTGTAATGAGATGATGGAGTGAATAATTATGTTATATTCCAAGTCAATCAGTCAGTACACAGTCCACAGTCAGACAGAGTTACTTTCGCATTTATAATATTAGTAGGGATTCTCTTAAATCACTCTCTATTACTAAAAACTGCACTAATTTCTGTGCTTTAAAGATCTAATCGTAAAACCGCGAGATACATACAGCATCAGTATCTTATCGTACATACCACCACCCACTGGATCCGGCGCTGAAATGGTGATAATTATAAATAAAATTATTTAACAAAAAATATGTAATTATTTTGTCATTATTATTTATTACTAGCTGCGCCCCGCGGTTTCACACGCGTATTTCCCGTTCCCATTCCCGTAGGAATTTCGGGATGAAAAATAGATGTTGGCCTATTCTCAGACCTACTGAATATGCTCACAAAATTTCATGAGAATCGGTCAAGCCGTTTCGGAGGAGTATGGCAACGAAAACTGTGACACGAGAATTTTATATATTACTAGATTAGGTATAATTTACATAACATCAAAACGCCTAGTATTAACCGCAGAAAATTTGCGATATGTTATGTTAAGCAACGCCATAACAGGGTTCCATCCCTACGTACGAAGTGACTACAAAAAAAAACTCAGTGAAAAGTGTATCAGTGGCGTAGGGAAGGCCTTGTGTATGACCAAAGTGTTTTAAATTTTCGAATTCATACGTACGTTTGTTCGGCACACTTACGGTGAAGGAAAACATCGTGAGGAAACCTGCACACGCGCGAAGAAATTCTAAGGTTGTGAGCTCCGTGATCAACTCGGACTTAGCCAGCGTGGTAGACTAAGGCCTGATCACCCTAATTCAGGGTAGGCTCGAGCCCCTCGGTGGGGACATATATGAGCTGATGATGATTGATTGAAGGTGAAATAATTTCTGAAATGGTGGTAGATTCACTAGTGTTTACAGAGAGAAGACACATTTCTGTAAAGTTATTCCTATTAATCGTACACAGTACTAAATCTAACAATTAATAAAAACACTAAGGCTATTTTACCATCTTCAAGTAAAGCTCCGAGTACCTATTCACATGTTTTGTCTTTGTCACTTGATATAAAGTAAGAAAGAGACAAAACTAACTTTACTTGGTGAGTAACGTTACTTGAAGGTCGTGAAATAGGCAAAATGAAATTAAAATAGTAAATAATAACATTAATACTTACATTAAAATGCGTAAAAATAGCAAGAATAAATGAACTGAGACAAAAAAGAAATGTATACCTACCATTTGAGGGTGTTGAATTTTAAAATTAATGATTTCATTTATTAGTAAGTATAAATTATTTTCACATATTCATTTTATTATTTCAGTACATGAACGAAATAGGTCACCGTGTTTGCGTCACACAGCCTCGCGTCACCGCGGCGGTGTCGCTAGCATGTCGCGTGGCGGACGAGCGCGGCGAGCGTGTTGGCGAGCATGTTGGGTACGCGGCCGGCATGATGGCTGAACGGAGTGTTGATACTGGGATTGTGGTAAGTGACAATTGTAATAAATGAAGAATATTTTTTTGCCTCTGTTGGGATTGAACCTGGGACCGTGTTAAACTGCTTAATAGTGATGTTCGAACATGAGGGTGGGATAGTTCAAATTCTAATTAACTAAGGGCCGATTTTTCCATCGCCAGATAACTGTTATTCGACGAATAAAATTGACGTTTGACAGATTTTGTATGGAATAACTGTCAAAATTTCAAAGTTATTCGTCGAATAAAGTTATCTGGCGATGGAAAAATCAGCCCTAAGATAATTCCTTAAAATATAACTTGTTCTGGGATTTGAATCTAGGAGCGCGGCTAACCGTAGCGATGTTATACCTAATCATTCAATCTGTTGAGTTAAAATTCTAGCTGAAGTAAAAACATTTCAAAAGATACACCTTTGAAAATTAAGACCTGATTTTCTTGAACTGGATTTTTTTGTGTTAATGAAGATGCTTGATGCGAGCGTCGGTGGCGCAGGGGTTAAGGCCGTTGACTTCCGATCGGAAGGTGCCTGGTTCAAACCCCACCAGTCCCGCCACGTACCAATGTGTTTTCAATTACTTATCGAATTCATAAGTACGTTAATTTCGACGCTCTTACGGTGAAGGAAAACATCGTGAGGAAATCTGCACATACCTGGGAAGAAATTCTAGGGTTGTGTGTGAAGTCGACCAACCCGCACTTGGCCAGCGTTGTTGACTAAGGCCTAATCACCCTAATTCAGGGTAGGCTCGAGCCCCTCTGTGGGGACAATGTAATGAGCTGATGATGATGAATGTAGATGTTAAAAAAACCCCACCATAGACAACATAATCATAAACTATACTTCTATAAAACAACTTCTTAACACACAAGTGACAATACCTAACCTTGTTCAAACAATGAAATAAAAAAGTTACCTCGCTATAACAAACAATAATAAAAAGACGTTGTTGTCCGTCTGTCCTTTCACAGCTGACTAGCTTTAACACCCGTGTTAGCTCGCCTATTGTTTGTAAGCCTTGACATTTATATGCGAAGTAATTGTGGTACTTTGTATTTGTGTTTTAGTAGGATAAGGGCGTATTTCACGACCTTCAAGTAAAGGTACTCACCAAGTAAAGATAGTTTTGTCTCTTTCTTACTTTATATCAAGTGACAAAGACAAAACATGTGAGTTCGGAACGTTACTTGAAGATGGTGAAATAGGGCCTAAGTAAGTTATGATGGTGTTATCCAACTTTGAAGAAAGAGTATGAAGTTTATGAGCGGTGTCCTTATCGTTTAAGAAAAGGTACTTAAATACTTATATTTTTTTCCGTAAGGATATTTTTTTAACCCCCCGACGCAAAAAGAGGGGTGTTATAAGTTTGACGTGTCTGTGTGTGTGTGTATCTGTCTGTCTGTGGTATCATAGCTCCCGAACGGATGAACCGATTTCAATTTAGTTTTTTTTTTGTATTTAAGGGGACTTACGTGCGAGTGTTCTTAGACATGTTTGATGAAAATCGGTTGACCCGTTTAAAAGTTATGGGGGTTTCAGTAATCGTGTTGGGGGATTTTAAAATTTTCAATTTTAATGTTATTTCAATATTTTTTGGGCACTTTTTTATTAAGTTACTTATTCTGTATCTCTGCTTGACAAAGGTCGTCCCTACTTTTCATCTCTTTATTTTTAGTTTATCCACCGTCAAATCTGCATTTTATAAATAACTAGCTGTGCCCCGCGGTTTCAGCCGCGTAGTTCCCGTTCCTGCAGGAATTTCGGTAAAACATAGCCTATATTCTTTCCCGGACCGTAAGCTACCCCTGTACCAAATTTCAATCGGTTCAGTAGTTTAGCCGTGAAAAGGTAACAGACAGAGTTACTTTCGCATTTATAATATTAGTAGGGATGTACATTAACTTAAAAAGTTATTTTGATAATTTTATTATTATTATTTTTTTGTTGTTTTTACAGTTCATGACCGAGGGCGTTCTGTTGCGTGAAATGTTTGCGTCACCGCTTTTGATGCAGTACTCCTGTATCATTTTGGATGAGGTTAGTAAACGAATTAAACATTTAGACCTTATGTATTGAATATTTAACTTTAAAGAATATGCGCGAATGAGTGTGTGCGTAGTTTCTGATACCCTAGCTAGATACAAGTTACGGGTCAGTTACTGTAATGAGATGATGGAGGGAATGATTATGTTATGTTAAGTAAATGGTAAACATAATGTCTTTTCTCTTTCTAATATTTTCTAGGTCCACGAAAGAACTCAAATAACGGATGTTTTAATGGGATTGCTGAAGAAAATAGCTAAAGTAAATATTTTCATAATTAATTAATGATTTTTAAAAATTAGATTTAATTAAGAATATGTTTATTTAATCTTCTTTTAAGTTACGGATAAAAAGATATATTTTATCCCAAAATTCCTCTGTATAATGGCTTGACTTTTACGTTCTCGCCATTTTACCTTAGCGTTCTGTCAATTTTGACACTTAAAAATATGTTTCATTAATTGACTATCATTTTTGATATTTTTATTTGCCTTCAAAAGCCAAAACACAAGAATTGAATTGATATTTTTATTGCTTAAATATAGTCACAATCTTTTCTGTGCCGGTGACAGCGTACGCTGTAATCGCATCTTTTGGTTGACAGTTTATTGAAAATGTATCCAAATGACATTAGATTCAAAATGACAATAGTAACTTCCAATTTTGGTCGCCGGCACAGAAAACATTGTGATTTAATAGGTTTAGTTACTGCTACAGTTATCCTCGTTTTAATTTGTACAGTAACTTAAAATATTGGTGTAAAAAAAATATTTCATTTAAAAGAAAACTACTTAAACAGATTTTTGTCGTGGTTATATTTTGTTTTACAGAACCCGTGATCACAGTAGAATACAGTCATCACTTTCACGTTCAGTCTACTGTGATCACGGGTTCTGTAAAGAATCCGAAACGTCAGAAAATGTAAAGCAACATTAAATTAAAAATACCCCCAACACAATTGTGTTGGGGGGGTGCGAAAGTAATTACTTTCAAACCCCCATAACTTTTAAACGGGTCAACCGATTTTTATCAAACATGTCTAAGAACACTCGCACGTAAGTCCCTTTTAATACAAAAAAAAACTAAATTCAAATCGGTTCGTCCGTTCGGGAGCTATGATGCCACAGACAGACAGATACACACACACACAGACACAGACACGTCAAACTTATAACACCCCTCTTTTTCTCTTCTTTTGCTTCGGGGGTTAAAAATACAACCACGACAAAAATCCGTTTAAGTAGTTTTATTTAAATGTTTAGTGTTCGTTCATTTAATTTCAGAAACGTAAAAACCTGAAAATAATCCTGTCATCGGCGACAGCTGACGCACAGTTCCTCAAGGAGTTGTTCAACGTGAGCGACAGTAAGGAGAGGAGGAGCACCTCTGTAGTGATGGCGGTGCCGGGCAGGGTGTATCCTGTTGATGTGTTTTATACTGAAGGTAAGTAATAATGAACTAATACATTGTTTGCATGATTAACAGGTCTTAATCGCGTATAAAATAATTATTAAAATTACCTCAAAAATGGCTTGCCTTTTTGACTTACGTTATCGCCATTTAACCTTAGCGTTCTGTCAATTTTGACACTTAAAAAATATGTCATTTATTGACGTATCATTTTTTGATATTTTTATTTGCCTTCAGAAGCCAAAACACAAGAATTTAATTGATATTATTGCTTAAATATAGAATCACATAATTATTATTTACCTCGACTTTTCGACCGGGTTACACGAGAAGACCAGAAAGAAGAAGAAGACCAGCAGTCTTCTCGAGACCACGATCGGTGTAACCCGGTCGAAACGTCGAGGTAATTTTAATAATTATGTTATACGCGATTAAGACCTGTTAATCATGCAAACAATGAATTCCGATCGCGAAAGTTTAAAAAGTATAATGAACTAATAGTATCTACAGACAGATACAGCACAAGTAGTTCGAGCGAGCAGAGCGAGCGAAGCGTCAACATTTTGATATGATAGGCCGATTTTGCTTTTGTGTGTGTGGATTCTAAGTTGTTGTAATTTTTATGACGTAATTTCGTTGACGTAAGTAAGTTTGTTTTGGTCCTCAAAAATATGAGTCGACACGCTAAGAAGAAGAAGTTCGTTGACATAAAATAAAGTACCGGGCCTTACAAAAATAACAAGTTTTACAAAATAAATAACAAGTTATCAAGTTAGTAGTTCAAGTTGTCTCGCCCTGGGCAGCAGGAGCTGAGCCACCACCTTTTGCTTTAATTAGTATTACTGTATGTTTAATTTTCTTTTTTTGTATGAGTAAGCAATAAATGATTTTTATTTTTATTTTAGTTATTACATAGAAATATTATTTTCTGCTATTTTCAGAACCGGTCCCCGATTACGTGAAAGCGACAGTCGATACAATCATCAAAATACATGAAAATGAACCGTTTGGGGACGTTTTGGCGTTTTTAACTTCACAGGTCAGTTGTTTTTGGAAATCTGAATGTAATTATTTGAATTTGTCATTTTAAATGTTTCTTTGGTTCAAAAATTTATACGTCAAATATTTATTAGTTTTTAAGAGAGAGTTTATAACAAGAAACTAAAACAAACAAATATCCAAAAATATCTCCCATATGAAGTAATCTACACTTCTACACTAATATATTTATGTAACGAATAAACTCAAAAAGTACTGGAACGATTTTAATAATTCTTTTTCATTAGAAAGCTACATTCACCCTGAGGCACATAGGCAATATTTTATCGCCGTATTCCCACGGGAACGGGAACCACGCGGGTGAAACCGCGAGACGCCGCTAGTATTTTGATATATTTGAGTTTTATTTCGATTATATCTTAGAAGTATGTTTAGAAATCATGTATTTAGTGATCACTATATTTCATCACTTATTTTTTTATTATATTTTCATCATCATCATCAGCTCATATATGTCCCCACTGAGAGGCACGAGCCTACCCTGAATTAGGGTGATTAGGCCTTAGTCAACCACGCTGGCCAAGTGCGGGTTGGTCGACTTCACAATCAAATTTATTTAAATAAGATTTCTAAGACCATAATTCATCTGACCATGTCTTTTTTAATTACTTTTCATCCCTTAAATATTCCAGGAAGAAATCCACCAAGCGTTAGACACGTTACAGACATACGCCTCCAAAAATAAGGAGGAGAACAAGCATCGAACCCACTACTCTAGCGGTATTCAGTACTCAGACATGTTGGTGTTGCCAATGTTTGGCAGTTTACCGTATTATGCGCAGATTAAGTAAGTTTTATCTACACTAATATTATAAAGAGGAAAGATAGGCTCCGAAACTACTGAACCGACACAAAAAATCATTCAAGAAATCATTTTTTTAAAGGAACTTCGTTCCATCCTGTGTCCCTTGACACCTCTCAAGTTTTTACATTTTTCTAAATCAACTTTTGATATTTTCAACACACTTGCTCATAAAGGGGCTCTTATTTGTGCAAAAACAGTTGAATAATGACAAGTTTTATTCACAAGTGAGTTATAGATTTTTTTTAAGATGCTTTGTTTTAAAAAAAAATCGATACCAAAAAAAATCGTGTCTATACATTTTAAAATCACACTTCAACTATGTTGCCTTACTTTTGGTAGGTCTATGGTCTATTTTTTTATAAGTATATTCTTTTAGTCTTTGACCGATCACCATTGTTGTGTTGGATGCGCGCGAATAGAAAAACTGTTTATTTATTAGCGAAAAATGATATTTTATTATTATTTTCTTCGCAAGTGTGTTGAAAAACGTTGTATGGCACACGCTTGTATTGATGATTACTATCCTCGGCTATCTTCAGCTCAATAGCGCCTCAGCAGTAAGCACCAACTTTACACGCTTGTACCATAAATAACTATTTTACTTAATCAAAATCAATCTTTTGATTTTTTATAAAGCTTTCGATGCAGTTTTAGTTTTTATCAAATTCGGTACAGAAAAATCCACTGACTGAATGATCAATTCATGTTTTGTCCATATTCCAGGGTATTCCAGTCAGCCGATAGGAACGTCCGTAAAGTGGTGTTAGCGACCAACATAGCGGAGACTAGTGTCACTATACCCGGGATTGTATATGGTGAATATATGTACACTAATATCTTATAGCGTTTGAGATCACCAACACGCGTCAAGTGGAGTGCTAAAGCATGTTCCTTCTCAGTATATTTTTTTTGTTTGTATCGAATAGGCTCCGAAACTACTGAACCGATTTCAAAAATCTTTCACCATTAAGGTACAAGTTGGTAGCCGACAGCAGCAGCAGACCACACGTCGCCGCGTCACTACTGGTTTGTATGTATTTCTATGAAATTACATTCGTAGTGGGCGACATGAAGCTAGCTTCGCGTCGCGAGCAGACGGCGAAGTGTCATGATGACGTTAGGCGGCGACGTGTGGTCTGCTGCTGTCTGCGGTCGGCTACCAACTTATACCTTTAGAAAGCTACATTCACCCTGAGTAACATAGGCTATATTTTATCCTCGTACTCCCACGGGAACGGGAACTACGTAGGTGAAACCGCTAGTAATCAATACTTTACTTAATTACAGTGGTAGACTGCGGGTTCCACAAGCTGCCGTACTTCGTGCCCTCGGTGGGCGTCGAGAGCGTGTCGGTGACGCCAATCTCCGTCAATAACGCCACGCAGCGCGCCGGGCGAGCGGGGCGGACTAGTCGGGGGAAGTGCTACAGGTAGCCTTTATAGATGATTTTATAATTTATAATATTAAATAAAAAATTTAAAAACCCCCTGCACAATTACTCAAACCCCCATAACTTTTAAACCGATTTTCATGAAACATGTCTAAGAACACTCGCACGTAAGTCCCCTTTAATACAAAAAAAAACTAAATTGAAATCGGTTCATCCGTTCGGGAGCTATGATGCCACAGACAGACAGATACACACACACACACAGACACGTCAAACTTATAACCCCCCTCTTTTTGCGTCCGGGGTTAAAAAACTCAGCTTCCACTGGGATTTGAACCCGGAACCCTGCTGAACTGTAAGTTGATCTTGGGCTCAAATCTCAATAACATGAAAATTTTGAATGTCTTATAATATCTTCACACTTCATAAGTGCGAGATACTGACTTTGATGTTTTAAAAATAATAAATTTATTTTTTTACCAAACAATTATTTTCCTACTTGATTCCTTATCAAAATCCGTGGGGAATTGGAATATTATCAACATATTGTATTTAAGTTATTATGCGTGTTATCAAATTTTTTTTGTATTCATATGTTTTCATGTTTATTCATTTAGTCAGTTTAACGTTCACAAGTACATTTTCATTAACTCTTTTTAATTTAAATTAACCGTTAATTTTATTCCTTACAGACTATACACGGAGAGCGAGTTCGACTCCCTGCCGCGCACCGTTCCTCCCGAGATGTGTCGAACTGACTTATCGGGCATGTTATTGCTGCTGAAAGCTTTGGGGATACATAATGTACTCAAGTATGTATTTACTTTAATTTTTTTTCTAAGTGGGACCAGGGTAGGAAATTGGGAGACCCGGGTGGGGTAATTGGAAGACCCGGGTGGGGAAATTGGAAGATTCGGGGGGGGGGGGGGGAAATTTGAATACCCGGATGGGGAAATATAAGATCCGGATGGGGTAATTTAAGACCCGGGTGGGGAAATTACAAGACCCGGGTGGGGTACTTGGAGAACCCGGTAGGGGTAATTGGAGAACCCGGTTGGGGAGATATAAGACCTGGATGGGGAAGTTACAAGACCCGGATGAGGAAATATAAGACCCGGATAGGAAAATTACAAGACCTTGCGAGACCCGGATGGGGAAATTAGTAGACCCGGGTGGGTAAATTGGAAGACCCGTGTGGGGAAATTGGTAGACCCGGGTGGGGAAATTAGAAGACCCGGGTGGGAAAATTCGAAGACCCGGGTGGGGAAATTGGAAGACCCGGGGGGGGGGGGAAATTGGAATACCCGGATGGGGAAACTGGAAGACCCGGTGGGGAAATCGGAAACCAGGGTGGAGAAATTGGACGACCCGGGTAGGGAAATAAGTAAACCCGGATGGGGAAACACAAGACCCGGGTGGGGAAAATGGAGAACCTGGTTGGGGAAATATAAGATCCGGATGGGAAAATTACAAGACCCGGTTGGGGAAATTAGAAGACCCGGGTGGGGAAATTAGTAGACCCGGGTGGGGAAATTAGAAGACCCGGGTGGGGAAATTAGTAGACCTGGGTGGGGAAATTGGAAGATCCGGGTGGGGAAACTAGACCCGGGTGGGGTAATTGGAGGACCCGGGTGGGGAAACTAGACCCGGGTGGGGAAATTGGAAGACCCGGGTGGGGAAATTGGAAGATCCGGGTGGGGAAATTAGAAGACCCGGGTGGGGAAATTGGAATACCCGAGTAAGGAAATTGGAATACCCGGGTGAAGTTATTGGAAAACCCGGGTGGGGTACACCCGGGTAGGGAAATTGGAAGACCCGGGTGGGGAAATTGGAAGACCCGGGTGGGGAAATTGGAAGACCCGGGTGGGAAAATTCGAAGACCCGGGTGGGGAAATTGGAAGACCTGGGTGGGGAAATTGGAAGACCCGGGTGGAGAAACTGGAAGATCCGGGGGGGGGGGGGGAATTGGAATACCCGGATGGGGAAATTGAAAGACCCGTGTGGGGAAATTGGTGGACCCGGGTGGGGAAATTGGAAGATTTTGGGGGGGGGGGAAATTGCAATACCCGGATGGGGAAATATAAGAACCGGATGGGGTAATTGTAGAACCCGGTTGGAGAAATATAAGACCCGGATGGGGAAGTTACAAGACCAGGGTGGGGAATTTGGAAGACCCGGGTGGGGAAACTAGACCCGGGTGATGTAATTGGAGAACCCGGTTGGGGAAATATAAGATCCGAATGGGGAAGTTACAAGACCCGGATGAGGAAATATAAGACCCGGATAGGGAAATTACAGACCTTGCGAGACCCGGATGGGGAAATTAGTATACCCGGGTGGGGAAATTGGAAGACCCGTGTGGGGAAATTGGTAGACCCGGGTGGGGAAATATAAGACCCGGGTGGGAAAATAACAAGACCCGGGTGGGGAAATAATTAGACCTGGATGGGAAAGTTACAAGACCCGGATAGGGAAATAACAAGACCTTGCGAGACCCGGATTGGGAAATTGGAGCACCCGGTGGGGAAATAATTAGACCCGGGCTGGGAAATTGGTAGGGTATCGAGAACCGGTATAAATTTCAGAACCGGGATTTTCGGTACCAGTACTAATCAGAACCGGGATTTCCCGGGATTTTCGGTACTTTCGGGATTTTTTTCTTCTCTTTAGTTTTGGAGGTAAATATAGTCTAAAATAGTTATTTATGGTACAAGCGAGGTAAGTTGGTGATTACTTCTGAGGCGCTATTGAGGCCCGAGCCGCTAGGCGAGGGTCTGAAGATAGCCGAGGATAGCATACAACGTTTTTCAACACATTTGCGAAGAAATTATCATTTTTCGCTAATAAATAAACAGTTTTTCTATTCGCGCGCATCCAACACAACAATGGTGATCGCCAAAGACTAAAAGAATATGCTTATTAAAAAAAAAATCGATTGAATGAATGAATGGAATCGACCACAGACCTACCAAAAGTAAGGCAACGTAGTTGAAGTTTGTTTTTAAAATGTATGGACACCATTTTTTTGGTGTCGAAACTTTTTTGAAAACAAAGCAATTTAAAAAAACTATCTATAACTCACTAGTGAATAAAACGTGTCATTATTCAACTGTTTTTGCACAAATAAGAGCCCTTTATGAGCAAGTGTGTTGAAAATATTATTTATATTAAATAACACATATTGCGCATTCTGGCATGACAAGATAAGCATTGATTGCTTTAACGTATTAAAATAGCATCACGACTGAGCCTCTTAAAGCAGGAGGCAGGCCAGTGCTGCGGAAACTGCAAAAGCTGTTTTACGATGTCATCCACTCCGGGAGAACTACAAAAGCATGGAACAGAAGTGTGATGGTGCTCTACTTCAAAAAAAGGGATAAAACCCTGCTGAAGAACTATAGACCCATCGCGCTTTTGAACCATGTTTACAAGTTGTTCTCGAGGGTTGTCTCAATTCGTCTATCAAGAAGACTCGACGAATTTCAGCCCGTCGAACAGGCCAGGTTTCGAAGCGGTTATGTACCGCGGTAAGGTACCCCTCTCGAGATAGCACATAATACAACTACCTCTAGAATCTAGAATCTCAGATCATCGCTCCACCTAGAGTCTAGATGGAGCGATGATCTGCGCAGGGTAGCCGGGAGAGAGTGGATGCGACGTGCCACCGACAGGGCACATTGGCGCAAGTTGGGAGAGGCCTAAGTCCAGTAGTGGACGTAAACAGGCTGTTGATGATCAAAATACAGTTATAAATTCACTTATGATAAAGTTGTACACATAAAACATCAACGTATATGGTAGGCCGATTCTCCTAAATAGTATCTCCATTTTGGTCCTTATAATTAAACTTTCTTGGTCTCTTGGTAATGTGTCTTCAAAAAGGTCATTGCATCTAAAGTTGCATCACCTAATCGAGATCTAATTTTGTTACAAAAAAGACCAGCTGAGGAGAAAATTCTTTCTGGCTCCACGCTAGTAGTTGGAATTGTGAGAAGGTGTTCGTAAGCTTTTTAAGTACCACATTTTGTCTTATGATGGAATAATGATCTACCACGTACCTACAGATACAACATTTTAATGACAATATGGTTTTAGCTTGAATATTTTGTATAAAAAGAATAACTGCTGTTAATAGAAGATTAAAATCAAACAAATGGTTATATATTTAACATGATTTGTTATTTCCCGAAAATACCGAAAATCCCGGTTCTTACTCTTTGAGAACCGGTTCTTTGACTACTATTAAAGAACCGGGAAATCCCGGGATTTTCGGTTCCGGGATTTCCCGGTTCTGAACCCTAGAAATTGGTAGACCCGGGTGGTGTTATACAAGACCCGGGTGGGGAAATTAGAACACCCGGGTCGGGAAATACAAGATTCGGGTGGGTAAATTGAAAGACCTGGTTTGGGAAATCATATAATTTATCATCCGTTTTTATTCGTATGCCAATATTTAAACCCATATTTTAAAGCTTATGTAAAACCCCTGTTTATGAACAAACAAAATATTGAAATATTCAATTCACAATGCATCCAATACTAACCCCTATCCCCTCGCCCTAAGGTTCACATTCCCGACGCCCCCGCCCGCGAAGTGCCTGCTCGCCGGCCTAGAGACGCTATACGCGCTACAGGCCATAGATAGGCACGGGGAGATGACGTCACTGGGGGCCAAAATGGCGGAGTTACCTTTGAAGCCGATGTTGGCTAAGATTGTTTGTTGTAGTGGTAAGTCTTATTATTTTAATTTAAATATATATAACTCAAAGGAGACTGACTGACTGACAACCTCTTGACGACCTCGATGGCAGAATAGTCACCATGCCGGACTGCCATCCGTAAGGTTGCGGGTTCGATTCCCGTGCGAAGTGAATATTTGTGTGAACCACAAATATTTATCTCGGTCTGGGTGTGTGTGAATGAGTGTGTGCGTAGTTCCTGATACCCTAGATACAAGTTACGGACTTAGTTACTGTAATGAGGTGATGTAGTGAATGATGTTATGTTTGTTTTTTTTACAATAAAGTAACAATATATCTAACATTTCCAGACGAATTCGGTTGTATAGAAGAAGCTCTGTCGATAGTATCAATGCTACAAGTCGACAGTATTTTCGTCAAGTCTCCCAGCGGGAAAACAAATATGGCCGCCAGGGTAGCGAGGAGGAATCATTTTGAGGTAAGAAAAATAGGATTTTGGTGAAAAAATAATGACATATACCACTATTTTGAAATTACGAGACTTATTAAAATCAGAATATCTGTAGCAGTAACTGAATCCATATATCCAATAAAAATATCAAAAATGATAGTCGATTACTTATCTTTACAAAATACAAAATAACTGCCGTATTACCAGACGGCACACTAGCTATCAAGTATTCTGTGACGGCTCGGGTCGATGACCGGTTTAGCTGTGTATCGCAGCGTTCGCCGGTTGTTCGATGTAGAATAACAATAAAATTCGGCAGGATTTTGAAAATCTTTGACTTATCATAACTTTTTAAATAAAAGCAAAAGAAAAAAACTAACTTCACTATTATATTGTCACCCGTCGTTTACATTAGCTGTGAGATAAGGTGTCGCAATTTCAAAATAAGGGTGTATAACACAATATAACCACGAGTAAAATCTGTAAAATTGGTTTGATTTCAATGTGTAGTGTTCGTGTAAATCAATAAATCAATAATGACATCTTGATTGAACACTTATAGTTCTGTGGATAGAAAATCTTGATTTTTTTATGCCTTTTACCCCCCTTTTGTTCCCAATCAAAAAAATGTTTTCATAAAAGTAGTATTTTTAACCCCCGACGCAAAAAGAGGGGTGTTATAAGTTTGACGTGTCTGTGTCTGTCTGTCTGTGGCATCATAGCTCCCGAACGGATGAACCGATTTCAATTTAGTTTTTGTATTAAAGGGGACTTACGTGCGAGTGTTCTTAGACATGTTTGATGAAAATCGGTTGACCCGTTTAAAAGTTATGGGGGTTTTAAAGTAATTGTGTTGGGGGTTTTTTAAATTTTTAATTTAATTGTTATATATCAAAGAACTCTTGATTTTAAATCAAGGTAATCCTGGTGAAACTTCGTCTGAAATAAGTTAAACAATGTGGTCTTTAAAAAAAATACAAATTTTGAAAATATTTTATTTATTTCAAAGATTGACTAAGTACTTACTTGTATCCGTTGTATTTTAATTCATAATCCCAGAATGAGCTGTAGGGAATTAAAACTTTATTTTTGTCAAAGATATTTTCTATTTGAGTTATTTTTTGAACGGGTTTTAAATAGATCCCTATTTAACATTATTAAATATTTGTTTTAATAATATTTCTGTTCATTTTATTGTTTTAGGTAGCAGAAGGCGATATAATAATGTACCTGAATATAATGAATGCGTATTTAAAAATTAAATCGAATTCAAATGACGAGAAAAAATCAAGAAGGGCATGCAAAGACTGGTGTCAAAAGATGTATTTGAATTATAAAATTATGGAAAAGGTATATTTACAATACTAATATTATAAAGCCGAATGTTTGTGAGTGTGGATGTTTGGATGTGTGGATGTTTGTTCCTCTTTCACGCAAAAACTACTGAATGGATTTTAATGAAACTTTAAATAATTTAGCTTATACATCAGAATAACACATTGGATACTTTTTATCCCGAAATTCCTACGGGAACGGGAACTACGCGGGTGAAACCGCAGGGCGCTGCTAGTATGTTATAAAGATTTGTTTGTTTGTTTGTTATGATTAATCAAATTTAGTGAATAAATTCTTAAAATTTCTTTCGTCAAGGAAAGCTACATTATCAGCAAGTGACATATTCTATATTTTATCCCGGTATTCCCACGGGAACGGGAACTAAGCGGGTGAAACCGCGGGGCGCTGCAATTTTAAAGTAAAATGAGTTTTCTTTCTTATTTTTTTCCAGCTGTATTAAACAATTTGGATTTTTTTCGTAGAAATATTTTGTTAATTAATTAATTTCTTTATTGATTACAGGCATGTGAAATAAGAAATAGTTTAGACAAACTCATAAAAGGGAAGTTTGGAATGGTGAACAAGGAGTTTGAGGGACCGGACTTGGGAAGTGGTAAATATTACTATTATACATACTTAAAGTTTATAAGAACTTTTTTTTTAATCAACCTGTATTGTCCCACTGCTGGGCAAAGGTCTCCCCCAAATCCCTCCACCTGTTCCTGCCCCCCGCCAGCCCCCCCCACTCTCTGTCGGACCTCTCAAGGTCTCCCCCCCACTCTCTGTCGGACCTCTCAAGGTCTCCCCCCCACTCTCTGTCGGACCTCTCAAGGTCTCCCCCCCACTCTCTGTCGGACCTCTCAAGGTCTCCCCCCCACTCTCTGTCGGACCTCTCAAGGTCTCCCCCCCACTCTCTGTCGGACCTCTCAAGGTCTCCCCCCCACTCTCTGTCGGACCTCTCAAGGTCTCCCCCCCACTCTCTGTCGGACCTCTCAAGGTCTCCCCCCCACTCTCTGTCGGACCTCTCAAGGTCTCCCCCCCACTCTCTGTCGGACCTCTCAAGGTCTCCCCCCCACTCTCTGTCGGACCTCTCAAGGTCTCCCCCCCACTCTCTGTCGGACCTCTCAAGGTCTCCCCCCCACTCTCTGTCGGACCTCTCAAGGTCTCCCCCCCACTCTCTGTCGGACCTCTCAAGGTCTCCCCCCCACTCTCTGTCGGACCTCTCAAGGTCTCCCCCCCACTCTCTGTCGGACCTCTCAAGGTCTCCCCCCCACTCTCTGTCGGACCTCTCAAGGTCTCCCCCCCACTCTCTGTCGGACCTCTCAAGGTCTCCCCCCCACTCTCTGTCGGACCTCTCAAGGTCTCCCCCCCACTCTCTGTCGGACCTCTCAAGGTCTCCCCCCCACTCTCTGTCGGACCTCTCAAGGTCTCCCCCCCACTCTCTGTCGGACCTCTCAAGGTCTCCCCCCCACTCTCTGTCGGACCTCTCAAGGTCTCCCCCCCACTCTCTGTCGGACCTCTCAAGGTCTCCCCCCCACTCTCTGTCGGACCTCTCAAGGTCTCCCCCCCACTCTCTGTCGGACCTCTCAAGGTCTCCCCCCCACTCTCTGTCGGACCTCTCAAGGTCTCCCCCCCACTCTGTCGGACCTCTCAAGGTCTCCCCCCCACTCTCTGTCGGACCTCTCAAGGTCTCCCCCCCACTCTCTGTCGGACCTCTCAAGGTCTCCCCCCCACTCTCTGTCGGACCTCTCAAGGTCTCCCCCCCACTCTCTGTCGGACCTCTCAAGGTCTCCCCCCCACTCTCTGTCGGACCTCTCAAGGTCTCCCCCCCACTCTCTGTCGGACCTCTCAAGGTCTCCCCCCCACTCTCTGTCGGACCTCTCAAGGTCTCCCCCCCACTCTCTGTCGGACCTCTCAAGGTCTCCCCCCCACTCTCTGTCGGACCTCTCAAGGTCTCCCCCCCACTCTCTGTCGGACCTCTCAAGGTCTCCCCCCCACTCTCTGTCGGACCTCTCAAGGTCTCCCCCCCACTCTCTGTCGGACCTCTCAAGGTCTCCCCCCCACTCTCTGTCGGACCTCTCAAGGTCTCCCCCCCACTCTCTGTCGGACCTCTCAAGGTCTCCCCCCCACTCTCTGTCGGACCTCTCAAGGTCTCCCCCCCGTGTGGGGGCGCCCGGGGGTCTGCGCTCGTTGTTTCCCAGTCCGCGGATAATTTAGCCCACCTATCTGTGTCCATTCTACTCACAACAAGAACTTAACGTTAATTTATAGTAAATACTTTTATTATACAAGTGCCATTAAGTATTTCACCATCTTCAAGTAACGTTCCGAGTACGTACTCACATGTTTTGTCTTTGTCACTTGATATTTAATAAAGTAAGAAAACGACAGAACTAACTTTACTTGGTGAGTAACTTTACTTGAAGGTCATGAAATAGGCCCTTTACTCATATATAAGTTTTTAATTATTACAATTCTAAAGGCAACAAGAAAAATCTAATGTTAATAAAAGAAAACAAGTCAGCTTGTTTTTAGTCAAGGGCGCAAAAGCCCTACTGGCGCTAGTCTCACTAGGGCCAAAGTCCTACTGACGCCGAAGTCCTTCGGACGCCAAAGTCCCACCAGCGCCAAAGTCCCACCAGCGCCAAAGTCCCACTAGCGCCAAAGTTCCACCAGCGCCAAAGTCCCACCAGCGCCAAAGTCCCACTGACGCCAAAGTTCCACCAGCGTCAAAGTCCCACTAGCGTCAAAGTCCCACTGACGCCAAAGTTCCACCAGCGTCAAAGTCCCACTAGCGTCAAAGTCCCACTGACGCCAAAGTCCCACCAGCGCCAAAGTCCCACTGACGCCAAAGTTCCACCAGCGTCAAAGTCCCACTAGCGTCAAAGTCCCACTGACGCCAAAGTTCCACCAGCGTCAAAGTCCCACTAGCGTCAAAGTCCCACTGACGCCAAAGTTCCACCAGCGTCAAAGTCCCACTAGCGTCAAAGTCCCACTGACGCCAAAGTTTCACTGACGCAAAAACTACATCACTTAATTCTGCATTTTACACGAAAGTTATTTTCAGGTAAATGACCAAAATGGGTTCCAACGGAAAACCAGCGTCAGTTGTTTCAACTGGCGACATGCTGAGCTGGAACCCTTTGTAACAATTGTTATTAATATTACTTAGTTTATAAGATAATACTATGTGTCACAATAAACTATTTCATTTCAAAAAATAACCTTTTCCACACATTTGCTCATAAAAGGGCTCTTATTTGTGCAAAAACAGTTGAATAATGACACGCTTGATTCACAAGTGAGTCATAGATTGTTTTTTTAAATTGCTTTTATTTTAAAAAAGTTTCGATATCAAAAAATTGTGTCCATACATTTTAAAAACAAACTTCAACTATGTTTCCTTACTTTTGGTAGGTCTATGGTCGATTCCATTCATTCATTCATTCGTTATTTTTTTTTAATAAGTATATTCTTTTAGTCTTTGGCCGATCACCATTTTTGTGTTGGATGCGCGCGAATAGAAAAACTGTTTATTTATTAGCGAAAAATGATAATTTCTTCGCAAATGTGTTGAAAAACGTTGTATGGTAAACGCGTGTATTGATGATTACTATCCTCGGCTATCTTCAGACCCTCGCCTGACGGCTCGGGCCTCAATAGCGCCTCGGAAGTAATCACCAACTTACCTCGCTTGTACCATAAATAACTATAATTTGTCTCCCCAGCGGCCCTAACTAGAATAATGAAGTGTGTGTGTAGCGGTCTGTTCGCGAACGCGTGTCGCCTGGACGTCGGCGGCGCCTACAGGGGCGTCCGCGGGGCGAGCTTGTATGTGGCCGCCGACTCGTGTCTCTATACTACTCAGCTGCCGGCTTGGTATGTATGATTTTTTATATTTATCTATACAGGGTGATTTTTTCAAGTGGCCGTGGTAGACGATATCCGAAACTATAAGGAATATCAAAAAATGCTGAAAGGAGTCTCGGGGTCAATTTTAATAAAAACTAAAACTGCATCATTAGTTTTTTTTAAATCGATACCCCTAGCCAGGAATCGAACTATTGACTATGCCAAAAATTGTCACACTGTATTATAATGCCATCTGAAAGTGTTGCTAATAAGGATCAAATTCTGGGAACAAATGTCATATGACAAACGTAAGGAAGATGCCCATTTACTACAATTATATTATAACTAGCTGTGCCCCGCGGTTTTACCCGCGTGGAACCTTATCCCGTGGGAATTTTGGGATAAAAAGTATCCTATGTGTTATTCCTAGGTATGAGGAACATCTGTACCAAATTTCATTAAAATCCATTCAGTAGTTTTAGCGTGAAAGAGGAACAAACATCCATACATCCATACATACAAACATTCGGCTTTATAATATTAGTAGGATGACGCTTCGACCGATATAAGCGGAGCTAACGCGGGTAAAACCGCGGGGCAAGGCTAGTTTGATACAATATAAAGATGATAGAGTGATTGTTTGTTTATGTCATACGCCCCGCGGTTTCACCCGCGTACTTCCCGTTGGAATTTAGGGATAAAAAGTATCCTATGTTCTTTCCCGGACCGTAAGCTACCCCTTTACCAAATTTCAAGTCAATCGGTTCAGTAGTTTAGCCGTGAAAAGGTAACAGACAGACAGACAGACAGAGTTACTTTTGCATTTATAATATTAGTTAGGATAGGATTAAAATAAAGACACTTATATAATCACTAGCTGCGCCCCGCAGTTTCACACGCGTAGTTCCCGTTCCCGTAGGAATTACGGGATGAAAAAATAGATGTTGGCCAATTCTCAGACCTACTGAATATGTTCACAAAATTTCATGAGAATCGGTCAAGCCGTTTCGGAGGAGTATGGCAACGAAAACTGTGACACGAGAATTTTATATATTAGACTAGCAGCGCCCCGCGGTTTCACCCGCGTAGTACCCGTTCCCGTGGGAATTTCGGGATAAAAAGTATCCTATGTTCTTTCCCGGACCATAAGCTACCCCTGTACCAAATTTCAAGTCAATCGGTCCAGTAGTTTAGCCGTGAAAAGGTAACAGACAGACAGACAGACAGACAGACAGAGTTACTTTCGCATTTATAATATTAGTTAGGATTAACCATAAAAACATAAATTAAATATACAATTGCAATACTTTATTTCTATTCACAGGGTAGTATTCGCGAGCGTTCAAACTCAATCGGACAAGACGTGTGTACGAGATGTGATGGCCGTCAACAAGGAATGGCTGCTGGAGGTAGCGCCGCATTATTATAAGGAAACATAGTTTATTGGGAATTTAAATAAATTTGTATAGAATTATGTTGGTTTTTTATTTGTGTGAACACCTTATTTTACTAACAGCGTCCCGCGGTTTCACCCGCGTAGACCCTGCACCCGTGAGAATGCTAAAAACCTTTCTCTTGAATCACTCTATCTATAAGAAAAAATCGCATCAAAATCCGTTGCGTAGTTTTAAAGATCATAGGGATAGACAGTGACAGCGACTTTGTTTTATACTATGTAGTGATTTATATTTACTAGTAAGCTGTGTGCAGTTGCATCCGTGTGACTTTGATCCCGTAGCTATTTCTGGATAAAAAGTATCCTATAAGTATGCTTATCCTAATTAAATTGAACATCCAGATACTATCTTAAAAAGTATTTAACTGGTCATTATGAAATAAAGTAAATAGATGTGTTGATATAATAAGAATCCATTGTCGTAATAAAAAAATGCATTTTTGAGTATACACCACAATGGCATGAAGCGCGCGATTTGTTACAAATTTCACTTAAATGGGTCCAGCCGTTCTTGATTTATAAGTGATGTCAATCACCAGAATTTTTAACCCCCGACGCAAAAAGAGTAGTGTCATAAGTTTGACGTGTCTGTATGTGTGTGTGTGTGTGTATCTGTCTGTCTGTGGCATCATAGCTCCCGAACGGATGAACCGATTTTAATTTAGTTTTTTTGTATTAAAGGGGACTTACGTGCGAATGTTAGATATGTTTGATGAAAATCGGTTGACCCGTTTAAAAGTTATGGGGGTTTGATAGTAATTGTGTTGGGGGTTTTTGAATTTTTAACTTAATGTTTTCATATATTATGAAAATAATGAGAAAGTAATCATTAGGTCCTATCGATAAAATTAGTCGGTAATGCCGATTAGTACCCTTGTTACTACCAAGTTTTACTACCGGTAGTAAGACCAAATTCATTCTGTTAAGCCACGAACCCACCGCTGCGCTATGTCCACGGCTACGCCGCTCAGCTACGCGTAGCTCAGCTGCGTGTGTGTTGCCGTTTCCACCGAAGTACACGCGTGTATCACCACAGATCAGAGAGAAAGAAACAGATAGACAGCTTCCTAAGAACGTGCAAAATTGTTCTATTATATTATAAAAAAGTATTCTATGACAATCAGTCAAACCAATACAGGTTGTCATAGAGACCAGTAAACAAAAACGTAAAATTAATGAGTATATCTTAAAATAAAATAAAACAAATTATGTATTTACAAGAAAAACTATGACCCTGTTTGATACTACGTAACATTATTGTAAATCTGTATATTTAAATGATAAATATAAAAAATAGTAGTAATAGTGCATTCGATTCACGCCTTTGTAGAAAGCTGCCTCTCTGTTCCTATTTATTCTTTGTGCCATGGAGATGGACACGTACCTTCGTGGTCTATTTAATCACAATGACATTAAAGTTCATTTTAGGAAAGAGATTTTAAACCATTTAAACCATTTATTTCCACATCTAATACAAAAAAAAATTACAAAATAAAAGTTATAATATAAAAAAATTACGATGTAGTGGAGCAGACTCAGTGTCCGCTGTGACGCCGCTGGTGCGACACAGCACTGGTTTTCAGTCTGTCCGTTAACAAAACAAGTATTTCTTAAAAATATAATGGCGTCTTGTGCGCAATACAAACAAACAAAAACTCACTCTTATGTAATTATACAAACAAAAAACTCTTATTAAAAAAAACTATATAATATATATTCACTTATATATATAACTATATATATATATATATATATATTTTAACACTAATATTTAACATTAAGTATATTATTTTCTTATTACTAATAAAATAGGTAGGTAGTTGCAGTTATGAATGACCTAGATACTATGAGAGAATATAATTAGTATGTATATAAGAAGGACATTTAAAATTAGAGGTTACAAAGTTTTTATAAATATATCAAAATTCTTTTTGTAAAGTTAGTAAATATCTTTTTGTGTGTAACTTTAATAGGGATTGAGACTCAGTACTACGTAACGGTGGGGGAAGATTATTCCATATTTTGGTCGCTGAATATTTGAAGCTACCTTTATAGCCGGTAGTTCTATGAGTTGGGATTTTTAATTGATTTGACTGTCTTTGTCGAGTGTTTATATTCTGGGCGTTTCTTAACCATTTAAATTTCTCGAAAAGGTACTCTGGTCGTTGCTTAATAATCGTTTTATGGACTAAACTGGTCATATGAAGCTCCCTTCTGTAGCTCATTTTTAATATATTTTTATTATTTAAATACGGGGTAACGTGAGCTCTTCTAGGTATTTGGAAGCAAAACCTAGCACAAGCGTTCTGCACCCGTTGTATAGCTTTTTTAGTTACAGCTAAGATTCTGGGCCCGTACACGCTGTCACAGTAATTAAACTGCGAGAGCACCAGAGACTCTGTTAGTAGGATTCTAGTGTGTTCTGACAGGTATCGTCGTATACTGTAAAGCAACTTTAGACGGTAAAAAGCATTCCCTATTTTAGTGTTCACGTGTTCTGTATATCGCAAATAGCTGTCCATTATGAGTCCCAGGTTTCTCGCGGTTGTAACTCTTTCTATGCTGTTATTATTTATGTGTATAGATGGATTTTGTCTGCAAATATTATCGATTTGAAATTTGTTTCCTAAAACTATGAATTTAGATTTACTAGCGTTAAGAAGAAGAGAATTTTGTATAGCCCATTCAGAAATTGAACATAAGTCTCGATTTATTATTTGCGTAGCGGTTTGTGTATCGGTTGGTTTGAACGAATGGTAGATCTGCGTGTCGTCTGTGTCGTATAAGTGGCAGTTACTATTAAGAATATTGGGTAAATCTGATGTAAATTATAAAAACAGGATTGGACTAATAATTGAGCCTTGCGGAGTGCCTCTGTTGATCGTTTCAATATCAGATTTAACCGTAACTCCCATGTCACTCTCTATTTCGACGTATTGTTTTCGAGTTTCTAAGAAAGATTGAAACCACTGCCGAGTGGATTGACATATTCCGTAGTACTGCATCTTACTAATTAGGAGCTGTAAATCTAAGGAGTCGAAAGCCCTGGAAAAGTCTAAAAGTACTAGTATGGTGCCCTTTCCTTCATCAGAATGTTCCAGAATTTCATCGGTGATATGTGCCAAAGCAGTTTCCGTACTGAAGCCCCGTCTGAAACCCGACTGGTGTTTGGGTAATATGTTGTTCCGTTCTAGGTATGTAGTCAGCTGAGTACTGTAGCGATATACACCTTCTTGTATCGCTAATGGAACCTTTTTAAGAAGTGAGTTGAATATTTGTTTTTATTATAAAAAGAGATTGTGACAGAATGTTTCGGATGACAATAGAATTAATTTGTGTTTTATAAAGAAAGTGAAATTATTATTTTAAAATATAAATATTTATCATAATTGTTGTTATTATTTATTTTAGAGAAAAGCCCCAGAAATCAATCTGATCCCGACAGTACACACTATTCTTTCTAAAATTTTAGATAGCGCTGGTAAAATACTTATGGGTCTAAGATCTTTGTAGTTTTCGACTTTGTTGTTCTTTGGTAGGGGTTTGATTTTAGCTAGTTTCCACGATTCTGGAAAGGAGTTTGTCTCTATTGAGGCGTTAACAATGTGTGTTATGATAGGCAATGTTTCAGGTAATGTCAGACGGATCATACGGATGGAAATGGTATCATGACCTATGGCGTTTGTTTTGATAGTATTAATAGCTTTTTCTATATCTTGTTCTGACGCGAGGGAAAGTTCGAAAGTTGTATCTGAAAAACGGTTTTGGGAAAAGAATTCAATTGTTTTTCGGTCAGCTGCCGCTACATTATCCGGTAATGTTACAAAGTGTTTGTTAATCAAATCGGGATTTTGTAAATGCTGGGGAATGTTCGATGAGTTTGACTTTCCCAGAGAGCTAACCTGCTTTATGTGATTCCACATGCTAACTGGATTATTTTTATTATTATTTACATAAAAAGTAAAATACGCACTTTTCTCCCTATCCAATGCTCCTATTACAAAATTGCGGAGTTGTTTATAATAGTCTTGATGGTCTTTTCTTTTTGTTAACAAGGCTTTGTTGTGTGCTGCGTCTCGTAAAGACATCATTAACTTAACATTATCCGTTATCCAAGGGGAGGGAGATGGTTTTATCTTAATCCTTTTTAGAGGGGCATGGGTGTCAAAGATTGATAATAATATATCTGTAAAAATGTTAACTTTTGTGTTAATATCCGATACCTGTAATATTTTATCCCACGGAGCAGTTTGAAGATCGTGTTTAAAGTCAGTAGAGTTAATTTTATTCAATAAGCGTTTGTGTGTGTAACGGACACACTCCTTTTGTCTCTTTACTTTCAACTCACAAAGCACTAAACCGTGATCACTTAAGTCTGGATTATGATAAACTTCCACTTTCCTACATAATTCGGGAGCGTCAGTTAGTACGATGTCTATCAACGAGGCAGAGGTGTCCGTAACCCGCGTAGGCTCAGTTACTAGTTGCACTAATCGACGTTGTTTTAAGTACGATAATAATTCATTTGTTTTTGGCTTGTCGGGCTGCAGCATATCTACGTTAAAGTCAGATAGTATAAAAATATACGTACAATAACTAAAACAACTCACCGATTCCTCGAGGGCGGCGATGGCTGTAGAGAGCGGCACCGACTCCGGCCTGTACGCAGTGCCGACCGCGCACCGTCCTCTCCCGGGTATACAGAACTCTAACCACAACTGCTCCAGGGGCGCATCCGGGTGAGGTTTAACTCGGGCTCGTAGTTCTTTTTTTACATAGAAACCGACACCCCCGCCGCGTGCGTCGTGCTTCCTACCTTTGTGCTTGAATTGGTACCCGGGTATAACAGGGGCGCGGGCTAGTTCGCCGTCCTTTAGCCATGTCTCATTTAGTGCTAGAATATCTAAGTCATGCCTATCTACTGAAGCTACCAACTCATCGCTACCCGTATTCAGAGATCTGACGTTTAACAATCCCATTCTCAAATTAAAAGTTTTTATACGAATCATTTATAAAAAAGATTAAAACTAAAAATTATATTATAAAAACTACTTTGTAACCTCACATAAACACACATAAAACTACAATTCAATTTACATAGTAAAGTATCCTTAAGACAAATAACTGAGTTAACATTTAAATAAATTATTTTAAACTTCACATAACATACAAATAAACAACAAAATAATACTTCTTTCATTAGACATTTAAAGTGCAACGTTTTACTATAAATATGAATCACTTTCAAAATGAGATCATTACAGACAATAAAGAAAAAATATAAATTATTTTTAAGGCTGACATAGTTGGGGTTATTTTTAAGGACTAATATTATCAATACCAAAAACTCTTTTTATATCATACTCCGCAGATATACGAAGCCGCTCACTGTTGTCCTCTTTCCGTACATGTATTTTCCCGTTCCTGGTCCACACATACTTCCATTTCTGCTGCTTAGCAACTTCCTTGGTCTTATAAAAGAGTTGTCGGTTAAACTTGGATAGTCGCTCGTTTACATAGAAGGTGCGCGTGGGGCCGGCGACGCCCGTCCCGTCGGTGGTGGTGCGGCGGCGCACGCGGGCCGCTTTCAGGAGCGAGTCGCGGGTTGCGCGCCGCGCCAGCCGCACAGCTAGAGGTCGGGGCCTGGCAGGGGGGCCGCCTTCGGTCAGGTTCCTTATAGGTCCTACCCGCTCCGCGCTAACGATGTCGTGTTCTTCTAGTTGAACGCCTAACTTCTTTGCCACAGCCATAGTCACGTGAATGGTATTTTCGTTAGAAACCTCCGGAAAGTTTGCGATTTCGATATCATTTATTAATTTTTCTTGAACATTCTCTTGTATTTCTGCTTTTAAGTTGTCGACTTGTAACTCTAAGTTTTTTATTACGTCATCTTTAGTCTGTGACAACTTCTCAAATGCGACTATTTTTTCTTCGAGCTTGTCTATTCTGTCATTCTGAGCTTTAATAGTAATCGTCAGATCGCAGATTTCACTTTTAAAGTTATTCATCTCCGTCCTAACAGTCTTTATTTCTTCATAAAACATCCTCATTTCTTTAATGGTGTTTTTCAAAAGAACGTCACAGCTGCATTCCTGTTCTGTTTCTTTGGTACGAGTAGACGAGCCGCCTGTAGTCCGCTGTGTAGTCTCCCTTGAAATGCTCCCTTCATCGTCCTCTGCGTCACACAGCTGACCTCCGCGCTTCAGGCTTATATTGGAAACAGGAGTATCGATGTTACCTTGTTTTGGCTTCTTACTCAAACACTCGGGACATTTCCAGATTGCTTTTTTCTCAGTCTCCATTAAATAAAAACGTTTACTAGAAACATTTGCGCAGTCCAGATCGTAAGCGGCCGTACATTTTTCGCATCGAAGAAACTCTCTCTTTGGTAGCTGGTTGCGGCACCCGGCACATTTATCTTTCGGAAGAGACATTTTGCGCCCTCTGTTTTTGATAGTTTGAACTAATTAACCAGTGACTATCGGGTTTATTGAAATAGTTTGGAGATATCCCAATAGATGTCGCTGTTTCGAGACGTATTTGTATATGATACGATTAGATATTTAAATTAAATTTCTTTCTCCGTATATCACGTATCAAGACACTCACAAATGTTAAACTTTAACAAACAATTCGTTTCTGCAGGATTTTATTTACGCACTTCCACAATAATTTAAATTTTATCTAAGGCGGCAACCGTTGGCCCTGCTAAACTTAATTTTGTTTATTATCACTGTTTTCTTTCGAGTTTCACACTACCTTCATTTGCACTGTTAAATATTAGTTTTATCTTCAATTAGAACTATAATTGACACTATTTTGAACACTTTTTGAATAAAATACGAATAAAATATCGCGAGTCGATGTTTGTTTGCGCACACTAGCGCCCTCTGTTTTAATTGCCTTTTAAACCGACTTCCAAAAAATAGGAAGAGGTTCTTTATTCGACTTGTAAATTTTGTTTCTTTTTTATTTAATTTTATTCGGAACACAACTGTATGTGCATATAAAATACAAATTATAACAACTATTTAAAATATAAATTATAAATATTTACTACATGCTTTCGCATATAGTTAGCAAAATTTACACTTGCTTAAATATACGTGTTACAATATGTTTCCTTCTTAATTAGATTAATGTTATTAATGTATTTTCCTTTCACGGGACTATAAAGGAGTCTCGGTCTTTTGGAAGGCTAGTATGGGGCCAAAGCCAACACACGGAAGCCCTTTGACATAAGTATTTAATCTTGTGTAAAGTATGCACAATCCGGGGACTATCCCTGTATAACACTATAAAATGCATCCAAGGACAGTCCCCGGTTCTGCTGGGACTATTGCAAATGTATGGAAAACTACGACTGGGTTATGGGAATGGGATGTTCAATGGACTGGATATTGGGGAACTATGGGGACTATGGCACCCGCCGATACTCTGTTATAGACAAGTACGAAGTGGCGGATGGAGACTTGCCAGCTCTATAACTGGGCCAAACCAAACAAGTTGCTCCAGTCGCAACAAAGCACAGTGGTTCCCTCCATAGGTCATAAATGAAAAAAATCGTACTCAAAATATAGACTTTTGACGACTTGTTCAATTAATACGATAAACAAGCTACCCAGAAACATATAAATACCACCCCCAATAAATATTTTTCACTTGTATTTTGACCTCAAAGTTAGAGCATCAGCATTATAAACCTGCAACCTTATTGCGCGCTTATCGGTTACTCATCTTTGCAATAACAATTCTCGCAATTCAGTTGTATTTTTGTGTGTTTGTGCCATGGATATCCAAGCTGAAGGTTTATTTATTTATTTTATTTTGTGTGAAGGCGAGTGGACGTGAGGAACGGGGACCTCGGAAGCGCGTCAGCTCCGCGGGGGCGCTACTCCCCGACACCCTACCTCAAAGGTGCCCTGCGGGCTTATTGATGTTATTATTATTGTTATTTTAACTTTGTCCACGCATAAATTTGTTAAATATCGGATGCTAACCAATTTGTGCCTTAGCTTTACGTAATGAGATAAACACATAAAAAAAGCAAAAAAAACCCAAAGCACGTCCAACAACTACAAGACCGCAAGATACTGTCAGCTCAAATTGAACATTTTTGTATTGATGTTATTAACATTTATACTGAGCAAACGAAAATAGATCTTAAGGTGACGAACCATTTCTTACCATGACTGTACATATTCGTGTGTACATACACGGGGGATATAGCTCAACATAGCGTAGCCCCCACCCATTTCGTGCGTAGCGTGTGCGTGTACTTCGGTTGGTTTCTGCCCTTACTACCGCCTCGGCAGGTAGAACTTCGTAGCTAATCTAAAAGAAAAATAAATTTAGGTTTGTAGGCAATACAATACATTAAAAATTAGTTTTTTCCTAGTCCTATAGAAACTTCTCGTTGAATTGTTTATATACTTATAATACAAAATAAACATGTCACCACCAAAAAGTTGAATGAATTCCGGTCAAATTTCGTCCGTTGACCGGTCATTGCTATTATTTACTTACTGTAGATCAAACAATCGCCCATAGTTGAATGTACTCGCGTAATCACAGAGGTACAGTAACGGAAAAATATTCAAGAGCTACTAATAACATAAAGTTGGAGAGTTTGAAATAAAACACTTAAACGGATTTTTGTCGTGGTTGTATTTTGTTTTACATTTTCTGACGTTTCGGATTCTTTACAGAACCCGTGATCACAGAAGACTTAGGGAAGGTTCATATCTTACGGAACATGCGTCGCGTATTATCGGTCGCGTAACTGTTATGTTATATAGCTAACGTTTGAAAGATAGAAAAGATTTGTAAAAAAAATGATTTATTTTTCATAAATGTAACAATTTGAATGTGCTAATTGATTTTGATTTAATGTTTTTTTTAAATGATTTGATTTATTACTAAGCAGCATTGAAAATATAATAAGTACGTACCTACTTATTTTTTAAATTCAAAATATTTTAGTACAGATAGCCCATTTATAGCAGAAAGCTATAAGTTTTTATGGTGACGAACCTTTTCTTACCCTGACTGTACAACCCAAGAGAGAAAAGAAAAGGTGAATGAAACCGCGTGACAAACCTAGTTTTTAAACACGATAAAAACTGTTTGTTGCTACATATGACTAACATCGCATGGAAATAATATTGTTGTCATTAGATAGCACGTGTATGTGTTTATTATTTTGTTGGAAGATTTCTAAAAGTGGTCTTGACCTAACACTGGAATCGAACGTGCAACCTTGTTATCTGTCTGGAATTAGTAATTTGGAAGTGAATTACTTAGCCAAAAACCTGTATCTCGAAGGGAGGCGAGGTTATTTATGTGATTAAACTAACGGCCATTTTAAAATAACTATAGTTCTGAGTCACAATCTTTTCCGTACCGGTGACAGCGTCGCTGTAATCGCATCTTTTGGTTGTCAGTTTATTGAAAATGTATCCAAATGACATTAGAGTCACAATGACAATATTAGCTTCCAGTTTTGCCGCCGGCACAGAAAAGATTGTGACTCTACGAGTATAATACAGTCCTGTACAAAATATCACTATCTGATAGAGGAATATATTTAAAATTTTAAAACTCTTCCGTTACTGAGTGATGTACTGACTGACAGACAACGCACAGCCGAAACTACTGGTCGTAGAGAGCTGACATTTGGCACATGTGTTTGTTGGGGGGAGTAGGCTACCACTAAGAGAGGATTTTTGGAAATTCCCCCTCTAAGAGGAGAAAAGGGGAAAGTCTCAAATTCTGCCGGAAGTCATTATTCCACGCGGACGAAGTCGCGGGCAAAAGCTAGTACTGTGCAAGTTACACAATATAATGACTATCGTATTCATAATTATCTACTAAGTACTTTAATAAATTAAATATGGGGTATCACAAACTACGCATTTATTTCTGATCTAGCTGTGCACCGCGGTTTTAACCGCGTGTATCCCAATCCCGTGGGAATTTCGGGATAAAAAGTATCCTTATGTGTTATTCCTAGTTTTAAGGAACATCTGTACCAAATTTAATCTAAATCGATAGAGTAGTTTTTGCGTGAAAGAGTAGTTAGGGGGTCACCATGCCGGACTGTCATCCGTAAGGTTGCGAGTTCGATTCCCGTGCGAGGTGAATATTTGTGTGAACCACAAATGTTTATCTCAGTCCGGGTGTGTGTGAATGAGTGTGTGCGTACCCTAGATACAAGCTTCAAACTTAGTTAGGGGTCAGTTACTGTAATGAGATGATGGAGTGAATGATTGTATTATTATTATTTCTCCACTAAGTTCAAAACTTGTATCTACTTATAGTATTAGAAACTACGTTTAAGTACTTGTTATAGTTTCTAAGATTGAACGTTCAAACAAACAAACTATTCAGTTTATTTATATTTTTTTATGTAAGTATAGGTTTTTTAAGTAAGTACGTAAATAAGTAAGTACTTAATATTATTTATTGATAGTAGATTCAAAGTTCAATCTTTGGTAAGTACTAAATACTTATTATGACTGAGACTGTTTAACTAAATTGTTTATTTGTCTGACTGTGTGTTTGTTCGTACCTATTTTTTTAATAAGTTAAAAAAAAATTGGTTTGATGCTTAAATATTTTTTTTAAATATATTGAGGTCTGACAGGAGGCAGGACCTTGAGAGGTTCCACAGAGATTGGAAGGAGGGATAGGGACAGATGGAGGGATTTGGGGGAGACCTTTGCCCAGCAGTGGGACACTACAGGTTGATTAAAAAAAAATGAGGTCTGACGAGAAATGTTTAAAGGTCTGATGGCAGTCGCTTCACGTTAAATACTGACATTCCACTAAATCTGGTTAAACTAAAAACCGACCCCAAAATAACATGGGATAAAGGTTCGGAAAAAGAAGAAACTTTTATATTTAAGTAGAGGCATATTTCACCATCATCAAGTAACGTTCCGAGTACTTACTCACATGTTTTGTCTTTGTCAATTGATATAAAGTAAGAAAGAGACAAAACTAACTTTACTTGGTGAGTACTGTTACTTGAAGGTCGGGAAATAGGCCCTAAGTATTCAATTTTTGAAGTGAAAACTTCTTTAGCGGCGCTGAGCACTTTTTTTGTATGGGTAAAAACTTTCAAACTCGCGTCAGGGTCACGTGATGCTGATCGAAAAAGCGTAAGATCAGCATCACGTGACGTTTATGATAACTGAAGTAAGAAACAAACATTGTATTCTACCTCATAAATGATAGTACTTTTATACTTATAATTAAACCGTCGTTAATATTGAAGTTTTCACTTCTGCGGGCACTCCCGGAGTGCTACCTTTTTTTTTTATCATAACTGGTGTTTATTTATTTATTTTAGGAACATCAACAACATGTATATTGAGCATTGATAGGTTACAGAGGATATAGTAGAGAAAGTTCTGATACACATGTATATTATAGATGTCCACAACATTTAAATTAATGTGATGATTACGCTTATTCCTCTTCACTGTACTAATATTTATCAGCGACCTTCGCCTTGTGGCATCAAGGCCGGATGCTTAATTTTTTAACTTGGTTTGAGTATGGTTAGTCTAAGTAAATAGTAATTAACTAAAAAAGTACTCTATTGATTCACAAGATTCTTTAAATAATGAAATGTTGCATTTTTAACCCCCGACGCAAAAAGAGGGGTGTTATAAGTTTGACGTGTCTGTGTGTGTGTGTGTGTGTATCTGTCTGTCTGTGGCATCATAGCTCCCGAACGGATTAACGGATTTCAATTTAGTTTTTTTTTGTATTAAAGGGGACTTACGTGCGAGTGTTCTTAGACATGTTTGATGAAAATCGATTGACCCGTTTAAAAGTTATGGGGGTTTGAAAGTAAATATGTTGGGGGTATTTTAAATTTTAAATTTTTATTGAGTAAAATAGGCGTGATTTTTTTTAGAGGGAAATGTCCCTCTAAAAAAAATAACGCCTATTTTACTCAAGTTATTTAATTTTAGTTAGTAAAATAGGCGAGATTTTTTTTAGAGGGAAATGTCCCTCTAAAAAAAATCACGCCTATTTTACTCAATAAAAATTAAAAATTAAAAATACCCCCAACATATTTACTTTCAAACCCCCATAACTTTTAAACGGGTAAAAATAGCGGCATACTTACAGAGTATCTCTTTGAACTTCACGTTGGGTCAAAATTATTGGGTCGATAATGTTATATTTTTGAAGGCTTGTACTACCCGTAACAACTGTCGATGATGTTAGTACGACAACCGGGAATGCCCTCCGCAGCACGGAAACGATCATGAATCGCTCTGACACAATCACACATAGCAATTTATATCAAACTAATCGAAGCTATGTACTTATTATGGATATTAAGAAGACAACGAATAATAAAATAGACATTTTAAACATTCCGAGGATAAGTACTATTTTGCGGATGATTTGGCACCTAACAGTTTGGAACGGTGACGTTTGCTCCGAGGGTTAAATATTTAGCGGATGATTCGACCCCTAACTATTTGAAAGAGGGACGTTTCATCCGAGGATAAGATATTTTGAGGATGAGCCGTCACCTAAGTCGACATTACTCTACACACACAGTCACCCACACACACTCACAAACATACCCTCATACACTCACTCACACTCACACACCCACTTACACACACACATACTTACAAAACACACATTGATTTTTAATTTTCAATTTATTGTGATCCAGTCTAATTCATAAGTAAACTGAAGTTTATGTTATTACTAAGATTTTTCAGAATTGTATTCTTTTTATATTGTCTTCAATTTGTTTTCGTATTACCGACACCACGATACAGGCCCCGCGCCTTGTGTGGGAGTCAACATTACTTCCTTTAATTGTAAACTTTTTGGAAATAAACATTTATTTATTATTTAGCTGCGCCCCGCGGTTTCACACGCGTAGTTCCCGTTCCCATTCCCGTAGGAATTTCGGGATGAAAAATAGGTGTTGGCCGATTCTCAGACCTACTGAATACGCTCACAAAAATTCATCAGAATCGGTCAAGCCGTTTCTGAGAATTTTATATATAAGAAGAAGTACAGTTAAGTGAATACCTACCAATAAGTACTATATGTAAATAACTTAGAAAACATAGAATACAATAAGTAAAGTATAGCGATAAGTAAAATTGTAGTTAAAACAATATTTTGACAGTGACATAATTAATACTTGGGGAATCAAGAAAAAATAGTAAAGATGACGAAAACCGTGCAAAAAACTAGTGAAACAATGTTGTTTACTTAAAGAGAACTGATATTAAAAATAACCCGGAATTGTAAATCACGTTTCATTAACGTGAGAATTATCGTTTTCGGCCTAATCTTTGCTCTCAAATGAAAACAATACTTTTTATCTCTAATATATAAAATTCTCGTGTCACAGTTTTCGTTGCCATACTCCTCCGAAACGGCTTGACCGATTCTCATGAAATTTTGTGAGCATATTCAGTAGGTCTGAGAATCGGCCAACATCTATTTTTCATCCGAAATTCCCACGGGAACGGGAACTACGCGTGTGAAACCGCGGGGCGCAGCTAGTGTATTTATAAAGATACTGGCTGTGCCTCGTGGATTCATATACACGTGTTTCAATAATTATTCTATCTCGTAGCCATCCTACTAATATTATAAAGCCGAATGTTTGTGAGTGTGGATATTTAGATGTGTGGATGTTTGTTCATCTTTCACGCAAAAACTACTGAATGGATTTTAATGAAATTTGGTACAGATGTTCCTCATACCTAGGTAGGTATAACACATAGGATTTTTTATCCCAGATTCCCACGGGATAAGGTTCCACGCGGGTAAAACCGCGGGGCACAGGCACAGCTAGTTATATAAAAGGATAAAACATATCCAATAAGGATAAACTGTATCCCATATGATATACTATTCCTGAGTAAATAGCCCGACTTTGTTTTTTAGGTTTTTTATTGTGAAAATGTGTGTGCCTATGTAGTTTCTGATACCCTAGATACAATCATGAACTTAGTTAGGGGTCAGTTACTGTAATGAGATGATGTAGTGAATGATTATGTTATGTTATTTAAACTAAGTGAGCCCCACGTGATTCCCATTCCCAATTCCGTGAGAATTTTGACATAATTATAACGTAAGTATTCTGTTTTATTTCTGATTATAACATAACATCATCATTTACTACTTACATCATCTCATTATAGTAACTGACCCCTAACTAAGTTCGAAACTTGTATTTAGGGTATCAGAAACTAAGCACACACTCATTCACATACACACCCAGACCGAGACCCGCACGGGAATCGAACCCGCAACCTTATGGATGGCAGTCCGGCGTGGTGACCACTCTGCCATCGAGAGACATGTGTGTACCAAATTTCATCTTATATTTTCATCTGTTTCAGTCTAGTAGTTTCGGAGCGTTATACTTACAAAAAAAACATAAAAAATCAAATCTTTCCTCTTCACAATATTATAGGTAAGTAGTATGTATATATAATGATATAGTAGGTATATAATGATAGTTATTCGTGGAATTAGTCTTTTAAAATTGGATTTTTTATACAAATTTAATTTAGTTTAAGGAAATGAAAGTATGATCTACATTTACCTTATCTATGCTACCTATATCTTAAACTAAGTACTTACTTATACTTATTGATATCTTTGATTTACACGAACACTACACATTGAAATAAAATTTGATAAGCAAAGCATATTATAAGGTTACGGACTATATTAATGACCGGGATGTCTGGAATTAGATTTCTGCACCCGCAACCTCAACATGCTACTTTTTGATTATATAGGTACATATAGGTAAGTATTTTTCTATACTTATAGATTTTAATATTTGTTTTCTTTTTTCATCTATGACATTATACTAGTTTTAAGGAACTGTTTGTATTTTATTTTATTTAAAAAAAATACCAGCACGAGTTTCTTGCCGATTCTTCTCGGCTGATGTAATTTCCGAATCGGTGGTAGATTCAGTGACCTTCGTAAGTGCCTCATTGAGGCCTTAACTGAATAAATTATTTTTGACTTTGACTTTGAAAACATTTAAACGGATTTTTGTCGTGGTTGTATTTTGTTTTACATTTTCTGACGTTTCGGATTCTTTACAGAACCCGTGATCACAGAAGACTAAGTCAGTTTTCTGTTTGTTTTATTTCAAAGTAAGTAAGTACTTATACCAGCGGTTCTCAATCTTTTTTGGTAACGGAACCCTTTGGGAAAGCGATATACTTGATGGAACCCTATTTGAAGTACACACCGGCAAAATTAAAGGAACGTTATTTCATTTGGGAAAATTTTGGATTTTTTGTTATAATGGATTTTTTATGTTGTTTTATTTTTATGATTTTATTTGAATATATATGAATGAATTCTTTTTATAACAAAGTTGTTTAATGGAAAAAAAATAAGAAGAAGTTTTTGATATTTTACATTTTAAGTGAATTTTACAAAATTAACGATTGCGGTGTCTGTTTACGCTTATCCATGCTTCCAATGATGCGATAGTATGGTCCCATGGGGTAAATTATACTACTCCTGAATCAAAGTCAATTTCAGTTCGGAAACATTACTGGATAATCGTAACTTCCAATACGTTCAATGTTATCGACAGACGGGTTTTAACGTGCGGAGGCGAGGACAAGGCAGAAATCGGGCAACCAGCGCCATAGATAATCGTTTCACAATACAAACACTGAAAAATCGTCGTCTTATTGCTGTTCAGACCCGAAATCGCCTGGAAAAAGTGCGCAGTGTGAGTGAACGAATAGTGAGAAAATTAATTTGGTTTTAGGTCGTACATACCTGCCAAAGCCCCGAAACTCGAAGTGAGCCACTGAGTAGCTCGATTAGAATTTGCTCGTTTACTTCAAGAAGCATCGTCGTCGGAAGCAAACGACTGACAAATTTACGTTTAGCGGATGACATCGACCTTTTTGCCCCAACAGCACATGAACTGCAAGGAATGCTCCAAGAACTGAACACTGCAAGTCTTGAGGTTGTACTTCAAAAGAATCGGTCAAAGACACAAGTCATGTCTAATAGCACGAAACGTAGGGTAGTAGTAGATGGGCAGGAAATACAGAACGTCGATGAATACATCTACTTGGGCCAGTAAGTGAGCTTCGAAAACAGAAACAAGACTAAGAAATCGATCGCTGATTTACCGATAACCTTAAAACGGTGACTAATCGATATGTGCATCCTGCCCGACCTAACTTACCGTGTACAGACGTGGTCTCTGATCGAGGCCCAGAAGTCCAGGCTCAAGATATGTCAAAGGGCAATGGAACGCAGCATACTCGGATTCAAACGAATCGATAGTGCGTAACACCATGCTGCTTTCTTTTTGTTATCGACACCGGTATCACCGATGTCGATAACAAAACTGCGTGGGAATGGGCGGTTCATGTAAGTCGGATGGTACCTGAGGGGTGGGCCCACCGCCCACATAATAACTCAATGGGTTTCCGAAGGAGGGCATCGTAGGGGTCGGTCGAGAAAGCATTGGCGGGACGATCCTTCGACAGTACCTGGTGGGAGACTGCGAAGGATAGGGATAGTTGGAGACGTTTGGGGGAGACCTTTGCCCAACAGTGGGACATTACAGGTTTGCAAAAAAATTAACATCAATACTGGATTGAAGTGTGGAGGCGAGTTTTGATCAGTGATGAATGTTGGTTTTGTGTAAACTTCGTAGATGGAAAAGAAAAGATGTGCAGATTTCGAGGAGACCGTTATAACCAGACAAACTTCTCCGAAACTGCCGCTTATAGTGGAGGTTCTGTTATGGACCGTATGGGGTGGCATATGTTCAGGAGCACACATGGAGTTAGTCGTGATCTTAAATCTCAGATCCCTGACCGCACAGCGATACATAACCGATATCTTGTAACCCCATGAAATGCCTTTTGCCCTATTTATAGGCGCCGAATTATCCATGATAATTGATAACGCACGGATTCAGCTAAAGTGGTACGTAAGTACCTAAAAGTGGAAATTACAAATCGACTGGCCAGCGAGATCATCAGACATGAGTCCACACTTTTGACCTTAAAAAATCTTTAGTTTTGTAAAATTACATACTTTAAATATCAAACTTATTTTTTTCCATGAAACAAGTTTATTATTAAAAAAATAAATTCATAAAAATAAAACAACATTATAACAAAAAATCCGAAAGATTCACAAATGAACTAACGTTCCTCTAATTTTGCCGATGTGTGTAGTTTATTTAATTTGTTATACGTATTGTAATCTTAGTAGTTACAAATTACGGCTAATAAGTAGGTACTTAGTTACGTATAATCGGAATGATAAAATATCATACGCTAGGAACTAAATCGCTGCCACCCAGTGCCTTGTCAGTACGGTCGACCAGAGAGAGGTGTTTTGTTTTTTTTTCTAAATTCTCGCGGAACCCTTACAGGAGTGTCGCGGTACCCTAGGGTTCCGCGGAGCACACTTTGAGAAACGCTGACTTATACTATTAAAACAGTTGATTTTTTTTGGTTGAACGCTCTATTCTCAGGAACTACTGGTCCGATTTAAATGATTCTTTTAGTTTTGGATAGTTCATTTATCGTGGAAGGTTTTATGTATGAGATCGAAGCAGATATGTACTAATTAACGCTCACACAACAAAACTAAATTGAAATCGGTTCATCTGTTCGGGAGCTATGATGCCACAGACAGACAAATACACACACACAGAGACGTCAAACTTATAACACCCCTCTTTTTGCGTCGGGGGTTAAAAAATGTACTCGAACAATATTTTGTTCAATAGACTGTCAAGAAGTTTACCCAATACGATTTTAGACGGTTCCAAAACTGAGTTTACTTTTCGATCTCGTTATTTCATATGAATCACATTTTTGTTAATAGGTACTTACATATGCTATTAGGTAATTCATAATTCAGGGTGATATTGCTACCTAAACATATTTCTTGTATTGTAGTCGCGATTTTAATTTTGTATTTAATACATTTTGTGATGTTTCAATCTAATATATAAAATTCTCGTGTCACAGTTTTCGTTGCCATACTCCTCCGAAACGGCTTGACCGATTCTCATGAAATTTTGTGACTATATTCAGTAGGTCTGAGAATCGGCCAACATCTATTTTTCATTCCGAAATTCCCACGGGAACTGGAACTACGCGGGTGAAACCGCGGGGCGCTGCAATTTCTTTATAAAATAGTTTGTTTACCTCACACGGGTATTATTAGAGTCCGACCTGTAAGTCTGTTTATCACGTTATTTATTCAACAAGAGCAAAGGGCAGGTATCACAGTATATAGTAAGTATATTATATATTCATGTTTTAATTACAAAAGCGGATCCAGTCTATGAATCCCTCGAAATACCTATAAAGAATAACGAAAGTAGCTTATCCAGATATTCTGCTGCCAAACAGTAGTGCAATAACATTACTGTGTTCCAGTTTGAAGGGCAATGTAGTCAGTGAAATGATTGGACACACGAGACTGACCAACTGATGTTTCGGGGTGATGTGCGCAGTACAGTGTTGTACACTGTGTCTGTAATGGGAGACTCACCAACTGATGTCTCGGGGTGATGAGCGTAGTACAGTGTTGTACACTGTGTCTGTAATGGGAGACTCACCAACTGATGTCTCGGGGTGATGAGCGTAGTACAGTGTTGTACACAGTGTCTGTAATGGGAGACTCACCAACTGATGTCTCGGGGTGATGAGCGTAGTACAGTGTTGTACACTGTGTCTGTAATGGGAGACTCACCAACTGATGTCTCGGGGTGATGAGCGTAGTACAGTGTTGTACACTGTGTCTGTAATGGGAGACTCACCAACTGATGTCTCGGGGTGATGAGTGAGTACAGTGTTGTACACTGTGTCTGTAATGGGAGACTCACCAACTGATGTCTCGGGGTGATGAGCGTAGTACAGTGTTGTACACTGTGTCTGTAATGGGAGACTCACCAACTGATGTCTCGGGGTGATGAGTGAGTACAGTGTTGTACACTGTGTCTGTAATGGGAGACTCACCAACTGATGTCTCGGGGTGATGAGCGCAGTACAGGATATATTTTTTCACTTTACTGCAACTTGCATGATAGAAAGCGATGATACAGCTTAAAATATAGCGTGCTCACTTATAAGAAAATTAGAAAAAACTCAGATTGTGCTTCAGGAAACAGAGAAGCTGGCAGGGAGTTCCACACTCGCGCTGTTTGCATAACGAAGGGGGACGCGAAACCTTTCGTACGAGCTCTAAAAATCTTACTTCCTACTAATAATATAAGGCGACAGTTTGAAAGAATGAATGTATAATTTTCTGGGTCTAGATATAGGTTTTTTCATTTCTCTTTCACGCGAAAACTATTGAACCGATTCAGAGGAAATTTTGTACAGATGTTCCTTATAACTAAGAACAACACATAACATAGATATTTTTATCCCAAAATTCCCACGGGATTACCGCGAGGCAAAGTTATTGCCGATAATTACGTTTTTGTAGATGCTAAATAAACTAGACTTTGAAAGTCACAAATACCTGCAACCTTCGGCAGGCAGCAAATAGTAGCCATTTTTCTGTTTATGTATTGATTATTGCAGACTAAATAAATGAATCATAATCACCTTTTACGATTAATAATATAATAATTATTGATCACCGATGTTTGTTATACTTATAACGCAAAGTAAACAAAACTTATCCTTCGGTAACGGAAAAATACTGATATTTTTTACATGTTATTTTTAAACTAGCAGCGCTCTGCGGTTTCACCCGCTAAGTGCCCGCTCCCGTAAGAATACGGGATACAATTATACGAAAAACCTTCCTCTTGAATCACTCTATCTATTAAAACAAAGCGCATCAAAATCCGTTGTGTAGTTTTAAAGATCTAAGCATACATAGGGACATAGGGACAGAGAAAGCGACTTTGTTTTATACTAAGCGATGACGATGTGTCTAAATTTATTTTTCTGTACTTTGCACTTGTTACTATGTTTTCTATTTTTGTTATTATTTAAGTTTATTATGACCTAGTTGTTTTTAGTATTTGATGGTAGTGACCTTACCATCAATGCCAATGAATGCGGGTTCAATTCCCACGCGTGAATAATATTTGTTTGCATGTACATGTCTGTTTGTCTCGGTTTGGGTGTTTTCTACACTTGAACTACGTTGGTTATCGCGTGTTTGAAGGATGATGGCTAGAATACTAAAATAAAAATGAGTAAGTAGAAATACTCAAACGTCCGAGTTAACATAACATAATCATTCACTCCATCATCTCATTACAGTAACTGACCCCTAACTAAGTTCGTGACTTGTATCTAGGGTATCAGAAACTACGCACACACTCATTCACACACACCCAAACCGAGACAAACATTTGTGGTTCACACAAATATTCAAACTGCACGAGAATCGATCCCGAAACCTTACGGATGGCAGTCCGGCATGGCGACCACTCTGCCATCGAGGAGTTGGTTTTATCAAAAATTATGTTCAATGGCGCAAAACTGTCCACTCAGTATGAGTACAATACATTGAGCCTAGTTTTATATTGTTTTTATATAAAAATCTTTTGTCATCATTGACGTTCATTAGCTTTGGTCGAAGTAGAAAAAACTAATTTTTCAACACACATGCTCATAAAGGGGCTCTTATTTGTGCAAAAACAGTTGAATAATGACACGTTTTATTCACGAGTGAGTTATAGATTGTTTTTTTAAATTGCTTTGTTATAAAAAAAAATTCGATACCAAAAAAATTGTGTCCGTACATTTAAAAAACAAACTTCAACTAAGTATGTTTCCTTACTTTTGGTAGGTCTATGGTCGATTCCATTCATTCATTCATTCGATTTTTTTTTAATAAGTAATTCTTTTAGTCTTTGGCCGATCACCATTGTTGTGTTGGATGCGCGCGAATAGAAAAACTGTTTATTTATTAGCGAAAAATGATAATTTCTTCGCAAATGTGTTGACAAACGTTGTATGGTACACGCGTGTATTGATGATTACTACCCTCGGCTATCTTCAGACACTCGCCTGACGGCTCGGGCCTCAATAGCGCCTCGGAAGTAATCACCAACTTACCTCGCTTGTACCATAAATAACGATTGTCATCATTGACGTTCATTAGCTTTGGTCTAAGTAGAAAAAACTAATTTGAACGATTACTGGTCTAACCTCGTGATTACAGTTAATAACTTGGAGAAAGTTTAGTAGCTAAAAATAAGGTTTCGCCAAAATCTGGTTAAAAAATAACCGATTTAATACGAAATTTGACTGTTTAACAACTTGCTAACACTTATATTATGAACTGGCTGCGCCCCGCGGTTTCACCCGCGTATATCACAATCCCGCGGGAATCTTTTCTTAGTGGATGCCTACGTCATAACATCTACCTGCATGCCAAATTTCAGTCCGATCCGTCCAGTGGTTTGGGCTGTGCGTGATAGATCACTATGTCTGTCAGTCAGTCAGTCACCTTTGAGTTATATATATAGCAGAGAGACAGACGGACATGAATAAGCCGTATAGATAGCTTAACACGTAGGTATGTGTTATTAGAACTATCGAATCCTAGGAAGAAAGGTACTAACATCATCAACAGTCGTAACGGGTAGCTAGAGCCCTCAAAACTCTAACATTTGATTTAACAAAAAATGTCGTATAGCCCTCTTGGTTGTGAAGGTCTGATGGCAGTCGCTTCACGTAAAATACTGACATTAAATAAATAAATAAATCTGGTTAAACTGAAAATCGACCCCAAATAGACATGGGATAAAGGTTCGGAAAAGAGACCCTAGGAAGAAAGGAATATCAATCAATAAATTTTAATTATTGTCAGGAAATCCTACAGATATAATGTTTATTTTTTATTTATTATCACAGTTGTTGATGAAGTGTTGTATGGTGTTTGTTTATCGCAGGTTAAGAATGTTAACCCGGACAAAGTTATATTATTTTAATTAAAAGATAACGTGGTCTTATCACTATGAGCTTAGCATTTGACTGCGACTTTGTCTGTATTTAAATTATTAATTTGTGTGTAGTTTCTACGCTTATAGTTTGAACCACAAATGTTTGTCTCGGTCTGGGTTTGTGTGAAATCTGGTTAAACTGAAAACCGACCCCAAATAGACATGGGATAAAGGTTCGGAAGTATAAAAAGATGTACACTTATATATTTCTTAACATATTATAAAACAAAGTAGCTACCCACCAATTATTCATAATCATTTCCCTTCATATGCATACTTACATACATAAGTTAAGATATTTTAAACTACGCAACAAAATTTAATTGAGTACTTATATTGTCATCGAAATAATTCATTATTTATAGGTATGACAAAATATAAACGCTGTTTAAAATGTTTGTTCCTATATTACTCTAAGGGCCGATTATTCCATCGCCAGATAACTTTTATTCGACGAATAAAATTGACGTTTGACAGATTTTGTATGAAATGACTGTCAAAATTTCAAAGTTATTCGTCGAATAAAGTTATCTGGCGATGGAAAAATCAGCCTTTAGATCTTTATAAGAAACGCAGTTTTTAAAAGTGTACCAGAAAATATCGTTTTTCCATTTCAAAGGCTGGTACTGCTCTTGTAATTTGAATTGCAGGTGTCGTCCATGGGCTGTTTGGGCATGCAGTAGAGTGGTATCGAGGAGGGGAGGAGGGAAAACCGCTGGGTCGTACAAAAATGTGTTTGATGAGTATGTTTAACTTGTATCATACATCCTCATGGACGTGTTGAGAACTACCCTTTGGGATTTTAAGTATGGACTAACTTTTTGATAGAAATGGTGGTAGAATCAATTTTGACGTTCATAAGTGCCTTAACTGAATAAATGATTTTTGACTTTGACTTTGACTTTGATAACGGTAGAGTCGTGGTAATAAGCTTTGATTTATAGACAAGACTTATTGCCAAAGGATCACGTTAACAATTACAAAATACGTCATTTAAAAACGCGAGCTGTAAGCCAAGCATTACTCACTCTTCAAGAGCAAGAAGTTTCGAGACCCCGGGTGAGCGAACTCAGTTAAAAACGCCAGTTAAAACCAGAACTAACTATTAGATTAACGAACTATTTCATTTACCACGTGCTTGTATGTTTGAACTCTAGATAAACAACGTCTACTTAAGCCCAGACTAGACAAAGTCTAATCTGTGCTACGAGTATAGATAAGATACCTTCCTTATGCCTTATCTTAAAGATATTTTTACTGATTTAAGACAATGAATGTGTCTAAATCCTACTAATATAATAAATGCGAAAGTTTGTATGTTTGGATGTTTGTGAGTTTGGATATTTGTTCCACTTTCACGCAAAAACGACTGTATCGATTTTGATTAAATTTGGTACAGATGTTCCTTATAACTAGGAATAACACATAGGATACTTTTTATCCCGAAATTCTCACGGGATTGTGTATAAGTAATCGTATGTTTTATTGAAACTTTTTGTAGTCACAAATCCTACCAATAGATGGCGCTGTTACTTAGTTTTTTAACACACGATGGTGAATTGTGCCGAGATTGTATGATACTACGAGCTACGTATTCTCACGGGAGCGGGTACTACGCGGGTAAAACCGCGGGGCGCTGCTAGTTATTGATATAATGTAGGTCAAGCTGGTGAATGACCTATGATTGGTTTTTGGAAGGAATTGTATTTTGTCTTTTGTTACAAACTAGGTTAATTATATTATCTGTAAACAATTGATTGTAGACTAAATAATAATAATAATATAAGCCCGCAGGGCACCTTTGAGGCGGGGTGTCGGGGAGTAGCGACCCCGCGGACCTGACGCGCTCCCGGGGGAGGTCACCATTCCTCACCTCCGCTTGCCTTCACTGGCCGGCGGAGTGAACACTGACGGGGAACAGGTCCCCCACCTCCGTGCGAGCCTTCATTGGCCGGCCGGGGTGGAGCCCTCGAGAGCACTTTGGTGCTCGGAGAGTGAGGGGCGTTGCGTAAGTGGTGAGTTGGCTTAGCATGAAGCTGGACCCTCGGGCTCAGTGGATCGCGGTTTAAAACCCAGAGCGTCTGCTCCACTCTCAAAGCCGCTCGTTTTTTGTTGCCCCTTTGTTGCGACTCGAGCGACTTGTTTAGCATTGTATCGGCGGGTGCCATAGTCCCCATAGTTCCCCAATATCTAGTCCATTGAACATCCCATTCCCAAAACCCAGTCGTAGTTTTCCATACATTTGCAATAGTCCCAGCAGAACCGGGGACTGTCCTTGGATGCATTTTATAGTGTTATACAGGGATAGTCGCCGGATTGTGCATCCTTTACACAAGATTAAATATGTCAAAGGGCTTCCGTGTGTTGGCTTTGGCCCCATACTAGCCTTCCAAAAGACCGGGACTCCTTAATAGTCCCGTGAATGGAAAAGACTTACATAGTAATAAGATTATGTTGATAATGTTTGTCTCGGTCTGGGTATGTGTGTGAATGAGTGTGTGCGTAGTTTCTGATACCCTAGATACAAGTTACGAACTTAGTTAGGGGTCAGTTACTGTAATGAGATGATGGAGTGAATGATGTTATGTTATGTTGAAATTACTTTAAAAATATTACTGAGTAAATTGTGAGTGAGACAAATCTAGTATAGTTAGGTTACAAATGAACCTAAAAAAGCTTATTAAAACTCTAGGAACGAAACCAAATTAATTAATTAATAAAAGAATAACAAAGATAAATACAATTTGGTACAAAAACAATAATTGTGTGATATCATGGTCTTAAAATAATTATTTTTGTTTATATCAACATTATTTTTATTCCGTAGTAACAAACTATTATCGATATCGTCTGTCTGGGATATAATGTACTAGTTATACCCTGCGGATTTACCCGCGTAGTTCCCGTTTCCGTGGGAATATTGGAAAAAAATATATGTACTTAGACACAAGCAAGTTCAAGTCCCACGCGCCCAGTAAAAAAGGTGCCATTTTGTAATGGAAGCGGATGAAGAAACTTGGAATCGTGATTTGTCGACATATTTTACCCCTCTAAAATATCCGTCATCGGCACACGGACACCTTTGCTGAAAATCGCAAAAAACTCATTTTTTGACCTTTGAACTGGAATAAATAATGCAAATACGGGAGTGATGGGCAGTTTCAAATTTTTATTTATAATTGTGTTTTGAACAATTTTACTGGGCCCTGATTCTCTAAACAATTAAGCTGTGATAATGCTACTCAAATGTATTTTAATATCAACATTATGGCCGTTTTTTTGGCATTTGTTGTCATTTTGGTATTCTCTTAGTGACAACTACTCCGCTGACTCAATAGCTCCATAAAACTTAGATGGTTGTCATGAAAACAGTATTCTGACGTTTATTTGACAAACATTTTTATATGCAACAAAGACCACTGAGTCACCATAGCCATATGAATAAATTTTAGCAGAATACCAAATTTCTGACACTCGTTATGGTGCCTCAATATCAACATATTGTCTGAACAATAATGTCAAATTGCAGACTTAGGGCCCTGATTTTCGGCAACGTCTTAATTAATGCATCTTCACTACCAGTTTTTGGTCTATCTTCACCAGATTATGTCTCTTTCTTACTTTATATCAAGTGACAGAGACAAAACTTGTGAGTAGCTACTCGGAAATATACTTGAAGATGATGAAATAGGCCCTAACACTAAAATCCGTTTAATTTCAATGTGTATTGTTCGTGTAAATCAAAGAAATTGATATGTACTATATGTACTATATATATATATATATATATATATATATATATATATATATTAAAATTCAGACTTTTTCAGTTATTTTTATTAGATCTTTTAACGAAACAAACTTTTCAGCTTTATAATATTAGTATATATGTACTAATAGATAACTTAAAAATAAATAAGTATTATATCATGCATTCCAGTGCAAACCGGATTACTTGTGATTGTACCGTTAAGCAACGTTTGGCACCGTCATAATAGTGATAAGTGACCTTTAATATAGTGGCTTCCAATTTCATGAACGTTTCCGTGCTTCGGAGGCATAGAGGTATTATAAATAGAGCAGGGGAGACAGGTATCCAGTTGTCCCTCGTTTAGAAAGAGAGAGACGATCGCGGTACTCCATAAGTGAGAAAATGAGCGACTTTTAATATCGGATAAGAATAATACATAACAAGTTAGTTATTTTTAGTGGTGAATATGTTACAATGTTTTTAAATTGTATTTGTTTGACGACTCAAATGTTTCTACAATAATAGGGTACCGCGATCTTCTCTCTCTTTCTAACCATCGGACGTTTCCGCTTACAGGCAGCCGACCAGCCGTATGCCTTTCCTACTCTATCTAATAATACCTTTATGTTCCGAGGGCACGTTAAGTCGGTCCCATTTGTCAAACTAACGTCCAACGTTTGTCGTCGGATACAAAACCATTACAAAACTCTGTATAAACTGTCATCTAACTAAAATTTATGACAGGTATATAGAGTCACCAGGTTTTCTGTGTCGGTGACAGCGTCGCTGTAATCGCATCTTTTGGTTGTCAGTTTATTGAAAATGTATCCAAATGACATTAGAGTCAAAATGACAATAGTAGCTTCCAATTTTGGCCGCCGGCACAGAAAACTTGGTGACTCTGTACAGAGTTTTGTATTAATTTGATCATAAATAGATCAAAATATTGGCAACAGCCGTAAGACAGTCGTCACGGGGAGTAAGAGCCCTTAAAAGTCTAAAAAAACACAAACTGGAGAGGTCTAGTTGTGGAAAACTAGCTGACTTTTTATTTATTTATATAAAATAAAATAAAAAAATAAAATCCATTTATTGCTTAACCATTTATTGCTTAAACTTAACTACATAGAACGACAAAAAAATAATTAGAAAACACATTTAAGCAATGGGTTGTGGCTCAGCCTGTGCTGCCCGAAATAAACATACCTAGTTCATTTCGAGCAGCGCTGGTTTTCAGCCACCCCCGTTCCCTTTGGTGTTATGCGGGAACTGTGTAAAAGGGACACGTTTGCAAAATGAATATACAAAGAAATACAAAGAAAGTTTTATAAAGATACTAGCAGCGCCCCGCGGCTTCACCCGCGTAGTTCCCGTTCCCGTGGGAATTTTGGGATAAAAAGTATCCTATGTGTTATTCTGATGTATAAGCAAGATTATTGTAAAGTTTCATTAAAATCCATTGAGTAGTTTTTGCGTGAAAGAGTAACAAACATCCATACATACAAACTTTCGCCTTTATAATATTAGTAGGATATGTACTTACTTTCATAAAAGGTGCGACATAAACTCTTGCAAATACATATAATGCGTGATAGTATACACCTTATTGAATCACTCTATCTATAGCGGAAAACTGCATCAAAATCCGTTGAGTAGTTTAAAAGATGTAAGCGAACAGAGTGCGGAAGCGACTTCATTTTATACTATGTGAAACTTCACTATCTTTTATACTTTAGGATATAACTTTATACTATCAAAAATATTTCTAAGTATTTATTTATAATAGACACTAATTAAAACTTAATATAAGTACTTTATGAAATCACAACGCAATATCAAAAATGATGATTCAATAATGGACCATATTCGCTAGGTAACAACGTTTATCTTAGCGTGATAACCACGCATTGAACGCGTTGCTGATAAACATTCAAATTTACGCCTTATTTCTGGCTAAAATAAGGCTTATTTTACTTCAAAACGTACCTAAATTAACTTATATATTAAGTAATATCTTATTATCTAGATAGATATTTATAAAGATGATAAAATTTTAGTAATTGATGCGTGAAAATCGTATGATTTTTCGTTAAAATTAGCTAATTTATTTGAATTGCTTATCGCAATAGATAAAATAAGGTTTAATTGCCATGAGGAGATAAAAATGCTGATAATATAAATCTTTCGATTTGACCTTTGTACAAGTGTCTAATATAATCGTATTGTGATACTGACTGACTGACTGATTATACGATTGAAATCGGAAGTTAAACAATGTAAGAAATAGCTGTCGTTTTTAATTCATTTTGATATATAAGTAGGTGAAAAACTTTCTTGAATCACTGTATCTAATATATATGATGAAAAATACATTAAAATCCGTTGCGTAGGTTAAAAAAAACTTAAACTTTTTTATCTACATACAGAGAGTAAAAAAGAAAATCACATGATGAATATCACACCATCTTAAAAAGTATAAATGATATTTTTTCAAAATCAAAGTCAAAGTCAACGCGACTAAGACCTGTAAATTATGCAACGATGAATTCCGATCGCGAAAATTTAAAAAGTGCAGAGTACAGTTGTCAGTAGCTTACAAACTAGGCTGAGCCTATCTCGTCTAAGCCGTCTTTATAGTATTTCTACACTAATAAGGATCAAATTTGGGATGTGATGGGAAGATGTTACAATACAGGGTATTTTTTAAATGGTATTCGAAATCAAGAACTACTTACTTATAACGAATAGCAAAAAAATGCTATAATCAAGTTATAATCTGAGGTCTAAGTTGAAAAAACCAAAATCGAACTTTCAGCATTTTCCGTTATTCCTTAAAGTTTCAGATTTTGTTTACCATGACCACTTAAAAATCACCCTGTATATACTAAAGGAAGATAGAATCTGATCACTCGTAGATCACCCCATACGAGTGTTGCGCGATTACGAAATATATATTAATAAAATATAATTTATTAGACCGTACACCAATGTCTTTTCGGATTCTAAATTTGTTCAAATCCCATGATTTAATTAATTTATTTATGGAGCCTACTAGAATATGTGCTACTACAGCTACCTGTTTGGATAATATTTATAGTGATGTTGTACCAAGTTACAAAAGTATTATTAATAAACTAGATTCTGACCACTCGGGTCAATTAATAAGATTTGAAATACAAAAAAGACAGGTGATTAAAAGAAATATAAGTTATGTACCAGTAACAACTAGTCGCTTGGAATGTATGAGAGTTAATTTAATTAATAAATTACCTTTTTTGGACTATGATGCAAGTCCCAATTACTTATATAATTCTTTTTTTCAGTCATTTTATAGTCAGTTTAACTCAATATTTACTTCCAAGGTGATTACTGTTACTGATAGGCCAGTTTTTAGCGAATGGGCAACAGTAGGTATTCATAAAAGTAGGCAGAGATTGTATGAGTTGTACAGTAAAAGACAGTTCAATATTAGTGAAGAGTTTAAGGAATATGTAAAGTCATATTCAAAGTTATTTAAGAATGTTTGCAAATTAGCTCGATCATTGTTTATTAGTTCCAAGATTAAAAATAGTAATGATAAGATTAAAGCCACTTGGAACATTATAAATGCAGAGACAGGCAGAACTAAATTTAGAGATACAGATTTTAAGCTATGTATTAACGGTACTATTATTAAGTCGGATCTAGGTGTGGCGAATGAGTTTGAAAGATTTTTTGCTACCATGCCAGTCTCTTTAACAAACACTTTAGGCTCTTCAACTTCCATCGCAGATTCGTTACTTAGAGATAATGTTCCTGAATGTACCGAACAATTTCATTTTAGCCAAGCGAATAAATTAGATATTATTAAAGTTTTTAAATCATTAAATATAAAAAAAACAGCTGATCTATGGGGCGTTTCTGTTAGTATTATAAATTCACTTATTGACATTATTGCACCTGATCTAGTCATAGTATTTAATAGATGTGTTGACTGTGGAGTGTTTCCTGACTTGATGAAATGTAGTAAAATCACTCCTCTATTTAAATCGGGTAGTACATCAGACCCCCCTAATTTTAGACCGATTTCTGTACTACCCACGTTTAGTAAAATATTTGAGAAACTTATGCTTAATCAGCTTTTATCATATTTCAATAAGAATAAATTATTGCACGGTAAGCAATTCGGTTTCACTCATGGTCGCTCCACTACTGACGCGGGAGTTAAATTATTAGATAACATTTTTGATGCCTGGGAGGAGTCACGTGATGCTTATGGAGTATTTTGTGACTTATCCAAGGCATTTGATTGTGTACAGCATAAAACGCTTGTCAGGAAACTACACCACTATGGTATAAGAGGCGTCGCCTTGGATCTTCTCACTTCTTATTTAAGTGTTAGGATCCAAAGAGTTGACGTCAATGGGAAACGATCTGGTGGTTCAGCTGTAGCGATGGGAGTGCCGCAAGGCTCTATATTGGGGCCATTTCTGTTCCTCGTCTACATTAATGACTTACCTTATCTTGTAGGGGACAACCACGAGATAGTATCATTTGCAGATGATACATCTCTAGTGTTTAAGGTTAATAGACAGCAAGCAGTGATTGACGATGTAAATAGTGCTCTCTCAAAAATAGTTAACTGGTTTAGTGCCAATAATTTGTTATTGAATAGTAATAAAACTAAATGTATTAGATTCGCCACAAAAAATGTTAAACAGGTAAAAACCAGTGTACTAATTGATAATGAGGAATTAGAAATGGTCAATGAAGCTGTCTTTCTAGGTATAACGTTAGATGCTAAGTTACAATGGGGTCCACATATAGAAAAGTTAGCGGGCAGACTGAGCCCTGCTGCATTTGCTGTAAAAAAAATTCGTCAGCTGACCGACGTTGACACCGCGCGATTAGTTTACTTTAGTTATTTTCACAGTATCATGTCGTATGGAATACTGTTGTGGGGTAATGCCGCGGATATAGATTCTATCTTTGTCTTGCAGAAACGAGCTGTTCGCGCTATCTATAAGATGGGCCCCAGGGAGTCACTAAGAAATAAATTTAAAGAAATTAAAATAATGACCGTACATTCACAATATATCTATGAAAATCTTTTGTATGTTCACAAAAATTATGTAAATTTTAAGAAAAATAGTGATCTCCACAATCTCAACCTTAGGAATAAAGATAAACTCTCTGTGCTCACTACTAGGCTCCATTAAATTTCTAACTCTTATAAAGGTCACTGTATACGCTTCTACAATAAACTTCCAAACGAAATAGTTAATTTGACTATTGGTAAATTTAAAAATGTAGTGAAACGTAATTTGTGCGAAAAAGCTTATTACACTATAGTAGATTATTTAAATGATAAAATCGTCTGGAAATGAATTGCTCTTTTTATATCTCTTATTATTTTCATTATGTACACATATTTTTATTTTGTGAATACAATCACAATAAAAAAAGACAACCCCACTGAGTTTCTTGTTAGTTCTTCTCAGTAGTGGGCGCGTAGTGAACTAACAATCAAATCAATTTAGTTTAAGTTTTGACGATTATAAGTGATTGTATCAATCCTTGATAATAAAGATATAGACAAGCCAAGGCAGTCGTGAAACAACGGGGACCGCCACCGTTGGTTTCCATGAAACAGAGAACTAGGCATCTCTTTCTCATGTATTGCCATTACATTTTAACTTGCTTTAATATAGGCAAAAAATAATCGTTTAATTTGACTAACACAATCTATTAAATATTCAATGCTTTATTATACCGTTAGAAACCTAATTATATTGTTTCAAAACATTACACACAAACAAAGATAGACTATAGTGCTCTCAGTACCATACTTATGTAAATAAATAAAAACACAAAAATGGTATTTTATAAATTTATTATTAAATACATATAGTGAAATAAATAAGTCATAGATTTGGATAGTGCACACGCAGTATTATTTCGGTCCAGACTGTACACCCTTTGCTAACCCGTCTCACTACACCGTCTAACTTGTATTTCATTTAGATCTGCTTGCTCCTCTGTCAATTAAAAATAATCTAAAAAAAAAGAAGTTATCTTTACTTACTTATGTAAAGTTTGACAAGCTGTAGGTTTTCCCTTCCCCCAATAATCCTTTTATGTTAATCAAATATAAGTAAATGTTTATCTTGGGCGGGAATCGAACTAGTAACCTTCGGCATAACAGGCAGGGTCACCACCAAATACACCACTGTAGTCTTTGACTCGGTCGTCAATCAAGAATTGTTATTGGGTATTTCACGAACTTCGATAAGTTATGTAAATTCACCTTTACCTTTTGTCAAAAAATATTATTTTAAGCCACTGTATGTTGTTTTTTTATTTTGTGCTTTTGACAATAAAAGTATTTTTATTTATTTAAATCATTACAAACGGTATTAATTTTTATTATTAACCTACTTACCTAATTTACTGTAATGAAAAATATGTCGAGAATTTAACTAAGAACTGACAACACAAACCTGTAACAGTCAAAATCCATATGTGTATTTAGTTTTAAGGAAATAAAGTGACCAGCTGCTTACTTTTTTCTATAATCCATTAGTCATCCTTTAGAATAGTATGTGGGGCATCACTTTTACATGCTTTTAGATTATTTAATATTTAAAATTTATAAATAAAGATTTAAAACACGGAGCACTTGATACTAAAGACACTGACAATAAATAAATGCCATTTTGACATTGTCACCGAGTTTCCAATTTATGCCGTTTCACGGGACAAGCGGTGAACCTATAATCAAAAATGTATTAGTTGCGAGCGAAGAAGAAACATACTTGTTTTTCACCATTGAGTTGCACATTATGCTCTGTACTCCCCAACCGCTTGACGCGTGAAACAACGGGGACCGCCACCATTCGTTTCCATGAAACAGAGAACTAGGCATCTCTTTCTCATGTATTGCCATTATATTTTAACTTGCTTTAAAATAGGCAAAAAATAATCGTTTAATTTGACTAACACAATCTATGAAATAATATTCAATAATCATTCACTACATCATCTCATTATAGTAACTGACCCCTAACTAAGTTCGAAACTTGTATCTAGGGTATCAGAAACTACGCACACACTCATTCACACTCATTCAATGTTTTATTATATCGTTAGAAACCTAATTATATTGTTTCAAAACATTTAAAGATAGACTATAGTGCTCTCAGTACCATACTTATGTAAAAAAATAAAAACACAAAAAAGGTATTTTATAAATTTATTATTAAATACATATAGTGAAATAAATAAGTCATAGATTTGGATAGTGCACATGCAGTATTATTTCGGTCCAGACTGTACACCCTTTGCTAACCCGTCTCACTACACCGTCTAACTTGTATTTCATTTAAATCTGCTTGCTCCTCTGTCAATTAAAAGTAATCTGAAAAAAAAGAAGTCATGTTTACTTACTTATATGTAAAGTTTGACAAGCTGTAGGTTCCCCCCCCCCCCCAAAATCCTTTTATGTTAATCAAATATAAGTAAATGTTTATCTTGGGCGGGAATCGAACTCGTAACCTTGGGCATAACAGGCAGGTTCACCACCAAATACTGTATATAGTCTTTGACTCGGTCGTCAATCAAGAATTGTTATTTGATATTTCACGAACTTCGATAAGTTATGTAAATCATTACAAACGGTATTAATTTTTATCATTAACTTACCTATTTACTATAATAAAAAAATATGTCGAGTATTTAACTAAGAACTGACAATACAAACCTGTGACAGTCAAAATCTATATGTGTATTTAATTTTAAGGAAATAAAGTGGCCTGCTGCTTACTTTTTTCTATAATCCATTAGTCATCCTTTAGAATAGTATGTGGGGCATCACTTTTACATGCTTTTAGATTATTTAATATTTTCAATTTATAAATAAAGATTTAAAACACGGAGCACTTGATACTAAAGACACTGACAATAAATAAATACCATTTTGACATTGTCACCGAGTTTCCAATTTCTGCCGTTTCACGGGACAAGCGGTCGGGGAGTAATTTGAGTTTGAGTTTGAGTTTGAGAATACTGTTTCCATGACAACCATCTAAGTTTTATGGAGCCATTGAGTCAGCGGAGTAGTTGTCACTAAGAGAATACCAAAATGACATCAAATGTCAAAAAAACGGCCATAATGTTGATATTAAAACACATTTGAGTAGCATTATCACAGCTTAATAGTTTAGAGAATCAGGGCCCTGAACGCACGAACCGATTCCAACGGTTATGCATTCGTTGGAGGTCTTGGGCTCCGTGAGGTTTATAGCAAAGAAAATTCAGGAATTCCCACGGGAACGGGAACGGGAACTACGTGTGTGAAACCGCTGGGCACAGCTAGCAAGTTAAAATTATAAAGTAATCTTTGTAGTAAGTAATATAAAGTAACTAGTAGCGTCCCGCAGTTCCCCCCGCTCCCGTGAGAATGCGGCAATAAAATTATACAAAAAACCTTCCCATTGAATCACTCTATCTATTAAAGAAATCTGCATCAAAATCCGTTGCGTAGTTATAAAAATCTAAGCATGAAAGAAACAGACAACGGGAAGCGACTTTGTTTTATACTATGTAGTGATATCTATATGTATATAATGTATACAATCTGATAACAAAACTGACATGTATGGTCTCTAAATTAGCGTAACAACTGTTATCTTACAGTTAAAAGCCGTGCCCTCTTGAAAAAAAAACGGAAATATATATTCTATATTACACATCATAACGTCATCTTAAGATATGATAAATATATATATAATTATCTGTCACTATATTACCACGCATCACACAGGTGTATCTGTAATAATTATTACAAATATGTGATAAAATTTATATGTATATGATACATATAAATTGGTATATAACCAGTTATATATAACATTATTATCGCTAATTTGTGCTCAGACATAAACAGACGCTCAGTAGTGAAATCTCTACGACTGAGAACAGATTGATTTGAATTTATATTTAAATAAAACATTTAAATAAATAAAATTAAATATAAACAACTAAGTTTATATTTAAAATAAATAAAAATATCTGGTTTATTAATTTCTGTTTATAAATAAACAGATCGGAATTTGAATTTTTAATTTGAAGTGTTTTTGTATTTGGAACGGAAAATGGCTTTGGGAGTATTTTTCTCGGTAAGTTCTATTTTTGAATTTTTGTTTATTTATTTTTTATTTATTTCTTTTGTTTCTTTTTTGTCATTTTATTTATTTATGTATATTATTTTTTGGAAGCTTAGTAACGTCCAGTGTTTTTGATAACTCAAATTAAATACAAGATTTTCTTTTACATTTTTTAAAATGACTTACGTTTTTTGTAGAATATTTTTTAAATGTTTTCTAAATAAACTGTAATGAGTTTTCATATGCCTAATTTTTTTTTACTCCGTCGGTTATAAAATAAACTGTTTTTTTATTTTTGCAACTGGTGCCACATTTTTATTTTACATCTTGAAATTATAAAGTTTTTATTCAAAATATTTTATTTACACGATGTTCTTAAAATTACAGTTTGTTTATAGTATGGTCAACTTTTATTTAATACATTAGTTTATAGGTCAACTTCTTTATAATAGTGTTTATAATAAATTGCAAAACGTAGGTTAAAGTACCTATATTTAAAATTTATTTTTCGTTTATCTGCAGATTTGTTTGTTTTCTGTGTTTTTTTGCTTGGTTTGATGTACAATTTTAACTTACATTTTTTTGTATGTATATCAAATACAAATTATAGGCAGCACTTAAAAATATCAAAAAAACATATTTTCTAAATAATTATCATTAAGAAAATCATATGAAAAATGAAAGAAACAAACTTTACAATAGAAATTTCTTTTTCTGTAAGAATAAGAATAAGAATAATAAGAATAAGAATAATTTTATTAATAAAAGAAAATTAAAACTAAATACAGATTGTCGGTGGCTTACACACTAGGCTGAGCCTGTCTCGCGTAAGCCGGAGTGCACTTTACAGAATTTTCGTTAAATAGTAATATAAAAACAAAAACATTGAAAAATTTAAACATCAGAAAAACATTGAAACAAGTAAAAAATAAAAAGTGTGTGTAAGTATGAGTGTGGGGGTGATATGTGTGAGGGTGTGTGTGTGTGTGTGTGTGTGTGTGTGTGTGTGTGTGTGTGTGTGTGTGTGTGTGTGTGTGTGTGTGTGTGTGTGTGTGTGTGTGTGTGAATGTTTGAAAGTTTATAGAGATTAAGGTTACGATACAAATTTAATGATGTTTTCCGTCTCGAAGTAGTTAAGAGTGGCAAGGTATTTTATTATAATTTTTTTAGATTCTTTTACAGAACTTGATTTAAATTCACAGATCTTTAATAGTTTGTTGTATAAAAATGGTAGCTTGTATAGTTCAAATTTTTGGGCAAAGGTAGTATTGACTCGACAAAGTGGTGTTTTAAATACACGCTTCTGAAGTAGATTAGGGTATTCAGGGGAACGAAGAACAGACGAATGATGTTTGAGAACCGATTTCAAAATATACAGCTTACGAACATTAAGGATATTAGCTTCTTTGTAAAGTTGAGTGGTGGGATATCGACGCGGTTTCTTTAACATTACTTTTAGAACGGAGCGCTGTGCCCTTTCAATAATTAGCATATTCGTGACTCCAGCACCACCCCAGACAGAGATGCAATAATTTATAATTGATTCGCACAAAGAAGTGTACACAAGTTTTAGTGTGTTAACGTCAGCTGCGTTACGCAGTAGCCTCATTACATGAGTCATTCGCCTTGTTCTTTTAGCTGTAAGAGCAATGTGTGGTTTAAAACTTAGTCTATTGTCAATCATGATGCCAAGGTATTTTATAGTATCTAAGCTTTGCAGAGCATCACAAGTGCAGTTGGAGGAGGAGGAGCAGTTAGGTGTGTGAATTTTAAGCGTGTAGGTTGATTTAGGGGCTGAGGCTAGAGTTTTATAAAAACAAATAAAATTAGTTTTCTTAGTATTCAGTGATAGAAGATTTCTATCTAACCAACATTTGATGTAGTTAATGCCAGTTTGTGCAGACTCAAATACTGAATCCCAAGTTTTACCATGAAAAATAAGAGCAGTGTCATCTGCATAGCAAATGATATCAGCATTAGGGATATTTAAACCGAGAATACCATTAATATATATTGTAAAAAGAGTTGGACCTAGAACGCTACCTTGTGGTACACCAGCAGTGATTGGCTGTTGAGAACTCAGGTAATCCCCAACTTTTACTCGCTGGTTCCTATTGGAGAGATAACTCTTAAACCAGTTCAGAGATAAACCTCTGATACCAAACTCTTCAAGTTTTTTTAAAAGTAAGGGAATCGCTATGGTATCGAACGCTTTCGTTAAGTCCAAAAATATACCGAGACATTTTTGATTAGCGTCAAGTAAAGAGGAGATTGAATTAACAAGTAGACTAACCGCATGCTCAGTAGATTTACCGTGTCTAAAGCCGAATTGATTTTCTGAAATGAGCTTATGGGTGTCTAGAAATGAAATAAGGCGTTTATTAACAAGTTTTTCTAATATTTTTGAAAATATACATAAAAGGGAAATAGGTCTATAATTAATAGGGTTTTGTCTATCACCATTTTTATATATGGGAACTACGGTTGCCTCTTTCCAGGACTCAGGAAAGTAGCCGGAGCTTAAACTAAGGTTTAAGATGTGAGTGAGTGGAATTAAAATAGCGTGTTTGATTTCTTTAATTAATCTACTGGAAATACCGTCACTACCTGAAGCACAGTCTGTTTTGAGGCGAGAGATTATTTTGTCCACTTCGAAGGGGTCTGTAGGTTGCATGAAAAAACTATGACTAGAAGGATTATTTAATTTAATTTTTGATATAAGGGAACTGTGAGTTTCATTTGTGGAAGAAAGTATGTTGTCAGCTAAATCTTTGCCAATAGATGAAAAATAAGTGTTACAGAGGTCAATCGATTTTTGTGGATCTGAAGAATATTTAAGCAAGTCAGAAGATTCACTTTTATTGTTTACCCGCTCCGTGATGTCATTGATAGTTTTCCAAAGACCTTTAGGATTACGTTTACAAGCTTCAATGCGCTTTGAATCATGTTCTCGTTTAAGACGATGAAGAAGATCAATGAAGAAGTTGCGATACCGAGTATAAACAAGTTTTTTTACTTTGTCTTTTGGGTGGCGTCTGGCATCTAAATGAAGTTTGTCACGGTGGATCATGCATCTGACTAAACCAGGCGTGATCCAAGGTTTAATGATGTACTTGGAGCGACTAATTTTTTTAATTTCTGTGTGTTTAGAAATACTGGTACTAATTATATCATGGAGAATACTCACAGAGATGTTTACGTCATTATTCTCCAGAATCAAATCATTCCAATTAACATTATTTAATTCTTCTTTAACTGCATCAAAGTTAATTATAGAAACAGTGCGATCTATACGAGGGCGAACTATGGTTGAATTTAATCCCAACATAACCATTTTATGGTCTGTGATGTCTACTTCACAAATAATCCCTACGGCTTGTTTCAGATTTGTCCTGACAAAGAAATGGTCCAAACAATTTTCATTCCTAGTAGGTTTAGTTATAGCCGATAATAGTCCATGTTCGGCCATCAAGCAAAGATAATCGGAGCACATTTGGTCGGAGTCATTTAGAATATTTATATTAATATCACCAGTAACAATGACAGTTGTAAAGTTGTTAAGTGAATTAAGTACTGTATCGAGGGATGTGAGAAAATTGTCGATTTGTTTAAAAGATGGCGAACGATAAATAGCTATTAGTGCGATTTCCTGTAAACAATATAAATCTACTGCTTTAATATAACCCACTTGTAGGATAGAATAGTTATTTATTTTTGTAAAACAACGATAGAAAACGACACTGTTAAACTCGCAAGCTGAAATTTCTTAGGTTTATTTTTTTAACCACCGACGCAAAAAGAGGTGTTTTATAAGTTTGACGTGTCTGTGTGTGTGTGTGAGTGTGTGTGTGTGTGTATCTGGGGGCACGGCAGTGCCCCCCGCCAAGTCGAGCGCGAAGCAAACACTGCCGTACCATCCTTTACAGGAACCCTTTCGCCGCATTTTCAGGCCCCTATTTGACAACCTCTGGATAAGTCTAGAACGCTGAAATTTTCGTCATCCAGTAAGCTATACAATCACATACTTAAAATAAAATTTCAAGTCTGTAGGTCATTTAGTTCCGAAGTTAAGCGAAAGCAAAGTTTCGTATTTATGACAGACACTCACTCACTCACTCACTCACTCACTCACTCACTCATGATCATCAAAATAGAACTAGTACTTCCCATAAACCTAGAGAGCTGAAATTTGGTACAGAGTTAGGGTTTAATGGCCACATAAAGGGAAAACTATAAAAACTAGGATAATCGAACGGGAACGGGAATTATACGGGAACGGGAACGGGAATTGTAACTCAAGAACGGCTGAACTGATTTGGCTGAAAATTGGTGGGGAGGTAGCTTAGAACCAGGAAAAGGACATAGAATACCTTTAATCCCGAAATTCCCACGGGATTGAGAACGGGAATTTAAAAATCATGAACGGCTGAATTGATTTGGCTGAAAATTGGTGGAGAGGTAGCTTAAAACCAGGACAAGAACATAGAATACTTCAATCCCGAAATTCCCACGGGAATGGGAACGGGAATTTATTACTCAAGAACGGCTGAACTGATTTGGCTGCAAATTGGTGGGGAGGTAGCTTAAAACCAGGAAAAGCACATAGAATACTTTTAATCCCGAAATTCCCACGGGAATGGGAACGGGAATTATAATTCTAGAACAGCTGAACTGATTTGGCTGACAATTTGTGGGGAGGTAGCTTAGAACCAGGAGAGGGACATAAGATACTTTTAATCCCGAAATTCCCACGGGAATGGGAACGGGAATTTATAACTCAAGAACGGCTGAACTGATTTGGCTGAAAATTGGTGGGGAGGTAGCTTAGAACCAGGAGAGAGACATAAGATACTTTTAATCCCGAAATTCCCACGGGAATGGGAACGGGAATTTATAACTCAAGAACAGCTGAACTGATTTGGCTGAAAATTGGTGGGGAGGTAGCTTAGAACCAGGAGAGGGACATAAGATACTTTTAATCCCGAAATTCCCACGGGAATGGGAACGGGAATTTATAACTCAAGAACGGCTGAACTGATTTGGCTGAAAATTGGTGGGGAGGTAGCTTAGAACCAGAAGAGGGACATAAGATACTTTTAATCCCGAAATTTCCACGGGAATGGGAACGGGAATGATAATTCTAAAACAGCTGAACTGATTTAGCTGACAATTTGTGGGGAGGTAGCTTAAAACCAGGAGAAGCACATAGGATACTTTTTATCCCGAAATCCCCACGGAAACGCGAATGGGAACTACGTGTGTGAAACCGCAGGGCGCTTAATAATAAAATACTACTCCTAAAGAAAAAAATGTGTCAAATCAGAAAATCTAATTAAATAAATCCATATAAACACGTTTCAACAAAAATAAATGAAATCCCACCAAAAACATTCTGTAAAAAACTAGCCAAGTCTCGATGGAGCTGCTTGTTTATCTCTAAAAAGTAATGAAATCTAGACAAACTGGTACCAAGTCTAAGGTTCCTTACTGCGATTTCTTTATTATTATAGTTAATGTTGTGTGACTTGGCCGTTGAACATTGTTTAAAACGTTAGTAGTGGGTACAAGTCAATTTTGTTTACACGTAATGTTATAACATTATTAAAATACGCAGCTTTATCAAGCCTACAATTGACTGGATATTGAATTAACGTTTTTCAAGTGGCAATTTTCTATCGTCAATGGGTAGCGGTTCTGGCGACAGATTGGTGCAATAGTGTCATGGAGCACCTAGTTTTGTACCCTTGTGTACATGGGTACACATGTACAACGGCCAAGTCACACAACATTAACTATAATAATAAAGAAATCGCAGTAAGGAACCTTAGACTTGGTACCAGTTTGTCTAGATTTCATTACTTTTTAGAGATAAACAAGCAGCTCCATCGAGACTTGGCTAGTTTTTTACAGAATGTTTTTGGTGGGATCTGTCTGTCTGTGGCATCATAGCTCCCGAACGGATGAACCGATTTTAATTTAGTTTTTTTTGTATTAAAGGTGACTTACGTGCGAGTGTTCTTAGACATGTTTAATGAAAATCGGTTGACCCGCTTAAAAGTTATGGGGGTTTGAAAGTAATTGTGTTGGGGGTGAATTGAATGTTAATCTTTTTTATTTAAGAGTTCGGTAAACTAAGCCGAATCTCATACAAAGTCGTATGCAAAAACTAACAGAAGTATCATCCCGTACGATCTTACTACTCGTATAGCTCAAAAGCCTTTCCATCTATGATTTGTAAAGTGCGAAAGAATCCGTTTAAACACGTGCTATGTGCGTGTTGGTGATCTCAAACTCGTGTCATTATTTGGAAAATAAACGTACATACATACATACTCGTAGTAAACATGCTCAACTCAGGATTTGAACCTGGGACCTTGAGATGAAAGGCTTGATAAGCACATGACACTAGACTGATAAATTAAAACTTACCCCCTTTTTCATAAAAATATAATAAACCTATTTTAGATATAATATGTTTTTCAACACACTTGCTCATAAAGGGGCTCTTATTTGTGCAAAAACAGTTGAATAATGACATGTTTCATTCACTAGTGAGTTATAGATTGTTTTTTTAAATTACTTTGTTTTAAAAAAAGTTTCGACACCAAAAAAATGGTTTCCATACATTTTAAAATCAAACTTCAACTATGTTGCCTTACTTTTGGTAGGTCTATGGTCGATTCCATGCATTAATTCATTCGATTTTTTTTTTAAATTTTTTTTAAGTATTTTCTTTTAGTCTTTGGCCCTTTGTTGTGTTGGATGCGTGCGAATAGAAAAACTGTTTATTTATTAGCGAAAAATGATAATTTCTTCGCAAATGTGTTGAAAAACGTTGTATGGTACACGCGAGTATTGATGATTACTATCCTCGGCTATCTTCAGACCCTCGCCTAACGGCTCGGGCGTCAATTGCGCCTCGGAAGTAGATAGATAAATAAACACAAATTATTATCACTAACGGGATATTTTTTAATTTAAATTACGCAAAGAATTTTAATGCAATTTTCAGATATAGATAGAGTGATTCAAGAGGAAGGCGTTTATGTTCTGTAGTACATGTTCTAATGCAAATTATTATGATTAACGGGATATTTATCATGTACTTATATTATTTACTAGCTGTGCCCCGCGATTTCACCCGCGTAGTTCCCGATCCCGTGGGAATTTCGGGATAAAGCGTTTAGTTAACTAGTTTGTTCTTTTTAATGTTTTCTTCAAAACAACAAACCAAAACACACACCCTCCTTTCCTCAAATCGGTAAACAAGAACTAATCAATAAATAATAGAGATAAAGAGATAATTTCGAAATTGGGACAAGATTCGTTTGTGACGTCAATCATCGCCCTAGTTACTGATGTTTACATAGGCCTAGTTCGGGTAAATAACAATAATAGTACATAAGTATTATGTACTTGTTCGTTTGCGTCATAGGCCTATCTTCCAAAATGAAGGTCTTTGATACAAATATCTTTGGCCTATCTTTGAAAGTTAGGTTTTAAGTATTGATACTAATTTCTTTAAGGAGTTGAGTAACTCAAATCTTTAAATTTTTCTTGTTCTATATTGTTTTTATACAGCTAGCTTTAGTTGGTTGGGAACCTATAATAATTATAATTCAAAATGAAACCCGTTTCCCGTTGTCACGCCATAACTTGAGAACGGCTAGACGGATTTGGCAGATTTTTTCTTTTATAGTTTTCTAATACTCTGTAGAAGGTTCTTATGGTAAAAAACCTGGAAAATCAACGGGAAAAATGGGACCCGTGCGAAGGCGGGGCGGGCCGCTAGTGATTTATAAAGATTTTTGGATTATTATTTTACTATGGGTTCGATTCCCGTGCCAGGTAGATAGGTAGTATAATTATTTGTGTCATCTACGAATGCTTATATCCATAGACAGTCACCACACCATAGGTAAGGTAAGAAACATTACATAACATTAATTTTATTCACTCCATCATCTCATTACAGTAACTGACCCCTAACTAAGTTCGTAACTTGTGTCTAGGGTATCAGAAACTACGCACACACTCATTCACACACACACACGCAGACCGAGACAAACATTTGTGGTTCACACAAATATTCACCCCGCACGGGAATCGAACCCGCAACCTTACGGATGGCAGTTCGGCATGGTCGTCAGAGTGGTCACCATGCCGGACAGTAAACATACATTCAAACTTTCGCATTTTTATAAACAATTTTACCCTGTCAACATATACTTACTTACGTATAAATTTCCTTATTTTTATAAATATTTTCGTTTTTTTTTCAGAAACAGTCAATAGCGTGTATCCTCCTGGTGCTGTGCGTGTTCCTCATCCGGGAGAGCAAGGCGCGCCCCCCGTGGCTCACGGTCGGCAGCGGCATCTTCACTGAGTCCGCTGAATGTCATACTGATGTAAGTATTTAATTTGTAAACCTTTTAGCTTTTACTCACCAAGTAAAGTTAGTTTTGTCTCTTTCTTACTTTATGGACCATGCCGAACTGCCATCCGTAAGGTTGCGGGTTCGATTCCCGTGCGGGTTGAATAATTGTGTGAACCACAAATGTTTGTCTCGGTCTGTGTGTGTGAATGAGTGTGTGCGTAGTTTCTGATTCCCTAGATACAAGTTTCGAACTTAGTTAGGGGTCAGTTACTGTAATGAGATGATGGAGTGAATGATTATGTTATGTTATGTTATATCAAGTGAAAAAGACAAAACTTCTGTTGAGCTACTCGGAACTTTACTTGAAGATCGTGAAATAGGCCCTTATTCTATTGATCAATGCGTCGTTAATCGAAAGGTCGTGAGACCGATCCCAAAATAGCGATATTTTTACTTCTCACTGATGATATCAATATAATAATCACCACGCTAGTCTAAAGCATGTTAGACATCTCAATCTCTGACTCAACCCAGAAATCGAATCCTAGACCACGTGCTTAGCAGGCACATGCCACTACATAATTAAGGTACAATTAATACTATGTAAAAGGGCATTGACCTTTGTAACTACTAATTGGCAACTACTGTAGTACTACGAAGTATATAGTACAATTATCATGAAACATTGCAACTATATCTTCATTAATTTAATTCTTAATCACTACATAGTATAAAACAAAGTCGCTTCCCGCTGTCCCTATGTATGCATACATCTTTGAAACTACGCAACGGATTTATATGCGGTTTTCTTTAATAGATAGAGTGATTCAAGAGGAAGGTTTTTACAAGCTTTTATTTAGTTTCACATGTCCTGTTGTCTGTAATCTTACAAGCCATTTTTCGACCACTTCTGGTTATCCGATTGAGCTGAAATTTGGCATACTTATGTAAGTCCCATGACAATGCAATAAAAGCTAAAAAAGCTTGTTTTTAAAAAGGTTTTTTGATATATTTTTTTATCCCCGCATTCTCTCAACTATGTGAGAGAAACCGCGGGGCGCTGCTAGTGTTTAATCACGTGGTTTTTTACTGTTACCTAATTAATTATTTAAATGGGGCGTGGCGATGACATTACGTCTGCAACGTCATAGATAAATTAAATAGGATGTATCTATCAATTACTTATCTATCTAACTACCTAATTATCTAAGTCATAAGCATAGATAGTGATCTATCTGTGCTGATATTATAATTTTAATTTTTTTGCCGTTGAGTCGTGGTGGGAGGATCGGCTAGTCTGCGTTACCGACTTGCCGTCCGCAGACCATTGCCCAGGGTGCGCCGGGCGCATGCTCATTTCATGCGCCACTCGGGGAGGCTCCTCCATGCAACATGCACAGGTGGGGCAACAGCTCTGATAGTGCATGTCTATGTGGCATTTCTCCCCAAACAATGGTCCATCTCCTAACTTGCCGTGCGTGTCCCTACACCTGCACACGCGAGGACCTTTACAAGGTCACTGATAGTGCCATATCGGTGGCCGAGTTCTGGTCCTCACAAATATATCGACACGCTAAGAAGAAGATAATTTTAAAGAATTTGATTGAATACGCTAATCTTAGGAACTAGTACTTAGTTCAAATTAGTGAAATTAATTTAGTGTCGTGTTGCATGGGCACAGTAGTTTTTGAATTTATTCATTACAAACACAAAAATACAAATCGTTCCTTTTTATAATAGTAGTATAGATAAAACAAATATAAATAGACTACCTGTGCCCCGCGGTTTCACCCGCGTAGTTCCCGATCCCGTGGGAATTTCGGGATAAAACATAGCCTATGTTCTTTCCCGGATCATAAGCTACCCCTGTACAAAATTTCAAGTCAATCGGTTCAGTAGTTTAGGTAACAGACAGACAGACAGACAGAGTTACTTTCGCATTTATAATATTAGTTAGAATACCTATATTTTTGAATCCACGAAAACCGAAGTAGATTTAATAACTATAATTTTATAAATAGTTTTGATGTGTTTCATCATATAAAATCACGCGGGTTTTCACCTTTGGACCATAATATTATAAGTTTCTGTAAAAGTAATTATTTCTTAATTACAGTTCTGATTACCAGATAATCAGTAATTGGGTTAACCGATATCTTTGTTATTTGTAGTAATTGGCTGTAGTATTCATGATATTCTGTAATGTACAGTTGAGTGAGAATGAGTCATTCTTCTTCTTCTTAGCGTGTCGACTCATATTTTTGAGGACTAAAACTCGGCCACCGATATGGCACTATCAGTGGCTTTGTCAAGGTCCTCGCGTGTGCAGGTGTAGGGACACGCATGGCAAGTTAGGAGATGGACCATTGTTTGGGGAGAAATGCCACATAGACACGCACTATCAGAGCTGTAGCCCCACCTGTGCATGTTCTCCTTGCTTCGGCCTACTTGAGTCCGCAGTCTATTTAAGGACTTCCAAGTTGCCCAAGGTAGAGGTGGTGGTTGTTATGAGTAATTGATTGTATGACTAAATTAATTATACATAGAGGCATAGTAGATAGTTAGATTAATAGATAGATAGAGAAAGGTTTCTGGAATTCTCTTTCCGAACCTGTATCCCATGTCTATTTGGGGTCGGTTTTCAGTTTAACCAGATTTGGCGGAATGTCAGTATTTTACGTGAAGCGACTGCCATCAGACCTTCACAACCCAGAGGGCTATACGACATTTTTTGGTTAAACCAAATGTTGGACTTTTGAGGGCTCTAACTACCCGTAACGACTGTCGATGATGTTAGTACGACAACGGGGACCGGCGGCTTTACGTGCCTTCCGAAGCACGGAAACGCTCTTGAAATGAAAAGTCATGTTTAGTAACGACCCATCACAGTCATGACGGTGCCAGACGTTGCTTAACCGTACTGATCACAAGTGATCTGCGGGTAGCACTGGGCCATGAGCGCATAAGAGAAGGTTTCTGGAATTAAGAATTAAAAAATCGGATTATTGAATTCAGAAAGGTATTCCGGCTGTTTGAGGATATCCTTATACTTGTTACCTACTTAAAGTTAGCAACCACGTATAAGTATCTAAACTTAAGCTGCCTTATAAGCAAAGTTCTTTGGATTAACATAAATCATTCGATGGCAGAGTGGTCACCATGCTGGACTGCCATTCGTAAGGTTGCGGGTTCATTTCCCGTGCGGGGCGAATATTTGTGTGAACCACAAATGTTTGTCTCGGTCTGGGTGTGTGCGTAGTTTCTGATACCCTAGATACAAGCTACGAACTTAGTTAGGGGTCAGTTACTGTAACGAGATGATGGAGTGAATGATAATGTTATTATTAAATGAATAATTATTTTCTTTTTCTTTACAGGACGAGTTACTAGACTTATGCCAGCGGTGTGCTAAGTTGACTAAATCCAGACTAGCCTACCCTGCGTGTTGCTCCACCGACTTGGATGCCAGAAAATGGTGTTCGGATTACGTGTACTTTGGCAGGGGCAAATATGACTTTAATGAAGGATAATTTAAGAAAAAGAATTAATTAATTTTTAATTAATGTAATTACATTTTAATTATAAGAATACAATTTGAGAGTTCTGATAGACTGACTAGTGTGAACGGGTTTTAATAATAGTTTACACAAAAATTTGATCTTAACGGGGATCGAATTCGCGATCTCTTGAATGTAAAGTTTGAAAATTTTTTTTTTTGAGGATTTGAATTGGCAAATATTTTTGTTCTTAAATGATTATTATTAAGCTATACGACAGTTAGGGCCCTAAATAAGGCCCTTTAGTAAGAGCAAGTGTAATCACAGTTCCTAGTTAGTGCCCTACTTATCCGGAAGTGACAGGTCACGACACCCTTACATTCTTGAAATTGGTAATCTACATATTTAGTGTAGTGTAGAGCAACCCTAATTCCAAAGTCTAGTGCCCAAACTATCGTATAGTGTCGCTATTTAAATTACACAGGAATTATTTGACTTCCCAAAATTGTAAATCAACAAAAAATGAGTTTCGAAAAATTGAATGATATTTTTAACAATTTTGTTTTAAATGTTTTTTTGTAAGTAGATAGATAAACACTTCTTATTAAAATAAGTTGTAATAATAAAGGTATAAGTTGGTAGCGGACTGCAGACAGCAGCAGCAAACCACACGTCGCCGCCTAACGTCATAATGACACTTCGCCGTCTGTTGCTCAGCGACGCGAAGCTAGCTTCATGTCACCCACTTCGAATGTTATTTAATAGAAATACATACAAACCAGTAGTGGCGCGGCGACGTGTGGTCTACTGCTGCTGTCTGCAGTCGGCTACCAACTTATACCTTAATTGTTATATTGCTTCTGTACAGATTTTTGTGACGAAATCATGACTAGCATAATAAAACAAAGTCTCTCCTTAAAAAGTAATTGTAATATATCTACCTACTGATTTTTATTAATTATATAACTACACTTATCTCAAAAGATAGCAATTTAAGATTAAATATTTGTCCTAGTAAAAGACGCTCAATTTAAAAATGTAAAGATAATTTTAATCTTATAATCATTGATGTATAAAAACCTAAGAGCATACCTTTAAGGCCAATGATCCTACTAATATTATAAATGCGAATGTTTGTGTGTTTGGATTTTGGATGTTTGTTACTCTTTCACGCAAAAACTACTGAATAGATTCAGATTAAATTTGGTACAGATGTTTCTTATAACTAGGAATAACACATAAGATACTTTTTATCCCGAAATTCCCATGGTATTGGGATTCACACGGGTAAAACCAGCGCAGCTAGTTATATTATATAGTGCGCTTATTTTAATAGGACGATTCCATACTGTTTCAAATAAAACGTTTTATTTCAGTCTTTTTCATCCGTCTAATGTTAAGATAGTTTCATATGTAACAGTGATAAGTGTTTGAGGACACTTTCAAATATAAGATATGTTCGGGTTATAGACATGGTATCAAAAGATTCGCTGCCTTAAGATCTATTTTAATTTGCACAGTATGACCGATAATCTGTTTTACCGATTGAGTATGATATAAAATATTGTGACGATAGGCATAGTTCTAATGTTAACCTATCTGCTTGTAATGCTATGTTATAGTGCCACAATCTTTTCTCTTCCGGTGGCCAAAATTGGAAGTTATAGAGTCACAATCTTTTCTGTGCTGGCGGCCAAATTTGGAACCTCCTATTGTCATTTAGACTCTTATTTCATTTGGATACAATTTCAATAAACTGACAACCAAAACATGCGATTACAGCGACGCTGTAACCGGGACAGGAAATATTGTGGACATTTGTTCAGGATTGTACTTCTTGGTTTTTTGTACATCAATGATATAGAGATAATTATAATCTTATTATATACTTAATTATGTATTGAAAGTAATGTGTGATTACATAATCTATTGCGCGATGTCTGGGAGGATGGATGATAATCATGTTTTATGGCTGTGATATAATTATGATAATATAAATGTAATTTTTAATGATAATTTCTTTCATTTTTTCCTCGAATACCTATATTAGTTTCCTTATAATTTCAGGTGTATTTTTCTTCCTTAAACTGACTTGGATAAACCTTTAAAGGATTGATAGAAAGTAATTCTAATAAATTAAAATATATGTAATAAAAAAATAGTTAGTAATTTATTTAAAATCTTTTGCTTTCAAACAGATTTTTTGAACGATAATCTTGGGAATTATTTAAAAATATTTAAAAAAAAGATTTGTTACGTATAATTTGTGACAGAGAGTTTTCATCATTATTTAGTCTTCTAAGTCTCAAAAAAGGCTAGGCTGATTTGAACAATCCTTTCTCTGTTTAACTAAAGAGAAGGGAATTACCTGCCTATTTATTTATATTTATAACGAGAGTAAAGCCACGTGGCAAAGTTAGTTTGTAATAAAATTACCTAGAACTAAATAGGGTAAATAAATAAAACAATATAATAAAAATCCATAAATTAATTTTATTGATACTATTTTGACAATATTTTTTTAACAAATTCTTTATTTACAAATTCTCTTGTTCAATTCATTTTACATTTCGTCGTTCTCAAAATATGTCTAAAATAAAAAGAACAAAATCGTAAATTAAATTAAAAAATACTAAAATCAGTTGTACCAAAATTAATATTATGCATATTTGTACTTTCCGGAATTTTAGTAGAAGTTCGAAATTATGTCAATTTGTCTTACTAATGATCTGGTCTTTACAAAAGAATTCTGAGAAAACAAATCCTCCCGGCAAAATCGCTATGCGCGACAAATCGTAACATGCTACATACATTTCCGTACGTTTGTTTCACCCGCTAGAAACAGTTATAAGGAAAAATAGTAAGACATATTTTGAGAAATTTTAACATTGAGCACAATGTCAAAAATTATACAAATAACCTCATTAAAAAGCATTAGTGTTAATATTTTGTCTCTCTTTAATTACAAAAGAAAGAAAGAGATGACAATTAGATTAAATTCACGTTTTAAAAATCATTTGTTAAACACAAATTTAAAATTAATTCTATTATTTTTTTATTCTTAATTATACTTAATAGTGTTAAGCTGAACTAAGATCTCTATAATATAAAAATGAATCCCTATTTCCCTTGGTCACGGCATCACGCGTGAACTACTGGACCGATTGACTTGAAATTTGGTACAGGGGTAGCTTATGGTCCGAAAAAGGACATGGCGAATTTATCCCGAAATTCTCACGGGATCGGGAACTATGCGGGTAAAACTGCGAGGCACAGCTAGCCGTAAATAATTACTAAAATTAACAAGACCTTAGTTCAGCCAATACAAAATTAAAATTGTACAAAAATATGGCAAAATAATAAAAAAATACTAAAATCGAAACTAATAATAAAAAGCATTATTTAATAATAAAAAAGTATAAAACTAATACAAAAATTCGTTGCAAAAATACACTTAAAAATAAAAACTTATTCGAATTCTGCACTTAATAATAAAAAAATAAAATAAAAATATAAATGCCGATTTTGCTACAGGCCTTACAATTTATTTAATTTTACTACAAAACAAATTTTCTAATTTACTTAGTGACGTCACTTACAGTATCGTATTTTACTCATCTTTGGATTTTAAATACTCCGTTCTTATATAAGTTTTACTCATTGAAGTATACAGGTTGAGTAAAATGCTCAAACTATAGAGGGTTTAGAAACCTATTAAGTGGCAGATGAAATTATTCAAACTCATTTATAATGATAGCGATTCCTTAAAAAATACTTTAAAAATAGATTTATGAAAAAACAATTTAAAAATAAGAAAAATCTTATACTTTTTTGTCTTTATTTGATTTTCAAAAAACAGATAGATCGGAAAATATTTCAACTAACCACGCAAAACTGTGTAATTCCTTTTATTTATCAATTTATGGAGTAAAAACGTGGAGTAAAAAATTGAGAAACAGATCTTTGGAGTAAAACCATATATAAGTACGGAGTAAACTAATTTACACTTAAAAATAATGTAACTATTTATAATAAAACTATTTGTGATTTTCCCGTTTGGACGGATATCATAATTTCATCTAAGTGTTGCTACATTACAAAATTAAATAAAAATACATAAAACCGTAGCTTTAAAATAAAAATTATATGTAGTTGTTGTAAATAAAAAAAAAATCGTTGTTAGGCAAATAATATTACCCTGTTTGAATCAAATTTATAATGAGGTATAACAGAAGAAAAATATTGTTAAGGTCATTTGACGAGTCAGTTTAACTGATCAGTTGAATCGTCCTTCCAAAAATGTTCGTCAATCCACTTTTTAAACTTTCGCGATCGGAATTCATCGTTGCATAATTTACAGGTCTTAATCGCGTTAAACATAATTATTATTTACCTCGACGTTTCGACCGGGTTACACCGATCGTGGTCACGAGAAGACCTGGGTTAACCTGGAACGAGGGTTTTACGCGATTAAGACCTGTAAATTATGCAACGATAGTCGTTAATCTCCGGAGCGATTCCAGATTCCAGTGGGGAAATCTAGTTGGCCTACTTTTGGAATGACGCACAGTTTTATGTCCGGACTGATCAGTTCAAATGACTCGTCAATGGCCACCTTTAATTAGCTATTTCTAGCGATGTCAATTCTAGTTTAGCTAGTTAACTAACTAAAGTAGAGCTAATCGCTAAACTACATTTTTACTTATATATATTTACACTAAATTTACAGCAACAATCTATATTCTGTACATTAGGCTTCAACGAGTTATTAAAATTGGGGTTTTTATTAAATATTTTAATTAACGAATACTTATTTAATATTTTTTAGCGATTTGATAATTTGTCAAATAGCATTATGGTGTCAATTTTAGATGGTGTTTTGGTAAACATAATTTGACAGAAAATATGTGTTTTTTTGCCTCAGAATGGATTTGAACCTAGGACTGTGTCAAAATATCATCTTTTTATGAAATATCTGTGTTTTTATATATTCTTTGAAGCATTTAACAAATAGATATTTATGCTTTTTAAAAGTCAAAATATGATGAAAATTGTCACCATCATGTTATTTTACAGTTATTTCAGACCTATTTTCAGTTAGCTTACATTCAGTAGTCAGTGTGTTAATTATTAGTTTCACAAGATTTACATTTTAATATTTAATCTGAAATTAATTTAGTTTACAAAATAATATACCTACATGCTGTATAATAATTAATAAAAAAATCAAATAATAAACAAAATGTTTGACCTTTGTATCAAACCTAGATTCTTAAGATTTGGCAGTCAGAAAAAATAGAGAGTTTTTTACAAAGTACACTTTCTTTACAACTTATTATTTCTCTTTTTCTGAGATATTTGCTCAACAGCGGGATTGCTTATAACAACAATTAAAGCAAAGTCGCTACCGCTGTTTGTTTGACCATGTAACTCAACGGATTTTATCGGTTCGATAGACAGAGTGGTTCAAAAGAAAGGTTAATAAATTAGGAAGGTTTTTAAATATTGTAGGTGAATATTTCTAAATAAATTTCAGAGAAAATCATTATCGTTGTTTTGTTTATCGTATATTTCTTGCAGTTTTTGTTGTTCCTTTACTTTTTTCATTTGAGCGTAGATGGAGGCCGCTTTGTAGTTGATCGGGCCGTAGTCTTTCATGTCTGCGTCGGCGTAGATAAATTGGTCTTCTGGTCTGAACGGCTGAAAAGTTCAGGAGAAAATGTTAGGTTAAAAAAGTATTATGTTTATTGATTTTTACTAATGAATTATAAAAGAAAAGACTATAATATTATTACTATTTTTAGAAATCAATTCTAGTAGGGAAATAGATTAATTGTTGATGTATTGTGTTTTTTGCTCAGGCTTGTGTACCATTTTTTTTGCTACGGAAAAAAAATGCTTTAAAATCATATTTTAAAGCATTTTTTTTAAAAATAGTAAAGATTTTGCAATATTTTTCACATTTAAACAAAAATGACATTTATAAAGAATTTAGTTCATTTAATATTAAAAGAAGAATGTATAATAAAACTTTTATAGGTAATATGTGTTTAATGAATACGTTAGTATTTTATACAGCACGAAATAATGTAAAGGCTTGAAAAAAATAATATCTATATCTTAAAAAATATGGATTCAAATTTTACCAGAATTAGTTTGTTAGAATACATTGGACATGTTCAAGGGTCAATTTCAACAAATGGCCGTTTTTTTATCATATCGGTGGACATTTTAATTTATATGTTTTTTGTTTTTTTTTTTGAGGTGTTATGTAATCTTTAGGATATAAAATAAGTACCCTTAAATTTAATATAATGAACGTATCACTTAAGACAGAGGAGTAAATTTAGTTTGAATTCTGGTTTCCACCGATATTTTGAAATACTAATTTCACCGAAGACAAAAAAATGCCAGCTAGGAAATTCACCCTCAAACGAAGTAAGATATACTTATAGTAGATATTAATCTTACTAAGATGATCAGAATTTATGATATAATTTGTGACCATTTTACACACTACTATATTTAGTTGCAGGAGAAAACCGACTGGGGACCATTTCACTAAGATTATTTCGTCTGAAAAGTCTAAAAATCATAATTTTTATGGACATTCCGCGACCATAATACCAGTAACAAAAAATTAAAATATTGTTAAAAAAAAAAATTATGTCTATATCTATGCAAACCGCCCGCGACCATAATATCAAAAATAAAAAAATAAATAAAATAAGCATTGAAAGCGTTAAATTTGCGTGTAATTAAAATAAATTTGGAATAAAATTACCTTTTTATTATTTTTTAAAAAATGTACGTGTCACTCTTGCTAAAGCGTTCCTAGAAATAGAAAACAAACGATCACAACACTGCTACATGCTTAATTTATGATGAATTTAATTTAATTAAGCACAATTTTCTTAATTCATGCCTAATTAAGCTTAAATACAATTTCACTTTTACACATATTACCTTATTTGAAAATAATTTAATGTCTTTTAAAAAACAATTTTAAATTTTCGTAAAAAAATATTTTGAGAGTACTAAAAACCTACAAAAAAGTTTTGAAGTAACTTTTTGTACTATACTACGTACGTACTTATAAAAATATAGTATTTTTAAGCAGATCTATGCTGTCTTCGTCCTTTTGTCTGTCTGTCTGTCAATCTACTTGTATATTTAGGATCTACAAATTATGGCAATAGGGATGTCGACTAAAAAAATCGAATTAGTCCGTCAGATAGATTTAAAGTATTGGACACGTATTTTCTCTTTTTTGATACAAACTAATAATTAAGACGATATAGTGCATAGAAAACCCGTGTGACGTCACAGCTACGTACATTTTTTACCAATAATTATCGTCACAAGCCCCACTCCTGAACTTTAATGCGTTATAACCAAGTCAGTTTTATTAATTTGATAAAACAAAAAAATACGTGTATAATATTTGTTCGAAATCTATCTGACGGACTAATTAGAATTTCATTTTGTTTACCCTGTCGACATCCCTATTGTATAGTCAGAAGATTTTTTTATACAAATGTGTTTACCTAATACAAAACAGTGCACTGCAAGCATTGTGTCTAAAGCTTATCTATAACTGCTAAGTTTATCAACAACGTTATCTAAAAGACTAATGTCAAATCTTACCTCTTAAACATCTATTTCATTGAATTTGAGTGTCGCATAATCACTCCTTGGTTGTCCATTATTTTTCCTATTAGTATTTTTATTACTAGTATTATCTACATTAGTGCTATCTGCTCCTATAGTATATGTATCGTACAAATGTCTATTAGAATTGACTGTATTCTTAAACTTTAAATTATGATTACCTAACGCTAAATCTGCGTAAACTAACTTTTTATGTTTCGGCTTATCGTCTTTTTGACCTAAAGTGTTAAAATTTGGACTAAAATTCTGTTCCGGACTTAAATTTCTCGTTGAATTTGATATGTAATTGCCTTTGAGAAGTTGCAAATATGATTTCCTTTCTGTATCATTGTATTCTGGTTCTGGATAATTGGGTTTCTCGTAATTATCGTAGACACCCACACATGAAAGTTTCTCTCTAAGACTTTCTGATTTCTTTAGTCGGTTCAATTTTTGCATATTCTTTTCTTTCGTTCTGTTCAAAGTCTTTGTGTAATACTGTGTTTCTGGTGTCTGGTATATCGAGGGTCCTATAGTATTATTATACGCGCGTTCCTGGTCTACTGGTATTCGCTTATCTACTCTAATCGGTTGGAAATAGCAAAAGCTGTGATGTTTCTGTAATGGAATTTGGAAATTTTTCTTGTTCTTCCCTTTTGAGCTTAGATTAGTAAAATGATTGCGTTTTTGTATGTACTGCTGTTGTAGTATATTAGTATTCTGAAAAGGATATTAGTTTGTTAGTTACTTGAAGCGTAATGATTGGTTTTATTACATTTGTATTGGCACTTATAGCATGAATGTGATTGAAAACATTTATTTTTAAATATGGATCATTATTTTTTTGTTTATCATGAACCATTACTTATATTCTATCTGTTTTCTGATTTAAAGTAACAAAAATATTATCAAATTTTGTTCCATTGCTATAAACGCCAATAAATTTCGCCTTAACGTCTAAAATATGAGCAAAAATATTTAAAACAACGAAATTAAAACAAAAATAAGCGTTATACCTGTTCTTCGCCAATTTTTAGACCACTCTGTACTGAATTACTTCTTCTAACGAAACTTCTCTTAGGCACTGGTTTCTCACTTAACTTTGGTATTTGTAAAGTTTTATTTGGCGATATTATCTGCTTTTTTGGCAAACCCACTTTGTTCATTCCTTGGTCATTCAATTGAGTCACAACTGACTTAACTAATGATGTTGATGGTAATGATAAAGTACTTTTCTTTGGAGTAGCACCAACTATATTAGGTTTCGTTTCTTTCCCATCATCATTCATCATCTCATCATCATCAGATTTTTCATCACCATCATCAAAGACAGTGTTTAAATTCTCTGCAGATTTTGTTGGTCTTACTGGTGCATCGACAATGTCAAAGGATTTGTTTTTAGTATTGATTAAAGGCATTGATAAGTTAACGTAAACATGATCCGTTTTCAAAGGGGACGGAAATGGTGATTTCTTTGTTCTTGGCGCCGGGATTGGCTTTAACGAATGTGTAGACGCATTCAAATCTTCTGGCTCTTCATATATCTGTATAGAATCAGTTAGATTCTCGAAATGCTCAATGCCACTTACATCGCTTTTAATTTTGAGTAGCGAAGGAAAATTCTCGTAAATAATATTGTCTGTGACTTCTTTTTCAGCATCAGAATCTGCTTTACCATTATTGTTGATTTCTTTGAAATTATCACCGTATTCCGTATTGGGATAAAACCTTTCTATATTCCTTTTCTTAATTGACCTCATTGATTGAAACCTTGGCGGCTTTTTAATCGCTCTCGTGTTTAATGATGAGAATTTCCGTGTCTCCGTTTCCGATTCCTCATCTATCGCTGGGAATTGTTTGAGGAAAGATGTCTGCATTTGTGGCAAAAAAGGATTCAGCAATACCGTCTGGTGTAATGGATACATTTGCTGTATCGGCGACATCACTGGCATGCCATAGTTGATCGTTCCTTGCGTTTCTAGTGGGTACGTTATAGTATTCTGCACGAATGGCGGACATACAATTCTTGGAGTGAATGAAGGGTTTGTTGTCAGCTGTTTCTGCAGTGCCTCTATCCTTTTATCGGTCTTATGTGTGTCTATAACTCTTGGTTGTATCGCCTGGACTGGCTTTTGGTTAAACATGCAAACAAAATAGAACGACAAACGAAATGGTATTAGATGGTATGCAAATTATATGATTCAAGCTTTATAGTTGAGATTCAAAGATGTGTTTTAATTTAGATATGTATTTTTTTGTAGTGTATAGTCAGTAACGTTGTTTGACTAAAAAGCTTTATTAACTATTATATAATTTATGTACCGTAAGTTTCTTTGTATGTGCTTTTTGTTCGTAAATAAATATTTTTCATTCTTTTTTTCATTTTTCACTATATTTTTTATATTACCAAAAAGTTTCTTTAACTTAAACTTCAAAAAATAAATATACTGAAAGTCTCTTTATAGACCGTACAGAAAAATTTAATAAATTTGAATCCCAACTATAACGATTAAAAATGTCAAAATAAAATGAAACAACAGAAAAGAAAACTTTAACATTAGTTTAGACTAATTAGTCACAATAATGGCTAAATTAGCAAATAGACCACTGTACCTTATTAGGGGGTTGCTGGAGACCATGGAAGGGGAGGTTCTCGTAGAGACCCGGGTTGTCCCCAAGGGTCCCGTTGGCTGCATTATCTACGCCATTGGTAGGCGGGCCTGCAAGTGGAAGTTTGGCTAATTAGCACGATTTGGCTAAGGCTAATTTTCATAATTTTTATGGCTGACGCTTTTAATTTTAACTATTGCTAATAAATCATGTTTTTAGATCAGTAATAATGATAAAAAATAAATTTTAATGGGGTTCGATATTTCAAACAAACTTTGACTTCTAGGCTAATGCTAATTTCATATGACTTTGGGACTACTTAACTCATAAGTTGAAAATAATTATGAGTGCAATTATTTTAAAATTATCATCAGCCTTTACATCTAAATAAGATGATTTAGGTGGCGTCATGTAATTGAACAATTTGTGATAAAACATTATCATTGACACGAGAAATATAGAAGTCGAAAGCAATATTTTAAATAAAATTCAATAAAAATATACGAATAAAATGATAGACTGTAATAAGTACCATTAATGGAAATTCACGAATCATTAAATGTATTTATCATTAAAATAGCAGTTATAATGAACACCAAAAGCACAACATGCGTTAGCATACTCACTGTCCCCGGGTTTCTTTCGTTTCCTCATTAGTCTCGGTTGAGTTTCATTAAACGGCTTTACGCTTGCAGCTATTTTATCAGGTCTTTTGAATGACACAACTAAAACATGCAGCATTTAACGGAACAGATGCAAAAATAATGATAATGATTAGCAAAATTAATGGAATGCAGTTTTTATCGCATATTTTATTTATTGTAATTACTATTTGTTTAATATGATGTTATTTTGTGAAAGCATTACGTGCAAATATAACGTTTGGTTTAATCCAATTAATGGGTATTTCTTATTATTTTAGCTTTATTGCTAAAACTGCTGCTATGTCACTTCATAACTAGTATGTCATTAAATAAGTTAGTGAAATTGTACAAATGAAATATGCGATAAAAATAGTCAAGCAAAATATGTTAAAAGCATACAAAATTAATGATGAATTCAAGTGACAATTAATTAAAAATAAAGATACTTTAATGGCATTGCTCTCTAAGGATAAGTTAACAACATTTGGTTTGAAGATATGATTATTTAGATCATGTGTTAACCTATAACAGCATTGCTGTAGCTTAGTGTAATAGTGTGACTTCGGCAGAATGTTTTAAATGAATAAACGCTAACGTAAATTAAAACTTAATTTAAAGCCATTAAAGCATCTTTTTATGTGGTTTACGGCCTATTTCACGATCTTCAAGTAGAATTACTCACCAAGTAAAGTTAGTTGTGTCTCTTTCTTACTTTATTTCAAGTGACAAAGACAAAACATGTGAATAGGTACTCGGAACGTTACTTTAAGATGGTGAAATAGGCCCTTAGTGTTATATGTATAAAGTACTGTGTAATATATTAAATTCAATTAAATCAACAAAAATAATGATAACTGATATGTACTAAATATACTAAAAAATAAAGATATTTTTTTTTTAAGACTGGCTTTAAGAATGATGTATCGTTTTTTGTAAAATAATTAAAAATTTTTTTTATAAAATAAGGCATTTTTCAAAATAGTAAATTTTTTTTTTCGATTTTGACAATTTAGCTTCTTAGCCATTTTTAAAAACCAACAGGTATAAATTTTAATTTTTCTATTCTTATTATAACCCACCACCGGAAATAATAAAAAAACTCTACCTCCTTCCGTGACAACGACATTTGGCGTTTCGCTTTGAAAAAACGACCTCAATCTTTTCTTTTGCAAAACATAATTAGTTTTATTAACATTCATTAAAGAAACAGCCCTTTTATTACTTTTATTTATTTTCTTATATTTCCCACTGTCATCAGAATCGTCACTTTTCCTTCTCAAATTTTTAATTATTCCACTCATAACATTATGATTCTTATTTTTGGCTTTAGCAAACTCTTTTGATTCACTATTCTCACCCTTATTGCTTCTCTCCAGAAGGCCTAGATTAGCATCTTCTTCATCTTTCTTAATATTAGTTTGGAGTCTAGCTTGATTTTTAGGGCTCAAAGTGTGATTAGAATTAACATGCACTAAAACACCAGGTTTTAAAGGCCATTTGTTTGGTGTTACAACATTTTGTGCTTTATTCTCTTCGGTTGAAGGCTCATTTTTGCGTGTATGCAATTCAGTTTCCTCATTATTTATAGTGGCTTCTAAATGTGATAGGTTAGTATGAAAGTTTGAAGTTTCTTTGAACTTGTTCATTTCTAGATTGTAGCTAGAGTCGACTAGTCTGGTTCTGTCAGATGATTTTGGGCTAAATGATAGACTTAGCCTGGGAGATAGAGCTGGCAGAGCCTGGGATATAATCGATTGGGCGATCGATACTTCGTTAATACAGCTGCCATCAGGGCTAATAAAAAAATTAGGATTTTGTTAAAAAAAATAAGGATGTTTTCAATTTTGTTAAGCTACACTATCAGTGATAATTATAGACTATATTATTTTATATTACGATTTTTTTCATTTTCAGTGTGTAATAAGTAGATAGATACATATAATTAAATAAAATGATAATGTGCCAAAAACCACGACAATATCAACATGAATTATGTATATAATTACATACAAATACATACACAAAAATACATAAAATTATTACATATATATAAAATACAAAAACCAAGAAGAATGCTTTCCAAAATCCATGCAAAAACAGTTTTTTTAACTACGAAATTCCAAATTTCTACTTAATCACACTTTTAGCATCGTAAACTTGTATTTACAAACATTTTGCCCTTCAAAGCCTACATTTTTGAAAAAATTTCATCGAAAATGAGCGAAAACAGCAGCAAACTAAAGAAAGCATTCTCCATCTATATAAAATAAGATATATAAGTTAGTTTGTTATTTATACCTGAACTATTAATTGTAGTCAATCTCAGAACATCTGGTGTTAATGCCGTTAAAAACCTACACAATCAAATATCATTATTATTAAAAAATAAAAATAAATAAAATAAAAATAATAAAAAGTGTTAGTATTGTCAATAAATAAATAAAACATGCTTGAAATCTAAAAGTTAAGACCTAAAACAGCCGTTGGTCCAAGCTCAAAACAAAACACAATCGGTGACCTTTGACCTTTGGTGGACTGACCTCGCGAGGTCAACATCTCTGTAGGGGTACAATTAGAGGTGACCTCGATGGGGGCATAGACAACGTGTGCCATGAATCGGCTCGGACCAACGGAGTGGCTGAAAATGTTATTTTTGTTAACTATTTCATGATTTTTTTTCAGGGTTTCATGATCTCTACGGGTATAATTTCTAAAACTAACTATTATAAAAGTATTATTAATTAAAATATATTTAATAAATAATAATTCCAAAATAAAAAGTATGTCTAAATCTATACCTAAATGGGGGGGTCTTAATAGAAGTGATTTATTATAATAATACCTACACGAATAAAAATAAATAATTAGTAAAAGATAAAATAAATAAATAAAGAAAAAATAAATTTTCTAAATTTTTGCCTAAAATTAAATGAATACTACCTCTACTGAGTATTATTGTATTTAAAAATAAAATAAAATATTAAAATTGGAAATTGCTAAAAAATAAAAATTGATAGGTAAATAATTTAAAATTATACTAATTATTGAAATTGACTAGACATTCAAAAAATTGCTATTTAGTTATGAAAGTAATTTGACTAAAATCGAAAAATAAAATAAAAATAAAAACTACTTACTTCTCTCTCTCCTCTAATTCAACTGGATTATTGTCTGTTTGTTTGTTAGTTTGTTAGCGGCATCCAAAAAGAAAACAAAAAAAAATGATATTAGTTAATATTTTACTAATTTTAGTTAATTATGATTTAGAAGCGACATTGCTACATATATATTTATTCAATTAATTTTGAAGTTCGTTTGATATTACCAGAAAGAATGCTTTTATAAAAAAAAATGACATACTATTTTTAACAACAAACATAAATTCTTATGAAGATATTAAAAAACTTAAAAAAAATTACAGGAGCAAAATAAAAACAATAAACTTTTATGCAAGCTTATTTTTTATGTGACAATAATATTAGTAGAATACAAATAACATTAAAATTTCTGTTATTTTTTGTTAAAAAAATGTTATTAAAATAATCAAAACATCAAACAGAAAAATACGCGAATAAACTACTGCTACAAAATTACAAAATGTAGCAGTTTAAACTGCTATATTCGAAAAAGTAGCAGTTGTTAGCCTTAGCCAATACTCACACTTAGACTTTGCCCTCATCCGCCTGCAAATGCAGATGATGATGATGCACAGAATCACGGTGATGACCAGAATGGCTAGCGCTATGCCCCCAATCAGGATCAGCTTCTGTTGGTCCCTCCACCATACTTTTGTACCTGTATGTTTAAATTAGTTTTAGCTAAGGTTAAGGCTAAAGACTGCTACTTAATACTAGGCTAAGGCCTACTATTTGGCCTTTGAGATTAAATCATACAATAGGGTAGTTTCCTGGGTAAACAAATTGCAATTCTAATTAGCCCGTCAGATAGATTTCGAAATAATATTAGACACGTATTTTTTTGTTTCATCAAATTACTAAAACTGACTTCGTTATAACGCATTAAAGTTTAGGAGTGGGGGCTTGTGACGTCAACTGTTGGTGAAAATTGTAGCAATCTGTGACGTTTCACGAGTTTTCGACGCAATGTATCATCTTAATTATTTGTTTACATGAAAAATAAAAAATACGTGGCCAATATTTTTTGGAAATCCAAAAGACGGACTAATAAATTTTTTTAGGCAACTACCCTATTATGTATGTAAGAAATTGGAGGGTATAATTAGGCCTCTAACTCAGCTTATTCGAAGAAAAAGTAACGGTAAATTTTGATTTCTTGATAAGTAATGGAAAGAGGAAAAGTACAGTCTGTTTGACTGTCATTCGTCAAAAGCATGCTATCAACGTTTTACGGACCACAGTGTGCATCCTCATTTAATCATTTCGCAAAGTAAAATTAGTGTTGGGTAGTCAAGAGATTTACATTCTAGCTATTCTACTTTAAAAAAAAAACTTTTAAATTCGTAAACTACTTTTGTAGGTAGTACTCACTAAAACTTTCCATGTTGGCTGTAAAATAGAACAGAAATTTTGTACATTCTACACATTTCTAAACAAATATTTAAGGCAAAATTAAAACTTGATAGAGTGAAATAATTAATTTAAGTACTTTTTAAAATTTTATTTCCCACCAAAGACACAGTATACAACACTGTATTGCGCTTATCACCCCGAGATATCAGTTGGTGATTCACTGACTATTACCCTTCAAACTGGGAGTATTGTAGTAACCCATTCGGACAGAATCGTGCAAGACTTCTAGCATTATGAGAGTGAATAGATTGTGGACTCCGCTCCAATATATTTCCCCCTACCGTATAACATAACATAATCATTCACTACATCATCTCAGTAACTGACCTCTGACTAAGTCGGTAACTTGTATCTAGGGTATCAGAAACTACGCACACACTCATTCACACACCCACACACAGACCGAGATAAACATTTGTGGTTCTCACAAATATTCATCCCGCATTGAAATCTTTATTTTTACTATAATCTGCTACTAACCCATAACATCCCGCTCGCAAGCCCGCGACATTCCCACGCTGTTATTAGCGAAGCACAAATAAGTTCTGTAAACGTCCACATTGGTGCTCAATCGGAGGTAGCTCTGGGGTCCCTGCTGCCATATCTTTTCATCTGTCAGGCTGTCATTGTCATTCTTAAGTTTCCATGAGAATGAGACCTGGAACCGAAAATATTGTTTTTAGAAGGTTTTATTTGAAATGTAGCTGTTTATGAAGGTGCATGTTTTGGACATGGCTAGGTTTTAAGATCACTGACATGCTTTAGTCATAAGTGATGGTTCTAATCCCACAGTGAGCGATAGAAGTTTAGCAATGAGTGTATATTCAGTCAAAACTTTCAATTGCTTTTAAAACATTTATCTGCAATTGATAAAGCTAAACATTACAAAATAATGTCAAACTAAATTCAATATGGCGGTCTCCCAAACATGGTTGTTGCTTGACAAACATTCCTGACTGTGTTTTGCCTGACTGTTCACCAATCACCTTCGAAAGCTAGTAGTTTTTTGTGACATTTAAAGTAAATTTTAAGTAAAGATACATACTTCACACAAGAAGCCCACTAGGTAAGTTTAAACGAGGGTAGCACTATAGACTGAGAAATAATAGAATCAAAAGTATTACCTCATTAGGGTTTGCGTGAGCAGTGCACACCAACACTTGGTCCCCATCTATTTCAATTTGCTTGATACCGCATTCAGGAACAACTGGAATAACACAGATATTCATGTTTATGTGAAAACCTAATAAATTACTCAGTACCTACCAACTTTTTTGACTACTTAACAATCATCGACGATGTTAGTAAGACAACAACCACTTTAGCAATGGCTACGCATGACTGACTGATTTGTAAAGGATGTTTTTCTTCGCAGTACGACCATCAAATAAAATATATATTCAAAAATATATACTTACTTACATAGATATTCAAAAATAAAAAACGTAGTAGTACGTGACGGGAATCGAACCAGGCACATTACGATTGGAAGTCAAAGGCTTTAACTATTAAGAGATCAACGCTCTCGAAGGTTCCTGGTGGATTGATGAATTACTTTATGATCAGGTTATACGAGAGCCTGATAACAACCGTCGGGCAGCTGCCCACCAGACATAACACCGGTCTGGTCGGAGGGTCCCTTTTCAACGGGGATGAGGAACTCAACACCCTGTTCCACCCCCATCCAAAAAAACATTATTATGTTTTAACAAACAAGTGCTGAAGGCCTCTTAAGCCCTATTTTAAAATAAATACTCACACATAACATTCAAAAACACAGTAGTATTGACAGAGCCGTGTCTGTTATACGCCTCGCACACATAATCGCCGCCATCTTTCCTCTGCACAGGCCCGAGGAGTAGAGTATTTGATGACGAGAGTACTACTGATGTGTTGGTCTGTTCCTTCCCTGTTTTGGAAGGAGTTTCTCGCTTCCATGTGTATGAGGGCATTGGGAAGCCTCTGGAAAAAACGAAGTTGGAATTTGGAATTGTGTGGTTGGAAAAGTAGCAGTAGTTTTTTGGTAAAATATCGTTTTAGGACAGAAGTTCTAAGGTGACTCCCTGATCTGTGGTTGGTTGATTTTACCAGTTTATTAAATGTTTAAGCAAAGGTTAAAAATATGAAAGACTAACTTCATTTACATTTCGCTTTAAGGCAACTTAGATAAGATATGTGAAATTTAATGGTTTTACGGGTCATACGTTTCTTCCCGTAGCAGTTTCTGGATATTATTATCCTTTGTGTATATACTTTTACAGATTTATTGCAGCTTTATAAAAGAACCCTTACCTTGCTGTACAAACAACTTTAGCCGGTATTTCGTTTTCGATGACGGACACCACTTTAGGTGTAACCGTTATGTTTTCTGGTTCATCTGAAATTAGAGGGTTTATTAAGTAAATACGGATATAATTTTAGATCACAAATGTATACATGGACAGTGGTTTGACAGGGTTATTCGATCAAATTCAAACGTAATAGCTAAACGTAAAGGTGGCCATTGAGTCCGTTTAACTGGCGTCCATCCAAAAATGGTCGTCAATCACCAGGGCGATTCTGGATTCTAGTGGGGAAATCTAGTTGGCCTAAAACTTTTGAAGTGACGCCAAAGTTTTATGTCTGCACTGGTCAGTTCAACTGACTCGTCAATGGCCACCTAGTCTACTAAAGAATATGTTTTAAAGTAGATACGTACACTCGACAACGAAATTGGTGGTACTATTAACCATACAACTGATAAAATTGATCTTGACTGAATTTGGTCGAAACATTCTACCAAATTCGATCTAAATCTTGTATACGTACACTCGACGGCGAACTTGGTGGTGCTGTTGACGGGCGGGCCGGCGAGGTTGCGCGACGAGCGGCACGTGTAGCGCGCCGTGTCCGCCGCGCGGTCCAGCACGCCCAGCGGCCACGAGGACATGTTCCAGTGCTGGGGGCACGTGGAGGTAATGAGGCATGCTCTTATTTGTATATAAAATGTAAAATAAAATAAAACTGACTGATACATCAATTTATCATAACACAATTTACATGTGGCTTTTAACACTTAAACAGTCAAGTCAATTGTTGAAAAAAATTAAATACCAGTATTATATGTTTTTTTGCTTTAAAAATACTCGGCTTTTAAGGCCCTGACTACCCGTAAAGACTATCGACGACTAAAATTAATGGCTTATGGTACAGCTTATGAAGTTAAAAGCCACTTCGATAATGGCCACCCTTCACTATCATGACGATACCCGTCGTAGCTTAATAGAGTAAATCACAAGAAACCATTGAATAGACTGAACAAAATCACAAGAAAATTGCAAAAAAACAATAAAGACATCTAGAAGTTGTTGTGTCTGTTCTTACCAAAGTAGACTCAGTAGCTTCAAAGTCGTTCCTGTTAACCTGCGGCTCGATCTTCCTCTCCACCACGTAGTATCTGTCCGTCTTCTCAGGGTCGATCACCTGTCCGTCCTTCAACCATTGCACGCTGCAGAGCGGAGCGCACTCCACGGTGCATGATAGGGATATGTTCTGGAATGATGTTGGAATATGGATCAGAAAAAGTTCTTTTCAAAATGAAGGTATCGTGCTATAAAATTCGCGTCAGGCTAACATTTATGGGAGAAGAGGAGAATTTACATGTAATCAGGCTTCACCACGTTAGCCTAATGCGTTAGTGACATCATGCCTGAGGCATGTTTGAAAAATATCAATGATCTTCATATACAGGATTGTTTGTAATTAGACCGGATCCTTTTAAGGGGTGGTAGGGGACGTCATTTGCAACTTTTTCACCCTACATAGCGGTATCCGGAAGTGAACCGTTAATGTGATATGACCCCATGGAACCGGCGTAGTCAAAAGCAACTTACGAAGACATATGCGCCTCTGCATTCAAAATAGAGGCGCACATTTCGAAAACGAAACGTAAAATTAATAAGGCCCAGGTATTGAACTCGGGATCTAAGGCTTTGCAGGCACACGTAAGGGCACGAGGCATTTAAATTAGTTTACTGTGTAGTAACATTTATGAACCATTATTGTAAATGCCATCAATCCGGATCAGGTTTCTGCAACCAAGCAGTTCCGCTACGAGAATTCCTATAGCTAATCTGTGAAGAACTTACCTGTGATTTATACAGCGCACCGCTGTAATGGTTCATCGCGTATTTGAAGCTTGGTGGTGCTGAAATAGCAAAAGGATTTATATATTAAACTAAATCAAAAATTTTACTAGAGTAGTGATTATAATTATATAGGTACACATAATGTCGTCTGGACTCGTAACAAATAATCTAGGTCCTTGGACATTTAAATCTTCAATGGTGGGATAGGCTTGTCCTTAAAATGGATAAGGTGAAGCGATCCTTGCATCACCCCCCTAAATACAGCAATAATTTTTAAAAACATTTGTAACTGTACCGAAATATTACGTAGCATTCTTTCTACACTAATAGTATGTTTGTTTGTAACGAATAGGCTCCGAAACTAAAGAACCGATTTTAAAAAATCTTTCACTAATGGAAAGCTAATTTATCCCCGCAATCCCACGGGAATGGGAACTACGCGGGTGAAACCGCGGGGCGCAACTTGTATTTAATAGACACGAGCAGTTTTATACATACCAAGCACATCAATATTAGCGGTAGCAGCCTCCCCGTCGCCTCCCGCGTTGATCCCGCGACACGAGAAGTTGGTCCGGTGGTCGAGGGTGACGGGGTCGATGGTCCAGTTCTGGGACACTATGTCACTGACCACGCGCCCACCGCGCAGCCACCGGTATCTGAGGGTGGGGCAGAGAGTGAGTAGACGGAATGGGGCTTTAAGGTGATGGGGATAGGGGTCGTTTTGGAACTGCAAGTGTTTTTTCTTTTGGGCGGTTTTTGGAAACAGTTTGGAAAAGTTTCTGTTCACCAGTGGGCAACTGATAATTTTCATACTCCTATAAAATTGTGAGAGCATTTATAACGTTTATGCTAGCTTTGTCAGTCACTAAATGAGTTTAATCCCATCTTTTTATTAATTTAAAAAGTTCCTCTTCCAGCCCATCCCTTATTCTTATCGAGGGATTAAATACAACATCCTTTATCTCCCACTCCAACTCTATAAAAAGGCAGGCAGAGCACCTTTTGTGGGATTCCATGAGCAAAGCGTCACTTGCATTCAGGTAACTCTTTTGCCATAAATCATGTAATTATACAATACCTATGGGCCTCAGGTCGTCCCCTCTCCTTGATGCTGCAGCTGAGCACCAAACTCTTCCCCTTGACCACACGCCACGGAGAATACGTCAGCTTCGCTGGGCCGGGAGGGTCTAAAAATTAAAATTTGTTTATTAAACAGGATTGGAAATTAAAGAAAATGGTTTAATTTCAGGATATTGATATAAATATGATATGCCAGTTGTATTTTGGTACTCTACCACTTATAGTGAGACAGATTATTCTAAAAGAAAACTTATGCTAGACAATTAAAGTGTTCAAGGTTTGCCACCTTTAAAAGAATTCACCAGAAGCTGTTTCCAGAAAGGATGTTTTTTTGCAAGTTTTCTTATTTAACATAATCATAATCATACACTCCATCATCTCATTATAGTAACTGACCCCTAACTAAGTCCGTAATTTGTATCTAGGGTATCAGAAATTACGCACACACTCATTCACACACACACCCAGACCGAGACAAACATTTGTGGTTCATACAAATATTCACCCCGCACGGGAATCGAACCCGCAACCTTACGGATGGCAGTCCGGCATGGTGACCACTCTGCTATCGAGGTCGCCGAGATTTCTGAAGCTGTAAACCAGTTTTCTGATATCACTTTAAATATTTGATTTCTTAATTACCTAACATAGCTCTTCATAACCATGTTCAGTGTAACCTGACCGAAAGATCAAAAAAGCTTTAAACCTGGTATTTAATAAATTGTAATACCATATTCCCTACTAAAAATGGAAGACCAATATAATAAACTTCTACTCACAATGCACAACAAGTTCCGTCTTCTCGCTCTCAGGTCCCCAACCAGCCGCGTTCTTCCCCTTACACGAATAGTTCCCGTGGAAACTCTTGGTCGTGTCCTGGAGGAGGAGCATCGAGGGATCCACTTCGTTGCATAGGTTTTCTGGAAAGTAGGAATAACAATTTATAATGGGAAGATCTTTTAGATCTTTTTTCAGATTCATAATGTTTAAAACCAATATGTCCAGAGATCAGAGTCCGTCAGAGATGGAAATCGAACCTGAGACCTTTGGCTTAAAAGTAGCTATCTCTGCTACTTTTTGCCAACAATGAGATCTTGTAAATTATTCATACATTTTCTAATAACCTAACTTACATTACCATCTGTCTAGAAACCTCACTACCTCATCTCACCTCAATTACTATTAAAAGCTACAAATCCCAAGACCTACCTTCACCCTGAGTCTGGTTACAGTCAGGCAGATGCTTCAGAAGCTCTCCATCCAGGTACCATATCACCTCGTCCAGCACACTGGGGTTGCCCGACACCACCTCGCAGGTGAGGGTCACATTCTTGTGTTCTGTCTCCAGGATCGGGCTGGGCGATGACATGGTGAGACGGACTTGCGGTTTGACTGAAAAAAATATATGATTTATGTTTTGTAATAAAGAAATGATAGTCGTTTTAACATGTTCTACCAATTTCTATAAACATTTGTTAGTTAGAAGTTTCATCATCATCAGCTCTTATATGTCCCCACCAAGAGTTGATCCAGCCTTAGTCAACCACAGAACGAGTGCGCGTTGGACGACTTCACACTGATAAATAGCTTTCAATTAATGAAAGTTTTTTTAAATCTATTTCAATAGTTTTTGAGTTTAATCGAAACAAACAATCATTCAAATCTTTCTCCTTTACATTATGGAAATAATTCCAGCTGCACCTCGCAGTTTAACTAGCGTTAGCTCTGCTCCTATTTATCTTAGCATCATGATTACAGCCCATAGCCTCCCTGATAACTGGGCTATTCAACACTGATTTTTTTTTCATATCTTACTAACAGTTTCTGAGATTAGCGCGTTCAAGCAAACTCTGCGGCTTTATATTAGTGCTTGCCTTTAGTACCTACTAGCGGCGCCCCGCGGTTTCACCCGCGTAGTTCCCGTTCCCGTAAGAATATAGAGATAAAATTATGCTAAAAACCTTTCCATTGAATCACTCTATCTATTAAAACAAACCGCATCAAAATCCGTTGAGTAGTTTTAAAGATCTAAGCATACATAGGGACAGAAAAAGCGACTTTGTTTTATACTATGTAGTGATAAACCTACATTAAGAAGTATATTTATTTATTTATTTATTTAGGACGACCAGTGAAAATTACATTACATCTTATAAGTAAAAACTTAAATTATAACTAAATTAAAAATTAAATGCGCTTTCTTTAGGTGCCACAACATGCGAAGAAATAAAATATCACGTTAGATTAAAATGAAAACAATGGTAATCAAATCTTGAGGATAAATAAAATGCTTGAATAAAATTAAAAAAAAAAAAAAAAGAAATAAAATTAAACATGAAAACAAATTAAATCAAAATTAGGTAATTCAGAATCAAATTAAAATTAAAATTTATTAGATAAGTAATAATTTAATTAAAACCCCAAACAACAATCTCAACCTACATCTGACATTGACGTCAATGCTCTCCTCACTGGCTCCCTGCCCGACGCTATTGGCCAGCACGCACGAGTAGTTGCCCATATCCTCGCCTCTCGCGTCCAGTATGATCAGAGCATGTTGTTCAGTCGTGCCGCCTTTGTAATGTGACGTGTTCACGTTGATTTTCTCGCCGTTTAAGTACCTGAAATGGATGATTTGGTTACAATATCAATGGCTAGCCTGTGCTCGGTTTGAAATGTGAAACCCTTGAAAAATATTGACCCTTAGAAAGGTTCATATCTGACGGAACATGCGTCGCGTATTATCGGTCGCGTAACGCCAGAACACACAAATGTATAGAAAAACACTTGACCGTTCACACTTAACGCACTAACGTATAATCGGTTGAGTGTGAACGGTCAAGTGTTTTTCTATACATTTGTGTGTTCTGGCGTTACGCGACCGATGATACGCGACGCATGTTCCGTCAGATATGAACCTTCCCTTAAGCGGCGAATTTTTGGATAATCCTTTCTCAGTCGAGGCCTACGCCATACAATATCTGCGTACAATATTTCAGCGCAAACCGTTCAGTAGTTTGAGCTGTGTGTTGATAGTCACCACAACTGTTGCCTAAGAAGTAATAAACTATAAGATTTCAAAATCATCTCTCTGATAAAATCATAAACTACCTTGGGTCCATGATTTTAATCGCAGTAATAATCTTATTCATCCGACTAGCGAACGAATGACATTATATTAAACGTCCATTCTAGCGGACGGCTAGCAACAGCCTTAATGATTATGCCAAAACAAATTGAGACTTTTTCCCCAAAATTCTACTAAGAAAAAGTCAAAAGGCGACTTCCTTGCCAAGTAATAATAACAATGAATAAAATGGCTTCATAACTTCTTTATGCAATCATTTAGTCTTATACTGCCTTATTTGCGTTGCATTTTTAGTCTGGTTTAGCACTAAACCAGGTTTTACAATCAATATTGAATACTGTCAAAGTGACAGATTTGTCTGACAAGGTGTCAAATGCTTACCAGGTTTTGTTAAACCAGACTAAAAATGCAACGCAAAATAAGGCAGTTAATGACAAAAAAAATGACACTTTATACTAGCTGTGCCTGGCGGTTTTACCCACATATATCACAGAAGCCTTTCACTTCTATTTATGAAGACGACAATATACTTACCAGAAGACCTCAGTGAGTGACGACGGGTTGCTCTCGTACTCACACTTGAGTAACAACTTGGAGCCCTCTATAACTGTTATGTTCTTCGGCTCCACTCGCACTATTGGCGGGTCTGGAATGGAAAAAAAGATTGGAGTAAGTTTCTTGAAAAGTTGCTAAATGTACCTAAAAAAAGAAGTTACTGAAGTGGCTTTAAATTAATTGAGCGTTGACTTTTTTTTTGAGTAGGTAATCCAAAATATTTGTCAATTCTGAATAAATTACAAAGAACTTGGAATGGTGATAACGAGAGAAAGAACTTATTCCCATTTCAGCAGCTTTCAAAGTCAAAGTCAAGTCTATTTCAGTACCCATTAAATATCAATTAGGTACATCAGATACTGCACCCATGAATTTAGTCCCACGAAAATTTTCGCCAAAAATAGTCAAGCAGACGATAATTGATGATGTAATACTTACACCAAATCTCCAGCTCTCTAGTGGCATGCATTGGATGGTCCTTGGTCTCGAAGGTGACCTCGTTGGAGGCCTCGCAGTGGAACTTTACTCCATTTTCGAATCTGGTCGCTTCGAAGGTCAGGTTGGAAGTCGTTGTGAAGGTTGTGTCGCTCTGGAATCGAATTTGGGACTCTTAATACGAATGCTGGGAATTGTAAATAAAATCCTACTAATATTGTAAAAGTGGCCATTGACGAGTCAGTTGAACTGATCAGTCCAGACATAAAACTGTGACGTCACTCCAAAAGTTTTAGGCCAACTAGGTTGTCCCACTGGAATCTGGAATCGCTCCGGTGATTGACGACCATTTTTGGATGAACGCCAGTTCAACTGATTAGATAAACTGACTCGTTAATGGCCTTAAAATTAAATGAGAAAATTGCTTCAATAATACACACCCAGACTGAGATAACATTTTTAAAATTATACATTTTACCTGGCACGGGAATAGAACCCGCTACCTTTACTTTGACAGTCAGGCAAGGTCATTTAGGTCATCCATTTGATGAATACAAATTATTCTCAAAGTCACAATTTTGAAGATTTTATCTCGTATAGGAATCGAACTCGCCACCTTAAGTTTGGCAGTTTACACCACAATACCAATTATCCTCAAGACTCAATTATTATACAAACGCATGATTCTAATTCATTAACCATGCCTATACATGAACTTATGAATATAATCCCATTCCCCTTCCCTCTACTTTCTTGCCCGTCATCCCGTGGGACCCTCAACAGTCCTAAACGTCAAACTGTCTTTGTTTCAACTTGGGATAAAGGATTAAAGTTACTGGATGTGGCAGGCGTGGTTATTAAGTATTTTTACAGGACTAAATATGCCAAGTTCAGTTTGTGTATAAATGGAAATAAAATAAACAGTTGGAAAAAGACCCTAATACAAGATACTTTATTATTTTTGACACATTTTAACCGTTATTTTTTTATCAATATTTTTATGATAAAGTAGAGAAATATTTTTTTAAGCTTTTATTTAGTTTCACCTGTCCCGTTGTCTGTAATCAAATTTTGCAAGCCATTTTTCAACCACTTCTGGTTATCCGATTGAGCTATTTGGCATACTTATGTAAGTCCCATGACAATGCAATAAAAGCTAAAAAAAGCTTGTTTTTAAAAAGGTTTTTGTTTTTAATTTATTCTTGTTTTAGATTGCAACTTCAACGTCGTCGATTGAAAAGGAATTTCACTTTTTATTAACTAATTACGTCTATTCCTCCTCACTTAATATTATCAACAAGAACAGTCTTTACTCGAGTAAATTAACATTACAATTTTAAAGAATACCATCGGCTATGATCCGTAAAAAAATAGATCAAAACACACTTTACAAACCTCAGCCGTACTAAGTAAGTAAGTAATCACAAGGTAGTAAGAAACTCACCAGTAGGTGAGTTTTTAGTGGCTGAGTAGCCACCTAAGCCCCCTAGCATGACTGTGCGTGATAAAATATATAGACACCACGAAATAATATCGATTTCGCGAGCATGACCAAATGAATTATGGCGTGGTACGATATGAAAAATGTAATATGGCGGCTATATTTATTATATTTTGACAGTTGGATGTCATTAGATAGCTATATCGATTTCGCGAGCATGACCAAATGTCATAAAATTAATCAAGTGGTAAAATTCAATATGGCGGGGATTTTTATCAAATTTTGACAGTTGGATATCAATAAATCGCTGTATCTATCCTGCTAGCCTAACAGAACTTACTACGAATGCCACATCCAGACAAACTTTAATCCAGTTCACTTTACCTAAAGTATTTGCAATGTAAATGTCCATTAATTAGTTATGCATAGAAAATAACAACCTCAGGCCTGCTTATGTCTCTGTACTAGCGAACGTAATTTTAAATATATTTACATTCATTAAGAGAGATTTCTTTTGAAACATCTTATAACAGAAATTATTTTAATGAATAATACGCGGCGTAAGTAGAGGTGTGGTTTGTTTTGTATGTATGTCTATAGGTGGTCATTGACGAGTCAGTTGACCTGATCAGTCCAGACATAAAATTGTGCGTCACTCTAAAAGTTTTAGGCCAACTAGATTTTTTTTAGTTTTAAGTTTAATCTTAAGTCTCTTTAATTGTTTCATTTTACTATAAAAGTGTATGTTATATTAAAAATTATTCTATTCTAGTTCCCCACTGGAATCTGGAATCGCTCCGGTGATTGACGACCATTTTTGGATGGACGCCAGTTCAACTGATCAGTTAAACTGACTCGTCCATGGCCACCTTATCTATATTTCTAAATTGCTTAACATAATTTGATAAATGGGATATCGTTGGATGCATTTTGATCATCCGCTGGTTATAGGGTGTCATAGCAGAATAAGTAATTGTTAAAAAAATAGGTTTTGCTCGACCCAGAAATCGAACTTGGAACCTCTAGCAAACATGTCACTAGACTAAACAAACTCTTCTTCTTTGTAATATTAGTATTTATAGATTTGAAAACAAACTTACCATTTCCAAGGTTTTCTCCTGGAGGTTACATGAAACAAGAGAAAAAAATGCATTAAATTACAAGTATATATGTATATTACACTGCCTTATATAATATTAAAATTTGAGAAATATGAAATCATTATTTATTTGTAGAAACTAAATGTAAAAATTACTAATAAAAACATTCGTTTAAGACAAACAAATATTCAAGATAATATGTATTATTTATTTATTATACTTCTGTACCTAAATATACGTGGAGGGCTTAATACAATAAGTATTCTCTACCAGCAATTGACGAAGTGCAGAGTAAATAATAATACCACATTATTTACCACACAACATTATACCATACAAATATAATTATGGGTCGTGGGGCATTTGGGACCGGGACCGCGGTCCAAACTTACACCTTTTAATTTTTTATTATTTTTGAGTAGTATTTCGGGACCACAAGAAATATGAGTTTAAAGTACAGTTAACAAAAAAAACTAATTGCTGTGTTCAAAATAAACATTATATATAAGAAATTTTACAATAATTTATTTTAAATACCAGGAGAACAGAAATGTAGAAGAGGTCTAATACTTTGTTAAATTGATTCACAATATTAAATAAAGTAATTGGTCTTGTCTTGGAGAATTTATTATTAGAAGTACCAGGACAGCATAAACTTAAAGCGTTATTTTTTAAATAAAAATTGTTATACTCTTAGTAAGTATATTTAAATACATATATTAAGTCTTTACAACAATAATATATGTTTGAAACTAAATTAAGATAAGATTTAGTTTCATTGGAATACTTCAATAATTTCAAGTATCTGTGACTTGCGAGGTAAGCCCTTTGCCATGTCTATTCGGTTAGTAAATCTGTGAGTTTGATGTAAAATAAAAATGATGAACGAATCAAAGTAAACCAAAATGATTGGGTGTACGAAACGCGACTATTCAATAAAGCCATTTTTTATTATATTTTACAAAACGCTCGAACCGCGACCATGTTTACATAAATTCGACGACGCACGAACCGCGACCTATTCTCTTATTTCTCTGCAATCAGGCACATAATGACAGCTATTATTCACAAGTGAGTTAAAGGTTTTTTAAGTTGCATTGTGTCATTATGTGCCTGATTGCGGAAAAATAAGAGCCACTTTATGAGCAAGTGTGTTGAAAACTATATTATAACTATACAGGATGAATTTTTCAAGTAGGTTTGGTAGAAGATATCCGAAACTACTTATAAGGAATCTCAATAAATGCTGAAAAGAGTAGTTTCTTTAATAGCAACACTTTCAGATGACACGATAATACAGGGTGTGTACGTTTTTGTGGCATACTCAACTGGTTTTATTCCTGGCAAAGAATATAGATTTTTCAAAAATATAATGATGTAGTTTTTGTTTTTATCAAAATAGGTCTCGAGACTTCTTTTAGCATTTTTTCGGATTTAGTCTACCACGCCCACTTGAAAAGTTCACTCTGTAGAAGAAGATATATTTATATTAAATTTATTTGCTATGTTTTTGTTAACTGTACTTTAAACTCATATTTCTTGTGGTCCCGAAATACTACTCAAAAATAATAAAAAATTAAAAGGTGTAAGTTTGGACCGCGGTCCCGGTCCCAAAAGCCCCACGACCCATAATTATTATACAATTCAAATAACACAGAGAAAATTAAATAACATAACATAATCATTCACTCCATCATCTCATTACAGTAACTGACCCCTAACTAAGTTCGTAACTTGTATCTAGGGTATCAGAAACTACGCATGTACACTCATTCACACACATACCCAGACCGAGACAAACATTTGTACGAAGTTTAAACACAGGTTTTGCTTTTAAATAAAGTTAAATAAGGATTACATTCGAACCTAAATCGTTGTGTACGACTTTGCCAATTAATTGCTCTGAATTTAACTTGGCAAGTTTTTTTATAGTGATGTGGTGTAGTCGATAGAATTATGTATTGAGTAATTATTTGACAACAGAGTCATGTAGTTGGTAGTATCAAATGTCAAATGGTTACGCTTTAAACAAATATTTTTTCAACCAAAAGACTGAACTGGTATGAATTTACAAAAAAAGGATATTTATCCTACTAATATTATAAATGCGAAGGTAACTCTGTCTGTTACCTTTTCACGGCCAAACTACTAAACCGATTGACTTGAAATTTGGTACAAGGGTAGCTTATAGTCCGGGAAAGAACATAGGCTGTTGTTTTATGTATTTATGTTTTTATGCTTTATCCCGAAATTCCCACGGGATCGGGAATTACGCGGATGAAACCTTAGGGCACAGCTAGTAATTAAAGATTAAAAATGATCCTACCAAGCTAATCTCTAAACCGATAAAATCGGGCTGACTTTTTTAACCGAATTTTTGTTGGACGTGTTGTTATCAGTAATTCTATTTTTGTGTGTGTATAAAAAGTAAAATTATAGCTTGGTATCCAGCACAAGCTTTTCTTAGTGGAAGGAGAAGGTGGCTAATCTATATATGTATAAAAATGAAACCCGTTTTCCTTGGTCACGGCATCACGCGTGAATGGCTGGACCGATTTCACTAATTCTTTTTTTGTTGTATATGTTATTATTAGGAGAAGGTTCTTATGTAAAAAAAATTGGAAAATCAACGGGAAAATTGGACCCATGCGAAGCCGGGGCGGGCCGCTAGTGAATAATAAAGGTTTAAATTTCACAGAATGTTAGATAAAGGTTTTGTTTACTCACTACAATTCCACACACTTCTACCTCCAAAACAAACAAATAGTAACGTTCCTTACAATGTAAGAAAGTCTAGATTTATCGATAAACATCGCCTAACTCAACAAAGATGTAAGATACAGACTTTGGCAAAGTTCCAATACGTAATCATTTTGTTATCTTTAAAAATTGTATGCTGAACTTCACACAATATGTTGAGTGTAAATGTTTTGTTGTTTTAGTTAAAAGCTTTGTAACTGTTTTCTTTTAAGTATAAAACGAATGTGTGTGTGAATGAGTGTGGGCGTTGTTTCTGATACCCTAGATACAAGTTACGAACTTGGTTAGGGGTCAGTTACTGTAATGAGATGATGGAGTGAATGATTATGTTATGTTAATGTTATACTTTTTCGTATGCCAAGTATTTAAAAACAACCTGTTTCTTTTATTTAGAAACCAGTCGTTATTTTTTAAATATTAGTTTTGCACATACTACGTCTACGACATCGGAGAGTCTGAGTTTTTATCCAAGGCCATCCAGACATGATCTGAATTATTTGCGTTGCATTTTTAGTCTGGTTTAGCTAAACCAGGTTTTACAATCAATTTTGAACTGTCAAAGTGACAGATTTGACTGACAAGGTGTCAAATGCTTACCAGGTTTTGTTAAAGCGGACTAAAAATGCAACGCAAATAAGGCAGAATAAGAATAAGGTGACAGAGATGCAATAGACTACCGTGATTACGCCTAATTATTTCTTATTACTGTTCCATAAAATCATTTGAAAGAGAAAAGCCATTAGTAATCAATGGGTCCATACAGGGGCCTAAGTCTGCAATTTGACATTATTGATCAGACAATATGTTGATATTGAGGCACCATAACGAGAGTGTCAGAAATTTGGTATTCTGCTAACATTTATTCAGGCTATGGTGTCTCAGTGGTCTTTGTTGCATATAAAAATTTTGTCAAATAAACGTCAGAATACTGTTTCCATGACAACCATCTAAGTTTTATGGAGCTATTAAGTCAGCGGAATAGTTGTCACTAAGAGAATACCAAAATGCCAAAAAAACGGCCATAATGTTGATATTAAAACACATTTGAGTAGCATTATCATAGCTTAATAGTATAGAGAATCAGGGCCCAGCCTGCCTAGCATGACTGTGCGTGATAAATGATATAGACACCACGAAATAATATCGATTTAGCGAGCATGACCAAATGAATATGGCGTAGTACGATTTGATAAAATTAAATATGGCGGCTATGTTTATTATATTTTGACAGTTCGATGTCAATAAATAGCTATATCGATTTCACGAGCATGACCAAATGTCATAAAATTAATCATGTGGTAAAATTCAATATGGCGGGTATTTTTATCAAATTTTGACCGTTGGATGTCAATAAATCGCTGTATCTATCGCGTTTTAGAAGTCATGCTAGCCTAGCAGGACAACTTAATTTAATTTTTCGATATCGATAAAAATAATCATCATATCCCATCACTACTCAAAATAATCCGACAAGGAACATTATCGACGTGTTTTCTTATTTTTTTCAAATTTCACTGTCTACTGCATTGTTGAAAGCTTAGCGCTTGCGGTAATATCACTTACAACCTTTTTTCAGGAAAAAACATTTTTTTCAGTAAAAAACCTTTCGTTTCACAACTTTTTGAGCTGTTTTCGAGTTTTTTGTGAGTTTTAAACTTTTATTTTGCTTGTGATTCTACGTTTGAGACTTGTTTATGTTTTTATTTTATTTTGTTTGTTTATAGAAAATTTTGGTGGTAAGAAACAATTTATACCATATTAGTTGCGCCCAGCGGTTTTATTCGTGCTAAAACGTATCCTACGGGAAATTTAGAACAAAAAGTCTCGCGCTATAACGTATTCCACGAAAAATCAGGATAAAAAATAGCTTTTGTCCTATCCCAACCTCTAGTTTAATAATAAAATTAAGGCTGATCGAGTAAGGTACCTTCGCTTTCGCATTCAAAAAATTAACAACGCACAACCCAAGAACGAACCTATAGGAACTATAGTTTTGGGAGGCAAAATATGCACAACGCAGAATCGATCCTAAAACATTTAGGTAGGCAGGTGCACACTGCATTACCAGTACACGAGCCAATTTAGTCATTAACAATACATTTTAAATTCATAATAACAAGCCAAGTGATAGTAAATATATGTACGTAGTGCAGTGTTGCGACTAGGTTTAATAATAAATAGGTCTAATTCACTTGCATTGTTCTCGCATAGATACTGTTGGATAATCTATGGTGTTACTAATTTTAGAATAATGGAAATGGACTGAATATAGTTTAGGACTTAGGTCGTGGCACTAAGCTGGCAAGTTATTTAATGGTGTGATTGGTAGATAAAATATGGTATTTTGTAAAGGTCTAAGGATAGATAACAATATGCTAGTAATGTCCCCGTGGTTCACTTGCATTAATGGTATATTTAGTGTATTTTCCTTCTTATGTTTTTTTTTAATTGGGTAGCCTTTACATATTATAAAATGAAAAAAAGAACGCGTCGAATTGAGAACCTTCTCTACTAATCTTTTTTGAAGTCGGTTAATAAATACAATATTTAAAAAAAAATCGTGAGTTTGTAACAAAATATTCGGGATCTACTGAACCGATTTCAAAAAATCTTTCACTAATGGGAAGCTATATTGTCAGCGAGTGACACAGGATAGTTTATCCTATCGGAAATTATGCGGGTTAAACCGCGGGGCGCTGCTAGTTTTCAGTAAACTGACCTGACAACCAAAAGATGCGATTACAGCGACGCGTCACCGGCACAGGAAAGACTGTGATTCAATACGCCCAAACGGAAACTTTTACTTTCAGCTTATCCGTCAACTTCAAATAAAGAACACATTTTCCAAATTAAAAAATACAAATCCTATAAACGCATTTAGAAAGGAACACGGAAAAGCAAATTAAATCGTAAACAGAAGTGCATTTCAAGTGTTAGTAGCCACCAACAAGGTATGCACTGCATTGCAAACTATCCGAAATATTTCATTTGCGGTGAAAATTAACAACGTTCATGTTGTTTTAAATTAATGTTTTGTTAATTTTGTGTTAGTCTACGTTATAGTACTTGAATCGGTTTGTTTATTCCATTTTGAAGTGAGAATTTGGTTTTATTTGTTTAACTAGTTTTCGCGAAAGTTTGTGGAGTAATAAATGGGGTATTAGAAAAGAATAAACTGCTTTATATGTGCACTATTTTTATGATCTAATAGCAGCGTCCCGCGGTTTCACCCGCGTAAATATAATATAGCCTATGACACTCCGGGATAATGAGTCTATCCAATAGTGAAAGAATTTTTGAAATCGGTCCAATAGTTTCGGAGCCTATTCGTTACAAACAAACAAACAATCAAATCTTTCCTCTTTATAATATTAGTTTAGATAAAAGGTCTGACTGATATATTAGTATAAGATCCGTAACCATTACTGACTGACTGACTGACTGACTAACGCACAGTTCAAGACACTACGGATTGTGCTGAAATTGTAAGTGCAGATATATTTGCTATGACGTAGAAATCCGCTAAACCTAGTTAAAACCCGCGGTTTTAGCCATGTTAGTTAAGTTTATATGATTTTCGTAATACTTAGATAAAATACCCCTAACCGTTCAAGCAGTTTCATTATTTATTGTTCATACTTTCATTCGCTACCCTGCATAGTATGATAAATGTATGTATCTTGTATATAAAATTCTCGTGTCACAGTTTTCGTTGCCATACTCCTCCGAAACGGCTTGACCGATCCTCATGAAATTTTGTGAGCATATTCAGTAGGTCTGAGAATCGGCCAACATCTATTTTTCATCCCGAAATTCCTACGGGAACGGGAACTACGCGTGTGAAACCGCGGGGCGCAGCTAGTTTATCTATAAAATACTTCCAATTTTATTTGGTCTATAGTTAGGTTATGGTCAAACAAACTCTGACACGAAAAGAAGAATAAAATTAGGTTCTTTTATGTCATAAAATAACTTATACTACACTTATAAACTACCATTTCTAACAATTCCATTTATTATAACACCTCCCCCGCGCCCTCCCCTATAATGACAAATAAATTGATACAATAACTCATCCCAAAATATAATTGTAAACGCATTATAAGCTGTAAAAGTTTGTAACGTGAGGGAGGCATCCCTTTGAGAGACATTAGGTTCACATTTAATTATAAGTGTATATTAATTAAGTTGTATGTAATACAAATTTGTGGGTGTGGGTGTTATTTTAAGTTGAGGTCTTGTAAGAAACTAGTAGCATCCCAAACAATGGCCCATCTTTTGACTTGCCGTGCGTGTCCCTACACATGCACACGCGAGGACCTTTACAAGGCCACTGATAGCGCTATATCGGTGGCCGAGTTTTGGCCCTCAAAAATTTGAGTCGATACGCAAAGAAGAAGAAGTAGCATCCCCGTAGCAACCCACTGCGACGCACGCTACGCCCACGGTCCACGCAGCTCAGCTACGTTGAGCTATTATATAGCTTTTGTATTCTTTCAACACTAAAGTACAACATATTAAAATTTCATATTGCCTCAAACACATTTTTTGAGCCCTCAAAAAAACATTTTGAAACCCTCGGGATTTCTTTTAGCCCCGCTCTCCACCAGCCAGGTCTGGATCTTGGAGTTGGGGTATAATAGGAGAGTTAATGGACAAAGTTACAGCTTGCCTCAAACACATTGTTAAAATTCTTGCCATCTCTTGGTCTATCATCGTCTCTTGACGACCTCGATGGCAGAGTGGTCACCATGCCGGACTGCCATCCGTAAGATTACGGGTTCGATTCCCGTGCGGGGTGAATATTTGTGTGAGCCACAAATGTTTGACTCAGTCTGGGTGTGTGTGTGAATGAGTGTGTGCGTAGTTTCTGATACCCTAGATACAAGCTTCGAGCTAAGTTAGGGGTCAGTTACTGTGAAATGATGTAGTGAATGATTATGTTATGTTATTTTATATAGCCGAGTCAGCCACGAATGTAACAATGACGTCATTTTCGTGCGTAGCGCGTGCGTGTACTTCGGTGGGTTTTACCTCATACATTTTCATAGCGAAGCTGAGTACACGTGCGAAGCGTGTGCGTTGACTTCGGTGGATTTGAGCCTTCGGTTTAAAGAATTTATTCTCAAAAAAGACACAACAGTCACTTACATGAGAACACAATTAATACATATAGTTTAAGATACATAGGTATATAGCCTTAAGGATGAAAATCTATAAAGAGCAGGATAACATTATAAGCAAGCGGAGCAGTAGTAATTAAAGCGAGTGAAACCGCGGTGCGTTGCTTTGCTAATAGAATAGCAAAGGACAATAACAATATTCTAAAACCTATTTAAGATTTAGACATTTTTGGCATCCAAATATGGGTCCAGTATGAGATCACTATCACTCATGTGAGGAACGTGGTGATTACGCCTTTTCACACTTATCCCTACTAATATTATAAATGTGAAAGTAACTCTGTCTGTCTGTCTGTTACCTTTTCACGGCTAAACTACTGAACCGATTGACTTGAAATTTTGTACAGGGGTAGCTTATGATCCGGGAAAGAATATAGGCTACGTTTTATCCCGAAATTCCCACGGGATCGGGAACTACGCGGGTGAATCCGCGGGGCACAGCTAGTGATTAATAGAAGTGAAAAAGTTAGATATGTTTTTTCTGATCTTATACACCCCTATTTTGAAAATATGGGACTTATTAAAATCAGAATATCTGTAGCAGTAACTGAATCCATATATCCAATAAAAATATCAAAAATGATAGTCGATTACTTATCTTTAAAAAATACAAAATAAATGTCGTATTACCAGACGGCACACTAGCTATCAAGTATTCTGTGACGGCTCGGGTCGATGACCGCGCTCAGCTGTGTATCGCAGCGTTCGGTGTAGAATAACAATAAAATTCGGCGGGATTTTGAAAATCTTTGACTTATCATAACTTTTTAAATAAAAGCAAAAGAAAAAAACTAACTTCACTATTATATTGTCACCCGTCGTTTACATTAGCTGTGAGATAAGGTATCGCAATTTCAAAATAAGGGTGTATACTTCGTATGATCTTACCAATCTTACTAATTATGTAAAAGAGAAACGAGTGCTTTGCTCTGCAGCGGGATCTTACAGAAAATACACATAATACTTACAAATACAAATAATTTATTGTTCGTAAACATGGGTATAAAGCAAACATACAAAGGTGGTAAAATATATAAATAGAGCGCCATGTTTAACTTATACTTTGTTAAAATTTGCTAAATCTTTCACATAATGAAATATTAACTGCCTATAAAACTGATAAAAAGCTATTTTAAAGTAAAATTTAAAGAAAATTTCTCTTCACGAGTCTTCGGTGACAGAATGAAAAATTGCTAAGTGTGACCCAATTCCTTGGGATATTAGCATTCAAAGATATAGAGCGGACGGGAATCGAACCGGTGACAAATCTATTTAAGATTGCCTCCGAGATAGAACAGCAGGCAATACTTTTAAATCCAATTTATTACCTTTAGATTTGAATATGGTTTCTTTAACTTTAGGTCGACGGTTTTTATTTGATTTTGGTTTTTGAATTTTGTTAATGGTTTTTGTTGAAATAAAAGCTCAGGGTTCAATTGTAATTCTCATTTTAAGATTACGATTTTCTTTTTTATATTTAGAAGGTGACGTTTGTGACTGACTAACAGACTGATCTATCAACACATAGCTTTCAGCGTTATTAATTCAGTTAATTTTGGCATACAGATTCCCCTGCGGGGTGAATATTTGTATGAACCACAAATGTTTATCTCGGTCTGGGTGTGTGGGAATGAGTGTGTGCGTAGTTTCTAATACCCTAGATACAAGTTTCGAACTTAGCTAGATATCAGTTACTAAGTATAAATTAAAATCAAATGAATTTAATTGAATTGATTTACTCAAATTCGTCTTTCTACAATATCATATACTTACACATCTAATATATAAAATTCTCGTGTCACAATTTTCGTTGCCATACTCCTCCGATACGGCTTGACAGATTCTCATGAAATTTTGTGAGCATATTCAGGTCTGAGAATCGGCCAACATCTATTTTTCATCCCGAAATTCCTACGGGAACGGGAACGAGAACTACGCGTGTGAAACCGCGAGGCGCAGCTAGTAATTAAAATAAAAATCCGAGCCACTTCCATTATTCCTAACAAAGTAGCATATCACTTGCAAAATTGAATTTTCCTAACTCCGGCCGGTTTAATTAAAGATCCCCTATATTAACGTTATGTAGCGATTAATATTACATAGATATTATATTACTAGCTGTGCCGTGCGGTTTCACACGCGTTAATGATTAGGAGCGGGATTCGTGTTGACAGGCAGTGTTGTTTATTATGTATGTATAAGCATAATTATGTATATATGGTTATATTTATGCAGATATGCTTGGCTGGTTATTATGTTATGTTCAATGAATATAAACAAATAAGCTGTGCCCCGCGGTTTTACCTGCATAGAGCATAAAACTAGCTAGCCATAACCTATCCCTGTACCAAATTTCAAGTCAATCGGTTCAGTAGTTTAGGCGTGATACCGTGACCTAGGGAAATAGTGATTCATTTTTATATACCTAACTAGCTGCGCCCCGCGGTTTCACACACGTAGTTCCGTTCTCGTGGGAATTTCGGGATGAAAAATAGATGTTGGCCGATTCTCAGACCTACTGAATATGCTCACAAAATTTCATGAGAATCGGTCAAGCCGTTTCGGAGGAGTATGGCAACGAAAACTGTGACACGAGAATTTTATACACACATCAAAAGTGTCTAGGGATCAACATATATTTTTGCAATAACTTTTCTCCTGATTGATATTAATTAAAATTTTCTTTAAGGATTCATCAAATAAAGTGTTTTCGTTTGTCACAGTAACGATAAACCAAGTCACCTTTGCATTAATAAAGAAATTTGCCATTTTCCTAATAAAGGGATTTTTGACATTTGAACCACTAACATTAAAGTTCGAAAAAAAGACTGAAATAACAGTTTTCTTTAAAATTTTATTGGGTAACTTAAACAATTAATAATCCGTGTTTCTACCGCGAACACTAACAACACAAGAACATCGGTTTGGCATACTCAAAATGAGTTCATCCAAATCACGCTGTGGAATGGCCGCCCATGTTCGTTGCAACAACAAAAAAAGGTCTTCTTGCGACTGGATACCCTCCATATTCGGCAGAGCTCTTCTCTGTAGCATATCCCATGCATGCTCAATCGGGTTCAAGTCTGGCGACTGAGCAGGCCAGGGCAGGACATTGATGTTAGCTGCGGCGAGAGTCTGTCTTACAACTCTTGCGGTGTGCGGTCGTGCATTATCATGCATTAACTGAAATAAGGGACCGATTTGCACTTGTATAGGAACGATGACGTCTGATACAATCGTCTCAGCATAAATTTGAGCGTTGAGGTTGATCTCTGATCCAAATCAACTCAGTTCTTCCGCCGATCCAAATACCCGCCCATACCATGATGGTTCCACCACTATAAGGATGGACTTCCTGGCAGGATTTTAATCGCTGTTGGCGTCCAGGGGTTCTCCAGTGTCGTATACGTCTTGTATCCGGTCTCATACCAAAACGAGACTCATCAGAAAAGCACACGAAACGCCATTGTTCTTCTGCCCAATTTCTGTGTTCAAGAGCCCATTGATATCGAATCCTACGATTGTGCATTGCTATAGGTGGTACCCGTAGCGGTCTTCGGGAATGAAGGTTCACTTCATGCAAGCGGTTTCTGACTGTTTGGTCGCTAATTAAGTTCCCTGAAGAGTGATGAAGCCGCACGGCTAACATCATGGCGGTTATTGTTGGAGCTCTTCGAGTTAAGATTTGAATGTATCGGTCTTGTCTCCGTGTGGTGCAGCGATACCGTCCTCCATGGCGCTCAGCCACGGTACCAGTGCTTCGGTAACGTGTCCAAAGTCGACTGATAACACTCTGACTTGTATTCAGAGCTAAAGCCACAGTACGTTGCCGGGAACCAGCTTCTATCATTCCCACGGCTCTGAGCATTTCTTCCCTGCTTAAATGACGTCGCCGCTCCATAATAACGTTGGTTTTAATCAGTAGTAGGGAAACAGTAGCACTAATAATGTCTTCAATGCGTTGTATGTTTTTATAGGGAAAATATTGACAGCTGATTTTCATCTTTTACTCGAATTTGATTCACAGTTCCTGATTCAAATTATGAAATGCACCAAAAAGGATCCATATAAATTTATAAAATCATAAATTTATTACAAAGCCACATCTCAATCTCAAGAAATCCGCATAAAAATGCTTGATCCCTAGACACTTTTGATGTGTGTATATTAGATAGAAGATACTTAACTGAATGTCAAAGTCAAAGTCAAAAATCATTTATTCAATTGTGGTCTCAATGAGGCACTTATGAACGTCAATGAATCTACCACCGATTAGGAATTACATCAGCCGAGAAGAATCGGCAAGAAACTCGGGCGGGTATTTTTTTTTAATAAAATAAGATACAAATGTATATTAAAACTAGTGTCAAATGTATATAATATCTACATTATATATCACTTTTACTAAAGTTTACTTTTAAGGTAAATTACGACATCCACCATCAACACTTTTGTTCATTTATAACGCTGATAACAAAACATCGCAAAAACAACATCAAACGTTACAGTAGTCTTCACAAAAGATTAGGGTGTGGTATAATGCGTAAGAGGTCTTAAACTTTCCAACTTATACAGAACTAGCAGCGCCCCGCGGTTTCACGCGCGTAGTTCCCGTTCCCGTGGGAATACGGGGATAAAATATAGCCTATGTTATTCAGGGTGAATGTAGCTTTCTAATGGTGAAAGAATTATTGAAATCGGTTCAGTAGTTTTGCAGCCTATTCGTTACATACAAACAAACAAACAAATCTCTTTATAATATTAGTATAGACTAGCTTTTGCCAGTGACTTCGTCCGCGTGGAGTAATAACTTCCGTCATACTAACTTTCATCCCCTATGTTATTCCCTTGGGGTAGAATTAATCTAAATCCCTTTTAAGCGGATACCTACGTCATAACATCTACCTGCATGCAAAATTTTAGTCTTATCCGTCTAGAGGTTTGGGCTTTGCGTTGATAAAAAAATAATAAAAAAACAATTATTATTTATTCAATTAAGGCCTCAATGAGGCACTTATGAACGTCACTGAATCTACCACCTATATACACAGATAGATCACTATGTCAGTCAGTCAGTCAACTTTGAGTTATAACATATTTAGATTAACTGTGTCCCGCGATTTAACCCATGGTAACTCTTCTTCTATTGATTAACCTATAGCCTATAGCCGCCTCAATAAATGGGCTATCTAACACTGAAAGAATTTTTCAAATCGGACCAGTAGTGCCCGAGTTGCGCGTTCAAACAAACAATTCAGTTTTATAATTAGTATAGAGGTTAGTATAAAGAGATTACATATGATTCGGTATTCTTCGTCTATAGAATTTATGTCCCCACCGAGGGTCTCGAGCCTACCTGAAGACGATTAGACCTCAGTCAACCACAGGCCGAGTGCGGGTTGGTCGACTTCACACACAACCTTAGAATTTCTTCACAGGTGTGTGCAGTTTTCCTCACGATGTTTTTTGATGAGAAACGTAACTTATAAATCGTAATATAGCGTAGGATAGCTTGTAATGTGTTAAATCATTAATATCTTTTAACGGGATAATTACTCGGGATAGGCCACCAGACGTGGCTGAAACTAGTCGAGGGTACCGACTTATAGGTACCTGTAAATATCCCGTTAAAAGATATTACTGATAAACAATGACGTACGTTTCGTTTAATAATAAAAATGTGTTAAAGCACACAAAAAGTGGTGCATCTAGGGCATAAAAAACTGTACGAGCGTCGAATAAATGATATGTAGTGAGGATAAAACCAGCACCTTCAGAGTATTCAGTCAAAGTCATGACTACGCCATCGACGCTCTTCTTCTTAGCGTGTCGACTCATATTTTTGAGGACCAAAACTCGGCCACCGATATGGCACTATCAGTGGCCTTGCAAAGGTCCTCGCGTGTGCAGGTGTAGAGACACGCACGGAAAGTTATTTGCCGTTGAGTCGTGATGGAAGGATCGGCTAGTCTGCGTTACCGACTTGCTGTCCGCAGACCATTGCCCTACCCGGGGGGTGCGCCGGGCGCATGCTTGTTATATGCGCCACTCGAGGAGGCATCTTCCGTGCACACCCACTCTACGCTCTATTAAAGTTTATAATTTGCACCAAACGCACGTCCGTCCAAACGTAGAAAGAGAAAAAACTAAGAGTGAGTGAGGAAGGAAGAATGAAATACTCGGGCAGTTAGCGAGATGTCTTCTATTAAAATAATTGCACAAAAGTTTATCCTACGATGCCTACGTTCTGTTTTCATAGGGCTGGGAGTATGTCGATGGATTGTATCGATAGTTTTTTTTTTAATGTTCATATCTTATTTAATTGACGAGACATGTAGGGGGAAAGACGGTGGGAAGCGACTTAGTTTTACACGAATTTTGAGGATATCGGTCTATTATCCCACTAGGGCAAATTATACCATATCTCGTAACGTGAAGATTTAAAATTATCAATCTATTTTAATGTTATAATGATCGTTCACTGTTATTTTAATTATCCATTGCCTGAGTTCGCATCCTAATCCTAACTAGTATTATAAACGCGAAAGTAACTCTGTCTATCTGTCTGTCTGTTACCTTTTCACGGCTAAACCACTAAACCGATTGACTTGAAATTTGGTACAGGGGTAGCTTATCGTCCGGGAAAGAACATAGGACACTTTTTATCCCTAAATTCCCAAGGGAACGGGAACTACGCGGGTGAAACTGCGGGACGCTGCTAGTAATAATATATTTTCGTCCTTTGAAACACGTAATAACCTATCTAATACGCATGAACAAATACCAATTCAAGTAGGCAGACTCCCATTAGACCGATTACGGTCTTATTACAGCCGTAATTAGTAACTAATTACCAAAACTTGTGAAAGACAAGTATTTCCATTAATTATCAACAAATTAACTCCTATGTAACAATTTGTATATAAAGTTTTAATGAAATACGTAACTGGAGGTAATTACAGTTTGGTAATTATTTTTCTTTATGTACTTGTTTTTTGTTTTTGTTTTTGTTAAGTATTAGAGCAGGGGTTGCAGCGAGATCACGTCAATTAAACAAGCGAGTTAGAATCAGACTGGTTTAATGCATAAACAAATGGGAGCGGGGCGCAGCGCGCTCAGGTAGCTTACTATACTACTATAGGTACACACATACATAACAGTTTTGTAATAATTTTTGTTCAATACTTTTTGTTTCGAGGACACATAGTTTCTATGTACTTAAAAGTGGGTAATTATCGTTATTAGAATGTCTGTAATTGGAAACCTTGTGTCACACTTTTTTTTCAAAATATAAACGTTTATTAGAAGTTTATTTAGTGCGTATAGTCACCAAGTTTTCTGTGCCGGCGGCCAAAAGTGGCCACTATGGTCATTTTGGCTCTAATGTCATTTGGATACATTTTCACTAAACTGACAACCAAAAGATGCGATTACAGCGACGCTGTCACCGGCACAGAAAACTTGGTGACTATATTTATAATCAGTATCAAATGTGTAGTAACACATTAAAAATATTCAACCGTTTTTGTATGAATATCCAATAAAATATGTTTTTCAATCATATTTACTAAAAAAAGATTGAATGATCAAGTAACAGAAATATAGTCGCAAAAAAGACACAGACGAAGATTAACATACTTCATGGATCACATAAATATTTAACTCACACAGAAATTGAAACCCATTTGTGTCGTTCCCAAGGCCACGTGAAAGATCAGCGTTAGAAAATAAATAAATCTGTTACCTGAGCTTAGACCTATTTCTATTGTTGTAGACTACATACATTAATCATTTATGTCTATTTATGTCCCGCGGTTTTACCCATATAGTTCCCGAATTTCGGGATAAAACATAGCCTATGTCTTTCTCCGGACCATACGGAACCCCTGTACCAAATTTCAAGTCAATCGGTTCAGTAGTTTAGCCGTGAAAAGGTTACAGACAGACAGAGTTACTTTCGCATTTATAATATTAGTTAGGATTAGAAATCAAATGTTTTTTCTTCCTTTGATTTTTTTCTGATCACTTTTGGTGCAGATTTGTGCAGTCAAAATATCGATATCGATAAAAAATCTTGCTAAAGCACATCACTAAATTTAATTTGATCACAGCAGAGAGCTGACAACAAAAGCAGCTTTACTTTAAACGTTATTTGACTGCACTTTTTCAATGATCATTGTTTGTTTGAGTTTTTTATATTCATTTTAAAGTATTGTTCAAGTTTGATTAGTTTATTTGAATTTAGTCTATTTAGTGATGGGATTATTAAGTTTTAAAAAGATTTGGAGTAAATGGATTTATGTCCCTACAGAGGTGATGTTTTTTTGGATTTTAAAGTTTTAAGAATATTTTACCGATATTTTTAAAGTGGCTTAAATTTAAACTTCTTTGAATTAAGTACGAAATTTTGTTACTATAAATCTCATTTTGTAAGTACTATATGCCACTCAAATATTAGCTTTCAGCTTGCTACAGAAAATTAAAAGATACAGGTTAAGTAGACCTCTGTCAAGATCTTTAAAACTACGCAACAGAATTTAATGAAGTTTTCAGCTATCCTACTAATATTATAAAGCCGAATGTTTGTGAGTGTGAATGTTTAGATGTATGGATGTTTGTTCCTCTTTCACGCAAAAACTACTGAATGGATTTTAATGAAATTTGCTACAGATATTCCTCATACCTAAGAATAACAATAACACTTTTTATCCCAAAATTCCCACGGGATAAGGTTCGATGCGGGTAAAACCGCGGGGCACAGCTAGTAGATGAATAAGCAAGAGAAAGGTTTAGATGTAGTATATTTCCACGGATTTACGATTTTACTCAGTTAAGGGCTTATTCACCATCTTCAAGTAACGTTCCGAGTCACTACTCAGATGTTTTGTCTTTGTCACTTGATATAAAGTAAGAAAGAGACAAAACTAACTATACTTGGTGAGTAATTTTACTTGAAGGTCGTGAAATAGGCCCTAACCGTGATTATTTCTGGTTAAACATAAATAATTTCATCGTGAATTCAAGTAAACATAACACACCAGATTTAAAGAAAGCAATCAAACAATAATTTTAAAAGATTGATTGTTTAATAATTTCGAACTGAGAAAAGTCACATTTTCTTGTACGAAAGTTGACAGTGAAAAATGTTAGGTTTAATTTCTTTCGAGGAATTTCCCCTTCGGCTTTTGTCGGGTGTGTTCGGTGATTGTTGGCATTGTGACTCAAATTGGATTATGTCATGCCTTTTTGAGTTTCGGCTTGTTTTCAAGTTTTAGCAGATGGGGCGAAAGTTTGCTTGGGGAGGAAAGTATTGTGCTTTTTTAGATGGAGGATCTGGCGATGGCTTGGACGTATTCGTATATTTAACTTTGGAGAAGTAAAAAATGGCAATAACTTAATAAAAATGAGAATTTTTAGCATGCTTTTAATAAAAGTAAGACTAACAATAAAATTGTTAATCCTTACTTCACTATCACTACATAGTATAAAACAAAGTCGCTTTCTCTGTCCCTATGTCTCTATGTATGCTTAGATCTTTAACACTACGCAACGAATTTTGATGTGGTTTTCAGTAAAAGATAGAATAATTCAAGAAGAAGGTTTTTAGCATAATTTTATCTCCACATTCCCACGGGATCAGGAACTACGCGAATAAAACCGCGGGGCAAAGCTAGTACGAGTACTATTATAAATGCGAAAGTACCTCTCTCTGTCTGTTACCTTTTCACGGCTAAACTACTGAACCGATTGACTTGAAATTTGGTACAGGGGTAGCGTAGTGTCTGGGAACGGACATGTATATATATGTTTTATCCCGAAATTCCAACGGGATCGGGAACTAGGCGGGTGAAACCGCGAGGCGCTGCTAGAAACATATAATTATGCAATAGATTTATTTAATTTGATTCACAACATTTTGGTCACTCAAAAAAATATCTTAAGCGGTAATCGAACCCATAACTTTCGGTATATCAGACACCAACGACACCAAGCTTATTTGAACGAACAACAAACTAATTAGACTGTGAATGAGTGTGTGCGTGGTTTCTGATACCCTAGATACAAGTTACGAACTTAGTTAGGGGTCAGTTACTGTAATGAGATGATGGAGTGAATGATTATGTTATGTTAGACCTATCAACTACACTTAACTTTTAAAAACCTTTTCGAGAACAAACTCGGTATACATACAACATGGTCTACCTAAGTATTTGTTTTTTTTTAACTTTCGCGATCGGAATTCATCGTTGCACAATTTACAGGTCTTAATCGCGTATAACATAATTATTATTTGTCTTCTCGTGACCACGATCGGTGTAACCCGGTCGAAACGTCGAGGTAAATAATGATAATGTTATACGCGATTAAGACCTGTAAATTGTGCAATGTGGAAAACGTTCGTTTAAAAACCAACTTTGATTTGGAACAAAAGCAAAAATATCGAGTTTTCTCGGTGGTACTGAAGTGACGTTTCATTTGGTAGTATTATTGAATTTGACTTATTGGAACGGTCTGGCTGCCCTCAGAGGGACAGGGGAGCTGTGGACTACACATTGGAATTAAAACTTTTCAAAACTTTTGTAAAGTATTTTTTTTATATGGATTGAAGTGTAGAGTATGAATCCGAATGTACTCGACATTCGTTTGCCATGATTGAGACCCAGGTTCAATTACTGGTTTATGCGAAAAGTGTATATTCATACGCCGGAATTGAGATCACCAATACGCATTAATCAAGCGTATTTTATTCTTATTTAGTGGATTAAATATCATCAGTGAGTTTTATTTTCCTTAAAAGACCGATAATTTATTGTAACTAATATTTGGCACGCTCTTAACCCTGTTTTTCCTTCTTCTTCTTTGCATGTCGACTCATAATTTAGAGGACCAAAACTCGGCCACCGATATGGCACTATCAGTGGCCTTAAAGTAAAGGTCTTCGCGTGTGCAGGTGTAGGGACACGCACGGCAAGTTAGGAGATGGGCCATTGTTTGGGGAAATGCCACATAGTCATGCACTATCAGAGCTGTAGCCCCACCTGTGCATGTTCTCCTTGTTTCGACCTACTTGAGTCCGCAGTCTATTTAAGGACTTCCAAGTTGCCCAAGTGTTTTTCTATCTATTTATGTATATGTCTGTATGACCTACGACTATTTAAGTAAATATGTTTTACCATTACACTCTAAATTTAAATAGAAAAAAAATAATTCACTTAGAAAAAAATACTAAAAAACAACTAAAAATAATTCAAACCTAACACCGTCTCCACACTTCTGTTAGTCTCTCGTGAAAACTCAGCGCAGGTGTTATAGAAACTGAGTCGGTCCATTTGAAATTACAACCGGCGAGATATGGGGGGGTGTCTTATACCGGACCACACACTGGGAGATAATTGGGAATATAGCTGCCTTATTTGAGGTGACGGGTTCAATTCTAGTGAAATTTTTTGGATAAATATTAGCCTGTGTTATTAGGATAATTGGGGACCGAGAATATGCCTTGTAAATCCCAATCTCGTGGAAAATTTGGGATTAAAAGTATCATACCATGTGCATCGTGTCATAGTACCATGTGCCATTCCTAGATATATGGAACATCTGTACCAAATTTCAGTCTTCTTCTGTCGTCGTCTGGGTCCTAGGTTTAATTCCCAGGTCGAGCAATACATGTTTTCCAAATATGAGTCAAGTTTGAGATCACCAACACGTTTAAATATGCGTGGTATAACTAATACACTATTCCTCCTTACTGTAATGATATTGAGTAATTATTATTAGTGTCCCGCGGTTGCACCCGCGTAGTTCCCGTTCCCGTAGAAATACGGGGACAAAATATGACTAGCCTAAGTAACGCACTGATAAATTAGCTTTCCATTAGTGAAAGATTTTTTGAAATCGATTCAGTAGTTTCGGAGCTTAGTCGTTACAAACAAACAAACCTTTCATCTTTATAATATTATTATAGTGTAAAAACTTCACTACCTTACCTTTCCAAAAACAAATATTTACCTAAAACGGAAATAGAACCAGCAACCCTTTGTTTACCACCCTTCATGACTGTTCTACCATTTAAATAATTATTTTAAAGTTAAATGAAAACTCATTTATTGAAGTACATTTGTACTCTCAGACTACATTTGTTCTTTAATTTTGTAATTGGCTTTTACGACAATTTTCAGAAGCTTTAAAGCACCTGTAAACACAAAAACTGGGCAAGTGCGAGTCGGACAAGCGCATGAAGGGTTCCGTACAAAAAAAAATGGCAAAAAACACGTTTGTTGTATGGAAGCCATACTTAAATATTATCTTATTTTGTTTTTAGTATTTGTTGTTATAGCGGCTACAGAAATACATAATTTATGATAATTTCAACTGACTATCACGGTTCATGAGATACAGACGGACGGACAGACATACGGACAGTGGATTCTTAATATGCGTTTAGATTATTCTCTCCTTCATCTCATTACAAAGACTGACCCCTAACTAAGTCCGTAACTTGTATCTAGGGTATCAGAAACTACGCACACACTCATTCACACATACCCAGACCGAGACAAACATTTGTGGTTCACACAAATATTCACCCCGCATGGGAATGGAACGTAAATTACGGATGGCAGTCCGGCATGATGACCACTATGCCATCGAGGTCGTCTATATAATAGTCCCGAAGTAGTTAGTTAGATGATCGAACTATTAGTAGGACAGATTGGAATAAGCCCTGTTTTTACCCTTTGTGCACGGAACCCTAAAAACTTGTGAAACTCCCCCAAAAATCGAACGGCTCCAACTTCGAAGTAAAACAATCTTCATTGAAAATCCTAATTAATATTAGGGTTCCTCGCAAATATTTGAGAACATTACAACAAGGGTTCCGTACTAATTAATTAGTTTTGTTAAGTAGTTCCTTTTACAGGAAAAAGTGTTTAAATGTTTTTTCAGTGACGGAAAATAACTTCTAAGTGTTATTTATTGAAGTTTGGAAGTTTATTGACTTTGGTTAATGTTTCAAATAATGATTTGTTAAACTAGCTGTGCTCTACGGTTTTACTCGCGGTTTTTGGTTGTTCTTTTTCGTAGCATTCTAATTAGCACGTAGATAGTTATTATAAACTATTTATGTATTGATTTTGTGCACAATTCGTTGAGTAGATTGAGCTGTGTGTTGATCAGTCAGTCAGTAACTATTGTTTTTTATATACTTATACAAATGTTTAGTAAAATATATCGTGAAAGTTTACTATCCCATAGTAGTAAAAAACAAAATCAAAAATCATTTATTCAATTAAGGCCTCAATGAGGCACTTATGAAAGTCACTGAATCTACCACCACAAACAAAAAAAAACATGCAAAAATTTTTATTCTGCCCCACCATAATTATTTTCTTAATTTGTTACAAAGTACTATATTTTCACTTATTAAGACCTCTTATTATTGAGACCTCACTTCCCAAATTTAAAAACTTTAACAACGCTAACGTAAATACCTAATTTCATACGCTATTCAAACCTACACCAACAAATTCAAAAGGCAAACCTCATAACCAATTTATCCATGACAGCATCACCGCACTTAATATATTACATAACACACATATACATATACACAGAACAGAATCATATATCCTTACTAATATTATAAATGCGAAAGTAACTCTGTCTGTCTGTTTTTCTGTCTGTCTGTCTGTTACCTTTTCACGGCTAAACTACTAAACCGATTGACTTGAAATTTGGTACAGGGGTAGCTTATGGTCCGGGAAAGAATATAGGACTTTTTATCTCGAAATTCCCACGGGAACGGGAACTACGCGAGTGAAACCGCGGGGCGCTGCTAGTACACTATACATATTATACACGAAGAACAGAATCATATATACCGTATACATACATATATACTGAGAACAGAATCATATAATTTCCTTGAGAAGCATGAAGGAGCGACATTTCATCCGGAAACATTAAATATACAAATGATAACTACCTCACGTGCCCGATCTCATTGCTCTGAAATGTACATGAAATACTGCTAGGGATGGGACATGGATCTGATTAGCGGATAGTTACGGATGGATGGGAAAGGTATCCGATTTTACGAAGTTTTAAGATAGTTACGGATATATAAATTTTCTATAAATATTGAAATAAAACACTTAAACGGATTTTTGTCGTGGTTGTTTTTTGTTTTACATTTTCTGACGTTTCGATGATACTTTCTATAAGTATAAATTATATGTTGAAGAATAATATGTGTGATTGAACTGGTATCCGATTAGCGGATATTTACGGATGTATAATTCGTACTCAAATTCAAGGTCAAAAATAATTTAATGAGTTAGACCTCTAACAAGCACTTATATATATCAAGAAGCTTACAAGAGAAGAATCAATATTAAATAATACAAAAAAAATTATTAAAAATACTAAGTTAAGTAACTTAGGATGTATGTGTCTTCTTTCTATACACCCCTATATTGATATTAGGATACTTATTAATTTGAGGATATCAGTAGCATTAACTGAACCCATATATCGAAGAATAAAATAAAAGAGGATGATCAATTTGGCAGCCATAGTAATACCAAAATAATGTTCACCTAATTACATAGTTGCTAACTGCTCGCGGCATCATCGTAGGTACAGACTACAAAGTAAAATTATTTATTATTTAATTCCCTTGCGCTCGACCTCCCCGCCTCCACCGCCCCCCCGCCCCCGCGCCCATCTTCGTCGCAAGCGCCGCGGCCGCTCAGCTACACCAACCAGTTCGTTCACCGCTCACGTGCCGCGAGGTTGTACGCAAATCTAACGCCATGTTTAATTAAAATTACTAGTTTTACCTATCAATTTACTTCTCGTGAGTACATACATGGTATGGTATCAAAACTCAGGGATAGACGCGGAAATGTAGTGAGTGTTTGTGTATTGTTAATGTGTGATTCGGAAAATGGAATGCGACTGTTCCCAGAGCTAGTCCTAGGCTAGGACTCCTAGCGACCTGGCCCTGGCCTGGGATCAATAACCATTTAGAACTTCGGTGAAAACTAAAGGTAAATAATAATACCTACCTAAGTATTAACTTACAGTATTTTTTACGTACTTAAAAAGTTAGGTTTTTATTTTTAATACGATTAATATTCTAGTACCTAATAATAATTATTATTACGTGTACTTACCTCACTACGTAACAAATCGTAATAAAAATAGGCAATTACCTATTATTGAATAGGTATTACGATATGACGGAACAGGTCATGTTAGGTATGTAATATCAATCGTAGTAAAAATGAATACTAACTTCTTAATTAAACACACCCAAATTATTGTAAATAGTGAACACCTACCTAGCCAATACGGTGGTCCAGGAGGTGATTTTCGCATAAGTCCCTAATGTTATGTTACAAAGTGTTCGACCGCGGCCGATTTCTTCCATAGTTATACCTACATCATTTAGCCGGTTCTAAGCCCGTAAAGAATGAAGAAAGTTAGAAATGTAGAATTGTACGTGAGTAGGTATTTACTTATTAATGAACCTATCTTTTATGTTTTATTTGTATTATTCCAACATAATCCTACTAATAAATAGCTAACTAGGTAGAATAGAAAACCAATTTTAAAAACAAAGGTAAAGCCGGTTCGATGTCTTGCTAGCATCAGCTGTTCATCGCTGAACTCGCGTGAACTTTGCGGTGTGTGTTGGTAAAATGCAATGTACGTCGCTAGACGCTCGACTCTCTCGGGAACAAATCGCGTTGCGTTGCTGCTCTATGTACCTAGGTTGTTTTAGTAGGAACGTGGTAGTAATAGTAACATAAGTAGTTGCGAAAGAAAGAAAGTATTTAGTTATTTATGGATTTGATGAAGTTGGTAGGTACATACAAAGTTTGTTTGTTCTACAAACCCATTTTCTAAATAAATACGATATTCTCAAATATTTTTTACGGAATCAGCAGAAGTGTGAATTACGCGGGTAAAACTTAATAGTTTTAAAAACTAATAATTTAAAAAATAAAGCAAAGCCGTAAATACCGGTTCAATGACTTGCTAGCACAGCTGTTCATCAACAAACTCGTGTAAATTTGCGGTGTTGCCGCCCCACTGTTGTACAATTCGCGCGGTGTTGCCGCTCCGTTATTGTAGGACGTGAATAGCTTTTGACGAAATTAACAAAAACTTTGATTTACCATAACTTTTTAAATAAAGGCAAAAAATAAACATTTCCTTGACTATTATATTGTTAACCCTAATTTACATTAACTGTGAGATAAGGTATCGCATTTTCAAAATAAGGGTGTATACACTTTGTGGATCTACCACTACGCTATATCAGTTGAGAAGGCAAGAAACTCAAGGTCGTAGTGCATTATCACTACATAGTATAAAACAAAGTCGCTTTCTCTGTCCCTATGTATGCTTAGATCTTTAAAACTACGCAACGGATTTTGATGCGGTTTATTTTAATAAATAGAGTGATTCAGTGGGAAGGTTTTTAGCATAATTTTATCCCAAATTCCTACGGCAACGGGAACTACGCGGGTAAAACCGCGGGGCGCCGCTAGTTCATTTATAAAAAATAATCAGATCCTTTGTCTTGCTTGCTCTAACTATCGACGATCTATATAGCGAAATTGGTGTATTGGTATGAATTGTGTGTTGATCGAACATAAGTCAAAAGTTACATTTTACACATAACATTAAAGGTGACTATTAAAACCGTATTTATCCGTAACTTTTCCAGTTTCCACCCCATCACTACCTAACAAATTTGGAGAGCGAGTCCGTCGGCGCGGTTATTACGGAAACTTACGATTGCATATGTACACCACTACGTTTTTACGGTTAGTGTACCAACGAACCGCTTTTCTGAATATTTTAAAACACTATCTATGATATGTTTTAGACCTGCTGTGTGTTTAAGATCTAGGTTTTGGGTATGTATTTTTAATCAGTCTTTTTAAGTGGCTGAAGCGAGTTAAAATCGGTACGTAGATGAAATAATTCAGTTCTTAATAATTATAGATACCAGCTTTGCAAATAAATTAGTTGACCGAATTTAAAAGAAAACATTTTGAAAAGTCATTAAAATAATCGAATATTTTAAAGTATATCAATTTCGATGCTTATTTGTTGAGTTCCCAATATAGTACACTTTAGACCACATGACCTTTTAAACCAATTTTATAAAAAATAAATTAAATTTTTAAAAAACCCCCAACACAATTACATTCAAACCCCCACAACTTTTTAACGGGTCAACCGATTTTCATCAATCATGTCTAAGAACACTCGCACGTAAGTCCCCTTTAATACAAAAAAAACTAAAAAACTAAATCGAAATCGGTTCATCCATTCGGGAGCTATGATGCCACAGACAGACAGATACACACACACACACACACACCCACAGACACGTCAAACTTATAACACCCCTCTTTTTGCGTCGGGGATTAAAAATAAAAGAAACAAACTAATATACCTATTAAATAGTCATAATCGAATTATTTTACTAATAATAAAAAACATGCCACTCAAAAATGCACTCTACTTACATGTACATTATGTTCTTCTTTGTTCAGCTTGGTCGTCCCGTTGAACCAGTCGATGTTTGCCGCCGGTCTGGCTCCTGATGCCGTGCAGACCAGGGTCAGCAGTGTACCCTGAGTAGCGTGTTCACCCACCCCTTTGATGACAGTCTTGTTTGGAGGCACTGCAAAGAAAGAGAAAATGTGGGATTTTGAGTATTTTTTATGATACACTTTTTAAACTATCGCGATCGGAATTCATTGTCTTAAATGGATTCATTAGTATTATTAGAAATTCATTAGTCTTCTGACCACGATCGGTGTAACTCGGTCGAAATGTTGAGGTAAATAATAATTATGTTATCCGCGATACAGGTCTTAATCGCGATTATGCAACAATGTATTTTTATGATGTAACGCAGAATAAGGTAAACTAATAAATATTTGTACTATGGGTTCCAACGATAGAGGTTAGCTGGCGTGAAAATGGATTTGTTTCTTCCTATTGTTTTATTCTGCATTTTGAAATTGAAGAGTTCTCTAGATACGTAGTGTTGTCGAAATCCAGGCAAGCAATACCACGGGAGGGAAGCTAGTATCATTATTAATACATGTAATTTTAAGAAAATATCCTTAAAACACAATAACATGTAAATACAAAAAACTACAGAAAAAATCCCTACAAAACCCAACAAAAGAAAACATATGCCAATAAAACTCAAATTTGAATACACAATAAAAACGATCCCCGAACAAATCCGACCAAATCGGACACTATTTCCAAAACAATATTCAACTTTATAGACACCAATTTCGTCTCAAATCTCGGGAGAGTAAAAAAAAATGCTTGATCAGTGGAACTTTTAGTGTCGTACTGGCAGAGTCGTATAGTGTCGAGACATTATGTTACCCGAGTCTGCGAACTGTGACATTGTGTAGACAGCCCTTCAGGGACGTAGAAGGGTCTGAATTTTGTTACAATTCACTTACAAATATATTTGTAGAACAATTGTCATTATTTTTATCTGACTATACATCTGGATGATTTAATTGTGTTTGCATCTGACTGCAAGTTCCATGTTCAATTGCTTGAGCGATGGATGATTGCTATTTTTCAAACTTGGCTTGGCTTTGAGAAAACCAACACGTTTTTGACAAGTATAGTGATGACCTTTTCTCTCATTGATGATATTAATACAGTGGTGAGGAGAAAGTATAATAATAGTAATATTCTTATAACAACATGTAAGCAAGAAATAAATAAATAAAATAATCAATCTTACAGAGGCCATACTTTTACTTTTTATTTTAACTTAACATTAAGTACTTATAGTTTTTATAGTTATCATGGTTATTAGCACTCAAATTATTATGATTTTTACCATATATATTATTTATTTCGACAACTCGAATTTCGGATACTCGTAATAAATAGTATACATGGTAAATATCCCTATAATAATTTCATTTAAAATTAAGTATCTAATAAAATAATCTATTTGTCTTTTTGAAAGTATCTGGTCATTAACTAAGTAATTAACTGGAAAACTACGCGCTTACAAAACAACACAATACCTTAGATTGTGTTAAGCACGTTGTTTTCCACATTTAGAAAGTTAGGGTCCTTTGGAGAATGGAAGTTTCCAGAAAGAGAAATGTCATAGCCGTTGTCTAATTATCTGTCTCGATTTCTAGAATTTTCTGGAAAATTCGGTTCATCAAATTGTCTTGGGACATTTGGCAGAGTGATCATCAACAAGCCAGATTGCGAAACGAGGGGATTTGGGTTCGAATCCTAAAACTATAGCAACATCTAAGTAATCAATCTCACAAATTACTCTCAAGATAGCTAAACAAACGTTAATATAAAATAAAGTATCAATTTGTGGACATGTCCTTATAATCACAGTGTATAAGGGTGCCTTTCCATCAAAGTAATGCTATACAACGTTGCTATGGATGCGTTTGTCCAACCAAGTCCATTATTGGTCTATATAACATAGCTAAAGACTTTGATTGGTGGATGTTGAAAGTATTTATAACAACGTAGCATAGACGACTTCAATAACAGAGTGGTCACCATACTGGACTGTCATCTGTAAAGTTTCGGGTTCGATTCCCATGCGGGGTGTATATTTGTGTGAACCACAAATAATTGTCTCGGTCTGGGTGTGTTTGTGTGAATGAGTGTGTGCGTAGTTTCTGATACCCTAGATACAAGTTTCGAACTTAGTTAGGGGTCAGTTACTATAATGAGATGATGTAGTGAATGATTATATAGCATAGCACTAACCAATGAATTTGATTGGTGGATTTGGAAAGCATCCATAGCAAAACGTAGCATAGCATAGCTCCGGTAGAAAGGTACCCTTACTCAGTGATTATAAGGACATATCCACAAAAAAACAAATTCATTGGTCTTATAGCAGAGCCCAAACCAATATCTTTGATTGGTGATAGCTGAACAATGATAGATATCACGTTAATAAGTGCTTCATTGAAGCCAAACCTGAATAAACGATTTTGAATTTTACTGGTAGATATCGAACTCATAGCAACATAGCATAGCATTGCTGTGGTGGAAAGACACCCTAAAGGGTCAGTAATTGATACGTCCACCCTATTACCTCAGGGGGTTGCTTAATGGCGACGATATTGGGAAATATTGATGACATATTATTCTTCTCTTAATAAGTCTTTGGTTTTCTTCATTATTGGTCCTATTTCTAGTTAATACCGAGAAGAGAAGAGATTTATTTCTGAATCTTTGTTACTAATGGTGAAAATGTTTATTTGTGGTATCACCTTTGTTGTATTATTTTTGATTAGCAATCTTACTGTCATTTATTAGTATGGTTTCTGTGTAAAAGTTCTCTTTCTTTTATTACCATCTGAAATACTAAATATAAATACCAATTTCTATTGTACTTTTATATTTTATCAATGATAACGCGTATGCAAGATTTTGTGATGAAAGGTTCAGTAGCCATATCGAAAATTACACGTTATTAACATGATCGTACGATACGATGGCACGATTCGTTTTCAATCAAGCGATGAAAGTTACTATTAAGCCCATGTATAACCAATAATCATACCAATATTATAAATGCGTATATTTGTATGTTTGTGAGTTTGGATGTTTGTTACTCTGTCACGCAAAAACTACTATATCGATTTAGATTAAATTTGGTACAGATGTTTCTTACAACTAGGAATAATACATAGGATACTTTTTATCCCGAAATTCCCATGGGATTGGGATTCTCATTGGTAAAACCGCGGGGCGCAGCTATTGGTATAAATATCTACCTATTTTTATATAAGAAAATAATGTCCAACATAATTATATTTCTCTTTGAACCCATGATGGTTTCATTTAATTGATCTCGAAGACTTTATAAAAGAAATTGGTAGAATTATTATGTTATATTTTCTTCGTATTCGAAGTCGGTATATTTTGGATCTTTATTACTTATGGACATATTATTGACCTTTATTATTAGACTGGTGACGTAATAGACTTATGATGTTAGTCGGATTTAGTTATTTACTGCGCCTTGCATGTTAGCTCCGTTTCTATTGGTCGAATCGTCAAGTTTTTTAGCTATCCTACACTTACAGCCGCACTCAGAGACGTTTAACGAATACTTAAACTAATGTGCCACAATATTTCTGTGCCGGTGCCAGCGTCGCTGTAATCGCATCTTTTGGTTGTCAGTGTATTGAAAATGTATCCAAATGACATTAAAGTCTAAATGACAATAGTAGCTTCCAATTTTGGTCGCCGGCACAGAAATACATACATATTCTCGCATCAAATATTTGCTTAAAGCAGGAATCGAACCCGAAATCCAAGGCACAACAGGCACCAACAAATGTTCGTCTGTAACATACTACTACGAGAATCAAACCCGTTACCCTAGACATACCACGCTTCAACCATTTTCTCATCTAATATACACTATCTGACACTAGACACACCAACCCCTCTAAAATACTAATTAATAAACACCCCCATATTAATTTCCTTCAACGGATCTATTAAGGGAGACGCCAGCCACTTAAAGTGACGTCACATGTGTGTATACGTCATAGTACATCTGTGTGTGCGTGATACAGTGTGTCAAGTCTGTTAACTATAATCCTGTGATAATGTTCCTCAAATGTATTTTTATATGAACACTAGCTGTGCCCCGCGGTTTCACCCGCGTAGTTCCCGTTCCCGTGGGAATTTCGGTATGAAAAATAGATGTTGGTCGATTCTCAGACCTACTGAATATGCTCACAAAATTTCATGAGAATCGGTCAAGCCGTTTCGGAGGAGTATGGCAACGAAAACTGTGACACGAAAATTTTATAATTATTAAATGTGCGTTTTTAGAACGTTAATCTATCTATCTATTCAGTGGTCCCACCGCGAGCGAGTGAACGATGAAATATCGGCGATTTTCTCGCCCGAGAAAAAGACAGTATATACATGTATTCCGTGTAAACAAAAGAGATACATATACTATTAATAGTATCTCGCCTGTTCATACTGCCAGCGAGTTACTATTAGTATATGCATCTCTCTCGTTTACGCGGAATGTACATTCACTATCCTTATCTTAGACGAGAAACTCGGCGATAGTTCATCGCTCACTCGCCCGCGGTGGGCCATAAAGTAATTTTTTGATACCACTAACTCAATGTCTCTTAAAACTTAGTCTATAGCTCGATGGATGTCATGGAAACAGTATTCTTACGTTTATTTGCCAACGTTTTTATTCATAGAATAAGGATCCCGACCAGGATTCTCTCTGGTCTCTGAAGAAGCCGCCTTACAGCTGACGTTCATCTGTCAACATATCGAGCTTCTCTTTCTATTACACGGATCGTCATATAGAGCAAACGAGAAGGCTAATGTAAGCTTGTCAACGCTGCGTCAACACCAATTATCACATCTTAGCCGGCCACAACATTGCGACGTATCATACTTGAAAATAAAATTGTTATAAAATATCATCGTAAAGCCTAAAAATCTTGTGAGATACTAAAACTATGTCGTGTTGTGCTGTGTTTTGCAAATCCAGAACAACTATAGGAGGAGTAAAGGATCCAGAATTATCTTTTCACATGTTAGTCTTTGTTGGCATTTTTTATCTGAAATAACCCATTTTGAAGCAAAATATCCATTTCTCTTGTAGAATAAACACTTTTCATCATATCACTTCCAACCGGTGGTAAATAGTTGTGATTTTAAAGGTTTAATTTAGTTATTTTGAATGTATTGTTATATACCAAGCAACTAGTGATGTACAACAACTGTGTCGATAAATATGGTCGATACTTTGAACATGGTAAGACTATAGATCTCCGGTATCTGAATTTAATGATGCTGTTTATTTGGGGGTGTTTTAGGAGCTCACTATAACCCATATAACTGTTTTTCGAGTAAAGAAATTCATTATTAATTAATTACGACAAAAATAAAATCCAATGGAAATACGTGAAAAGTCAAGCAATTTTGACAGATATTGCCATAGATCACAGATTATGTCGTCAAATCCATTAAGTTAAAGGTAAAAATGGAGTCCACACTTCGAATACCTACTTGAAGCATACCTATATGTATCACTATCGCGTCTCTGTGGGCAGGCTCTCTCTTTCTAATTAAGGTAGGCTCTAGAAAGAGAAGGTCTGACTAAAAAGAGAGATCGGCCCACAGAGACGTAGGTATTTGACCCAAGCTGTTGTTCCAAGTGTGGACTCCATTTTTTACCTACAACTTCATGGTCAAATCATAGAGACCACAGAATATAGAGCCTTTCGATGTACATCGTTCAGTCACTTAATTCGTTCACCTATTCACTAATTTTCTTTAATTTTTTTAAGTTTCATACGGAACTCTCCGTAAATATATTTTTAGCGATTCGCCGGCCGCTGCCGCGGCACGCTCCCTTCGCTCGCTCGGCTCGCGCGTTGTGTGTCACAGTTCTAACATAACCTAACCAAAATGTTGACCTATTCGAATAAAACCTAATCAATTTTTAGAAAATTTTTGTCTATGTATGATTTGACAACTCAATCTATCGTTCAATTAATCTTTAAATTGTTTAGTCTATGAGAATATCAGTCCAAAAAAAAGTTTGTTTTGATTACATTTTCACGATTTTATTTTTGTTGTAAATAACTTATAATGCGTTTCTTTACTCTAAAAACAATTTAAATGTGTTATGGTGAGCCTCTAAAACACCCCCAAACAAACAGTATCATCAAATTCAGGTACCGGATATCTATAGCCCACCCTTGAACATTAAATGAAAATCATATTGATGTATGAAATGAAATGAAATTATTTATTTGTTTGAAGCATGGTAAACAAGTAACAAGTTCTTATGGTTTTTTTTTTTTTTTTTTTTAATAATATAATGGTTGCAGGCAAACTAGACTGTGGGTATGTTTATCGCTACCTACCAGTCGCTACCTACGAGTACCTACCAGTGAGGCAGCGGGGCGCATATACACATTTGTCTGTAATGACCATTTTGTGTTTTTGTGTAATTGTATGTGTATTTATTTAGTTTTATTTAGTTTTCGTTGTGTTAAGTGTGAATAAATGTTAATTAAAATTAATAACTCGGAACTCGGACATATAAAGCTAGTCACAAGTTTTGTCTTTGTCACTTGATAATATAAAGTAACAAAAGAGATTTTGTTTTGATTTTATTAATTTCCAAGTTCTTCGAGCCATTTTGTTATTGTTTTATATTATGTTGTATTAATATGTTCGTCGGATTTATTTTCATTGTTGTTTTTTTTTTTCGGAAGTACATTAATATACTTCATTAAAAATATGATATACTTATTTCCATCTTCAATAAAGCATATAATTTAATCATAAATTATTTTTCATTATTAATAAGTTCTCATATATACACCCCTATTTTGAAATGATGGGACTTATTAAAATCAGAATATCTGTAGCAGTAACTGAATCCATATATCCAATAAAAATAGCAAAAATGATAGTCAATTACTTATCTTTAAAAAATACTAAATAAATGTCGTATTACCAGACGGCATACTAGCTATCAAGTATTCTGTGACGGCTCGGGTCGATGACCGCGCTCAGCTGTGTATCGCAGCGTTCGCCTGTTGTTCGGTGTAGAATAGCAATAAAATTCGGCGGGATTTTGAAAAACTTTGACTTATCATAACTTTTTAAATAAAAGCAAAAGATAAAAACTAACTTCACTATTATATTGTCACCCGTCGTTTACATTAGCTGTGAGATAAGGTATCGCAATTTCAAAATAAGGGTGTATACTTATGAGCAAGTTTTTATCGATATGCTCTATACTACTAAGCACTTCCCTAGTAGCAGTTGTAGACACTGACACTTTACATAAAATGGACACGCGGTTGATAGCATAGATGTCATCCCGTACATTAAAGATCCTTGTTTTTATTTGAATTTTGACAAGCAACAAAGACCACTGAGACACCATAGCCATAAGTTATAGCAGAATACCAAACTGACACTCTCGTTATGGAGTCTCAATATCAACACATTGTCCGATCAAATAATGTCATATTGCAGACTTGATACCCTGTATGTGTTCGTTATGTGTGTGTGTGTTTGTGTATGTGTGTGTACGACAGTGTCCTATCGACCGTCAATATTGCAAGGTGGTAAAATTCCCGGGCCTCCATTACATTTAGTGATGGGAAAGTGTGCCTGGATGACGATAGATTTGTTTTATTTCTTTATTTAAATGTGTTATTTTTTTTTTCTTACCAAAAACATAAAGGACCATAAAAAGAAAAAAAAGGGACTAGTAATTCTTTTTCTTTTTTAATTTTTATATCAAAAAGTACATACTTATGTTTTGATAAAATACACAAATCGATTCATAAATCACAGATATATTGGGTAACAAACATCACAAAATACAAACAGTTATTTATCAAAATTAATAAACCGAATAGTTCCTTTCTTTAAGTAGATTAAAAAAAATATTCTACTTCCTATTTTTGAATAGCTCAAATGTTACGTTACGTTTTAAAGTAAAAATAACAAAACATAACATAATCATTCACTACATCATCTCATTATAGTAACTGACCCCTAACTAAGTTCGAAACTTGTATCTAGGGTATCAGAAACTACGCACACACTCATTCACACACACACCCAGACCGAGACAAACATTTGTGGTTCACACAAATATTCACCCCGCACGGACAAAAACAAAAACTAACATCGACATTACCTTTATCGACAAACTTTTATCGACACTACCCCTGCCCTAAGACACACTATCTTGCCTCTTATTAGCTAGACTCAAAATTTATGGGGTGGCCTCTCAAAATTACCCCTGTACGTACAAGAACTTAGTTAAGTGTGAGCCTAATGTGTTCTTACCGGGGTATTTCGACACTTTTAGACCAAATTAGGGGTGAAAGGGGATGAATTTATATTTAATTAGGTTTAAGGATTTTTGGTTTATTTATTAATTGTTTTTGGTAGTTTTCTTTATGTACATAAAAACTTGATAAATGTATTGAAGTAGAAAATGTTATAGTAAGATTTTTGTTTGGTAATTTGAAGATATTTTATGCTTGGATGGAGATAATATTTATGGTGTTAAGTTTTTTTTTTTCATGTATAATTTTTGATCTTTGTTTTTGATGATTAGTCGTTGGATACAATATTATTTATATTTAAAACTGTACTACTACGAGTATTATAGCACCGAAGGGTTCACTTATTTGAGCGCCTTACTATCTCAGGAACAGCTAAGGATTTTTTTAATTCTAAAGGTGTAAGTTAGTAGCCGACTGCAGACAGCAGCAGCAGACCACACGTCGCCGCGCCACTACTGGTTTGTATGTATTTCTATGAAATTACATTCGAAGTGGGCGACATGAAGCTAGCTTCGCGTCGCTGAGCAGCAGACGGCGAAGTGTCATTGAAATAAAACACTTAGACGGATTTTTGTCGTGGTTGTATTTTGTTTTACATTTTCTGATGTTTCGGATTCTTTACAGAACCCGTGATCACAGAAGATGTAAAGAATCCGAAACGTCAGAAAATGTAAAACAAAATACAACCACGACAAAAATCCGTTTAAGTGTTTTATTTCAATGTGTAGTGTTCGTGTAAATCAAAGATATACAATATTATTTATATGGCGAAGTGTCATGTTGATGTTAGGCGGCGACGTGTGATCTGCTGCTGTCTGCAGTCGGCTACCAACTTATACCTTTATGATCATAAAAAATATGATTCTAAAGTCCATGTCACAGCTAGTTTCCAAGTATATAAAGATATCAATAACATTTAGTAACCCATTAAACCGGCTACACCCAATACAGCTTAACCCTTCCACCGCCCGGGTTTAATCGTGTATCGTATAAATTGACAATTAATACATAAAGTTGTCGATATTGTTTATTCGGTCGTTTGGACCCTTAACTTTATGTCCTCTGACTTACAACCCTTAGGGCGTGTCTACACTATCAGTCTGACATAATTGGGTGAGTTGCGCAACTTTTAGTTGTGTTTGGGTGTAGTTTAAAGTAAGTTGACTTAATAGGTGGTGACTAAGTGGTGTAGTAGGTAGGTAGTTATAATTACCTGCTGGATTTGGTTAAAGTTGCAGGTTTGATTTTAGAAAAGATCATTTTATTCAGAAAATTTAGAAAAAAAATATATAACAATGACAATAATCCGTTTAAGTGTTTTATTTCAATAATTTTATACTATTTAGAATTGAGTTTTGTCAACATAATTTCTCTTGAATGTGCTGTACAAAATGACTAAGTGATGAAATTTTTGAGAAATTGCTCACAAAAATATTATTCACTAAACACCAATGTTCCTATTGTTTATCATATTTCGATCATAAACATTGACTATCAAGACTTTTAAATAAATAAATAAACGTTTAATAATAATTTGACGAAATTATAAAAAATCATATTCACTATAAAAAAACTGCTTAACAAAATAGTTGCCCAACAAAAATCTTTCATCTCTATCTACTTTGTATCCTCGTGCAGACCGGCCTTAAGTAGTTTATTGTAACAATATGAAGTTACAGCAATATTCTATAAGTTTATTGGTTTGGGACGTTATTTATAGTCTGTGGTTTAGTGGGACGACTTGTTCAATGCTTGTTACTTGTTCTAGAGATTATTATGATGTAGGTACTACTTTTGGTATCATTTCTCTTTAGTATACCATTTTTGGTATAATTTCTATTTATTGAAGTTTATTTCTGTCCTTGATATAGGTTTTAGCCGTAAATAGAAATATTCTACCTCAATACAAGCTTCGAGCTTAGTTAGGCGTCCGGTACTGTAATGAGATGATGGAGTGAATGATTATGTTATGTTATAAAAAATAAATGCGTAGTTTCTGATACCCTAAATACAAGTTTCGAACTTAGGGGTCAGTTACTGTAATGAGATAATGTAGTGAATGATTATGTTATGTTATCGACGACCTCCATGGCAGGGTGGTCACCATGCCGGACTGCCATCGGTAAGGTTGCGGGTTTTGATTCCCGTGCGGGGTGAATATTTGTGTGAACTACAAATGTTTGTCTCGGTCTGAGTGTGTGTGTGTGTGAATGTGTGTGTGCGTAGTTTCTGATACCATAGACACAAGTTACGAACTTAGTTAGGGGTCAGTTACTGTAATGAGATGATGGAGGGAATGATTATGTTATGTTATAGGTTTTAGTTGTGAATAGAAATCTCAGTTAACTGATTATCATCATTTAGACGCATAAAAAGAGCATTTAATAAAAACAAAACTCGAATTTTGATTATACCTATATAAGATTAAATATATTAACTATTCTTAAAATTAATTTTCATAATAAGTCCATCAAAATAAATGAGTTAACCTCTCCGTTGAGATAAAATATTAATATTTTGCAACAAAACCTAATTTATAAAATTAATACACATCATTATATTAAAATTGTATTATAAGTAGGTATATTATCTTGGTAATAAATTATGAGAATGCTCCTTAGACCTCTAAACTTGTACTCGAGATGTATTTATTAATATATTTTTAGGGTTCCGTAACGTTAATCGAAAATTCTTGACATTAAAGTATAGTGTAAGGATATGAAGTAACTTGCCCGCGAGAATTCTGGGATATTATGTAGCCTATATCCTTTTTTAAGTTCTAGATTACATGTATAGAAAAGCGCGACAGACAGATATTATTAGTAACGATTTTGTATATATATTCACGACCTTTCTTTTTCGAATTTATTTTTCAATATAGTGTAAATATCGCTTAGTATAAATATATTTTTTAATTCGATGTTTTTATTTGATTGATCCGATAAACGTAAAAAACAAAATGGTGGACGTTTCTTTTTATTCTACCAATATTCGTACGAATTAAGAAGTCAAAAAGTTTTAAAATATTTTCAATATTATACTGAACCCAACTGCAGGCCCGACTCGTGCTTGACCACTTTTTCTTACAGCTCGCTTTATCTAGAGCAGTGAAGGATAATTACAGCCATTAATTACTTAGTATCAGACGGACTTAATGAAAATTTATTCTTACGAGAAATTAAACATGAAAAATTGTATACTTAGACTTATATTGAACTGTTTTTGGAATAACTTCAAGCTTTGGATACATTATGTAAATTGCTAGTGTTTCATCAGGTCTTCTCGTGTGCAGGTGGAAGGGCACAGCGGGCATGACAGTAAGTGGGACATATCCTGCCTCGGAGCACCACAGTCACAATGAGATACTGGAATAACCCCATTTCACCAAAGACCTAGCGATGGTGTAGGCGTAGCTGGATTTTGGTCCGGGAAAATTTAGATTATTTGGTTATTTTCTAACATTGGGGTGGGGGGGGTTGTACAATGTCTTTTAAAATACGCAACCGATTTTAATGCAGTTTTCAAGCAATAGATAATATTTGAAAGGAAGGTTTGTATGTTTAGTATACTTGATACAATTTAACTAAGCTAAAACCGCATAAAACATAAATCTGAATTAAGTTCTACAACTAAATTGAACAGATAAATTATAAAAGTTAAAATAAAACCTAAAAATATTTAAGCTGAACTTAATATAAATCAAGCCGAGTGTCAGCAGAGATTAAACTATTAGGAGGTTTTTATTAACGAACTTTATTTGAAGATGCGACGCTAACTGGAGTATGGCTTGGATAAATTTAATTTAAATGAAAATTCCTTCTTGGTGTAACGGTTTGTTGGCTGCTTTGTGAGAATGGGGTGTCGGTTTCGAACCTTGATTGGGGGAATTATTTTTCATTTATTTGATTTATGTTTTCTTCTCACTGCGAGTGGTCTTTGGTCTTTGGTATTTTATGGGACGTTTCTTTGATTAATAACGACGAGCTATGGGTTCATCTGCTGAAGTTTTGAACTAAATACTTGTAAGATTTCATTGTCTCAGGCCTTTCTGACTGATAATGTAAGTACAGGAGAAATAGACGACTCAACGGCAAATAACTTGCCGAGCGTGTCGCTACACCTGCACACGCGAGGACCTTTACAAGGCCACTGATAGTGCCATATTGGTGGCCGAGTTCTGGTCCTCTAAAATATGAGTCGACACACACAGAAGAAGAAGGAGAAATAGACTTGATGGGACATCTCAAACTTGAGCCTTATGTGTATTGCTCGATTTGGGAATAGGACCTGGGACCTGCATTTGTGGTGAAGGTCACCTATATTATACCTTTGATTTTTACATTGACTTTGACTTTAACAACGCTTTCAGGGTGACTGTCAGTACAGTACAGAGGCAGGTGGTGCCGTGGTAGTAATCCCAGTCGGGATCCTAGGGCACCCCAATATAACTCAGACGGAAGTCGCTGTGTTTTTAGTGGGAAGGCAGTCCTTCTGGCTGGGAGAGCCCTACATGCCACTGGGAGTCCTCCCAATCTCGGCTCACGGAGGTATTTATTTATTTAGTTAGACACTTCAACAATATCTTCTTCTTCTTCGGTATGCAGTTGTAAGCATTTTCACAGCGAGATAAAGAAGAGGTCTGAGTGTGTATGGGGGTGGGAGATCCCCATTTGAAAAGGGAGGATCCTCCGATCAGACGAGTGTTATGTCTGGTGGGCAGCTGCCCGACGGTTTTAGTCGGGCTCTCGTATAAATAGTTAATTGCGCTGTAAATTTCGCTTGCGCGATTCAGGACTCTTCAGTTATTTCCTATAGATGCCGATAGATGGCGCTGTTAGTAATTAGTTCCTTATGTTGTGTGTAGATGTCGCCACATGCGAACCACTGTGCCGCTATCAGGAGTTACTTACCTTTAACATTCAGCTTCAGCGTGTTGACAATCTGGTGGTCGAGCGCGGCCGAAGACACGGCACACTTGAGCTCCCCTCCCAGTTCCTCGCGGGTCACTGTCAGCGGCAGAGTGTGGATCACCGTGCCGTTGTCTGGAGTTATTGTTTGGGCTGAAAAAGAAAATATAATATTAAAATAAAATAAAATAAAAAAAAAAAAAAAATAGTTTATTGTTCCACATAAATAGCCACATATTAGAGATAACAATATTATAAAGAGGAAAGATTTGATTGTTTGTTTGCAACGAATAGGCTCCGAAACTACTGGTCCGATTTCAAAAATTCTTTCACTATTGGAAAGCCACATTATCCCGGAGTGTCATAGGCTATATTATTAGAGATAAATATACCACTATTTATTTGACCTATCAATAGATTATAATCAAATGTTGTGCATGTTGTGCGAGGTTTGACCATACAAGGCAGATTCGAATAGTTACAATGCTAGGCTGCCATAAATGAGGATCATTTGGTTTAAGATGATAGAATAAAGGCACCTGCCAGGCTAGCATGACCTCGAAAACGTGATAGATATAGCAATTTATCAACATCCAACTGTCATAATATAATGAAAATATCCGCCATATTTAATTTTGCCACGTAATAAATTTTATGACATTTGGTCATGCTTGCGAAATCGATATAGCTATTTATCGACATCCAACTGTCAAAATATAATAAATAGCCGCACTAATTAATTTTATCAAATCGTACCACGCCATATTCATTTGGTCATGCTCGCGAAATCGATATTATTTCGTGGTGTCTATATATTTTATCACGCATAGTCATGCTAGGGGGGCTGATCCGCGCCCTAATAGAGTTATATATTTTCTGTTATTATTGTAAACAACTTTTTACTCTCAAAAAGGCACTGGTTCAATTCCCCCTACGATCAATGTCACTTATATAACGAAGATTAAAAAAAATGATGATAATAGTCCCACATCTTACTATCTTACATTTTAATTGGACTAGCAAACGTTGAATATAGGTTTTTGTCATTAAAACAGACAATTTACTGCACATAACAAATTATTATAAAGCAACAACAGAAATCCCTAGAACACAAAAATATTGACACAAAGTTGTAATCCGATTATGCAGGTGTGCTCAACTGTTCAACAGATTGAACTGTATTGAATTGAGCCAACGGTTGACGACCACTGACGTTGTTATCACGTTTATGTTCATTCATGCAGCTTACACGAGTGATAACGCACTTTTTGTTTTTACCTACGCATGTATATTCGATAAATATTTGAGCTATGCTTTACAAATATTTCGTTGTTTTTTTACGCGATATTTTGTAGTTTTTTCGCGATATTTTGTAGTTTTTTCGCGATATTTTGTCAAATATTTCGCGATATTTTGTTTACTCACTTTGTGAGATAGAAGAATGGTTTTTGTGTATTTTTATTGATTGTTCCGAGGTATTGGGTTCAATTAATCCTGGTTGAAATGTAGAGCTAGTTTGTCTGCTGGGAATAGTCTAGTATGACTGAATGTTGTATTGCAATAACTAATTTATTTCAGTCTGTAAGCTGTGTTGATATAACTGGCTTATTTCGGTATAATTTTAAAAGCGAAAACTTAGGTGTTTGGATTCCTTGTGTTGAGTATTTTTTAAAATAAGAACAATTGAAGTACCGATATATTGTTGATTTAAAACTAGCGGTGCCCCGCATAGTTCCCGCTCCCGTAAGAATGAGGAAATAAAAGTACACCAAAAACCTTCCTCTTGAATCATTCTATCTATTAAAGAAAGCCGCATCAAAATTCGTTGCGTAGTTTTAAAGATCTAAGCTTACATAGGGTCAGACAGCGGGAAGCAACTTTGTTTTATACTTACATAGTGATTATTACTTCAGCTAGACTGAGCTGTCTGAGCTACCGAGATACTCGTAATATCTCAACTGATCAGCTTTTAAATGTATTTTAAAAAAGAACCTGAAGCGCATGATATACTCAAAATTAGTACTTTGATTAAACAAAACAACGTATAGTTCAAACTAATCCAACTTACAACAAGATTAATACGACTAAGGCCAGCGTACGAAAAGTGGTTCCAACCAAAGATATATCCAACCAATAGATAGGATGAACAACATTCATTAATTCAAGTACCTAAATGTGTATATTAATTACACTCTCCGTCCGTTCGTGTGTGTGTGTGTAAATTGAAAGGTATAACGTGCTTGGCTTGTTTAATTAGCAAATTAATTTCAATAGATAAAGCTATGTTTTGTGGCTATTAAGAACCGTGTGGTAACTTGCTTGGTTATGCAACGTTTGGTAGCGTCATAATATTATATTGGACGACCTCGATGGCAGAGTGGTGACTATGCCATCCGTAAGGTTGCGGGTTCGATTCCCGTGCGGGGTGAATATTTGTGTGAACCACAAATGTTTGTCTCGGTCTGGGTGTGTGTGTGAATGAGTGTGTGCGTAGTTTCTGATACCCTAGATACAAGTCACGAACTTAGTTAGGGGTCAGTTACTGTGATGAGATGATGGAGTGAATGATTATATGTTGCTACAAACGCACAGAGGAGGCTTTTTGTGCCTTTAACGTTCTTATACTTAGTAGTACTAGCGGCGCCCCGCGGTTTTACCCGCGTGGAACCTTATCCCGTGGGAGTTTTGGGATAAATATGACTACTAAAAACCGATCTCAATATGACATGGGGTAAAAGTTTTCAATAAGGTTTGTTAAAACAACAAAATGACTTAACAATAAAATGTGCTGTGCCTTCTTTTCTTAAACACAAATATGACCTACTGTCGATTTGCAAATTACCTACACATAATTATCTCAAACCCGCTAATTATCTATTTGACTAGAAATAATGAATAAGCAGGAATCAAACCCGTAATCTTTGACTTGGAAGGCATATATAAAATATGTACCATCAGCTACAGTTGGTAAACAATTGTTAACGATTAGTAAACACAGTGTAGCTGATACGACGAAATAGTTTGCGATGCTGACTCCTTGTTTAGACGTGGAATGGTGAATTTTGATATAGAGTTGGCGTGTTACTGCTTTAACTTGAAAGTTAACATAACATAACATCATTCACTCCATCATCTCATTACAGTAACTGACCCCTAAGTTCGTAACTTGTATCTAGGGTATCAGAGACTACGTACATTCACAGACACCCAGACCGAGACAAACATTTGTGGTTTACACTTTTTACGTTTATTCACCACGCACGGGAATCGAACCCGCAACCTAACGGATGGCAGTCCGGCATGGTGACCACTCTGCCATCGAGGTCGTGAAAAGTTAGGTGATGTTTTTTTTATGTAATGACAAATATATTTTATTTCTGTTAGTTATTGTGTATGTGTTGATCGGCATTTATAGCAGTCATTAGCGATATATTTAAACAGACTCCACCATTCGAAAATCTATTATACTGGGTATTTTTTATTTCGGCTATAGATTTCGGTTTTATTAAGCTATTGCATAGCTTCTATCGAGGGACTTGACCGCGGGGACCGAATCCAGAAAGTCCGTAACGAAAAAAACCTCACGTTTTTATTATTTTTTTATCGAAATCTTTTTTTTTTGTAAATTTTCCAAAAAGCTTTCATAGTAATGTAGACAAAGTTTTTATTGTATGAAGTCCAAAGTACGACATCAAAATTTCTAAGGTTAGTAAGAACCTAAGTCCAATAAAAAACTACTCTATAGCTTCATATTTCAGCGGTACACTTCCCCATTAGTTGAAATGCTGACGCGAGCTCAAACAAAACTCGCTGTTTCTCAAGTTATTACAAGAAAGTAGAACTCAAGCTTTTACTACGACTTGGTTTTATTATAAATTAGGTCAAATTAAGGATTTGTACAATACTAGTTGCGTTTGTTTTACTCACATGAATCCTAACTAATATTATAAATGCGAAAGTAACTCTGTCTGTATGTTACCTTTTCACGGCTACACTACTGAACCGATTGACTTGAAATTTAGTACAGGGGTAGCTTATGGTCCGGGAAAGATATACATAGGCTACGTTTTATCCCGAAATTCCCACGGGATCGGGAACTACGCGTGTTAAACAGCGGAGCACAGCTATATTAAATATTAGAGCCATACCTCAGAACTAGGTCATAATATATTTTAAAGAATGGAACTAGATACGACACTGAACAAATTCTAGACATTTTATTATACTGAGAAAATGAAGAGTTAGTATAACGGTGTTAGATATTAATTTTAAAAAGAAGTCATAAATATCTATGCATAAATGTAAAAGAAAGTCGTTTTAGTTACACTATTTATAACTCAAGAACGGCTGAACTCATTTGGCCGAAAATTGGTGGGGAGGTAGTTTAGAACAAGGAGTATATGATACTTTCTATCCAAAAATTCCCACGGGAACGGGAACTACGCGAGCGAAACCGCGGGGCACAGCTAGTAATAGATAGATATGGAGTGATAAAGCTCATAACGAGCTAGTTAAAAATAAATAAAAATCAAACTTAAAATTAACAAACAATTTTACTTAAAAGCTACATTTATCACTTAGGCCCTATTTCACGACCTTCAAGTAAACCTAATCACCGAGTAAAAATAGTTTTGTCTCTTTCTTACTTTATATCAAGTGACAAAGACAAAACTTGTGAGTACTACTCGGAACGTTACTTGAAGATGGTGAAACAGGCCATAAGTAACATAAATTCTACTTCACACTGTCCTTTCTCAAAAATCACGCCCAAATAATAATTAATAACCAAAAATATGAACCCACAAGGGTTAAACTAAATTTGATTATACCGGGAACTAGTTGAAATGGGATAAATTGTTTTCGGTGTAGTAATATGAATAAAATTATGATTAATTTCGGCCCGCGTCGGTTAATTTGGGATACAATTGTTCGGTTCAAAGTTATTTTAACCTAATTTTGACATGAATGGAAGTTATTTTGAGTTTAATTGTCCATTTGTGGTGGTAAGAGTGTTTGAGTAGTTAACTGGCTTAGTTTATTGTTATTTTCTTGGTATATAGTTTTATCATTTGTTTATATATAACATTAAATTAAAAATTTAAAAAACCCCCAACACAATTACTTTCAAACCCCCATAACTTTTAAACAGGTCAACCTATTTTCATCAAACATGTCTAAGAACACTCGCACGTAAGTCCACTAAATTGAAATCGGTTTATCCGTTCGGAAGCTATGATGCCACAGACAGACAGATACACACACACACACACACAGACACGTCAAACTTATAACACCCCTCTTTTTGCGTCGGGGGTTAAAAATTACTAGCAGCGCCCCGCGGTTTCACCCGCGTAGTTCCCGTTTCCGTAGGAATATGGGAATAAAATTATGCTAAAAACCTTCCCACTAAATCACTCTATCTATTAAAACAAACCGCATCAAAATCCGTTGCGTAGTTTTAAAGATCTAAGCATACATAGGGACAGAGAAAGCGACTTTGTTTTATACTATGTAGTGATATCGTTATTCACTGACTGACTGATCTATCAACAAAACGGATTGTGGTGCAATTAAAGAAAAAACAACTTTAGTAAGTACACGAGTTATCAGCTTAGAAAAAAGTAGATAAAACCACGGGGTACAGCAAGTATTTTGATAAAAAATAAAGATTGAAAGATATCCTAACTATCCTAACTAATATTATAAATGCGAAAGTAACTCTGTCTGTCTGTTACCTTTTCACGGCTAAACTACTGAACCGATTGATTTGAAATTTGGTACACGGGTAGCTTATAGTCCGGGAAAGAACATAGGATATTTTTTATCCCAAAATTCCCACGGGAACGGGAACTACGCGGGTGAAACCGTGGGGAGCTACTAGTAAGTAATAAAATAACACCTAACTCCGTATAATACCGGATCAATGTTTCTTAAATATAAGACATATTGAATCTTTCACTCATCCAGAAAAATAAAATTAAATATCCCACTTGAAAATCAAACATTTGAAACAAACTAAGCTCCAAACGGCTGAACCATTTTGCATAAAGTGTGTTCTAATTTAGAGTCAGGTGCAACATTATCCCGCGGGACCGATGGACCGGAATCCCATCTGTTACCGGGACTCGGGAACTCATCAAATATGGATGAACTTGACGAATATGTAATCGAACCCACACCTTTGTTTTAAGGTATTTTTAGATTGTTATTGATGTTTTAATGGGGTTAGGAAGGGGTTGGTTTTGGTAATTTAATTTAATGTATTATTTGGACACGTTAATGCATTAGTTTTTAATTATTCAAAGCTTTTACTATGGATAGGTAGACAATGGTTAAACATACGACGACCTCGATGGCAGAGTGGTCACCATGCCGGACTGCCATAAGGTTGCGGGTTCGACTCCCGTGCGGGGAATATTTGTGTGAACCACCAATGTTTGTCTCGGTCTGGGTGTGTGTGTGAATGAGTGTGTGCGTAGTTTCTGATACCCTAGATACAAGTTACGAACTTAGTTAGGGGTCAGTTACTGTAATGAGATGATGGAGGGAATGATTATGTTATGTTATGTTATACTTTAATCCACGAGTATACTTGACTAGCATCGCTACACGGTTTTACCCGTGTTTTCAATCACGTGGGAACATAATATAAGTAAATACTTTAAACGTTTTCTCGAATTTCTTTGTCTATTGCTTAAAACATATTTAAATCTATTGAGTAGTTTAAAACATTTAAGCAAATAAACATACGAACCGACTGCATTGAAAGTTAAAATTTTAAAGAATATACACAGACCAAAAAAAATATGTCTGTGTGTTATGCTATAAATGGGGATTGAACCCGGTACCGGCGAGGTCACCTGCAATTTCGCCAAAGTCGTCAATATAATAACCATATCAATATATTACAAACTAGCAGCGCCCCGCGGTTTTACCCGCGTAGTACCCGCTCCCGTGCGCATGCGTAGCTTGCGTAGCTTGTAGTATCATACAATCTTGGCACGATTCACCATCGTGTGTTAAAAAATTAAGTAACAGCGCCATCTATTGGTACGTTTTGCGACTACAAAAAGTTACAATAAAACATTCGATTACTTATACACAATCCCATGGGAATTTCGGGATAAAAGTATCCTATGTGTTATTCCTAGTTGTAAGGAACATCAGTACCAAATTTAATCAAAATCGATACAGTAGTTTTTGCGTGAAAGTGGAACAAACATCCAGCTCACAAACATCCAAACATACAAACTTTCGTATTTATAATATTAGCAGGATATACCTAAATATATTAATCTCGGACCATATAAACCCATTATAAATCTGAATCGTCCCTGAGTCGTCCCGGTCCCGTGTCGGAACCGTATCCCACTTAATAAGATTAAAGGATAAGAGGTATAACTACTTATTGATTGACATTTAAATATATGAGGCCACATCGTTATACTATAGTATACTATAATAGTTATACTAAGTACTAGCTGTGCCCCGCGGTTTTACCCGCGTGGAACCTTATCCCGTGGGAATTTTGGGATAAAAAGTATCCTATGTATTATTCCTAGGTATGAGGAACATCTGCACCAAATTTCATCAAAATCCATTCAGTAGTTTTTGCGTGAAAGAGGAACAAACATCGACACATCCAAACATACACACTCACAAACATTCGGCTTTATAATATTAGTAGAATATACTAGTTTCATCGTAGAGTAATACTAGTAACACTTAAATGACCAATGAATTTTCTAAACATGATTTAGGTTTAAGATCACCAACATGGCAAGTGTGTGGACTAAAAGCCGATTTCAATATTTAAATACAAAAAAACATCGATTATCCATGTAAGCCCACGAAACACAGCTAGTCAATAATCAACAATTAGCACTAAATAACGTAACAGATATATTTCCTCGCGTTCTCATCGAGTTTCGCTAATGGCGATTAATGCGGGTAGGTGCGAATAATTGGTCCCTATTGCGGGTAGTCCGACAAAATACGTGTTAAAACAAGATGGCGGACGGTTGATTGCAATTATGGCGATTAAATTAGGTGTTTATTGGTTGAGGAAGAAACATATTTTGCTTTAAAATGATGGCTGATTAGTCGTGCTGGTTTTAGAATTTTGATTGACTCAGGCATCGAACTTCAGACCAAGAACTGTTAAAAAGTCATAGAAACGTTTAAATATTTGAATAAGTTAATCTTCTTTTAATACTCACTGAAACTTAAAAAAAAATGAATCTAGGACCTTGGTTTATATTAAATCTAAATCTATATTAGCTGCGCCCCGCGGTTTCACACGCGTACTTCCCGTTCCCGTAGGAATTTCGGGATGCAAAATAGATGTTGGCCGATTCTCAGACCTACTGAATACGCTCACAAAATTTCATGAGAATCGGTCAAGCCGTTTCGGAGGAGTATGGCAACGAAAACTGTGACACGAGAATTTTATATATTAGATACTAATATTATAAAGAAGTAAAGTTTGTGTGTTTGTTAAATTGTAAGGGATAATCTCGGGATCTACTGAACCGATTTCAAAAATTCTTTCACTAATGAGAAGCTATATTGTCAGCGAGTGACATAGGCTATAGCGAGTGACATTTATCCCTGTATTCCCACGGGAATGGGAACTACGCGAGTAAAACCGCGGGGCACAGCTAGTAGATAATGAAAGTAATTTGAATGGGGTACTATTTTTGACACTAACTCTACAAAAAACATAATTGAACCTACGACCTCGACTTACACAACCAAAAGTAACCACACCTACCCAGTACCACTTATGTACCTCAAAACGTTTGCGGTTAATATGTACTGCCACAATGTAATAGTTGTGGTCTGTATGTATATAAGTATGTATTATGTATTACTGGTATTCCAGTTATGTATATGTTTAAATTCCAATATATGTTGTTGTACAGTCAGGGACGAAAGTTGTTTTGACGGTTTCATTGTACAGTCGTTGACAAAAGATTAACGATTTGATATGTTGCTTTTTAAAATTTGATTACTTTTAATAATTATAATTATATCTATAATCTACACATAAAATAAAACAAATTCGCTTTCAAAGACATTTTAAAATGTACTATCAAAATATATGGTTGATACAACTCTTGTCAAAATAAATATAGAATATGATATAAAATCTGTAATTTTAAAAGATTGAGATAAAACATAAATATTTATCTATATACATAAATAAAAAACTCTTCCGTTACTGAGTGATGTACTGACTGACTGACAGACAACGCACAGCCGAAACTATCGGTCGTAGAGAGCTGAAATTTGGCATTTCTTTGTTGGGGGGATTAGGCTACCACTAAAAGAGGATTTTTGGAAATTCCCCCCTAGGTGGAGAAAAGGGCAAAACCCAAATTCTTCCTGAAGTCATTATTTTATGCGGAGGAAGTCGCGGGTAAAAGCTAGTATACAATAAAATATTTTAAAGAAACCATATTATTCACAAAGTCCATATTCCGTGTGACGTTTCGATTCGGCTCCGTCCACACTAGGGTCTGCGCACATATGACGGAGCGCAGCGCAGAACATTTTCCACAAACCATTATTGACATTATACTTGTTGAAATAAGATCTAAAATCAATTAACACAACAACTGGCATCGAAGCGACTTGAGACGAAAGGTAGCGCGCAAGTGTTAATAGATTTTCAATCTTATTTCAATGTGCATAATGTCGATAACAGTTTGACAGTGTAAAATACGCTGTTATATGTGCGCCGGCCGTAGCACACCAATTGACAACGACACATTCATTTTACTTTGACGCGACAAAGTGCTATCCCAACTTTGATAGTTCACAATGTTCATGACAGTTCGAAAATTGAAACTTTTGTGTCGTTCCAATTTCAAATTTTCTAATATTTTTGTTGAATATTTTATTGGGGACTGTTGTAAAATGCATGGTTTAATTTGACGTTTTCATAGACGAATATTATGTGAATTTTTTTAAAGGTTTTTTAAAGGAAACTTTTGACGTTCGTCCGTCTGTTTGTAATTACTAGTGTTTTGAACTATTTTAGAAAAAAAGAGATATTAAGTAAGTATTGTTGCACAATTTACAGGTCTTAATCGCGTAAAACATAATTATTATTTACCTCGAAGTTTCGAACGGGTTACACCGATCGTGGTCACGAGAAGAGAGAAAAAAGTGTATTAAGTATTTACATACATAATTTACTTTTAATGCATTTCACATATTACTCAGAAGAAGTTTGAGTTGAATGAAAAATTTCATCGCTTGCTTTCTTAGAATCGAATCCAAAACCACTACCTGCCAAAGTCAGCCACGTGACTCGACTAACGTCAAAGTCAAAAGTCATTATTAAAATCAAAAGTTGTTTACACGCATTTATTAGGATACTAGCTGTATCCCACGGTTTCACCCGCGTAGTTCACGATCCCGTTGGAATTTCGGGATAAAACCTATGTTCTTTCCCGGACCATAAGCTACCCCTGTACCAAATTTCAAGTCAATCGGTTCAGTAGTTTAGCTGTGAAAAGGTATCAGACAGACAGAGTTACTTTCGAATTTATAATATTAAGTAGGGAATTAATTTCCCTACTTAATATTATAAATTCGAAAGTAACTAGGAGGGATAAATATAAGTATTAAGTAAGGATAAGTAAGGAATATACAGAGTTTTGTATCCGTTGACAAGCAAGATCGGGTCGTGGGGCTTTTGGGACCGGGACCGCGGTCCAAACTTACACCTTTTATTTTTTTATTATTTTTGAGTAGTATTTCGGGACCACAAGAAAAATGAGTTTAATGTACAGTTAACAAAAACATAGCAAATAAATTTAATATAAATATATCTTCTTCTACAGAGTGAACTTTTCAAGTGGGCGTGGTAGACTAAATCCGAAAAAATGCTAAAAGAAGTCTCGAGACCTATTTTGATAAAAACAAAAACTACATTATATTTTTGAAAAATCTATATTCTTTGCCAGGAATAAAACCAGTTGAGTATGCCACAAAAACGCACACACCCTGTATTATCGTGTCATCTGAAAGTGTTGCTATTAAAGAAACTACTCTTTTGAGCATTTATTCAGATTCCTTATAAGTAGTTTCGGATATCGTCTATCAAACCTACTTGAAAAACACTTGCTCATAAAGTGGCTCTTATTTTTCCGCAATCAGGCACATAATGACACCTATTATTCACAAGTGAGTTATAGATTTTTTAAGGTGCTTTGTTTTTAAAAATGTTTCGGTACAAAAAAGATCGTGTCCATAGATTTTAAAAAGAAATTCACACCATTATGCCTTACTTTTGGTACGTCCATGGTTGAATTCTGTGTGTAAGGCAGTATCTTGACAGTATGTACTTTATGTTGACTTCAATCAATTTTTTTTATAAGTACTTATAATATTCTTATAATCTATGCGCATTATAATGTCCATTGTTGTGTTGGATGCGCGCGAATAGGAAAACTGTTTGTTTATTAGCGACAACATAGCCGAGGATAGTAATCATCAATATACACGTGTATCATACAACGTTTTTCAACACACATGCGAAAAAAATAATAGAGAAATAACATTTTTCATTAATAAAGGAACAGTTTTCATATTCGAGCACATCCAACACAACAATGGCGATCGGTCTAACATTTAAACAATATACTTATAAAAAAATGGACGAATGAATGAATGAATGGAATCGACCATAGACGTACCAAAAGTAAGACAACATAGTTGAATTTGTTTTCAAAATGTATTGAAACGATTTTTGTGCTTTCGATACTTTTTTAAAAACAATGCAACTTAAAAAACCTTTAACTCACTTGTGAATAATAGGTGTCATTATGTGCCTGATTGCAGAGAAATAAGAAAATAGGTCGCGGTTCGTGCGTCGTCGAATTTATGTAAACATGTAAGTTGGTCGCGGTTCGAGCGTTTTGTAAAATATAATAAAAAATGGCTTTATTGAATAGTCGCGTTTCGTACGCCCAATCATTTTGGTTCACTTTGATTCGTTCGTCATTGGTATTTTACATCAAACTCACAGATTTACTAACCGAATAGACATGGCAAAGGGCTTACCTCGCAAGTCACAGATACTTGAAATTATTGAAGTATTCCAATGAAACTAAATATTATCTTAATTTAGTTTCAAACATATATTATTGTTGTAAAGACTTAATATATGTATTTAAATATACTTACTAAGAGTATAAGAATTTTTATTTAAAAAATAACGCTTAGAAAAGCAAAAAATAAAAGAAAAAATTTTTTATTTAAAAAATAACGCTTAGAAAAAATAACGCTTTAAATAAGGTTATGCTGTCCTGGTACTTCTAATAATAAATTCTCCAAGACCAAGACCAATTACTTTATTTAATATTGTGAATCAATTTAACAAAGTTTTAGACCTCTTCTAAATTTCTGTTCTCCTGGTATTTAAAATAAATTATTGTAAAATTTCTTATACATAATGTTTATTTTGAACACAGCAATTAGTTTTTTTTTGTTAACTGTACTTTAAACTCATTTTTCTTGTGGTCCCGAAATACTACTCAAAAATAATATAAAATTAAAAGGTGTAAGTTTGGACCGCGGTCCCGGTCCCAAATGCCCCACGACCCGCAAGATCATGGATAGATCAAATATTGGGAACAAGCCTAAGATATCACTCCAACTAAACGTTTATCTCCTTCAACAATATCAATATCAGGCCATCCGAAAAACCATTCCGTACTGACCTTTGACTCAAACAAAACACTATCAAAATTCACGAGCTACCCTCAAAACAATAAATAGAGTTCCGAATTCAAACGTTTGTGCCGCGACCACACGACGCGGTTTGAATACAAACTCTCTAGTGTATACTCGGCTTTATCACATCGTTTTTGAACATGTTTCATTAATTGAAACGATTTTATGAAAATAAAGATTAGATTATTAGACAGAGAATTAAAGTTAAAGTTTAGTTTTCCTAGCTTATTACAACTAGCTGTGCCCGCGGTTTTATTCGCGTATATCAATCCCGTGGGAATCCTCTCTTAGCGGATACCTACGTCATAACATCAACTTGCATGCCAAATTTCAGCCCGATCCGTCCAGTGGTTTGGGCTGTGCGTTGATAGATCACTATGTCAGTCAGTCAGTCAGTAACCTTTGAGTTTATTATATACTAGCGGCGCCCCGCAGTTTCACCCGCGTAGTTCCCGTTCCCATAGGTATATGGGGATAAAATTGCTAAAAACCTTTCCACTGAATCACTCTATCTATTAAAACACACCGCATCAAAATCCGTTGCGTAGTTTTAAAGATCTAAGCATACATAGGGACAGAGAAAGCGACTTTGTTTTATACTATGTAGTGATGCAGTGATTCAGATTTAAACACTCTTAAAATAAACTCACGTTTTCTCTTAAATTCCTAATATGAATACGATATGAGCTGTTTTATAGCTAGCCTACGTCATTATTTCTCTCTGACTAAGTGATTAATCTACAGGAAACGGATTGTGTGGAAGGCACACAGATACTTATTATAACGTAAAAACTAGTTAAGATATCCTATTATAGCCTTTTTCAATAAACGGGTTATCTAATGTAAAAACAATTTTCCAAATCGGATTAGAGCTTTCAAACAAATAATGATGACAAATGTTTATAACAACACATAAAAAAACCTCCTTCTTAAATCAACGAATAATCACATATCGTACTACTAAATACCACACTTTCTCTTTACAACATCACCACACCAACATATACGAAAAACCACAAAATTCATATTCAAAGTCCATCCCGTACATATATAAACACGTATATTACACGGGCATGTATCACCTGCACTCCGTGGGCTGAATTACAAACGGCACAGATAACTGGTAGGATGAGAGCCGGTGGAACATCGGCACAAACCGATGTAACTTGTTTTTTACATAGTTTTGTTCCCGATGAAAGTTATTTTTTATAGTTTTTATCATTTTACTTGTGCGGAACCTTATTCCGTGGGAGTTGTTGAAAAGTACCCTATGTGTTATTCCTAGTAAAAGGGACATCTGTACCAAGTTTCATATATGTACATCGGTTTAGTCGTTGTAACAAAATGTTTATAAAATAAATTGATTTTGGATTTTGATACTAGAATGCTGGGATTGTGGCTATGTGAGTCTCTCTGTCTTATCTTTTTTTATTTAATTTACAAAAACAATATTTTAAAGATACATATCTAGACATAAATTTAAATATAATTATTTAACAAAACGGGATGTTAGTACGTACTTATTTATGTCGAAATCCTCGACTAGTTTCAGCCACGTCCGGTGGCCTTCACTTCTTTTGTTAAATAATTATATATGATGACGTACGTTTCGTTTAATAATAAAATGAATTTAAATAACTATGTTAAGTATAAAATTTTAGGTGTTGTTTCTACAATAAATGTACCACAAAACTGTATACAATGTTGGATTAGGAGGGATTTTATATGCCGCGCGCAAAAAGCATTGTTTTAAAGCTGGCAAGCCCCTACAAAGCATAGACAAAGTCGTACGTTTTTGCAAATAACTAGTAAATAAATTAACTTCATCTGGTTAAAACATCGGTGTAGGTCGATGTTTCACTGGCTCCCTGACTATGAGGTCTCATACGTGGTGGTATTGTTAACACGTGTTCAAGGCCTTTTTAGGGGAGGGGGTGTGGTGGTGAGATTTAAGTTAAAGTTTCGTTGGATTTTAGGTTTTAAATGGTACTTATTTATATTTTTCTATTTACAAAAAGTGGTCATGTCATGTTAGGACAATAAACAACACTGAAAAAGGTTATAAGTTCGATTCCCATGCGAGGTAAATAAAATCCAATTTATTATTTTATTGTGTGTGTGTAATCTCAATATAGTGTCCGATATGGTTTTTCCTGTACATATTCGTAATTATTATCAAAACAAGTTTTTTTTTTAAACTAATAAAATTGTACACCCATACGGCTAGTACTCATTATCATAGTGTGACCATACGAAGCCGACATTTTTATAGAAAGAGCTGAACCGGAATGGATGAGGAAGGCCAGAGATAGAGGAACATGGAGAGACCTGGGGGAGGCCTACGCCGGAGAGGCGACTCCTGCTTAGAAAATAGATACGTAGTTATAAGGATAGTAATAAATTAATAGATTAGATTAAGTATATATTTTTGTTTTTACATAAGTTTAAGTTAGTTAGTAAGTTAGTAGTATTATTGTAAAAGTGGAAAAAGCAGTAGAAGTATAGGCTATTTTATTTTATTTTATTTATACGAAGCCGATGCATGTGACTAGTCAAAAATAAATATCATTCATAACAAAACATACTTTCCACCATTCAACTTTAAAAACACAAAAGGAAACCAAAAAATCGTTTCCAGATTTTAAAATAAAATTCCTATCTTACAAAAGTGATATTTAAATTGAAATCCGCGTCGTCTCCGTTCCGGTGTCGTGTCGTGTCGGACTCGTGTCGGATACGTCACGTCTCCCACCCGATTTAACACAACCTGCTTCACTGACTGACGTATAGTTCTGCATTTTTGAAACTGTATGTGAAAAGGTTTTGTGAAAATATACCGTATTTTTTACCAAGTTGGGGGCTTGAGGATTAATATTATGAAGATAAAGTTTTACTTATTTTATGTTATTTCAATACCTCTATCTCAAGACGCTGGTACTCCTTAATATACGCACTAACGTATAATCGGTTGAGTGTGAACGGTCAAGTGTTTTTCTATACATTTGTCTGTTCTGGCGATAATACGCGACGCATGTTCCGTCAGATATGAACCTTCCCTTAGATTACCCATAAATTAAGGAAGGCTATATAGGTAGGTTAATTACATTACGCTAAAATCAATAGGACCGAAGCTAATGCGGGTTAAACCGCGGGGTATAGCTAGTATAGTATACTTATATACCTTGTGTATTTATAGCAACTATATGACCTAGATCTAAGTCTGGACTCGTCTCAGGCTAAGTGGTCTGTCACTTTCTGTTACCTAAAGTATTTTTCACTCAAACAGTCGGCTTTATAATGGAAGGCTTTGTAGTCTGACGCTTTTCAATTGTTATATATTTATATATGTATATTTATATAGGAGTATTTATGTTGTTATGTACTTCTAAAAGGGCAGCTAGGCTAGCATGACTTCGAAAACGCGATAGATACAGCGATTTATTGACATCCAACTGTCAAAATTTGATAAAAATACCCGCCATATTGAATTTTACCACGTGATTAATTTTATGACATTTGGTCATGCTCGTGAAATCGATATAGCTATTTATTGACATCCAACTGTCAAAATATAATAAATATAGCCGCCATATTTAATTTTTCATATCGTACCACGCCATAATTCATTAGGTCATGCTCGCGAAACGATATTATTTCGTGGTGTCGATATATTTTATCACGCACAGTAATGCTAGGGGGGCTGCTTTCTAAAATAAGTAAGTATGCCTTAATAGCGTCGAAGATATCTTTGATTTAACGCCTACACCAGACACTAGAAACTTGTTTTAAGCACATATTGTATGGATAATTGAATGTAAAAATCTAGCGTTTGATTTTTATATTTTGAAATTACATGGTATAACTTTAGTTCTGAAACGCTAATATCGATCATTTCTAAATACTAGACTAGTTTTAAAACCAACCTTGTCACTTAGTTAAAGACGATATTAAACTGTTATAAATAAATAGGTATAAAAATTTAAAAAGCCCCCAACACAATTACTTTCAAACCCCCATACACGCAAACACTCGCACGTGAGCCCCCTTTAATACAAAAAAAAAACTAAATTGAAATCGGTTCATCCGTTCGGGAGCTATGATGCCACAGACAGACAGATACACACACACACACACACAGACACGTCAAACTTATAACACCCCTCTTTTTGCGTCGGGGGTTTAAAATAAAGTGCAGTTTTTAACTAGCACGTGAGGTAGTCTTGATAATAATCAAGTAGGTATAAGATTATTGTAACAACATTTTTTTATTAAATTTGATTTGAAATAAAAATTTACCCGATTTAATCCAAAGAGACTATTTGTGTATTTCCTATTTTAAAACTTCGTTTTTCAAGTTATCTTCGTGAGAACTTCCAAAGGTTCGCCCAAACTCAAGTTCCTAAAGTATTTACAAGTTATCCTGAAGGTTTTCAGGGATTTGTACATTTGTAGAGTTTTTACGACAACTTGTACTTACATAGTTCGAGGCTTAAAGTTAGTTTGTTTGTTTGTATTGTTATTTACTCGTAACTATAGTTATTTGAAATCTATTTTAGACTAGCTTTTGCCCGCGACTTCGTCCGCGTGGAATAATGACTTCCGGCAGAATTTGGGATTTTCCCTCTTTTCTACCCCCAGGGGGGGAATTTCCAAAAATCCTCTCTAAGTGGTAACCTACTCCCTCCAACAAACACACGTGCCAAATTTCAGCTCTCCACGACCAGAAGTTTCGGCTGTGCGTTGTCTGTCTATTCGAGAATCGAACTCAATACCTCTAACTCACAGGCAAGTGCAAACTACTACACCATTCGAACATTTAAATCCTACTAATATTATAAATGCGAAAGTTTGTATGTTTGTGAGTTAGGATGTTTGTTACTATTTCACGCAAAAACTACTGTATCGATTTAGATTAAGTATGGTACAGATGTTCCTTATAACTAGGAATAGCAAATAGGATACTTTTTATTCCGAAATTCCCATGGGATTGGGTTTCACGTCGATAAAACCGCGGGTAGCAGTTAGTACATTATATAGCTTTGCAATCAGCTAGGCTAGCATGACTTCGAAAACGCGATAGATACAGAGATTTATCAACACCCAACTGTCAAAATATAATAAATATAGCCGCCATGTTTAATTTTTCATTTCGTACTACGCCATAATTAATTTGGTCATGCTCGCGAAATCGATATTATTTCGTGGTTTCTATATATTTTATCACGCGCAGTCATGCTAGGGGGGCAGGTGCACATATACCACTGACAATTTACCTCTAGCTTCACAGGCATATTCCAGTGTGCAGTCACTACACCACTCAAACATTTAAATAAATATTTAAAAACAGAACGTTGCAATGAATACCGTGACCAATCACCGTTCGGTATCAGAGCGACGCGCCCATTGGACACATGACGGTTGATTTGAATTTATGTTCTTTTGTTCCATTTTTAAAAAAGGTTCGTTTTTTGTAAAATATTGGACGTGTGATTGAAAAAGATAGTTTTAGATTGGATTTTCTTGTCACAGATTTCGTGATAGTATGTAAGGTGTTGATGGCGAAGTGGTTAAGGTGTTTTACTTCGATTAGGAAGGTGACTGATTTGATCTCCGATAAGTATTTTATTTTCAAATTAATAATTAAGTATGTTCAGAAACCTGCGAAGAAATTCTAAGGTTGTGTGCTCAGTGATCAACCCACACTTCTTCAATCTATACTCTATACTCTAGCCCCTTGGTGGGGACATAATAGGAACTGATGATAATGTCCCCACATTTAATCATCAACTTTAATTTTATATTTTATAGGTGAAAATTTAAACATTAGATATTATAGGTAAAATATTTTTGAAAAATCCATTAAACATTTTCACCTAAGCCGGGATTTGAACCCATGCTAAAAAGCGTCTGAAACACTACAAAACAAGCTCTTCTTGATGATAATTTAGGCGTCGGGTGCGGCTGTGCCGGGGCACACGGCCGTTGATTTTAACATGAAACGTCTATGTTAGCGAATCGCTTTTAAAGTAAAAGTTTGAAATGAAAACAAGAAAACTCAATGTCATAACAGCGAGCTGACTTTATAAGTGAAATATTCACACCACATTTTTTTTTCTAAGACTAATAGTTTTGTAATTATTAAGGTACGATGATATAGACCTTTTCGTTACGGTCCACTTTTTAAACCTGGTACCCGTATGTTTCGGCGCGATTTTAAAGACGTTTCACGTCAAAAATAGTGAGATATTTGTTGCGATCTTGTTTTTTCTTATTTCCATGATGTCTCTATATAAAAACAATCTTAACTCATAACCCCTCTTCCCCTAAGTTAGGTAACACTTCCCCTATCTAACTTAGCACAAAGCTACCTTCCACGTCTTTATTAAATTTAATTCTCAAATCTTATCTGAAAGCTCATTTCTAGAGCTTTCTAACTGAACAAAGATGGAGCTTCAAAGCTTTAGTTAGAGAAACACTATTTTGAATAACTTAATCAAGTTTTGTATGTGTCAATTAGAAATTTTGATTTGTGTTGGCAAGGCTTATTAAAAAACTAGCAGCGCCTCGCGGTTTTACCCGCGTAGTACCCGCTCCCGTGAGAATGCGTATCTCGTAGTATCATACAATCTCGACACAATTCACCATCGTGTGTTAAAAAATTAAGTAACAGCGCCATCTATTAGTAGGGGTTGTGACTACAAAAAGTTACATTAAAACATACGATTACTTATACACAATCCCATGGGAATTTCGGGATAAAAAGTATCCTATGTGTTATTCCTAGTTATAAGGAACATCTGTTCCAAACTTAATCAAATTCGATGCAGTCGTTTTTGCGTGAAAATGGAACAAACATCTAAACTCACAAACTTTCGCATTTATAATATTAGTAGGATATATTTTTTAAGTATTTATAGTATTTGGGAAATTTTACTAAATCAATGACCTTTCTTAAATTGATGATTATAGTAAAAATAATCACTACACTAGACTCACAGCTGTCGGTGATCTCAAATTTGTGCTGTTCAAAATAAATATTGACCAGCGACCAGACCAGGCATCAAACCTACCACCTATATGAAACACCTTAAGAGTCTGCTTATTAGGTACATTATTGTTATGTCTTTTCCATTCACGGGACTATTAAGGAGTCCCGGTCTTTTGGAAGGCTAGTATGGGACCAAAGCCAACACACGGAAGCCCTTTGACATATTTAATCTTGTGTAAAGGATGCACAATCCGGCGCCTATCGCTGTATATCACTATAAAATGCATACAAGGACAGTCCCCGGTTCTGCTGGGACTATTGCAAATATATGGAAAACTACGACTGGGCTATGGGGATGGGATGTTCAGTGGACTGGATAGAGGAACTATGAGGACTATGACACCCGCCAATACAATGCTATAAACACGTACGAAGTGGCGGATGGAGACTTGCCAGCTCTATAACTGGGCCCCCCAAACAAGTCGAGTCGCAACAAGGGGGCAACAAGGAACGAGCGGCTTTGAGAGTGGAGGTAGGTTACATTATTATTAGTTTTGTTAATCCTTTCAACTAAGCTTATTAGGCCACTGCTGCTTATTTGATAAATGTAAATTTGAAACTAACGAGCTTAAACCAGGAATCGAAACCATCACCTTATTCACACAAACCTGAAGACATACTACAACTTTAATTCACCAAAAGCTCCTAAGGTACTCTAACCAGATACTGAATTTTGGACCAATCCATTAGCAGTATTTACTTAGCCGTGGAATACTTGATAGTTACTAAGGAGTTGGGGACATCACATTGACTTCAAGGAATACCTAGCTTCTTAGACTAGATTGGTATTTAGTTAGAGTACCTAAGTTTTGACTATTAGCTTAGAAACTGCATTCAGATAATTTGGTGATGGAGTAAGTTTATGACTTAATTATTTTGATAGTTAACAATTTAGAAGAATTGACGAGGCATCACTACATATTATAAAACAAAGTCGCTTCCCGCTCTCTGTCCCTATGTATGCTTAGATCTTTAAAACTACGCAACGGATTTTGATGCGGTTTTTTTTTATAGATAGAGTGATTCAAGAGGAAGGTTTTAACATAATTTTATCCCCATATTCTTACGGGAGCGGGAACTACGCGGTTGAAACCGTGAGCCGCTGCTAGTTGATAATAATTTAGTAAGAATTTTAATTAATAAATGCTTATCCCTTGGATTTTCAACGATTCTATCTCAATTTTTAAGAAAGCAACTGACTACTAACTACTTAAATATTACAAACTACGCACACATTCAGTTATATGTGTACATGTGTACATACACCGAAATAATTATCTGTGAACCATGCTTGAAAAAGTAACTTCTCCCATTATTTTTTTAACTAGCTGTGCTCCACAGTTTACTCAAATAGTTCCCGATCCCGTGGGAATTTTGGGATAAAATATTGCCTATAAACTTTGCCCAGCAGTGGAACAATATAGGTTAACAAAACAAAATGCATTGCCTATGTCCTCCAAAATCAAGTCGATCGGTTCAGTAGTTTAGCTGTGTAAACGTAACAAACAGACATAATTACTTTTTGCATTTATAATATAAGTAAGGATTCAAAAACAGTATATCCTGTATTGAAATAATTTAAAAACATTTTAATTTAATTTAAATCAGTTTATAACTAAGGGTCACACACGAGAACCAATTAAAAACTATACCAACATTTCAACAGCCACTGAAAACAATTAAAAGAGCGAGACAAAACATGCGAGATAGAAAGAAACAGATATAATTGAAACGGCGACATAGTTTCAAAGTGTTTTAGATTTAATTATAAGCTCTAAATGAATTCAATTAAAGTTTGATTTCCCTTGACGCTTTCAATGCAATACTTTGAGATTTAATTTAAATTAGTTTTGTGTTTGGCAAAGTTTTTTTAATTTGTGTTTTGTTTTAAAAATAGCTGCGTTCTACGGCTTTTCTTATTAAGTGAATGCCTACGTCATAGTATCTATCTATGTGCCTAAAATGTATTTATTTATTTAAAGACACACCAACAGTATACATATTAAGAAATTACACAATAACAATTTAAATTACGAATTCTGATATGTACACCAATAACAGGCGTGTACAACATTTTCAATAAAACTAGTGACATGTTACAAAGAAAAAGTATGTAGGTACAATAGGTAAAAACGAATATTAAAAAATAAGTAAGTAAAATAATAAAGAGTAACTAAATCTATAAAAAATATGTATGGCCGTTCTCAATATTAAATCTATCTATAATCTTGCTTATCGAAGGTTACTAAACTCTGTATATATGTCATTTTACCGTCCCAGTAATTATATTGCTATGCGTTTATAGATCAATCAGTCAATTAATTACTTCATAGTAATGTGTGTGAATGAGTGTGTGCGTAGTTTCTGATACCCTAGATACAAGTTACGGACTTAGTTAGGGGTCAGTTACTGTAATGAGATGATGGAGTGAATGATTGTGTTATGTTATGTTCTTACGCAATCTAATTTACCTATCAATTTTAGTAATATTTTTTATTAATAATTGTCCTAGAAATGAACTTTGGTCCTTAGTTTTCGCAGACACTTTGAAGAATCGACTTAATTAAAAAAGTTTAAATAGTTTTATTTTAATGTGTATTGATCGTTTAATTTAAAGAAATTAATATTTTGAAGACTCATGGCTCAGTGCTACCCGCGGATCACTTGTGATCAGTGCGGTTAAGCAACGTCTGGCACCGTCATGACTATGATGGGTCATTACTAAAAATGACTTTAATTTCATGAGCGTTTCCGTGCTTCGGAGGGCACGTAACATCATCGATCGGCGTTACGGGTAGTTAGAGCCTTCAAAAGTCTAACATTTGGTCTGATGGCAGTCGCTTCACGTAAAATACTGACATTCCACCAAATCTGGTTAAACTGAAAACCAACCCCAATTAGACACGGGATAAAGGGTCGGAAGAAAGAAGAATATTTCGTAGACTCTTAAATAATCTCTATATATAAAAATGAATCCCTATTTCCCTTGGTCACGGCATCACGCGTGAACGACTGGACCGATTGACTTGAAACTTGGTACAGGAGTAGCTTATGGTCCAGGGAAGGATATAGGCTGTTTTATTCCGAAATTCCCACGGAATCGGGAACTATGCGAGTGAAACCGCGGGACATAGCTAGTCATGAAATAAATATAAGAAATCAATATGTGAAAATCAAGTCAAAGAATTCATATTTTAAAGATTTATCAATAACTAGCGGCGTCTCGCGGTTTCACCCGCGTGGTTCCCGTTCCCGTGGGAATACGGGGATAAAATATAGCCCATGTTAATCAGGGTGAATGTAGATTTCTAATGAAAAAAGCTTTATTAAAATCGGTTCAGTAGTTTTTGAGTTTATTCGTTACATACAAAAATACAAATCTTTCCTCTTTATAATATTAGTGTAGAAAATATTAATAAACAAAATAATAAAATCTAATCTTCCTATTCACATCTTAAACTTTAAATTGAGCTCTATACATCTATAAATAGAGTTCAATTTACCATATAAGGGTTAATGTAATTGATTTGAACCAAAGTCTCTATTTGTCGCTGTATCGGTCAAACTTAGTTCAAAACTTTAATTTAATTACGTGAAGTAGTTTAACTTTGTAATTGAAATTAATAGTTATTTGAATTCTGTCTGATATTAAATCCTACTAATAATCACTACATAGTATAAAACAAAGTCGCTTTCTCCGTCCCTATGTATGCTTAGATCTTTAAAACTACACAACGGATTTTGATGTGGTTTGTTTTAATAGATAGAGTGATTCAGTGGGAAGGTTAATTTGATTCCAATATTCCTACGGGAACGGGAACTACGCGGGTGAAACCGCGGGGCGCCGCTAGTATATTATAAATGCGAAAGTTTGTTAATGAGTACTATACTTGTTTATTATTTATTAATTAAAATATAATAAATAAATAACTAACCAGTATAGTTTCGTGGTTTTTCCCGCGTTTTATACACTTAATACTTTTTTTACTGAAACACAACTGAAGGAAAACTAGTAATTTACAAATTAACTACTAAATAAAAGGTAGTCGCAAAAGAACCCTTTATTTTGATCTAAACCGCCATTTTGATTTTTCCGCCATATTGGATTTAGAATGACGTCACAAAGCTTGCTATGCATTGTCATAATATGATATGTACTTACATAAAATTAACAGAATTGAAAAGCCCTGTAAAACACGCTTACTCACTCAAAAAAGGCAAAAAACTTTAGTAAAGTTGAGGGTACTTTCGGAAGCGTTCACAAATAAATAATTCTCCATTGGAGCAGAGGGCAGGACATGGGAACACTCTCTCCGGAGACCTGTTCCGTGCCACTGGGTCCTTGGGACGGGATGGGTTATGCAGGAGTGAGGGGAGACAGGTGTGGTTGAAGATTATTTGAAGTAATAATTTTTAATGTTACCAAAATTCTGTAGACGCAATAAAATAAAATTATGAGTAAATATATTTTTTCACCCTAATCCAGGGTAGGCTCGAGCCCTCGATGGCGACATTATACGATCTGATGATGATGCTGATATTTCTTTAAAACAACGAGTAAACAAACCAGAAACTTTAATTTAAATTGAGTTGTTTAAAGTATATACGAATGTACCTTCTTTCAAAAAATAACTGACTGTAACGTTTAAAATAGTTGTCTGGCAGCAATTAGACATTATTTTATTAAAATCACTCGCTTTCAAGTAATACAATTGTATCCAAATCGATTTACCCGTTTAAGAGCTACAATACCATGTTATAATGCATATAATATTTATAAAATATTACAACGGCGAGACGGCGTATGAGCATTGAGTTTTTCGGCGACGCGCGATGATTTATGTTTGGATTTCCTATCTTTTATTGTAACTCTATATGTATCATTGTTCTTTTTGCTTCTCTCTCCTTTTCAATAAATTTTCGATTCGTACACAATACGATCGCTCACACAAGCATATGTAATAACCTAGCTTTTATACGTGAGATCCTATAATTGGCTCTCTGTCACTAAACTTAATTAATACTTATACTGTCAAGAAAAGTTGTTGGATCTCCTATTAAATAAATAAATTTCATTTTCTTTATATTTTATCCCCATTTACTATTTCGTAATGGTTCCCTCTCCTATAAAGTCGTCTCAAGTCCACTCTACAACAAAAGTCACAGTCCGAAACGTTTTTTCGCGAACAACAGAAACTTCTAAGAACTTCTTTTACATTAAGTAGCAAGTTTTCAGAGCTTATCGTATTGAAAAAAGCATTCAGAAGCTTTTATGTTGACGTCATATTATGTATTGTTGGACCAGCTTTTTATGAGCTTTTTTGCCAATTGACTTTGTAATTTTGTATCGGTATTTTTGTTGTATTTATTATATATTTTTGGTCATGTTGTGGATACTAACCTTTTAATAATATGGTATTTTTATCCGACTTTGTGACGCAAAGAAGGGGAAAGTGTTTATCAGTATACGTTTTCTTAATTACATAATCTGTATTTTGTAGGTATAAAAGGCAATTGTTACTGACTGACTGACTGACTGATCATCAATACACCAACTACTAAATGGATTGCGCTTAAGGGAAAGTTCATATCTGACGGAACATGCGTCGCGTAGTAACAGACAAATGTATAGAAAAACACTTGACCGTTCACATTCAACGCAGTTACGTATAATCGGTTGAGTGTGAACGGTCAAGTGTTTTTCTTGTCAGATATAAACCTTGCCTAAGTTGGTTATTATGTCGATACCAACAGATTTGTTTTTTACTATAGTTATTTCAATTGATTTGAATGCCGCGGGAAAAAAAAGAGGCGGTGTCTAAAAATCTTGCGAGCCCACAACTAGCGGCGCTCCACGGTTCACCCACGCAGTTCCCGTAGGAATATGGGGATAAAATTAAGTTAAAAACCTTCCCACTGAATCACTCTATCTATTAAAACAAACCGTATCAAAATCCGTTGCGTAGTTTTAAAGATCTAAGCATATATAGGGACATAGGGACTGAGAAAGCGACTTTGTTTTATACTATGTAGTGATATACCAATATAAATATCGTATAATCAGTACACACACGTACCTAATACAACAAAATAACACTGTAATATGTCGAATATCCCATATCACGTGGGTGTACCTTAAGGGAATTAAGATATCATATTCGTCTCATTACAAATTAATATTAAGGCGGGAACACACTAGAATAATGTTGCCACAATAAATATGTAATGGTGCGTCCACACTGTGGCACATTTCGGGTTTTATTGCTTCATTTAAATCTTAATTGCATTGGGTATCATTTTGGTTTAAGTACTGTTTTGTGTGGCTAATCACGTGTAGGTAATATATTTATTAGTAACTGTGTGCGTTGGTTTCATCTGCGTTTTAGTAAAAATTAGGGTATTTTTAATAACTTTACTAGCAATGTGTACTTATAGCCAGGACTGTTGCCGCTTAGTTCTTTTTTAATAATGATATTTTTTTAATATTTTATGATCTATGATCAAGACTAGCGAGGTGGTCACCTGGATGGAGCGCAACACGCCTCCTCATAACAGACACAGTGTACAACACTGTACTGCGCTCGTCACCCCGAGACATCAGTTGGTGAGTCTCTCATTGCAGACACAGTGTACAACACTGTACTGCGCTCATCACCCCGAGACATCAGTTGGTGAGTCTCCCATTACAGACACAGTGTACAACACTGTACTGCGCTCATCACCCCGAGACATCAGTTGGTAAGTCTCCCAGTACAGACACAGTGTACAACACTGTACTGCGCTCATCACCCCGAGACATCAGTTGGTGAGTCTCCCATTACAGACACAGTGTACAACACTGTACTGCGCTCATCACCCCGAGACATCAGTTGGTAAGTCTCCCAGTACAGACACAGTGTACAACACTGTACTGCGCTCATCACCCCGAGACATCAGTTGGTAAGTCTCCCAGTACAGACACAGTGTACAACACTGTACTGCGCTCATCACCCCGAGACATCAGTTGGTGAGTCTCCCATTACAGACACAGTGTACAACACTGTACTGCGATCATCACCCCGAGACATCAGTTGGTGAGTCTTCCATTACAGACACAGTGTACAACACTGTACTGCGCTCGTCACCCCGAGACATCAGTTGGTGAGTCTCCCATTACAGACACAGTGTAGAACACTGTACTGCGCTCATCAACCCGAGACATCAGTTGGTGAGTCTCTCATTACAGACACAGTGTACAACACTGTACTGCGCTCATCACCCCGAGACATCAGTTGGTGAGTCTCGTGTGCCCAGTCATTTCACTGACTACATCGCCCTTCAAACTGAAACACAGTATTGTTGATGAACTACTGTTTGCCAGCAGAATATCTGGCAATGCGATAGTCCCCACTCAGATCGAATTGTGCAATATTATTTCTACCTGGTATGGTAAATGATTAATTCCATTTACCTTTAAATAATGCCTTATTTTTTACCTGTTTATTTCAAATGGTCATCAGTCGTACTAACATCATCGACAGTCGTTACGGGTAGTTAGAGCCCTCAAAAGTCTAACATTCAGTTCAACCAAAAATGTCGTATAGCCCTCTGGGTTGTGAAGGTCTGATGGCAGTCGCTTCACGTAAAATACTGACATTCCGCCAAATCTGGTTAAACTGAAAACCGACCCCAAATAGACATGGGATAAAGGTTCGGAAAAGAGTTTCGAATGGTCATCAAACCCGCTACACTCATCAAATAACTATCATATCCTTACAATAACCACTTACCATTCAACTGTTCCTTCCCATTAAAGTACCAGACTACTTTCGGCTGCGGTTTCCCCTCTCTCACGATACAGCTGACGTTGACTCGCGCGCGCTCCAGGAGCGGCCCGACAGTGGCGCCATCTTGTAACGTCTGTCCCTCACCGGTGATGAGTTCTACTGATTTTGGTTTAACTGGAAAGATAGAAAAAACGTTGTTAAATGATTACCAAAAACATTTTTTTTTAACCCATAATGGTAAAAAATATATACCTATTTAAAAAACTTGCTTGAAAGAAATCGCTTTTAGTGATAAGACTGTTTAAAACATACAAACGTTTTCAAACAATTTGTTAGAAAACAGAATATCACAGGAGTAACGTATGTTAGATATTTTGTAGATACCAAAACTTATACAACTCAGGTGAGTATTTTTTCACAATTTTTTTTATGCTTTCTTTATATAAGCTTGCTTTAGCTTATGAGCTTTCATCTAATATATAAAATTCTCGTGTCACAGTTTTCGTTGCCATACTCCTCCGAAACGGCTTGACCGATTCTCATGAAATTTTGTGAGCATATTCAGTAGGTCTGAGAATCGGCCAACATCTATTTTTCATCCCGAAATTCCTACGGGAACGGGAACGGGAACTACGCGTGTGAAACCGCGGGGCGCAGCTAGTAATCTATAAGCCTATAAAAAATAATCCTAGGCCAAAGAAACAACATGAGCCTAATAAAATAAAAATACCGAGCCAAGTTAAAAACACACTAATTCACAGGTTTGTTTCATAAATAAATCAACCAATTTATATTCACAATTAATCAAAATAATAATAAAAATGAACACTGATAAAAATAATACAAAGTCACTGTACAAACTACTTTCTAAACCAATTTAGTTTTAGGTACAGTCATGGTAAGAAATGGTTCGTCACCTTAAGGTCTATTTTCGCTTACTCAATATGAGCGATAATCTGTTTTACGATTGAGTTTGATATATTATTGTGTCGCTAGATGTTTAAAGTTGTTACTATTTTGAACCTAGTTGTCAAACTATGTCAAAATAATTGTATATGCAGTTGTCTGCTTAGTGTTTAGTTTCAAAAGGTGTTACGAGAAGAAAGAGATTACGAGATAAAAAAGAAAGATTATTTTCTGCTGATGTACTTCCCCAATATGTGGTTAATTTACAATGTATTTAAAATTATATCCAAATATTGAAGGTAGAAAACTTTTTACATTACTTTGTATAGACGTCTTACATCTCATTGTGATCACAGATTCTGAAAAGAATCCGACACGTCAGAATATATGAAATTAATTAATAACCACGACAAAATTCCTTTAAATTAGTTTTATTTCAATGTGTATTGATGGTGTAAATGAAAAAAAAACAGAATGTTTTCCAACTGTGACTGTACAATGACGTAGCACTAGCTACGGAATAACGTAGTCATGTTACTACGGCGTAGACTAGCTACCTACGTAGTCGATTATTAACTTTATTTTGAAGTTGCCTTATCATTATCCGGGATTTTGTTTTTATACTTTTTTATATTATTACGCCATTACAAATATGTTATAAAAGAAAAAGTGATTATGTTTGTTTGTCTAGTATTATGCGATAGATTTTTTTTATTACTTAATTTTCATTTTTTTATGTTTAAACGTAAAAATATATCCTACTAAAAAATTGTTGACACACAGAAAAAATACTTGCTGTATCTCAATTCTGAACTACAAAAAATATGAAATGTATTAGGACTTGAACCTAAAACCTTAGGCCTAGTAGCAACCACTTTGTATTGTAGTATTTTGCATTTCGCAAATTGTACTAGGTAGTAGTTATTTAATAAATATGTACTTAAATAGAAATATATTAAATTATTATTATTCCAATCCTAACTAATATTATAAATGCGAAAGTAACTCTGTCTGTTACCTTTTCACGGCTAAACTACTGAACCGATTGACTTGAAATTTGGTACAGGGGTAGCTTATGGTCCGAGAAAGAACATAGGATACATTTTTATCCCAAAATTCCCACGGGAACGGGAACTACGCGGGTGAAACCGCGAGGCACAGCTAGAATTTAATATTATTGTTATACTCGTTGCACATACATATTAAGTAAATTCCCAAAATATAATAATAAATCATCAAATTACCAAAATATGTCAAAAGAAAACACTTGTACATAAAATCTTAAATGAGAATTAATGTTACTTCCAAACTCGGAGCTTTTAATTAAGATAAAACAAAAAGCTCTGAGCTTTTAATCTTTGCGAACTTTTCAATGTAATTGTCTATATTTAATATACACGTATGCAAGCTTTTGAAAGCTTTGAGAAAGCTACGGAAGGATTGTTTATGAAACTGGTGATATTAATTAAAATATTGATTTGTTTTTAGGAATAATGGTTGTGTTTTGGTATATTTGACGACCTCGATGGCAGAGTGGTCACCATGCCGGACTGCCATCCGTAAGGTTACGTGTTCGATTGTATGCGGGGTGAATATTGTTGTGAACCACAAATGTTTGTCTCGGTCTGGTTGTGTGTGTGAATGTGTGTGTGCGTAGTTTCTGATACCCTAGATACAAGTGACGAACTTAGTTAGGGGTCAGTTACTGTAATGAGATGATGTAGTGAATGATTATGTTATATTATTTATTAAGATTGATTTTATTAAAATAATAATTCACTTTAAATACAGCAGCTAACTAAATATAAGAAATAGAGAAATCGTAGCTGATTTCATTATTAAAAGTTTAATTTTTATTTAATATTTTAATCAAAAAAGTACCTCTAAGAATACCAAATATATTATATTAAAGTTTTGTTCTTTTAAGTGAGCTATCTGATATTTTAAATATTGATTTGAGTAGGAATGCGAACATTTTTCAAATATTTTCAACCTATGTATTTCACAAAGCAAGAACCTTTGAAGCCATTGAAAGGCGTGTCTGTGAGATAGAATAATATTTCATATAGGTATAGTCGCAAAAAGAGGGGTGTTATAATTTTGACGTGTGTGTTTTTGTGTGTGTGTGTGTGTGTGTGTGTGTGTGTGTGTGTGTGTGTGTGTGTGTGTGTGTGTGTGTGTGTGTGTGTGTGTATCTGTGTGTCTGTGGCATCATAGCTCCCGAACGGATGAACCGATTTCAATTTAGATTTTTGTATTAAAGGGGACTTACGTGCGAGTGTTCTTAGATATGTTTGATGACAATCGGTTGACCCGTTTAAAAGTTATGGGGGTTTGAAAGTAATTGTGTTGGGGTTTTTTTAATTTTTAATTTATTGAGTCTCGTATTGATAAATTATAAAATGAAATAATTTTGTCGAGCAACGTTAAATTTTCACTATAGTTGTCGAAGTATTTTCATTTTAAATTATAAAACTTGTGGTTATTATTTCTTGATTTTTCTATTTCTTTCTAAAACTAAACCAATGTCAGTAAAGGTACAAATAAAAAAACCTTTTCAAATAATTACGAATATGCTTCAATCAAATAACATAACATAATCATTCACTCCATCATCTCATTACAGTAACTGACCCCTAACTATGTTCGAACTTGTATCTAGGGTATCAGAAACTACGCACACACTCATTCACACACACCCAGACCGAGACAAACATTTGTGGTAATAAATATTTGTACATTAATTTACAATATAGATGATTAAACCAATTTTATAATCAAACTCATTTTCAAATGTCCTTTTTGACAAAATAACGATTTTAAACTCAAAATTTCAATCATCCCGGTCAAATTTCGACCCCTAAACCGACCAATGATACTAATAAACAAACGTATAAATGTCTAATTCTGAATGTAATTATTTACTAAGTTCTAATTAATTTCCACCACGGGCCGCTGACTTTTAATTAACTTGCATCAGGATACTTATCTACGTATAGTGAGGGGGTACAGTCGATAAAATGTGGTAAGTATAAGTTAGAGTCGATAAAATTTAATATCGAAATAAATAATATACATGGTAAATATCCCGTTAATCATAATAATTTGAGCGATAAAATTTAGTTTAAATTTCACGATAGTTTTGAAATTTTGTGCTGTAATAGTTTAAGAGTTCGATTCTTTAGATTTTTTATTTCATTATTTATTTCATTTATAAACAAATTGATAGCTGATAATATAATATTTGATTGTTTTAATTGTGTATACTTACCTCGAAGTTTTATTACAAAAATTGTAAAGTTGATAGTTTTCCGCGATAAGACCTTTACAGTTTATTTCTTTGTGCACACCGAAATAATTTTGTATTAGTTTAAATAACTCTATTATTTATTGTCGATTTAGCTATGTATTTATTTATTTATAACTAACAGTAACTGTAGATCATGTTAATACGGTTATCCCATATTGTCCTTAACTTAGTCCCACACAATATACTTGAAATATCGATAAAACTACAGTAAGCCCATCCCTAGACTCGCGACCGGACTTTAAAGTGAGATATAAATTGAACGTTTCATTTGAGAGCTTTGATTTTTAAGTTTATTTATTATATTCAACATATATATATATAAGGGGTGGGAAACTTAATTAAATTGACGATTTAATAATGGAATCTTAGATTTCTCTATTTTAATATGTGCTATTCTAAAATGAAATGATTTATATCAATAAATTTTTATTTCACATCAAGTTATAAAGTTTGTATGTATATTCATTTAAATTGGAGAACTAAACCAATTTTAAAAATCATAAATCATAAACTTTTTTGTATTATTAAGTGTATATAAGTACATAAAGTTGTTAACATAATATACAGGCACTTAAAACTTAGTAGCCCTTGTCATAATGTTAGGGCAGGCATAACAAATAACCCAAAGGATACTTTTCATCAAAGAACGTACGTTAGTACGGGACCAATCCCGGGACCAAACTGCGTAAAACTTGGGATCCAAGTAAAACCACGAGCCACAGCTAGTATTAGTAGCAATAGATCTTTTAGTTCTGTTAGCACCAAAAGTAGATGTACTCATTAACAATTAAAACATTCTTTCCAAATTACAAAACATATTTTCTAAAATTAAATGCTTAATTTGTATTGAGTCACAATGTTTTTTGTGCCGGCGGCAAAATTGGAAGCTACTATTGTCAATTTGACTCTAATGTCATTTGGATTTTTTTTGACATTTTTAATAAACTGACAACCAAAAGATGCGATTACAGCGACGCTGTCACCGGCATAGAAAACATTTTGGCTCAATATGAAAATATAAGTTATTTCATTGTAAATTTTTTACCGTATCTAAAATCTAAATTGTGTAAAAACTATCAACAATTCAACTGTCAATTCTAACCATTATTTTGTTACTATATCTCTTCGTATTCTCACTGCGTGGGACGAGAGATACATTCACCTTTCAGTGGGTGTTATATCTACACGTAATGTATACCTCATTTATAACTGTCTAGCTATATCTATTTCATATTTATTATCAGTTTTTGTACTGAATATTAGTATTTCTTTCTGAGATAATAATGTATTCTAATCAAGTTTTGTTTTTGATGAACTAAAACGATTAAATTAAAAATTTAAAAAACCCCCAACACGATTACTTTCAAACCCCCATAACTTTTAAACGGCTCAACCGCTTTTCATCAAACATGTCTAAGAACATTTGCACGTAAGTCCCCTTTAATACAAAAAAAAAAACTAAATTGAAATCGGTTCATCCGTTCGGGAGCTATGATGCCACAGACACACACACACACCCACAAACAGACACGTCAAACTTATAACACCCCTCTTTTTGCGTCGGGGGTATAATAATAAAAGTTAGTTTGTATCGGCTTCTTAATCGATTTCTACTTTGACTAAAAGCTTATCATTGATAAATATTAGTTAAAGCCGTAAAAGTAACGTTTGCGGCGTGGTACTGATATATACTTCGAGCCTTGTAAAAATGGCATTAGTACATGTATTGGTTCAACAAAGAATTGAACCGCTTGGCAGAGATTCAAGAGGTTTTCAAAACCACTGTACTGATTAAAATAAAGATTTAAATGTGTATTTCTCTAAAAAAATATGCATTTTCAACAATACGAGTTCAGCTCAGCCCAAACCATGTGAGCTTTATTTTAATAACTAAATTTATAATCTAAAAAAATATATTTCAAAAAAAAATTCTAAATCGCACAACTAATAAAATAAAACTGTCATTTCTGACACATATTATGTCGCCATGACAGTTCGGGCTCGGAATTAGGCGGGAAAATTTGACAGTTGCGTAATATCAGACGCCATTTTTATTTTACTTTTTCTTGATCGAATCAGACATTTGATTCGGTCTTTGAGTAACTAAATTGAGTTTAATTCGGTATCATTGAAAGATTTTCTACGTCATCGAATTTCGTATTTTTTTATCTCTTTATGAGATTTCCTTTCAGTATCGAAATTTCTGAGTATGTTTCGATATTTATATGATAAAGCTTGAATATGTTTGTTTTATAAACATGTCTTTTGTTTGGGATCACCAACACGCTAAGTGAAGCGTGTCGTGATTATGACTACTACTTATAATTATTCTAATATTATAAGTGAGAGAGTTTCAAATTCGAAAATCGTTGATTCAGCTTAAAGAAACACTGATGAACACCAAAATATATACTCTCTTTAATTTGAGAATACAATCCTTCGTAAAGTTTACTTTTATTCATTTATATTTTGAAATACAATATATAACTACAATATCATCTCCACAAATCACAAAACAAATATTATAATTTAAAACTTCAGCCCCATTCAGAACTACATATCATATCAACGAAAAAACACATACAAAATTCAACTTTATTTCTCACAAAATAAAGTACAATACACCGAAGCAAATAAAGCATCTGTTCAATGCAACAATAACTCAACTCATGACAAAAGTTAAAATTTTATCGAAATTTCAAATATTTTCTTATAAATATCGAAACTTGAGTGATTTACTGTAAAACTTGGGAATATAAATGAGAAGCGCTGTACAGTTGGCAACACAAGTACTGGCAAACTGTGTTTTTGTTTTGTTCAACTTTATTTATACGAATACGATTGTCAATAGTATGAATGTGTTTAAATTTATGATACAGTCATACATGTTATAAATATACATGTTACTAGCTGCGCCCCGCGGTTTCACACGCGTAGTTCCCGTTCCCGTTCCCGTAGGAATTTCGGGATGAAAAATAGATGTTGGCCGATTCTCAGACCTACTGAATATGCTCACAAAATTTCATGAGAATCGGTCAAGCCGTTTCGGGGAGTATGGCAACGAAAACTGTGACACGAGAATTTTATATATTAGATAAATATACAGTAAAGCCGCGTGTCCACGGTGAAAAATCTGTCTTGTCTGATTCACAGACAAGACAGATTTCTTATCATAGATACGCCTTTGGGAACAGTTGGTTTAACGTATGATAGAAGGATTGATAATGCTAATTTAGAAAAATACTACACATATTTGAACACATATTGGCTTCAAACTAAGAAAAGAAGACGAATATTAGGAAAAATATGTACTTAGTATAGTTGTTGCTAGGCGTCTGCTAGAATGGATAATTTATTCGTTCGCTAGTCGGATGAATAAGATAATATTACCGGATGAATAAAATAATTTTATTCGTCCAAATTACTGGACGACTAGACGCATCGATAATAGTATAGCCGATACATAAGTAACAGCCATATAAATATGTATAAACAAACACATAGACCGAAATAAATGTTAATCTTAAAAAATAAAACCAAAGTAAAAAAAACAGCAACTCTCAAATAAGCAATCAAAGAAACCACTCTACCAATTCTATTTAATAAAAATCAAACGTCAAATTAAAACGTCAACCGCCAAAATTGACATAAGAAACGTCAAACAGTTAAACGCTACCGAAACGCAACTAATATCAACGTTTATTGTCAACAATACTAAACCGACAAAACAATTAAACACCAACTCGTTGACAAATAGCACTCCTCATGAACGCGCGCCAAAACTGACAGCTGTCAACGAAACGTCAGTTTTCCCGCCAATTTTGTGGGTGTCATGGCGGTTGATATGAAGGTATATTAGAGTTATTATTTGGAGATAACGTTTAGTTTGAGCGACGGTTCTGATGTTAATATTTTAGATGTCTGTCTCGGTTTGATGAAGGAGTGAGTTGTGCTGTGATTCATAATTGATTTAACGGTTTGAATTGTTCATTGTTAATTGTTTGGTATTTAGCAGTATAAATAGTGAATTATAAGTGCAAAAATATGCATAAATGTGTATGTACTTTAAGCAATTAAGACCTGTAAATTTTGTAACAATGAATTCCGATCGCGAATGTTTAAAAAGTGGACCGATTTAAGTAAAATGTGAAACAAAAATGCTCATTATAGCTGATAGAGGAATGACAATTATGATTATCCCAAAAATGCCACATGCAATGTATGGACAGATTAACATAGAAAATGTCATAAAGAAAAGCTCTAAACGTAGTTTCTGATACCCTAGCCTAGATAAGTTACGAACTTAGTTAGGGGTCAGTTACTATAATGAGATGATGGAGTTAATGATAATGTTCAACATCGTTAGATAAATTAATGAGTATAGATAACGACTTTGTTTTACATTACCTAAAAACACAATTATTAAAGAAAAAAAAAAAAAAAAGAATCCTCTAAAACCAGCAGAATAGTCTACCAAACAACAAACAAAACCAAGTGCGTTAGTCTAGCAATCTAGATTAAATAAATAGATTTAAAGTGTTATCCACACAGGATATTATCAAAGGACACACACTCATAACATGACATAACTTAGTGGAGTTTGCTCAAAATTTTCCACAAACTTACGACATTGTCCCCAAGTAATTACACTAGTTATGTGCACCCGGCGCCGCTTGATTTATAACTACATATTATTAGGAGTAGTTTGTAAAGGTAGCTTAATATTTGTAGTTTAAGGTTTTAAATTGGGAGGTTGATTGTTTTAGATGCTATTTTCTTATTTAATTTTAAAATTGAGATGAGTTTGATTGAGAATAAATTAGGATTGTTTAAAAAAAGCTTGTAAGGATTAAATAAAACATTTTTTTTCGTACTTAAATAGTTGTCAACTTGCTCTTTTAACCTCTCCGAAACGTATCCCACTATTAGAAAAAAAAATATTCATTGGCCTATCCCAAGTTTGGTTTATCTCTCAACAAAATTTCTTCAAAATCAGTTCAGTGTTTTGCCAATAGTTAAGAAGAGGAGAGACGGGGTTTAGTCTTTCGAACTCTAATTAAACGAGCGAAATTCAGTATAGTTAAAAAAAAGTATGTACTTGTACTAAGAGATGTAAGTTGAACAGTGTGTATGTGTGTATGTGTATGTATATGAGAGGAATAGACGACCTCGATGGCAGTCACCATGCCAGACTGCCATCCGTAAGGTTGCGGGTTCGATTCCCGTACGAGGTGAATATTTGTGTGAACCAAAATGTTTGTCTCGGTCTGGGTGTATGTGAATGAGTGTGTGCGTAGTTTCTGATACCCTAAATACAAGTCACGAGCTTAGTTAGGGGTCAGTTACTGTAATGGATGATGGAGTGAATGATTATGTTATGTTATGTTATAGACGAGAAATATAAAACTTTATACCTCTCAAAACAAAACCTTCCAATTAAAAAGAAAACACCAAAAACTTACAACAAACTGTAAACCCACAAAGCCGAGATTAACAACATTTTAACCGAAGTTTAATCCTTTAACCTTTCGTTAACAATCTTAAGGAATAACTTTTCAAAGTTTTCTTAAATCTTAAAAACGATGTTATTGTTATCCCATTGGCAAACAATGGTCGTTTATAAAACATCCACCTTAATCCGAAGGCAACAAACAACTCAGGGAAACCAAGATTATAAGCTTAAAGCATTGATGTACTAAAACCTGAGATGTACAATCTTGGACAAATCTATCTATTAAGCGTACTTAGACTTAGCTCAGTCTATACTTTCGAGTGAAGTCTGTCATACTGCACTATTTAAGCTATCACGTTTTAAACTCATTTTTACAACTATTTTATACATGATTTTACCTAAAAAAACATGCTTACCTGTAAGTCCCGTGTAAAATGGTTATAAAAATAAGTCTGTTATACATTTTTCCAATCAAATTAGAGATTGTAGAACCAAAAATTATAGTATTTACGAGTATTAATGCAATAGACTAAGACAGACGTTTGCGTAAGTTATGTTTGAACAAAATCCAAGTACGGTCTAAAGATCTCAACTTGACAGATAAAACTATCCGCAAACTCTCACCAATTGATGAAAGAAATGATCGTTATACTTTAAATATACTGTACTGCAAATCCAACCTTTCGCGGGTATAGTTTAAAGTTGAAAACGACTTATTAAAATGAAAGCACAGTGCACTCATTTTACGGGACAATTTTGATTCACTAAATGTATATCTTGGGTTTTAGTACATCAATGGCTCAAGGTAAATGTTTTGAGGTCATTAACAAGAGAGCTTTTTAAAAAGAATATTTAATGACTTGTACCGTTTTTGTTCGGGGTTTTGGTTGATTTTATTATTTGTTTAGCGGATAACAAGCTTTGGTATTTATTCACCCTAAAAAGCCTTTTTTGAGAGAGTTTTCACCTATATAATTGTTATGGTTATTCGGCCTAAACAGCTTTTAAATGGGGACGAGTTTGTTTTTAGGTTAGTGGGTTAGGAAATGTTTGATATATTGTCGATAGATATAATATTTTGAGTTGCTTATAACCCACAAAAACTTTCAGTCGTTTTACCTAATTATGGCTCAATTTTGAATCAATTTTCGATTTGATCGCTTCAGCAGTAAAAAAAAAGGGTATGAAACATCCCTCCTCACAGTTACAGTATTAATAACAAAAAAAGATTTAACCCAAGATTTTACAAAACTTTTTCAATACAAAACAAACTAAAAAAACATTTCAGTATCCAACTTAATTATTCTATAAACTTCTTTCTTGTAAAATAGACTTTATTAATTAACAAATAAGGTTTAAAAATTAAAATCCCATGTAGCCATTGGAGTTAATTAAAGTGAGTTGTATCGGGTGTGAGCGCAGTGGTGGTAATAACGCGGGGACAGCAATTTCAAGAGGTCAGGGTGGGGCTATAGTGATAGCGATTTGATATTTAATATAAGAATATTAAATTGAAACTCTGCTGTCTAAAGTAAGGTTCCTTTCGATTTATTCTGCTCTTAAAAGCTGAATTAATTTAACCGCTTAGCTGTTAATAGTTATTTATGGTACAAGCGAGGTAAGTTGGTGATTACTTCCGAGGCGCTATTGAGGCCCGAGCCGTCAGGCGAGGGTCTGAAGATAGCCGAGGATAGTAATAATCAATACTCGCGTGTACCATACAACGTTTTTCAACACATTTGCGAAGAAATTATCATTTTTCGCTAATAAATAAACAGTTTTTCTATTCACGCGCATCCAACACAACAATGGTAATCGGCCATAGATTAAAAGAATATACTTATTAAAAAAAAATCGAATGAATGAATGAATGGAATCGACCATAGACCTACTAAAAGTAAGGCAACATAGTTGAAGTTTGTTTTTAAAATATGGACACGAGTTTTTTGGTATCGAAACTTTTTTAAAACTAAACAATTTAAAAAAGAAATCTATAACTCACTAGTGAATCAAGCGTGTCATTATTCAACTGGTTTTGCACAAATAAGAGCCCTTTTATGAGCAAGTGTGTTGAAAAAGTCTTTTTTATATTTTTTTTAAACTTTTTGAAGTACACTGTAAGTACATAAAATACGTAAATATTAACGTGCATACAGAAATTTTGAAATAAATTATGTTTAACTTTTTATTCTGTAATTGAACAAAATCAATCGTTTTTACTTAAAACAGTTACAAAAAAGACCGAGTGTGGTGTCGTGGGACACCAGGTAAGAACGAAGTTACTTAAAAAAGTATTATTTTCAATGGTCAAAATAAGAAGAAAATAAATCATTATGATTTTCAAAAAAGTTTCTACTCAAAAGAGTTAGCCATAGGTTACCTACCTTTTAATAATTAAAAAATAAACGCGCGCCGCGCTGTTCGAAATTTGAAAAAAGTTTCGTGACAACTTTTCATAAGAAATTTTTCCGTCTAGGCCCCCCCTTTCACAACACGCGATAAGGAACGTTCCAAAAACCATTTATACAAATTCCCGCTACTTTATAAAACTTAAGTTAATATTTTAAATATTTTATTATACTAAAATTGAGACCATATTATCGCTAATCGCTCAATCACTGGCTCGACCTCAGTCCCAGGTCTCATTAAATGGTCTGTGAGTTTCTTCAACAATTTATTGTTATTTAATTTTGCTTTAATAACTACTCTTTAATTAATTTTATTTTAAAGTATGTAATTGTTTTGTCGTACTTATTATAAATTTGATTGTTTGTTTGTAAATCACTACATAGTATAAAACAAAGTCGCTTTCTCTGTCCCTATGTATGCTTAGATCTTTAAAACTACGCAACAGATTTTGATGCGGTTTGTTTTAGTAGATAGAGTAATTAAGTGGGAAGGTTTTTAGCATCAATCTTATTCCCATATTCCTACAGGAACGGGAACTACGCGGGTGGAACCTCGGGGCGCCGCTGGTGCACTATAATACTACGTACTTCTAGAAATAAAAAATACGAGATAGGGACATATCGATACAAAGTGGTGAATATTTTAATTATTTTATTTGATAACGTGATTGTTTCATGATACGGAACTGAAAAAAGTAGAAAAGGAGTTTTTTTTTATTTTCCATTATGTTCTATTTCCTTATTACTTACCTCATATCATATTTTTTAATGTTATTTAATGTGTTTAAAATCGTCAGAGTATTGATTTGTTATAGAGTCACAATATGATCCGCGCCATAATCACGCATGAATTGATCATGGCGCTTGCAACAGCGTCGAAATATCGGAAACTAGAAACAAATAATATATGTACAAATATTCCCTTAATTTTAATAATTTGAATGCTAATAACCCTGATAACTATAAAAACTATTAAATCCAAACTATCCCATTTTTCCTACAGGATAAATATCCAAACTTATCCAAGGAAAATTTAATCATACAATTATTAGTATTCCGTTTGTGTTATAATATTCATTGTATTCAGTTTGAACCGGTTATAACCGGTTTGGGGGCGGAATACCAAATTAATAATTAATGTTTTGCGGTTAAAGTAACGTTTTTAACTTAATTAAGTCGATTGGGATTATATATTGTATCAAATGTTTTGGTATTTTATTGTTTATCATGTTTTTGCCACTGCTGGGCATAAGGTGGCTATTGACGAGTCAGTTGAACTGATCAGTCCAGACATAAAACTGTGGCGTCACTCCAAACGTTTATGGACAACTAGATTTCTCCACTGGAATCTGGAATCGCTGCGCTCCGGTGATTGACGACTATTTTTGTCGCTGTCTGTCTGTCTCTATGTATGCTTAAATCTTTAAAACTACGCAACGGATTTTGAAGCGGTTTGTTTTATTAGATAAAGTGATTCAAGAGGAAGGTTTTTAGCTAATTTTGTCCCCGCATTCTCACGGGAGCGGGTACTACACAGTCGAACCGCGGGGCGCTGCTAGTTTTATTATATTTTTAAATCAGTTCAGCCATATAAGCGTAAAGAATCAACAAACAAACACACAAATTCTAATACCATAATGTGAAACTAATTTTGTATCTTTCAAACAACAACCAACTCTATTCACGTCTAATTAAGCTTTAATTTCCCCCAACAATATTAGCGGCGTTTTGCGGTGAAATTCGGTCTAAACCTATGTTTCTAATATGACCTAGTATCGAATAGTTTAGTCCGTACACACAATTGGCAATCGGCCTATTTCAAAATTAGTACAATGTGTACTAGATTTAGTGGCGTTGGTACAGTTTGGTAAAGATTTGCATAATATTAGGCCACCTTTTTAATTAGTAGAAAAAAGTAGCTGTAGTTTTTTTTTTAGGTAATTTTGATGAAGGTTTTTTGAAAGGATTAGTGTAATTGTTAATTTTTACGAGATTTTTTTGTGCTCGTATAAAAAGGGATGAGCATTCAACGTCTTTGTAATCATATTTTACTACTAATTTAAAAATAGTGGAAAAGTATATTAATATGTTTAATTTTATCACTTTCCAAAACATGTATTTCATCAACGGTATCTAACTTTTCGATAAGAAGGTGATAATTTATAAAAACATCGACATTCTCGATCATAGGGAAAAAAAATATCAATGAATCACTCTAACATTCTCAGTCATAATAAATTGATTCCTAACTAGGTTACAAAACACCCCTATTTTTTCTTCACGGTTTAATAAAACCATAATTTTCAATATTTACACTAAACCCAAGACACCAATCAAACGAATTTTTAGCCTAATAAACTTCGTATATCCTTACTAATATTATAAACATGAAAGGAAATCTGGCTGTCTGTCTGTCTGTTACCTTTTCACGACTAAACTACTGAACCGATTGACTTGAAATTTGGTACAGGTAGCTTATGGTCCGGGGAAGGACATAGGCTATGTTTAATCACGAAATTCCCACGGGTTCGGGAACTAGGCGGGTAAAACCACGGAGCACAGCTAGTTTTTTATAATAAATATTTTATCCCGGTGTACCTACGGGAAAGAGAAAACGCGGGTGAAACCGCGAGGCACTGCTAGTATATAATAAAATGCTCATAAACTGTAAACATCCCCTAATGTAATTAGGTGGTGAGATGTCAGGGGTGTGATGAGGGTCACCCCTTACGTTATAATATAATTATGAATTTAAACAATTATGATTTATTGTTACTCCTTTTCTATTACTTTTGTTTGGTTTGTTTTATTTTTAATTATTCACTACATCATCTCATTACAGTAACTCACCCCTAAGTTCGTAACTTGTATCTAGCTAGGGTATCAGAAACTACGCACACACTCATTCACACACACACCCAGACCGAGACAAACATTTGTGGTTCCCACAAATATTCACCCCGCAAGGGAATCGAACCCGCAACCTTACGGATGTAAGTTGATGATGATGTTTAGTTTTATTATTTTAGCGGGTAGGTTTCGTGGGTTTTCTTAAATTATTATACCACCTCCATTACAAAATGGCAGCCATTTTGTAATGGAGGTGGCTAGAGAAAATCGGAATCGTGATTTGTCGATGAAAAAAGCCATTTTAATAGCGGAAACTTCGCTGGTTTATGTATAATATTTTTCCTTTATTATAAAGATTTACTGGTAATTGTTTGTTTCCCAAATAAATTAAATATCTAATATATAAAATTCTCGTGTCACAGTTTTCGTTGCCATACTCCTCCGAAACGGCTTGACCGATTCTCATGAAATTTTGTGAGCATATTCAGTAGGTCTGAAAATCGGACAACATCTATTTTTCATCCCGAAATTCCTACGGGAACGGGAACGGTAACTACGCGTGTGAAACCGCGGGGCGCAGCTATATTTATATATATATTTTACCCCTCTAAAGTATCCGACATCGATGCCGGACACCCTGTATAAACAGAGCAGAATTTGTGACGCTATGATTTTTTTATGATATTTAAATTTCATTTTAACACGGAATTTTTATTTAACAATGTGTGCAAATGTAAAAAGGCTGCCCACGAATTTTCAAAGTTGTCAATTCGTACTCTTTAAATAAATAACTATAAATACATTTTCAGCATTCGTATCGAGTTTATGGTCCGGGGCAAAATTCCCACGGGATTGGGAACTATGCGGGTAAAACCGCGAAGCACAACTAGTTAGCTATACAATCGGTTATAATATGTTTTATGTTTTGTACATAGACTATATCCCATTAACTCTCCCATTCAAGTTCTATTCTCGAACATTCCCCTGGGATTTCAAGCTGATTATTACCGAATAATCCCACATAATCAACGTTTGGTAGAACAGCCACAATTACGTTAACGGTCGATCACAGTGATGTATTACTAATGGAAGCGATTGGTACTAATGAAATGGATTAACTGAATTTTGGGTGATGGATTTGGTTTATAAGTCAAAGTAATAAGTATAAAACATAATATTCTTTAAAAATATAAGTGTGTGTCTTCATTTCAGAAATTTTTGCACTTAAAACCTAATCTTTAAAACCGTTAATTCTGGTTTAAACTAAAAACTGACAAATGAGATCTAAAAGCAAGTGCCATAGTCTAGGCAGACATCTTAACTTGATATGACTAAGTCATCAGATAAATTATTACTGGCATAGTTTCAATAAATTGAAATAATTAAAAAATAATAATAAATAAATAATTGACGACCTCGATGGCAGAGTGGTCACTATGCCGGACTGCCATCCGTAAGGTTGCGGGTTCGATTCCCGTGGGGGGTGAATATTTGTGTGAACCACAAATATTTATCTCGGTCTGGGTGTGTGTGTGAATGAGTGTGTGCGTAGTTTCTGATACCCTAGATACAAGTTTCGAACTTAGTTAGGGGTCAGTTACTATAATGAGATGATGTAGTGAATGGTTATGTTAATTCTACACGTTTCAAATTCCGAATTTCAGGATACAAATATAGGCTGGGTTACACCATAAACTATCATTAATAAAAGAATAAAGCTCTTGTGGATATCATAAACAAAAAAGTATATTAACTATCTTATATGATTCGTAAAATTTTAAAATGTTAAATGTCACATCCATAAGTTGTTGCACACCCTGTATTCAAATGTGATGTTATCACCGCGGGCCACTCGCGGACACCCTGTATAACTAATAAATACGTTTTCAGCAACACAAAATGTATTTTGTTCAGCATTTTCAGCTGAAAAGTGTTTTGTTAACGGGAAATGTTGAATAGTTTCATTTCAGGAATTTGGTTTTGTATAATGGATATTTCGTATATTGCTTCAGGCGCCTGTCAGTCGTGGATTCGATTTCTGGGAAAAGCGATTTGTGTTTGTTATTTTCGTGAAGGTTTTGAAGTTACTAATATGCTTCCGGCAAACGTTTTGATTATAATGTATTAATCTAATACGTATGATGAAAAATTAAATTGTAGTTTGAGATAGTCAATGAATTATGTACAAGCTGTGCCCCGCGGCTTTACCCGCAAAGTTCCCGTTCCCGAAGGAATATGGGGATAAAATTCCCACTGAATGAATGAAAACTGCTAAAAACCTTCCCACTGAATCACTCTATCTACTAAAACAAATCCGCAATCCGTTGCGTAGTATTAAAGATCTAAGCATACATAGGGACAGAGAAAGCGACTTTGTTTTATACTATGTAGTGATAAATTAATTGAAATAGTATTTTAATCTAATCAAAACCTAATTAAAACCATAACTCCCCTTATCCGTGACAGTCGAGTAACGTTAAATTATACTAAGGACTTTCAAATTATCGCAAAGAGGAAAGAAAATTTATACCTACCGTCTAAATTTAGCATGGCGTGTAATTTCACAGAATTGGGATCTAATATTTATGGCTTCGCGTTAGACGGGCCTTTGATAACTTAATAAGTTACACATTTTTTTTAAATAGCTAGGGCCTAATGTTTGGGGTAATTTTTTGATTTTTTTTTTATATAAATGACATCTATACTTATATTATAAAGTAAAGTTTGTGTGTTTGTTTAATTGTAAAATAATTAAATTTTAATTGTAAGATATCTCGAGATCTACTGAATTGATTTCAAAAATGCTTCACTCATGGAAAGCTAATTTATCAGTGCGTGACATAGGCTTTTTCGCGGTTTCACCCGCGTATTTCCCGATCCCGTGGGAATTTCGGGATAAAACATAGCCTATGTCCTTTCTCGGACCATAAGCTACCCCTGTACCAAATTTCAAGTCAATCGATTTAGCCGTGAAAAGGTAACAGACAGAGTAACTTTCGCATTTATAATATTAGTTAGGATTTATTGTATACAGTATTTCACGCTTCTTATTTCACCAACACTACAAGTAAGTGTTGTGCCTGATATATCGACAAATATCGACAAAACCTCATCGCTTTGGCCACCATCGATTAGAGCGGGGACGTTATCGATAGATTGTAAAATATCGATACTTACCGCCCAGTGCCGTTATGGGAATTTATTTGTCGCAAAGCTAAGATTAAGATCCCTATTTGTGTTTTGGCTTTAAAACAGCGTTAGTGTTGCATTGTAAAGCTTGTTTTAGCTTGCGAAGTGAGTTGTTGTGGGAAACAATGTAGCTTTATAGTGTGGACTTGGTTATTGGGTTTAAGATATTTGTTTTAAAGATTTGGTCGTTCTAGATTTGAATTTCTTTATGTTGTTTTTTTTTAAACTTCTCAATATTGAAGGTTATCTTTTTAACTTAGTTTATTTTTTGTCTGTATTATACATATTTATCTACTGGTTCAAAGCTAAACAATTTTAATGTTTAATTGGCTCTTTAGCCATGAACAGAAGTGTTCTATCACGAATTGTTCAATCACCTGACGCCACCTAAATCATCTTGTGTAGATGTATAGGCCAATGATGAAAGCTAAACAATTTTACAATTATTTTGCAAATACGACCATATAACAAATTTATTTTTAACGTTACTGTAAGGACAAGGTTTGTGTGAAATAATTTAATTTGAATTTGCATATTATAAAAAATCATTGTAGACAAACAGAGTCAGTTCTATAGTATAGTGTAAGTATGAGATTATCAACTGCATACAATTTTAAAATTTCTCGCGTAATCTGTGCCAGTTTTAATGTTTATTACTCAATCGTGTATGACAACGATAATTTGAAACCATAGCAATATCATCCGTGATCACAGCTTTTGCAACAGTGTGCACAAAATATTGGAAACTGGAAATAAATGTGAAATAAGGTAACTGTGATAATATTATATCGTAACGGTTTTTTGTGCATATGAAAATATGAATGGGTAGATTTTTATACATTCGAATAATGAATTGATGATTGCTTTACGCAAAAAATAACTAAAATATAAAAAATCGACCACTAATAAAATCCTAATCCTAATCCCTACTAATATTATAAATGCGAAAGTAACTCTGTCTATCTGTCTGTCTGTCTGTCTGTTACCTTTTCACGGCTAAACTACTGAACCGATTGACTTGAAAATTTGTACAGGGGTGGCTTATGATCCGGGAAAGAACATAGGCTATGTATTATCCCGAAATTCTCACGGGATCGGGAACTTCGCGGGTGAAACCGCGGGGCACAGCTAGTTAATATTATAAATGCGAAAGTAACTCTGTCTGTCTGTCTGTTACCTTTTCACGGCTAAACTACTGAACCGATTGACTTGAGATTTGGTACATGGGTAGCTTATGGTCCGGGAAAAAACATAGGATACTTTTTATCCCGAATTTCACAAGGGAACGGGACCTACGCGGGTGAAACCGCGGGGCGCTACTAGTTGTATTATAAACAAGCAGTTCGTTTCATTGAACGCATCATTTATCTCTGAAACTATGTACATAAGTGATCAAACATTTATTAATTAGCAGCCTATTGAGGAAGGCTAAAGACTAAAAATAATCACGAGTAAACCCACAAAACACAGCAACTAATACAATATAAATTAAACAAAACGAACACAAAAAACACAATAACTCATTAATTTACATAAATAATTCATAAACCATTGTTTGTTTTTAAAAAAAAGACCAAAAAATATCAATATTGTGGAGCAAAAATAAAAACTACAATCCTCTACAATCGGATAGATTTACGAGACAGTAGCAACCCTCACCCACCACAACAACGCGATAAAATCATTCGATATTTTACAAAGTATCGATATTTTTAACAAACTATCGATATATTACTTTCGCACCACTAACCTCGGGTGTCACTTGCAAATAAAGCATTTGCTTTGTAATGCTTCACGTAAATGTTTTTGGCATTCTTGTGCAGTACAAAGACGGGTTAAAAGAATGTTGACTTAGTTCTTTTTGTTTTTTTTTCTGGTGAGTAAATAGAAACTTATAAATGTTTTAGGTAGATTTATACAATTTAAAAAAAATGAATGATTTTTATGAATTTTATTATTAAACGAAACGTATATACGATTTTTTAACGTAACGATTTTTTCAAAATAACTAATTGCATGTATTTATTTTTATTTCTTTTGATGCCTTCAAACATTTCCATAATATCGATACATCAGTTGATACACACGATTGGCTAATAAATAAAAAGATAAACTTTATACATTAGATCTAAACCTAATATTACTACGTACTGGCTGGTCATATAATTAATTATTTATTTTTATATAGTAGACTAGCTGCGCCCCGCGGTTTCACACGCGTAGTTCCCGTTCCCGTGGGAATTTCGGGATGAAAAATAGATGTTGGCCGATTCTCAGACCTACTGAATATGCTCACAAAATTTCATGAGAATCGGTCAAGCCGTTTCGGAGGAGTGTGGCAACGAAAATTGTGACACGAGAATTTTATATATTAGATTAGATATTATAATACAACGGACCTAGTCGAGGGAATCGACTTAAATAAGTATGTACAAACATCCCGTTGTATTATATGATTTTTATGATTTTTTTCGTAGATTCGTTTAGTCTCAATATAGGTTTTTTCTTCTTATACAGGTTGCCTTTACTAAAATCGTTGACGAGGTTTCTAAGATTTTTGTAAGTCTTATAATTTTAAATTTACCCCCACTGACCAGTCTATTTGGGCTACTCTGTGTATATTAAAACTCAAAGTTCTTTAACTAGGATACACCTACAAACAAACAAACACACACACATACACACACACACACAAACACACACACACCATCACACACACACACACACACACACACACACACACACACACACACACACAAACACAAAATGAACTATCCTCCCGGAAACAAGTTACGAATCAAATAACACAGTTTTGAAAACTTTTGAAATTTTCTCCTCCTTCCGGTTGCAAGGGACACGTCACATCCGCTTTTCGAAATAGTAAAGAAGTTTTAAGTACGAGTATTAATACAAAAAGTTATTTCGTGTGCAGGAAATGAACTATATTTTGAAAATGGTACTAGTGATAGGCCCCGACTTTGTACGGTTTTAAATTTTCAATAAATCTTATTTTCATGTTTTAAAGTTAAAGTATTTTTTTTTAACATAATCATTTACTACATTATTAATTATTGGTAAGTAGTTCATATCTCTTTCTTCTTATTGTATCAAATTAATAACCTTAAGATAGAGTTAATTAAATAGGTTTTTTATAATAATAATTGTAGACTTTTCTTTGAAATAACAAAATCATTATTATAATGTGACTGACCCCTAACTAAGTTCGAAACAATAAAGACGAAAAATTTGTTTGTTTGTTTGTGACGAGAAGGCTCCGAAGCTACTAAACCGATTTTAAAAATTCTTTCACCATTAGAAAGCTACATTCACCCTGAGTAACATAGGCTATATTTTATCCGCCTATAAGAACAGTAACCACGCGGGTGAAACTGCGAGACGCTGCTAGTATATTGATAAAGTTGCTTACTTGACAAATTAATTGGAACATTTTAAGTAATTTTGTTTTAAGACTCTCTTAGAGAGAGATTATAGAAATTATTGGAAATGTTTCACAGAAATAAACTTAAAATCGTTGATGGAAGGCTTCCAAGGATTAGCACGTCAAACGAAAATAAATCTTATTTTCTAATGCTTAGGTTTAATTTTTTAGTAAAACACTTACTTCGTATTCTATTTATAAGTAAGTTCTAAGAAGATTGGGTTTTCTGTTTAACTGTATTTGTATTGGATTAATATTGTAAAGATGAAAGTTTTAAAAGTAATATGAGAGCTAGTTCATTTGGTTTATAGTAGGACCTAGGGTCAATTCCATCTAAGGTAAAAAATAATGTTCTCATAATTATGTTTTCAACTTCTATACTTAACTTTACATGTTCTGTTCACACTATATAATATGCCACAATTATGAATTGGTTATTTGTACCTAGTGATGATCCTAAATATATTATAAACAATATATGTATGTATAGCTGAGAAGCCATCTACAACACATGTCTCAATAATAACATTAAATCAAAAATTTAAAAAACCCCCAACACAATTCCTTTCAAACCCCCATAACTTTTAACCGATTTTCATCAAACATGTCTAAGAACACTCGCACGTAAGTCCCCTTTAATAAAAAAAAACTAAATTGAAATCGGTTCATCCGTTAGCTATGATGCCACAGACAGACAGATACACACACACACACATACACGTCAAACTTATAACACCCCTCTTTTTGCGTCGGGGGACATATAGTCAGTTAAGTAAAATATCGACTTATAAGATCCCTCTGCAAACCAAAGACCTCTCTCACTATGATATTAGTACATTGAAGAACTATCACTAAGCTTGCTTAATCAGTAATCATTACAGAGTTATAATCGTAAACACCACGCTCAATAGATATCGGTAATCTCAAAACAAACATTGAAATTGCATGTCGGTGATCCTAAAAGATACAAAAACATCGCAATACCAAGTAGTCACAGAATATACAGTACGTTAAACGTATCTTGTTATAATGGAAATCATTTCCAATGTCTCTTTGATCGTTTCCAGTTTAAACCGGTTTATAGAGAGGTTGTTTTTATAGCACACGACACGACTTTTTGGAAAATTTACGTTGAAGATGCTGTCTGTGAGCTCATCAGTTTCAGCTGTTGAAAATATTGAATGCTGTGACAAGTTCATCATCTAACAAGTTACGAACTTAGTTAGGGGTCAGTTACTATAATGAGATGATGGAGTGAATGATTCTGTTATGTTATGTGGTTTTTTCGGTCACCATTAGTAATATTTATGGAAACCCATTCAGTTATTTAAGCATCAAAAATCTTATTTACATTAGATAAATCGGGACATTAATACTTATATGCTACCTTAAATCTTCGATCTAATTATTAGGATTATATTTTTACCAGTAAAATTGAGAATTGTTTAGAGTAGGTACCTTAATTAATTCTGAAAACCAGCGCTGTACTGAGATCTTGGTCTCAGTACAGCTAAAGCTGAAGACGGCTCCCATTGCTACATGATTTTCTTTTCCTAGTTTTAAGTTTTTTTTTCTTATGTTTTCTTATTAATGTAGTAATAAATGATTTTTTATTTTTATTTTTTAATTCATCCTATAAGTAAACGGTCAAATAAAGCATCGATCTGTAAGTAAATTTAAAAGATTTAAAAGATTAAATTTAAATGCTTCAAATTATTTATTTTAGCGCTGTGCTGAATTTCAATAATATTCTAGGTTAAAATCCCAGTTATGGTACAATTCCATGTCGGGCCGCAGACCGCAAACTGCAACCGCAAACGCAAGCGACAACACTTGTTTCTATGAACGTCTATGAAATTGATTCCGAGCGCGGCTACACTGCTGCCTGCAGTCGCGACGCGCTCTTTCATAGATGTTGATAGAAAAGTATTATCGCTTGCAGTTTGCGGTCTGCGGCCCGTCTTGGAATTGTACCTTTAAGGTGAAAATTTAAATACAGACATATTTGAAAAATATCGTGTCGTCCGCTCTAAAGCGACTCACAAATAATGAGATGCCTGCTGCCTTCGAGATCAATGCAACATAATTATGTGGCGTCTCTTTGTATCGCATCGCATCGCATCGCATCGCCCGTCTCAAGTGTTTACTTGATTTGTATTGTATATTGAAGATATTTGTTATATTTTGTATTTGGTTACTTATTTTTTAAACCTTTGTCGTGTGAAATTGTTATTTGTCATTTTGTTAAGTGGTATAATGAGCGTTTCTGTGTCTCGGTTTTAATATTAGCATCATCAGGATGTGTTATGGAGAGTTAGGTAGAGGCCTCTAAATGTCTAAAGCTAGGCACTAAAGACACTAATAGAGTGTGTGCGTAGTTTCTGATACCCTAGATACAAGCTTCAAGCTTAGTTAGGAATCAGTTACTATAATGAGATGATGTAGTGAATGATTATGTTATGTTAATTAGAGAGGTCTAAGAGAGATTTTTGAAACATTCACTATCTAAGGTGATAAAACGAAGATGCGGGTAAATACGCGGGGGTAGAAATAGTTTATTAATATTTTCAGTAAAAGACAAGTCTTTGTTCTGCTATGCTCACAAAACAATTCTAAGGTACCTTATTGGAGATAAAAAAAATGTAGTATTTCCGATTATCCAACGCTATTTATTTAAAAGAAAAGATTTTTTAAAAACAACGACATATTTTGTTCTTAAGGTTTTTTTCTAAAAACACTAAAAAACTTCTTCAAAATAAAACTTAGTATAAGTACACTGTGTTTGCGGACAAAGGGATTAAATCCAATACAATTGGACATAAAGTCGGTGTACTAACATTTTGGGAGATTGCCAAAGGCTGCGCGCGATGTATGTGATATATTTTGGCTGTAAAATTATAAATGCTAAAGATTTTTCAACATTCTCACTAGGTTTTACACTGGTTTTGTTTGTATTTTTAAGTGATTTATTGCGATTTTATTAAAAATACAATTACAAAGGTTCGATACCGATTTTGTAATTCAAAAATGTTTCTTGGTCTGTTTGAAACAAATGTTTTTGTCGGCTGTCAGATTAGTTCCAGCTACGATGAATGATAGAGTTATTGATTTTATGTTATGTTTTATATAATTTTCAAATACTTTTATAAATCCAATCATTGGTCCTTTTTTGATCTTGTAAATTTTTTAGCATGAAAACGAATTTTAGTCTAAGGTCTTATTTGCATCAAAATTAAAAACCAAATATTGACCATGTATCAATTACTAGGATAGCTTTTAAAAACACCATATTCTTAATTTATCCTTAAAAACACACACAACAAAATTAATATATACCGAACCACCTCACCATAAAGGTATATCTCAAAAATCCTGAAGAAGGTATTCGAAAACTGAATTGCAGTAACCCGCATTTGAAATATTGAAACTCGCGATACTCGAATAGATTTCAACGTAAAATAGTTTTGGGGCGAACGCCTCCCGTGGAAACTTGCCAAGCGATGCATTCTGTAAATATACTTTGAATTTTACTTGTATGTTTTGTTGAATATACTATAGAATCTTATATATAAAATTCTCGAGTCACAGTTTTCGTTGCCATACTCCTCCGAAACGGCTTGACCGATTCTCATGAAATTTTGTGACCATATTCAGTAGGTCTTAGAATCGGCCAACATCTATTTTCCATCCCGAAATTCCCACGGGAACGGGAACTACGCGTGTGAAACCACGGGGCGCAGCTAGTATACGGTAGAATTATAGATAAAGAAGTGGTAGGCGTGGTTTTGGGTGGTTAAGGTTTTTTATGTAGGGGTCAAATTAATCTTGCTATTTCGTAGGTTCGTAGGTTATATAGTACTAGCTGTGCCCCGCGGTTTCACCCGCGTAGTTCCCGTTCTCGTAGGAATATGGGGATAAAATTATGCTAAAAACCTTCCCACTGAATCACTCTATCTATTAAAACAAACCGCATCAAAATCCGTTGCGAAGTTTCAAAGATCTAAGCAAGAGTCACACCGATCGTGGTCACGAGAAGACATCGTGGTCAGTCTTCTCGTGACCACGATCGGTGTAACCCGGTCGAAACGTCGAGGTAAATAATAATTATAGGTACATATACTTAAGTATTTTTCTATATTTATAGATTTTATTATTTGTTTCTTTTTTATCTATGACATTGTACCAGTTTTAAGGTACTTCTTGTATTTTATTTTATTTAAAAAAAATACCAGCACGAGTTTCTTGCCGATTCTTCTGGGCTGATGTAATTTCCGAATCGGTGGTAGAATCAATTTTGACGATCATAAATGCCTCATTGAGGCTTTAACTGAAATGATTTTTGACTTTGACTTTATGTTATACGCGATTAAGAGGGTTACACGCAGTTCACCCCGTACGCAGTTCACCCCGTACGCAGTTCACCCCGTACGCAGTTCACCCCGTACGCAGTTCACCCCGTTTTAATATTAAAATGATTAGTGAATTAGGTCATTGTTTTCAATATTCAATTCAATTCAATTCAATTTATTATATATAAATTTGACACAATACATTATATTTGGCGCAATTATCGAGACCTTACCTCCCGTGCTAGTTAAAAACTGTGTTACGGCAAGGTAAGGGCTCTCAAACCACGCGCACATATAAATTATCATACAAACTAATTACATAAATACCTTACAAACTAACATATATATAAATTATATAAATAAAATACATAGTTTAGGGAGTTTTCTTCTGGATCGCCTCCCTATAGCGGCGGTACACTACTCCTGTGGGCCAAAAGTCGGGATTGAGGAACATGTCCTTGTATTTCGCTGGCACTTGAAGTACGTAGGACTTGAAGGACGTGCCCCTCGTTGACTCGAGGCGCCTCAGGTTGAGCCGGATCGGTTCTTTGGTCCAAAAACAGACCCTCTGCTTGACATACCCCAGGACCTTTTCACCTGTAGTGTTGGGGTCCAACCTGGATATATACAAGGAAACGGTGGGCTCCACAACACGGAGAGTGACCTCAGATGCTGTGGCGTCGGCGGTACCACGTCGGTTGCGAGACGGCTTCGGTCGACGTTTCTTCTCCACCAGTGTGAAGCCATCTACGTCGACTCTCTTCGCTGCATTGACGGGTTTCTTCGGAGCCACCACGCACTTAACCCCGGGTGGTGGGCGAGACACTTGCGCGTAGCTCTTCTGCTTTGGGACACGTGTTGCAGAAGAGGACGCAGCTGGCACGGGTGACGGTGCACACGCCGCGGCGATCGAGGTCATCGGGGCCGGGCGTTCATTAACCTGTGCAACGCTGTTGCCAGTCGCGCATGCATTAGTAAAAATGCTGACTGGTGAAGTATTCGCATTCCTTGCACCGCGCCGCACACACACGTTATGTGCTGACCGCGGTGAAATCGACGTCACTGGCTTGCCACTGTTGCACAATGCCGCGAGCTCGGTCTTGAGTTCGGCAACTACGCGTTCTGATACCTCCAACTTAGTTTTCAAAACGGTAAAGACAACCCCACTGAGTTTCTTGTTAGTTCTTCTCAGTCGTGGGCGCGTAGTGAACTAACAATCAAATCAATTTAGTTTAAGTTTTGACGATTATAAGTGATTGTATCAATCCTTGATAATAAAGATAATTTGAGTTTGAGTTTGAGTTTGAGTTTGATAACTTCAGCCTTCAGCAAAGAGAAGTCTTGCAGTAGGGTCTTGATGTCAAATCCGCCCTGGTCCTCGGAGGAAGGAGTTTCAATTCGCTTTGCACTCGCCATTTTAATAGAAGTGCAAAAACGATGATTCGGTCAATACATTGAGGCAGCCGTTGCGACACGACTGCTCGTGTTGACGGATCGTACGCGAATAATGTACCGTAAATATGTACCGTCTCCATAAAAAGTGCTTTATATTAAAAATATTTTTTTTATCACGACACAGTGATCGATCACTTGATCAGTCAGCACCCCAGTAAAATCCAAAATATAGTGAACTTCTATATAGGGAATATTTCCGTTCCCAGTAAATTACTTTTAGGGAATATACCCAGTAAATTTCCCATGTTCCCGGGAATATTCCCGATAGGTGGGAATGACCTGTAAATTATGCAACAATGAATTCCGATCGCAAATGTTTAAAAAGTGTAGAGGCAGATTATTTATACAGACAGACGTTAAAACAAGACAATTTATTGAGACACAAAACAACATCTAAACAAGATCAATTCTAATACATTTATGTATGAAATATTCGTATAATTGTTACATTTAATATTTTATTCATAAGTTTGATTCAGACACCTGTTTCAGATTATTGTCTCGTTAAATTTCAATATTTTCACCCTCGCGTTTGTAAGGCGTCGTGCATAGGGGGTGGTTTGATATTTATTTAATGAATTTGTCTGGAGTGGGGGGTAGTTTTATGAAAGTACTTAATATCTGTGTAGTTTGTTGTAGTTTTACACAAGTTGCTATTTATTGTATGCGAAATGTATTGAATGATATTTTAACTAGGCAACTTAACTTAACAAAATAGGGTTAAACTCCGTATACATGAAAACTCTTCAAATAAAAAAAACTCGATAAATATCGAATATATTTTTCGGTGTATTATTCTGTGCAGACGACTTAATATACCAAGTGTCCTAAATGGGTTCACGTCAATAATGCAATGAGTGGGGATCAAACTTGCGACCTCTCGATCGTCATACGCTTAAATAAATTAAATACGCAAAAAAGTCCTTAAAGTAATTTAATGTAATAATAATATTTACTTGCATTACTTAGTGTTTAATTTTGTTACGAGATTTTTAGCATTGTCAAAGTGTAAAGTTACTTAAAACAAAAAAAAACTACAAATGTCTGTATTTTCGGACACGTATATATATTATATATGTACTTAAAAAGCCTGTATAAACTGACCAGTATAACCTCCTTATTTACTAATCACTGATTTAAAAATACACCGCGTTGTGTCCCAATCGTTTGGACAAGTAACGATCAAAGCTTTCAAGGCACGATTTGAAATCATTCACAATTATGGAACAATACAATTTTATATCATTTATAGTACGAAATTGTTAAAATTATTTTTTAACGTTTTTAGTATTTTTATCGAAATATGTTTATTGTTAGTATTTATTTTAAGTGTAATTTTATTTTATATTTCAGCAGTTTTGATTGTACTCAAAAGGCTGATAGTATTTTTTTACGAATTTTATTTTAAAAAGCTTTTGAATACTTTACAAAATGAAGCATAAATTGAAATGTAAATTGATAGAAATTTACAGTATAGAAAAGAAACATATCGTTCTTTAAGATCTCACTGCAGAGCAAAAGTCTGTTTCTCAATAGTGATAACACAGTAATAAAATATTGAAGACATTTTTTTTATAGAATTTTATAGGTATACTACGCCGTAGGTAACTACGCATGTAGCAATTGAACTTTACTACGCCGTAGTATGACTTTAGCTTAAAATTATTCCATAGCATTTTAGAAGTCTTATTAACTGAAAAATGTTCAGCTTCAGGCATATCACATATCACTACATAATATAAAACAAAGTCGCTTTCTCTGTCCCTATGTATGCTTAGATCTTTAAAACTACGCAACGGATTTTGATACGGTTTGTTTTAATAGATAGAGTGATTCAGTGGGAAGGTTTTTAGCATAATCCCCATATTCCTACGGGATCGGGAGCCGCTAGTTTCCAATAATTACTATATTCAGAAGTTCTATTTGACTGAATTCGATCTAAAACAAACATGTAATTGTTTATATTTAGTAGCCCAAAGAGTTTGCCTAAAAATTGTTCCATAATACATACTTTGAGAAGGCTTTTTACCTGAAAACGTACTATTTCAACCAATTTTTAACCCCCGACGCAAAAAGAGGGGTGTTATAAGTTTGACGTGTCTGTGTGTGTGTGTATATGTGTGTGTGTGTGTATCTGCCTGTCTGTGGCATCATAGCTCCCGAACGGATGAACCGATTTCAATTTTGTATTTTTTGTATTAAAGGGGACTTACGTGCGAGTGTTCTTAGACATTTTTGATGAAAATCGGTTGACCCGTTTAAGAGTTATGGGGGGGTTTGAAAGTAATTGTGATGGGGGTTTTATAAATTTTTTATTTAATGTTATATTATTAAACGAAACGTACGTCATTTCACTGAGACTTAGTGCAAGACGCCGTCGGCGCGGACGTATCGCACTCATCCTCCTGATGATGGCCACCGGACGTGGCTGAAACTAGTCGAGGGAATGGACTTAAATAAGTACGTTCAAACATCCCGTTGTATTATATAGTTATATATAACATAAACATAATCATTCATATCATACTCTTCATAGTAACTGACCCCTAACTAAGTCCGTAACTTGTATCTAGGGTATCAGAAACTACGCACACACTCATTCACACACACAGCCAGACCGAGACAAACATTTGTGGTTCACACAAATATTCACCCCGCACGGGAATCGAACCCGCAACCTTATAGATGGCAGTCCGGCATGGTGACCACTCTGCCATCGAGGTCGTCATATTTCAACTAAGTTTCCAAACTGTACAACGTTTTTCTATAAATTGACCAAATTTTTCCTTCCCACAATGGTAGGCCAAGTGCACATTAGGGCAGGTATAAGGGATGGTGTGATGTAAGGGTGTAATCATCCCTCAGCCGGCCATCAGCCTGCGGTCGGAAATTTCATGGCACATTACCTGGTAGGGATGGGATTGTATCGATAGATTGAGGTGTCGATAGTTTTAGGTGTCGATGTTTTGAGAATATTTTATTCAACATATATTTTTTTAACAGGAAGGATATACTTTTAAATGTTGAGACGTTTGTCTAGAACTAGGACGACATATGGTTATAATTTTTTTGCTAATATTTTTTGCATTACAATAATTTAGTTCTATTAGGTAAAATTTTGTTAAATAAAAAGATACAAAATAATAAAAATACAAAGCACTAAATTAGATCAATTAATTTAATTTCAGATATTATATGATTCAATATTGCAGTCTTAAAACCGTACTAATATATGATTATTTAAATAATAACTGGTTAAGACATTAAATATAAATCAGTGTATGTAGTTTCTGATACCCTAGATACAGGTTATAATCATAAGGAGTCATCAATCAAATAATAGTTACGAGTCATGTTTCATCATAAAGATTATATTAACTACTAGCTGCGCCCCGCGGTTTCACACGCGTAGTTCCCGTTCCCGTGGGAATTTCGGGATGAAAAATAAATGTTGGCCGATTCTTAGACCTACTGAATATGCTCACAAAATTTCATGAGAATCGGTCAAGCCGTTTCGGAGGAGTATGGCAACGAAAACTGTGACACGAGAATTTTATATATTAGATGAAGACTATGTTATATTAACATATCCTGAATTCTATTGATATCGACACTCCCCCGTGTCCCATCCCTATCAATTGTAAAGGTCGTCCACTCATTTCACGTGACATTACGCGCTGACCCGCACTATACACGTTTATTAACGGACATACTATGTACCAGGATTTTAGTTGGTTTTTATTTCTTACTAGCAGAGCCCGCGGTTTCACCCGCATAGTTCCCGCTTCCATGAGAAAGTGGGAATACAATTATACTAAAAAACTAGACTATTAAATCTAGTAGGTACATGAAAAGTTGATCTTAGTAATTAATTAATTTAGTTCATATCAATTGTTACTAATTAATATTTCCTATAATTAATACAACAAATTAAATTAATAATTCCGCTTATTATGCAACCTACAGCTGTGGAATTCCGCTTAAAATGGAATCTAAATAAGCGCAATATCGACGGTTAACACGCTTGCATAAACGAGTCGCTCTGAATAAACAGATAAATTTAATGCAATTGCTAATTTGTTAGGTTTATCTCTGGGATTAAAGCTATCTCTCTCATATACATACTAGATTTGGCAGTGTTATAATGGTTATTTTAAGTGATTATTCATAATATGTGATTTTTAACCCCCGACGCAAAAAGAGGGGTGTTATAAGTTTGACGTGTCTGTGTGTGTGTGTGTGTGTATCTGCCTGTCTGTGGCATCATAGCTCCCGAACGGATGAACCGATTTCAATTTAGTTTTTTTTTTATTAAAGGGAACTTACGTACGAGTGTTCTTAGACATGTTAGATGGAAATCGGTTGACCCGTTTAAAAGTGATGGGGGTTTGAAATTAATTGTGTTGGGGGTATTTTAAGTTTTAAATTTAATGTTTTTTGTTATAAATACATATTATTTATTATGTACCTAGATTTATTTTGCTGAAGATTATTCTAAACGCAAACAGAGAAGAATTACTCAAATCGGTCTAGCCGTTCTCAAGTTATGGCGTGACAACGGGAAACGGGTTTCATTTTTATATAGATTGGTCAAAAATTTGAAAAGATATTTGACAAAAAAGTGGCACCATCACCAAGACCTAATAAATATATATAAATACTAGCTATGCCCCGCGGTTTTACCCGCGTGGAACCTTATCCCGTGGGAATTTTGGGATAAAAAGTATCCTATGTGTTATTCCTATGTATGAGGAACATCTGTACCAAATTTCATTAAAATCAATTCAGTAGTTTTAGCGTGAAAGAGGAACAAACATCCATACATCCATACATACAAACATTCGGCTTTATAATATTAGTAGGATTGGTGTAGTTCGTCAATCTTTAAAAAACCTAGATTGAACTAAACCTTGGATAATCATACTGTATTTCTTTGCACGAGAATCGACACCGCTACACTCTGTTTTGCTGATGGTGCCACTTGGTTTGTCAAATCCTAACTAATATTATAAATGCGAAAGTAACTCTGTCTGTCTGTCTGTCTGTCTGTCTGTTACCTTTTCACGGCTAAACTACTGAACCGATTGACTTGAAATTTAGTACAGGAGTAGCTTATGGTCCGGGAAAGAACATAGACTACGTTTTATCCCGAAATTCCCACGGGATCGGAAACTACGCGGGTGAAACCGCGGGGCACAGCCAGTATTACATAAAACTACTTTTAGTTGTCTCTGACTGCTTCAGCTATCTGTTAAACTAAGCCCACAAACCACTCCAAACAATTTTGATCTCTAAAACAAAAGGCATAAACCCTAAATCACTTTGACAAAGTAACGTTCATCACTTTAGCGTTATCGGGCGGGTTGCAATGTATCACATCCATTGTGCTTCCACTTCCGCACTCGTTGTTTCCTGACGGTACAAAACAAGCAATGTATACTGCGCTAAGCGGGGTAATCGCCTGTGTAAATGCGAATTTTTCACGTGATATGTATGACGCTTCCTTCCTTTTTGAAGTACGAAAATGTTTTATTTGAAGCATTTTTTTGTACTTTTAGTAAAAATATGAAATATTTTGCTTATTACTTTGTTGCGAATTTATTTAGGAGGTGGTGTTAGTGTTTTCAGAAAACATTCCTATTTTACAAGTTTTTATTTAGTGTCACCTGTCCCGTTGTCTGTAATCAAATCTTGCCATTTCGACCACTTCTGGTTATCCGATTGAGCTGTTTGGCATACTTATGTAAGTCCCATGACAATGCAATAAAAGCTAAAAGCTTTTTTTAAATAATTCTTGTTTTCTTTGTAAATATCCAAAAGGTTTAGTAGTTAAAATAAAAATAAATTGTATCTAAACTTTGATATTATCACTAGTAAAAGGGCATATTGCCATGCAGTAAAATCTTACAGGTCGATTTTTACATTACATTGAATTTTAAAACAAATTAATAATTAAATCATTCCCTCCATCATCTCATTCCAGTAACTGACCCCTAACTAAGTTCGAAACTTGTATCTAGGGTATCAGAAACGCACACACTCATTCACACACACAGACCGAGACATACATTTAACAACAAATATTCACCCCACACGGGACTTGAAATTAATTCTACTTATCTCAAAGTACACAATATAAATGATTCAGAAAATGTCGATAATTCGTTAAGTAAATTCTATTAGTGTAACTTATAAAATAAACTAGCTGCACCCCGCGGTTTCACACGCGTAGTTCCCGTTCCCGTAGGAATTTCGGGATACAAATAGATGTTGGCCGATTCTCAGACCTACTGAATATGCTCACAAAATTTCATGAGAATCGGTCAAGCCGTTTCGGAGGAGTATGGCAACGAAAGCTGTGACACGAGAATTTTATATAAAGCGGGGTAAGTATATAAAAAGTAATTTACCCCTCTACAAACCAACCTAAATTCCCCGCCATAAACTTCCTTTCGTCACCCCCATTAGCGAACTCTGGACCAAATTAAAGAAACCAAAATGGCACCTTAATGACGTCACGGGGTAAACGTAATGGCTGAACTAGTACATCAATCAAATCAATTTATTAATATCTTTTAATGTAATCTACACTAATATTATAAAGTATTTTATCCCAGTATTCCCACGGGAACGGGAACTACGCGAGTGAAACTGCGAGGCGCTGCTAGTAGTAGATATTTTATAGATGTAGTGACGTTTTAATTTAGAAAACTTACGGTCATTACACTTTGCGTTCGTACCAATATTTCAGCTGAAAGTTTTGCTAGAGTTTTAGGGTGTACGACACGATTTGGTTACGACACGATTTTTAAATATGTGTTGTTTGGAATCATTGACATCTATTGACTAATTTATACATACCATAACATAACTTAATAATTCACCACATCATCTCATATCTACGGTAACAGAAACTGCACACACTCATTCACATACCCAGACCGAAACAAACATTTGTTTTCACACAAATAATTCCCTCGCACGGGAATCGAACCCGCAACCTAACGGATGGCAGTCCGGCATGGTAGCTACTCTGCCATCGAGGTCGTCAATAAGATATATAAGAGTCATAATAATGTCTTACAATTACTTTCAAACCCCCATAACTTTTAAACGGGTCAATCGATTTTCACCAAACATGTCTAAGAACACTCGCACGTAAGTCCCCTTTAATACAAATATAAAAAATAATTAAATTAAAATCGTTTCATCCGTTCGGGAGCTACGATGCCACAGACAGACACAGACACGTCAAACTTATAACACCCCTCTTTTTGCGTCGGGGGTTAATTATAACACATTACAAAATATTTAACATTTAAATAAAAACAAACTTATAATAAAAATATTAAAAGAAAAATCGTCTGATATAAAAACCACCAAACCAAGAGCAAGAGCATCAAAACTTTACTCAAAGAGTTGGATTAAAAACCGTTTTTTAAACTAAAATATGTCTCTTACAGAATGTTTAGTCAAAGGAAATAACTTCCCACTGAAAACTGTTTGGGAACTATTTTTTTTTTTCATTTTTATTAATATACATTTATATTAAAAACTACTTGTGTTCTGAGGGTTTTACTTGTGTTAATTAATATTGCTCTGCCGGGCTAGCATGACTTCGAAAACGCGATATAGCGATGTATCGACACCCAACTGTCAAAATATGATAAAAATAGCAGCCATATTTCATTTTACCATATGATAGCACGCGATAATTCATTTGATCATGCTCGCGAAATCGATATTATATCGTGGTGTCGATATATTTTATCACGCACAGTCACATGCTAGGGGGGGCTGGTTGGTTGTAGCGTGATGTTATATAGCCTTGTTATAATCCTTCCTCGAGAAATGGGCTATTCAACACAATTTTTTTCAATTCGATTCAGTAGTATTCGATACTTAAGATTAGTGCGTTCAACTAAACAATTCAAATTAACGCCTCCCTTTCAATGATGACTTATATTAGTACAGTAATGAATATAATAAGTGTGACTACGCTTGCACAATGTGTTGATGATCTCAAGCCGGGGTCATGTATGATAAATAGTAAACACGTATCACTCAATTAATATTTTTACGGGATATTAACACGTACCTATAAGTCGAGTCCGTCGACTAGTTTCAGCCACGTCCGGTGGCCATCATACAGGCACTTATAGGTACGTGTTAATATCCCATAAAAATATTAATTGTAAACAATGACCTACGTTTCATTTTATAATAAAAAGTATCACTCAAACCAAAAATTAAATCCTGGACTTCAGGCATTATGCCAATAAACTACCAACGTATTTTAAAGTCACAAAAATCCAGCCTTTAATATACACAAATCGAATAGAGCCATTGAACCCCAGTTATTTAAAACATCACTTCCAATTACAATAAAACGAAAAAAGTAAAGATATATATTCTCAACTCTGCGCTGAATTACCCTAAACGATCTAGTCTTTTATTGTTAAAGGATTATGGGGTAATTTAGGGGCAAAACAAGCACTCCTACCCCGTCCAACAAAAGCGGGGTAAACCAATAAAATTTTTGCTCTCAAAGCATTTTGTACTTTTATCTGATTTTTTTTTACGAAATTGCCTCTCGGAAAGACATATTTTCGTGGTTAGTTTTATAGAGTGATTTTAGTATTTATTTTAGTTATATTCGTGGTTTATAGCTTTATCTCATCATTGTTTTATAAAAACACTAGCGGCGCCCGGTGCCCCGCGGTTTCACCCGCGTAGTTCCCGTTCCCGTAGGAATATGGGGATAAAATTCTTCAGGGAAAAAACCTTCCCACTGAATCACTCTATCTATTAAAATAAACCTCATCAAAATCCGTTGTGTAGTTTTAAAGATCTAAGCATAAATAGTTATATAGGGACAGTGAAAGCGACTTTGTTTTATATTATGTAGTGATAAAGTGTGAGAAAGAAAATTTACTTAGATTACCCCGCATTGACATCTTAAAAATCAATATTATGTTCAGTGGAACAATCAGTAAAAAAAAAACGTGTGGCACCCGGGACTGCCGCGGTAAAGCTATTGCATAGCATTTTTTTTTTTATAATCATTCACTCATTATAGTAACTGACCCCTAACTAAGCTCGAAGCTTGTATCTAGGGTATCAGAAACTACGCACACACTCATTCACACACACACACACCCAGACCGAGATAAATATATGTGGATCACACAAATATTCACCCCGCGCGGGAATCGAACCCGCAACCTTATGGATGGAAGTCCGGCATGGTGACCACTCTGCCATCGAGGTCGTCAAACAACAATTTTATCAACTAATTGTGTTTTTTATTTTTGTATTGCAATCCTAACCTTAGAAATTTTGATGTCGTACTTGGGACTTCATACAATAAAAACTTTGTCTACATTACTATAAAAACTTTTGGAAAATTTACAAAAAAAAGTTTTCGATAATAAAAATTATCAATGTAAATATGAGTTTTAGAGCTCTTAAAATAGAGTTAAAAATTACTATAGCAAACTAAAAGCGTGAGGTTTTTTCATTACGGAATTTCTGGATTCGGTCCCCGCGCTCAAGGCCCGCGATAGAAGCTATGCAATAGCTTAAAAATTATAGAACATATTCTGGTTAAATAAATAAAACCATAAAATAACACAGTAATATACCATTACAAAAAGTAAACGTAGTTGAATAAGATAATAATTGGAAACGTAAATTTATTTGACCAAAGAGAATCCGAAATGGCTAACAGAAACAAAGCACAATGTTTTAACAATATTAGTTTAGGACTGCTTTTATTATACCTTATTATTTAAAAATATAACAATTCTCTTTGTTATTTTTATTAACTTTTTTCTGTTTTATGTAATGAATGACTTATTAATGTATACCTACCCATATTTGGTAGTCCAAAATCAAAACAATTCGGTATTTTTTGCCCTTCTCATATTTGGTACTAGTAACACACCACGGTTTCACCCGCGTAGTTCCCGTTCCCGTGGGAATACAGGGATAAAATATAGCATATGTCACGCACTGATAAATTAACTTTCTATTAGTGAAATATTTTTTGAAATCGGTTCAGTAGTTTCGGAGCCTATTCGTTACAAACAAATCTTTCCTCTTTATAATATTTGTGTAGATTTCTGCCCCAATTCTTTTATTGTAATTACCCCGCTCAAGATAATTATAATTTCGGAAAATATTTTTAGTATTTAATGTACTGACTTATCGGGCACACATTAATATATAGCTAGTCTAAAATATTTACCCCAATTATTTGTTATAATTACCCTACTTAGCATACCTTTCTATGTACTCGTATAATAAAATACAGTCTCAAATATTTTTACACGCTTTTTATTAGCTTCACCTGTATGTTTGTATGTTAGTATGTTTGTATGTTAGTATGTTTGTATGTTTGTATGTTTGTTTGTAACCGACTTCTTTGGGCGCTATTTTGACCCACTTTAAACGGCCAGATTTCGTTCAAACTTTGTAGATTCATTGAGGACCGATGACAATACACTAATTTGATAAAATTATTCCATTTTTCAATTTGCAAATTAAAAAAACAAGCTATTATAAATAATCCAAACTAAAAAGTAGAAAATAAATTATAGTTTAAAAAAACTAAAAAACACGCTTTTTATAGAAAACCGAACTAAAAAATAGAAAATAAAAAATGCATGTGGGGTGCATGGTGTCAATATTTTAAAAAGCACCCCACGCTTTTTTTATTTTCTATTTTTTAGTTCGGTTTTCTATAAAAAGCGTGTTTTTTAGTTTTTTTAAACTATAATTTATTCTAATAGTTTTTGTAAGTATTTAGATGCTGATAAATATTTTACTATCGTTTGTGCTGTAATAGTGACTTAACCCGGTTTTGCACGCGTAGTAATTTTAATAGATATGGTTATAATAAATATTTTTTACTACCTATAAATATAAAATACATTGGAGTTTGCGTTAAATTGAATTCATATCTTTTTTTTATGTCAACATTTGTCCAACTTTATTTCGTTAAATTAAAAAAGGAAAACCAAGAAACACTGCTAGTAATGGTTCCCTATTTTGTTTGGCATAAAATTGTTTGTCATAATTTAAGATGATAAACTTTTACTTATCATAATTTTAGTTACGCATAATTAAATTACGCGTGGAGTAAAGTGAAACTGAAAGAATGGCAGTTCCAAATGTTGATAAACAAAAGTGTTTGACAGTTTGGAGTAAAATGAAACTTATTTTGAAATTTAAAATAATAATATTTTTTCAACACACTTGCTCATAAAGGGGCTCTTATTTGTGCAAAAACAGTTGAATAATGACACGTTTTATTCACTAGTGAGTTATAGATTGTTTTTTTAAATTGCTTTGATTTAAAAAAAGTTTCGATAACAAAAAAATGTGTCCATACATTTTAAAAACAAACTTCAACTATGTTGCCTTACTTTTAGTAGGTCTATGGTCGATTCCATTCATTCATTAATTCGATTTTTTTAATAAGTATATTCTTTTAGTCTTTGGTCGATCACCATTGTCGTGTTGGATGCGCGCGAATAGAAAAACTGTTTATTTATTAGTGAAAAATTATATTTTATTATTAATTTCTTCGCAAGTGTGTTGAAAAACGTTGTATGGTACACGCGAGTATTGATGATTACTATCCTCGGCTATCTTCAGACCCTCGCCTGACGGCTCGGGCCTCAATAGCGCCTCGGAAGTATTCACCAACTTTACTCTCTTGTACCATAAATAACTATTGTTTGGAGTTACTTGGGACTTTTTGGTGGAGTAAAATGGGACTAACCCAATAATACGCATAATGAAACGATACCCCTAGTAATGAATATACATCAAATTAACTAAATATTTAAACCAGAAGCACGTTTAACTCATTCCAAAAATATTGCCCAAAGCGATTAATATATTAAGTGGTTCGCAAAGATTTAAGATTCGAACTCTCTCGGGCATTCGTAACTCTTTATTTTCCCCGCTCAGTGCCTACGGGGTAATTTAAAAAGATTACAATGAATTTTGTTCGCAGCGGAGTAATAATGTCTATTGGAGGGGCAATATTGGGTCAAAAAGTGCTTCTGAATCGCACATCTGGTATAGTTTATTTAATTTATTTAAAACGAGAACTGGGGTATGGTTATGGAAAGCATTTGTGTTATTAAAAATGTATTTTATGTATATTGTTACTGACTGTAGGGTAATTTGTTAAGTGAAGGTTTGTAGTTCGATTCCTGACGGGGTATAGAAATTAAAAAGTGTGTCACTCGCGCGGGATTTTTTTATCGATAACTAGCTTTTGCCCGCGACTTCATCCGCGTGGAATATTAATTCCGGTAGAATTTGTGATTTCCCCCTCTTCTCTGCCTAGAGGGGAATTTCCAAAAATCCTCTCTTAGTGGTAGCCTACTCCCCCCAACAAACACACGTGCCAAATTTCAGCTCTCTACGACCAGTAGTTTCGGCTGTGCGTTGTCTGTCAGTCAGTACATCACTCAGTAACGGAAGAGATTTATATTATAAAAAGAAGAAGAAAAAAATAAAAGAGATAGCTCTATTTTAGCGTTTGTTTATTGATAATTTTGAAAATGCAACGGCCCATCTTAAAATCGAACTCAGAATCTTAGGTGTACCAACGAGATATTTACCAATTTTAATTGAAGTACCCTTAAATACATAAAAAACTAAAACATAAAAATTATACTTGAATCGGTTATAAATTAATAAAAAAATTTTTCAATCATAACCCATCTTTTCTCCGACGCAATCAGTTCAAACTGGAATAACTAATCTAAATGGCTACATTGAAATGTAAATTTTTAATCTATAGTGATCAAAGTAAGATTGATTTGATTTCGAACTTTACTGCTATTAGATTAATGGTGAATTTTGATTACACATTCAACGAGGGATGGATTAAATTTTATTGAAAAAGCAGTTGTAGATATTTTCTAAAATAAATTGACTTTTTTAACGAATTAGTTGTAGAGTTAGAAATTTTATAGACAGTTGTTTTTATAATTTTGTAAAATGCATTCAAAATTTTCGGCACAGCCAGGACTTGAACCCGGAACCATGCTGAACCGTAGCACCGCTCCTTCTAAGGTATTTTTATAATTAATATCAAATGTGTTTTTTATCTATCACGTTCATTTGAAAAAATACATCGAGTGGCATCTGCGTTTGCCTGCCAAACCTGTGGTCGTGAGTTTATTCCTGGGTTAAGTGATGTATGTTTGTATTTTCCAAACATGGCTCTGATTTGATATCACCAACATGCCTTAGGCAAGCGTAGAAATTACGACTATTCCTTTTATTTTACTAATATCATCAATAAGAGGCTTTGTCCTGCAGTGAATTCTTAAAGATCAATAATTTAGTTGTTTTTTACTTTATTATACAAAGACGGCGTCTAGCGGTCTCACCCACGTGGTTCTCATTCCCGTGGGAATATGGGGATAAAATATAGCCTATGTTACTCAGGGTGAGTGTAGCTTTCCAATGAAAAAAGAATTATTAAAATCGGTCCAGTACTTTTTGAGTTTATTCGTTACATACAAAAATACAAATCTTTCCTCCTTATAATATAGGTATAGATAAATAGGTAAGTGTTTATGTTAAAAATATGAAATGTCTCTTTTCATTAAAATATTTAACCTCTGTTTTTTGTTAAATTTTTGCTTTGACAATATTACAGACATAACTCTTCAAAGAAAGAAAATACGTCACACATACCTTAAACGCTTTTCAATGTTAAGTTTTTACTGAAATATAAACTCTAATGCCCTTAACAAAGGGTTCATTTCATAATAAACCAAAAATAATTAATATTTAACCGAAAATAGTCCTTGAATACTAGTCCAAAGGGTTTAAATTAAATAAACTATCAAACATTTAATTTTAATTTTGATAAGAAATAAGTAACACTATTTATTCAAGCTATTTTATGCTCTATTGCCATTAAGTTATGGTGAAAATTACAACATACAATAATATTTTTGAAAAATATTTTTGGTTTATTATTTAGTTCACATTTTACAACTATTTTCGAACTATACTCTCCCATGACAGGCAAAGCCAAGTGTGGGGCCTATATTTGTAATAATTAAAGCTTATCCTACTAATATTATAAATGCGAAAGTTTGTATGTTTAGATGTTTGTGAGTTTGGATGTTTGTTCCACTTACACGCAAAAACTACTGCATCGATTTTGATTAAATTTGGTACAGATGTTCCATTTATCCCGAAATTCCCATGGGATTGAGTATAAGTAATCGTATGTTTTATTGTAACTTTTTGTAGTCACAAATCCTACCAATAGATGGCGCTGTTACTTAATTGTTTAACACACGATGGTGAATTGTGCCGAGATTGTATGATACTACGAGCTACGCATTCTCACGGGAGCGGGTACTACGCGGGTAAAACGGGGCGGGGCGCTGCTAGTGAATAAATAAAGAAATAAATATTTATTTTAATTTATATTAACCTATATTGTCCCACTGAGCAATGGGGAGACCCATAATGTTTCCATCTTTCTTTTTCACATGCTACCAATGGCCAATCGTTTTGGTACGCGTCTAGCTCGTCTCGCCATCTCTTGGGCCGACCTCGTGTACGGCGTCCATCTGTAGGTAGCCACTGAGTAAGTTAAGGGACTTTTGAACTATGAAAAAAAATGCTGCCCTTTGCACGCGTCACTAGATAGAATTTTTAAATTTAGTGGAGGTACTCGTCAAGGTGTAAGGTATCCACCCCTATGTAAATCTGCCACGCTCGTGTAAATCAAAAAATCCCCTCTTCGGCTCCCCAACTAATCTGTAGGCATGCGGACAGCTTGTCCTGTCTAATCCCAAAATCAAGTGGGAACAAATATAAATAAATACATTCAAAACCACTTACTGTAAGTATGGAAGTCGGTGACCTGCACTGTGTTACAGTCCTCGCCGACCTGGAGGTATGTGATCTCACAGCGGTAAACTCCCTCGTCTTCAGATTTTACGTTCTTGATGACCAGCTCTGCGAACGACGAGTTTGGTTCGTGGGCTATTGATATTCTGAGGACAAGAGAAAAGTCATTTTAGAGATAACATAATATAATAATTCCTTCCATCATCTCATTACAGTAACTGACCCCTAACCACACCCAGACCGCGACAAACATTAAGAGATGTCGGAAACTCGAAATAAATAATATACATGGTAAATATCCCGATTATCATAATAATTTGAGAACATTAAGTTAGTATGTAATAATTATGTAATGATTTTTATCCCAATTAACATATGGGATTAAAATTTACACGTAAATCTGATCTCTGACTTATATTAGGGATAAAATGTTATTTGTGTGTATAGAATTTTTTATTTCCATTTTACTAAACGATTTTGAAACGTTAATCCAACAAATTTTATCATAATTATGTTAAAACTTGTATGGTTTTTGCACAAAAACAGTAAGTATATTTTAAACACAAGCAAATACATAAACTACATTATACCAACTAAGAAATAATTATCTTAGGAAAGAACAACTTTAACTAAAAACTAGAACATTTTGACAACGTGTTATCCAAAATATACACCCATACGAAACCTATATTTATTTAGAACTTCCACTATTTAACATTTACAAAATAATTAAATAACATTCAACAATAAAACCGCGAAAACTATGAGCCCGCAAAACCGACGAATATGGGGGTACTCTTAACAAAACCCAATTAAGGCCGGTGCAGACCTATCAATCTAGTAGAGGGCACTTAATAGGGACAGGGATGGTGGATGGGTCAGGAAAATAATATTCTATTTTAACAGGAAGGTAATTTAAAAATATTAGACAGTTTGTATTTTTGTTACATTTTAATTTTTATGTGTGTGAATGAGTTTGTGCGTAGTTTCAGATACAAGTTACGAACTTAGTTAGGGGTCAGTTACTGTAATGCAATGATGTAGTGAATGATTATGTTATGTATATGACGACCTCGATGGCAGAGTGGTCACCATGCCGGACTGCCATCCGTGAGGTTGCGGGTTCGATTCCCGCGCGGGGCAAATATTTGTGTGAACCACATATATTTGTCTCGGTCTGGGTGTGTGTGAATGAGTGTATGCGTAGTTTCTGATACCCTAGATACAAGTTACGGACTTAGATAAGGGCCAGTTACTGTAATGAGATGATGTAGTGAATGTTATGTTATATAGTTACTGTGGCTGCCGTATAGCAACAAATCAAGCAAGATTTTTTTTGAAGCCTCAGTATTACAATTGGTTAGACCAGTGCTACAGTTCAGCATGGTCCCAGGTTAAAGTCCCGGCCGAGGCAATTTTTTTTTCAAAAAACTTGCCCCCTTGATACATATATGAGCAAATGATAATGAAAAATGTACTATATATTGTGGCTGTTGCTAGCCGTCCGCTAGGATGGGCGTTTAATATAATTCGGACAAAAATAAAAAAAATCTGTCGTCGGAATTACTGGACGACTAGACACTTCGATATTTTATTTTATTCTACTTGATAGAAAAAAAGTTACATCCCTATCCGATCTGAAGCCACTTAATTGTTTAGTTTTCTGCGCACTCACCTACAGACTATTACCGTGGTTTGCGGTTCAAAAAGTGCAATCTAATACCATTGGATTCCTTTTATCAATGTTTTTTAGATAGTTGAGGGATGAAACCAGTTGTAGAGGCTCTTCAATTATTCTGAGTTTTTTGTATTGGTGCTTGATAGTCTATGGTGCTATTGTATGTATCATGCATGTTATAACCTTTGGGATACAATAAAACCGGCCATGTGCGAGTCGGGTTCGCGCACGAAGGGTTCCGTACCAAAAACGACAAAAATACGTTTGTTGTATGGAAGTTAATTTTTATTTTTTTATTATTTACCCCCATATTTTTTTATTTTATTTTTAGTATTTTTTGTTATAACAGCAATCGAAATACATCATCTGTGAAAATTTCAACTGTCTAGCTATCACCGTTCTTGAGATACAGCTGGAGACAGACGGACGGACGGACAGAGAAGTCTCAGTTATAGGGTCTCGTTTTTACCCTTTAGGCACCGAACCCTAAAAAGGTTCAAAACCATTCCTTTTTCAAACCTCAAAAAAGTATAAAACCTCTTTTTTCAAACTTTAAAAAGAGAAATAAAACCTCTTTCTTTCTTCGTATAGCAGTTAATTTGTCGATGACAACTGCAGCGCGGTAAGCGGCCATTTTAATTATCGAATGTCGTTTTCATATTCTGTTTTGTCATTTCTACTCAGAATTTGTTTGTAAGTCTATGAATTTTTAAGTGTGGTTAAAAAGAAATTGTGTTTTGAATGTTTTTGTTTGAAATTGAACTGAGTTTTACGAAAAAATATGTTAAAAGCATAGAGTTTAAGCATTTTATATTATGTATAACATAACATAATGTAATCATTCACTGCATCATCTCATTATTGTAACTGACCCCTAACTTAGTTCATAACTTGTATCTAGGGTACCAGGAACTACGCACACACTCATTCACACATATTATAGTACTTTTCAGTCGCGTAGTTCCCGTTCCCGTGGGAATACTGGGATAAAGTATAGCCTGTCCTTTGCTGATAAATTAGCCTTCCATCAGTGAAAGATTTTTTTAAATCGGTTCAGTAGTTTCCGAGCCTATTCGTTACAAACAAACAATTAAATCTTTCCTCTTTATAATATAAACATAGTCTAAGGCCCTATTTCACGACCTTCAAGTAAAGTTACTCACCAAGTAAAGTTAGTTTTGTCTCTTTCTTACTTTATATCAAGTGACAAAGACAAAACATGTGAGTACATACTCGGAACGTTACTTGAAGATGGTGAAATCTTATATATAAAATTCTCGTGTCACAGTTTTCGTTGCCATACTCCTCCGAAACGGCTTGACCGATTCTCATGAAATTTTGTGAGCATATTCAATAGGTCTGAGAATCGGCCAACATCTATTTTTCATCCCGAAATTCCCACGGGAACGGGAACGGGTACTACGCGTGTGAAACCGCAGGGCGCAGCTAGTATTTCATAATATTATTAAAGCCGAGTTTACAAGTATTTATTACATTTTCCCGTTCAACCAGCTTAACACATTTTAATGAAATTTGGCACACAAATAGCTTTTTATCCCGAAATTCTCACAGGATTAGGACTGTCACAATGGAGCGGCCTAGTTGTGGAAAACTACCCACTTAACAGTACAAATAGTGTTTTTCCGCTATTTATCTCATGTTTATTTCTTGTTTATTTTTAAAGGAAAACCACAATAACAAGTATCCTTATACCTTTGTTGGTAGGATTAGTGTCCTAGTTATAAAGAACGTCTAAGTCAGGCTGATGACAAACAATCAAATCTTTCCTCTTTATAATATTAGTAGAAATTAGGATATTAATAAACACTCATAAAGCACAAACTCATGATGCTTAAAAGTCCTTTTGTAACGGTCACCAATCACTAAAATAACGGTAGCAGACGTTGCTTAACATCACCGATCACAAGTGATTCGCGGTTAACACTGTACTATAATATCGTCGTTCTAATTAGAACTTTAATATCGTTACATTAAAGTTTACAATATTATCGCTATTTTACAGTAAAAGTAATCCAGTTTAAAGTAGTTAAACAGTGTGTAAACTGTGTGTTGTTATGAATCGGTTGTGAGTCGAGTTACTGGGGACGTTAGTTGTTCTACATGTTATAATACTGATCAAGTGTTACACCGATATGTGAGTTTAGGTGGGCTTTTTATAATAATATTATACATATTAGGGGTTGAAAATGTAACAGTACTACTAAGTACTTACATACAGTGTACTTATATGTTGTTAAAATTTTCTACTATCTTTGTCCAGTGTTCGTATATTTGCATTGAATTATATTTGTGGTTAACTTCCTCAATTAATAGTGACGAAGAAAAAAATTATATCGTTAAAAATAAAATGTAGTTACGATACTAAATTCGCCTTGTTATTAGTAACAAAAAACTACGTTTAAATATACAATATTATTTTTGATACACCAAAACTGCATTATTTAAACATTAGCTATAGTTTAGTTAAGACTATATACTGTTATAATATTTTAAATCTTTAACCACCCATCACACCATTATTACCACAATATCATCATTCAAACTGGGGTGCACGGAAGGAGCCTCCCCGAGTGGCGCATATAACAAGCATGCCCGGCGCACCCTGGGCAATGGTCTGCGGACGGCAAGTCGGTAACGCACACTAGCCGATCCTTCCACCACGACTCAACGGCTAATAACTTGCCGTGCGTGTCCCTACACCTGCACACGCGAGGACCTTTACAAGGCCACTGATAGTGCCATATCGGTGGCCGAGTTATGGTCCTCAAAAATATGAGTCGACACGCAAAGAAAGAAGATCATTCAAAACTCATATCATTTTTCATCCCCATACTCTCAAACAACTAAAACCCGCCTAATAAACTATTACGGTGTAACATACAGCCCAATGAAAGGCTACAGTTTTTACTGCGGCTTTCAAACTGTAACGCTTTTAATGGACTCCGCTGAAACTATAGTTCACTTACGTACAATATCATATTAGTTTTGTTATACTAGTGGTGGAATACGACTTTGTGCGGTATATTGGGTTGTTTATGAAGTTATTAGATTACTCGTATTAGGATTAGTTTTTATATTTTTATAATATTATTAGGATAGGAGCTATGAAAATACATAATGTTATTTTTAAGGCGGGATTTGAATGCCGGACTGTGCTGAACCATATTGCTGCATTTTTACTTCATGAAACTACTGAACTTTAATTAAAGGTTGCGGGTTTGATTCCCGTGCGAGGTCAATATTTTTATAATTCACAAATTTTATCGAAGCAGTAAAGTAAATGTGTTATTTGCGAAAGTGACAGAAAAATTAAAATAAGAGTTATGTATTAGTTTAAATAAGTAAATAGTATTTTATCGATTTGAACCCCCAACAACACAAACTTTATAGCCACTAAACCATAACAGTTCAGCGAAACTTATCTAAAACAATAATTACTATTTTTATTACAAACATTAAGTATTTATTTACGTCTTTAAAAACTTTTAGAACTCCTTAACCGACTTCAGTAGAGAAATAAAGAAAGTTTTGTGTTTATGACACTCTGTTACCGAGCAGTTATGTTAGTTTGATATTTTTATTAAAAACCATATATTTTTGTTTATGGCAAAGTGGTGGAGATATTTGACTACCATTTTAGGAGGTTTGGGTTCGATGCTCGTTTCGTACAACGATATTTTCAGTATGTTTCAGATGTATCGTACTATGAAAATTTGATTTTGTATATATTACTAGCTGTGCCCCGCGGTTTCACACGCGTAGTTCCCGTTCCCGTGGGAATTTCGGGATGAAAAATAGATGTTGGCCGATTCTCAGACCTACTGAATATGCTCACAAAATTTCATGAGAATCGGTCAAGCCGTTTCGGAGGAGTACGGGAACGAACATTGAGATCATTACTTTTTTTTTCGCCAACTGGCAACCCCACGAGAAAGTTGTCAAAATTTGTAGCTCCTTATTTTAAATTTTATTTTATTATTTTTGTTGTAATTAAACCATGAATTAGTAGTATTTTTTCATAATTTAATAACTACAATAAGTGCAGTGATATAAATTGTGAATTCAAGACCAAAAACTTGTATTTTCTTGGGAATTTCAAGCGACAAAGTGTGACTCACTTGTAACGGTCATACTGTATTGAGTATTCACGTATTGGATTTGAAATTTTGGATTGAATGCTGCACGTATTGGATAAACCCGGGGAGTATTGTGTTCCTTCTTCTCATTATTGTAAACAATTCATCACACTCAATCATCACATAACTATAACTCTGCTCGTCTAAACGAGCCCCGTCCATATTCACACACTAGGCACCGGCAAGTCTCTGTTTACTTGACAACAAGTGGAAGTAAAACAGACGACTAACGCTATCTAGCCTCAGACAACAATACACTACAACATACATTACTATTTTAAATTACAATTCACCACACAACTTTAACATTGCTCGTCTAAACGAGCTCCGTCCATATTCACACATTAGGCACCGGCAAGTCTCTGTCTACTTGACAATAAGTGGAAGTAAAACAGACGACAAACGCTATCTAGCCTCAGACAACAGTACACATAATAACTTAACCATATACACTACTATTTAAACAAAAAAACACAGTTAATACCTAGCTGAAACTAAATTGACATCCTTTAATTATTACTTACTGTAATGTAAATTTATAACACTTTCAGAATAAGCGATGGCTATGACTACACGCAGAAATGCTGCCCGTAACACTGAGGACAAACTGAAAGCTACACTACAAGAACTTCAGTCCTGTAAAACGCTCAACGAGCAACTACTGAAGGAAAGGGATGACAACGAGGAGGAGTTTATATGCATCATCAAGAAAAACTCACAACTGAAGACTGAACTAGCTGAATTAAGTAACAAATACACTGAACTGGAAGAAAAGTGCAACAAATTGCAAGAATTGTTGGTATCATTCAGTGAATGTGGAGAAGTGCATGAAAAAACTCTGAACAGAGTTAGTATATTAGAATCTGACTTGAGACAAGCCAACTCCATCATTACTAAGCTAGAAACAGAAAAATCATGTCAACAGTCAGCGGACACACACAGGTTGTTTGATAAATTAGTGACACAACAAGAATCAAGCGATATGGTCACTATTGACTTAACAAATGAAACCTCCAACCAGAACATCATCTTTAAAAGTCACAGGAAGATCAAGAAATATCTGAAGATCAAGAAATTCATTAGGAAGTGTAATAGACTAAATAAGAAACATAGGTACTTTAGCAAAAACTCAGTGCTCATTAGGGAAAACTTAGTGTTATCTAGCCAATTAAGTAATAGTGTTTCAGACTTAGAGTTATGTTCACAATCCTATGATAGGGATATACAGTTGCTGCGTGAGGAGCTTTATCAGAAAGAAAATCTGATAAAAACCATATTTAACAGCTATACAGTGGCTCAACACGATTTGCAAATGCAAATGACCACTGCGGGGGAGTTGATTGATCTTGTTAAGCACAACACCGAGCAGTTGTTTGTTTTGAGTAGTAGTAAAGTTGATAATTATGTTAATAAACCTCCCCCTAACGCGAGAGTATGTGTTGATCCCACGCCCTCAACTAACTCTGCTCAGCACATGCCGCAGCTGGATATTCAGACCTCACCTGTTTATGTTTATTCAGATCAATTGGGCCTTGATTTTGGATCCTTATTGTCTTTTAAGTTAAATTGTAAAGTGGTAAATTATTGCATGCCCAATGCATCCTATAAACATATAATAGATAAGGTTTTGCATAGTAAGTTAAGTAGCTCATCCATAGTTATTATTATGGTGGGAAATAGCATAGGTGTTAGTAGGAAGGAGATGGTGGACAGCGTAGATAAACTTTTGGGGTTGAAAGTTAGTAAGATAATGTTAGGTGCTTTTCCTTATTCTAGTTCTCTTACAGAACTAGAAAATAAGCACATTTACTCATTAAACAATATTATGTATAATTTGACATGCCGTCATAGTGACAAATTATTATACTTTGATAATAATAAATTTATTAATAGTTGTAAGTTGACACAGGACACTTTACATGTTCCAAGGAAATGTAGACATTTGATTGCTACTCTAGTAGCTTATTGTATTGATAGTGTTATAAATAGTATAACATTTTCTACTGACCGCACAGTAGTTAGTACATGTACTAACGATAATACTGTGTCTTTAAACTGTTAGATGTGACAAAAGAGAAGCAGTTTGCACTTAGTAGTTTATCTTTTTATTATCAGAATATTAATCGCTTCTCTGGCAAAGTACTTGACATTGAATTGTTATTAGATAAATTTAATTTTGACATATTATGCTTTTGTGAAACTTGGTTAAAGGCAGATAGGATGCAATTTAATGTTAATAATTTTAAGATAGCTAGTGCTTTCAATAGAGTATCCGCGGAAGGGGGTGGGTGTTTGATTTTGTTAAAGAATAATATTAAATTTAAAGAAAGGGTCGATATAACAAAATGCTCTATTGAACGCACTTGTGAGATAGCTTGTGCAGAAATTGATGGTTATGTTTTAGTTTGTGTTTATCGGCCTCCTTCATCTAACTTTTTAGCTTTTTTGTGTAACATGGAGGGGATGTTGAGTAAATTATCTAGTAGTAAAAAGTCACTTATAGTATGTGGGGACTTTAATATAGATTTATTAGTTGATTCTTCGGATAAGTTAAATTTAGTTTCCTTGTTTGAATCGTTTGGTTTGACCTTCTGTTTCAGTGAGCCTACCCGAGTCACTTATTGTACGAAGACATGCATTGACAACATATTTTCAAATTGTAATATTCTCGACAAGGGTTGTATCAGCGGTGTTAGGTCAGATCATCTAGGTTTACATATTAAAATTAATAAAATACTAACACCTAAGCCTTTTATTATTAATCATCGACCTCTCTCTGAGTATAGGTTACAAAAGTTAGACTTTCAGATAGATTTGGACCTAGGTTGTAGTCAGTTCTCTTCAAATAACCCGCATGATATTTGTACTCATATTTTTTCAGTCATAAGCAGCAACATTAATCAAATTTGTCCTCGGAAAAATATTGTGGTAAGCGGTAAGTCTTGTTTTAGTGATTGGGCTACTAAGGGTATTAGGAAAAGCAGGGATGTTTTGTTTGAACTGTATTTTAGAAAGTCGTGTACCAGCGATGAAACCTTCCATGAGTATGTTAGGAACTATTCCAAGGTTTTTAAAAGGGTTTGTCTATTGGCTAAGGCCAAACATACTAGTAGGTTTATTCGTCAATCTAATGATAAAATCAAAGCTGTTTGGAAAACCGTCAACAAAGCGACTGGTAGGACTACTCCGAGGGATACTACATTCACATTGAGAACTAAGCATTCTTCCATTACGGACCCAATCTCTGTAGCTAATCATTTTGAAGACTTCTTTAGTAATATTCCTAAGGAAACCACTAAAAACCTTACGTCTTCTACGGCTAGAGCCGAGCTACTTCTTAGGAATAACTTCAGAGAAAGTATTCCCAGTTTTACTTTTAAGCCTGTTTCCATAGTTCAGGTTATAAAAACCTTTCGATCACTTAACATGAAGTCCACAGAAGATTTATGGGGTATGTCAGTTAAGTTACTGAATTCTGTTATTGAGACCATAGCTCCTCACCTCACAGCGTTATTGAACCTGTGTCTAGATCATAGTATTTTCCCTGATCTGATGAAGCAGAGTCGAATTACTCCTATTTTTAAGTCAGGTTGTAAGGAGGATCCCAATAATTATAGGCCGGTTTCTGTTCTTCCTGCTCTTAGCAAGATTTTCGAAAAGATCATACTAGACCAGTTACTTTCTCACTTTAGTGACCACAATATACTACATAAAAATCAGTTTGGTTTTACGAAGGGCAAGTCGACTACGGACGCTGGCACTAAACTTTTGACTCACATCTTTGACGCATGGGAAGATTCACATGATGCTCTAGGTGTATTTTGCGACCTTTCGAAAGCTTTCGACTGCGTTGATCACTCGACGCTGCTTTCTAAACTTGACTGTTATGGTATTCGGGGTCCTGCTCTAGGTCTTGTCAAATCGTATCTAGGAGGTCGGCAACAGAAGGTTAAGATCAACGATGTTTTATCAAAGGGATCATTGCTAGAAATGGGCGTGCCGCAGGGCTCAATTTTAGGTCCATTCCTGTTCTTGTCGTATATTAACGACCTCCCTTATATGATGGATGACCTATGTAATATGGTTTTATTCGCAGATGATACTTCTTTGTTATTTAAAGTGAATAGGAAGGATAAGGATTTGGTAGAAGTAAATAGGTGTTTGGCTCTAGTTTCGGACTGGTTTTCTGCCAATAATTTGCTCCTCAATGCGTCTAAAACTAAGTGTATTAAATTTTCGCTACCCAATGTCCGAGCCATTGAATCCAATGTTTTTTTGGAAGGAACGAAACTTAAAATAGAAAGTAGTACCAAGTTTCTAGGAATAGTGTTAGATTCTAAGTTACAATGGGGATCCCACATTGACGGTCTTTCAGGGAGGCTGAGTTCTGCTGCGTATGCTGTTCGTAAAATTAGGGAACTAACAGATGTAGGAACGGCAAGAATTGTTTATTTTGCTTACTTTCACAGTATTTTGTCTTATGGCATTTTACTATGGGGGTGTGCCGCGGATTTAGATTCAGTATTTATATTACAAAAACGAGCAATTCGGGCTATTTATAATTTGGGGTCGCAAGAGTCATTAAGGGAACGTTTTAAAACATTTCAGATTCTTACTGTTCCTTCTTTGTACATTTTTGAAAATATATTGTATGCCCGGAAACATCGTATTAATTTTAAAGTTAATGGCGATTTTCATAATTTTAATACTAGGAATAGGCATAAAATCGCCATCTCAGGATGTAGGTTAGCTAGGACTAAAAAGTCCTTCATCTATAGATGTATTCAATTTTATAATAAAATCCCCCGGGAAGTGACTGGGCTCACTGATGGAAGGTTCCGATCACACGTTAAAAACATTCTTATAAGCAAAGCATACTATAAGGTTACTGACTACATTAATGACCGGGAGGTTTGGCATTAAATTTCTGCACACGCAACCTCAGTATGCTATTTTTAGTTTTTGACCAATATCATTATTTTACTTCTATATTTATAGATTTTTTTTTTTATATACCTTTTGACATGTTTTTTATTGTTGACATTAGTTATAAGTAACATTTGTATTTAATTTTATTTAAAAAAAAATACCAGCCCGAGTTTCTTGCCGATTCTTCTCGGCTGATGTAATTCCGAATCGGTGGTAGAATCAATTCTGACGTTCATAAGTGCCTCATTGAGGTCTTAACTGAATAAAGAATTTTTGACTTTGACTTAGACCCGAGAATTTTATATATAAGATTATTTATTTAAAAATTTGTTTCCTAAACACATAAGATAAACAGTATTTTTTATCCCACAAAAATTACTTTGGAGAGGAATCGAACCCGCTACCGTTACTGTTGACCACTGTCGCAAATGATCGTCAACATACCTGTATCTAGAGTATCACAAACTACGGACATACATCAACATACAATATATATCACCAAATATGTAGTATATAAAGAGCAATGGAGTATATAAAACAATTGGCTCGGTTCTCGGCAATATTTCGCGCGAATGAATCGGGGTTCAACCATACTTTTAGCATACGACACGACTTTTAAAGGTAGTGTAGAAAATATAAATGGGTCGTGAAGGAAAGTTACTATAAATTGAGCTTAGTAAATATGCTGGTAAAACTGCAGGGTATAAATCCCAACTAATATTATAAATGCGAAAGAAACTCTGTCTGTCGTTCTGACCTTTTCACAGCTAAACTACTGAACCGATTGACTTGAAATTTGGTACAGGGGTAGCTTATGGTCCGGGAAAGAACATAGGCTACGTTTTATCGATCGGGAACTACGCGGGTGAAACCGCGGGGCGCTGCTAGTCTATACTAATATTATAAAGAGGAAAGATTTGTTTGTTTGTTTGTTTGTTTGTATGTAACGAATAGGCTCCGAAACTACTGAACCGATTTCAATAATTCTTTCACCATTAGAAAGCTACATTCATCCTGAATAACATAGGCTATATTTTATCCCCGTATTCCCACGGGAACGGGAACCACGCGGGTGAAACCGCGGGGCGCTGCTATAGTACTATAAATAGGTGAAAAGTAAGAATAATAAAGGTGTTTGTATGTTTGCCAGTGAACATGAATGTACGAGTATGTGTTTGAAAATTTTGCATGCTCAAACGGCTCTAAACAAAAGTACACGTTGAAATTATCACTCATTTAACTTATTGGCTAGATCGTGATTCATTGTTAGACGATCACGGGGCGCAGCTAAGTCAAAAACAGATATTTTATTAGTCTAAGGGCCTATTTCACCATCTTCAAGTAACGTTCCGAGTACCTACTCACATGTTTTGTCTTTGTCACTTGATATAAAGTAAGAAAAAGACAAAACTAACTTTACTTGATGAGTAACTTTACTTGAAGGTCGTGAAATAGGCCCTTAGTTAAATTACTTATTAGCGATAATATGGCTGGATTGTAATGTTTACACAAAGTGGTGCATCAAGAACTTAAAAAATATACATTTTGTCTCTCTCTTTCTCGCTCTCTCTCTCTCAATAAAAGTGGTCCTTGAAATAAATCGTTAAATATAAACCCCTTCAACTCTGACACATTGACCGATTTCCTAACCAAAAAGGATTTCTTCTCAATACACCTGTTTCAATACATAAATGTTAGGAATATTTCTTCGCAAGTATTTTGGAGAAAGCTTTTATGGGATTTTAACCCTTATTGGAGTACAATTGTGTGAATATTCGTTTATTTTTGTGTGAAAATGAATATTTTATGCCAGTACTTAACCTTTACAGTCTATGGTTAGTGATGGTTTTGGGGACAAAACCTTTTTAAACTTTAATCAATAAACATAACATAATCATTCCCTCTATCATCTCATTACAGTAACTGACCTTTAACTAAGTTTGAAACTTGTATCTAGGGTATCAGAAACTACGCACACACTCATTCACACACACATAGACCGAGAAAAACATTTGTGGTTCACACAAACAAATATTCACCCTGCTCGGGAATCGAACCCGCAACCTTACGGTTGGCAATCCGTCATGAATCATGATGACTTCATCTAAGTTCTAGGTCGTCTTTCTATTCCGAAATTCTAACGAAAACAAGAGGGTGATTGCAGGATACATCCACAGACTACTAAAATATGTTTAATATATATGACGGAACTCCTGACCTCATATTGTTTTTAAAAAGAATGACGTCAGCGATGCTGACGTCATTTTCTCCATCATCATTGTTATCCATCATGACGCAATCAAACAATAGCTTCTTCCAATAACCCGGCTTTATTTAACGTATTTGGAGAGCTCCGCACTGCTCGGCTGCGCGCTGTGGAATGACCGGTGCAACGGCCGCCACTCGTATTTATAGCAGACTCGAGAGTAGGGAGATTTCTCAAGATAATAATTTTACAAAACTTATTTAGCGTGCTGTACTTATTTATAATTATTGTCTAAAGATTTCAACTTAAATTATAATTTGATAGTAACTGATTTTAGTTTAAATTAATAACTTTTACAATAATCAATTAACCTCACTTTTATGAACACGTGTTCGATTATTAAATGTTTTTAAATCATCACAACTAATTAAACGACTTACAAATCTTACAATATCTCATGCAAACTAAGAAAATAACTTAAATAGATGGTGTTGCGCCGATACGGCCGTTCTGACCGGCGGTGCGCGCTCTGCACCAGCCGCATACGCATGATGTATCGCTGAAGAGTTCTTGAGCATTTTCTGAAATATTAATTAATAATTTTCTTTTGAGATTGGTATCTGTGTACCGAGTACCAATATAGGCATACTTAGTTTAATTGCATTATATTTTGTGTAGTTTATTTTGTACACTGTGGTACTATTGTGGAGATATTGTACACTGTGGTACTATTGTATTGCGTACACTGTGGTACTATTGTATTGCGTACACTGTGGTACTATGTTGTTGCGTACACTGTGGTACTATTGTATTGCGTACACTGTGGTACTATTGTATTGCGTACACTGTGGTACTATGTTGTTGCGTACACTGTGGTACTATGTTGTTGCGTACACTGTGGTACTATGTTGTTGCATACTCTGTGGTACATTGTGTTAAATGTGTGTTTGATATTGTGATATCGAAAAACCGTACCTTTGTTTAATCTGAAGACTCTTCAGTTTGATGTCCCGCCATATTGCCTCGCGAAGTAGATGGTAATGGTTCATCAGTTGATGGTGGAGAGTCGTCTTCTTGCGCCGATACGGTCATTTGGTCTCCAGGTTGCGGTGCCCGACGAAGTTGATCGTGTGCTACTTTTCTTGGCCGCCCTGGACCAACCACCTTCTTTACTAAATAACGATCGTTATCTAGGATTCTCATTATTTCGTAGGGCTCGCTGAATTTTAAATCCAATGAAGTCTGGTTGCGGGGATTATTTTTTATAAGCACGTAATCGCCTCGCTGAAACTGATGAATCTTTGCTTTTCTTAAATTAAAGCGTTGCCTGTCTTGTTCTGCATTTTGTGTCATCTTTTGTTGAACGTGGCTTGTAAGTGCTTCAATATCAATCGTCTGCTCGTCAATATTGACTAGAGTAAGCAGTTCTGGAGGAACACAGTGCCTGCGCTGCGTGAGTAAGGTAAGTGGAGCCACGCCTGTCACTCGATGAGTAGTGCAGTTTAGTGCCAGCTGAAGTTCTTCAAGTGTTGTGTGCCACTCTTCTGTCTCGTAGTTCTTGATCATTGTGAGGGCATTCTTTAGTGTGGCTACTACTCGTTCTACTTGTCCATTGGCTCGGCTGACTCCTGGAGCTATTGTATGGATATCTATCCCCGTATGGTCACAGTACGTTTTAAATTCCCCCAAAAACTCTCTTCCGCCGTCGACCACAATTTGGACAGGAGTACCGAATAAGTGAATCGTACGTTTTAGGGCAGCCAACGTACTGTGCGGATTTTTATTAGTTGCGTAATAAAATAGTACGTACTTTGTAAAAGCGTCTATGGTTACAATCACATACTGGCGGTCGTCTGATGTTCCCATTTTTCCCGTGATATCCATATGAACCACTTGAAAGGCAGCAGTTGGTTTCTGTATCGGGTGCATTTGTGCTTGTACGGCACCAGATGCTCCTTTGGATGTCCTGCAGACTACACAGTTGTCAACAAACTTACGAACGTTTGTGGTCATCTTGTCAAACCAGTAGCTGTCCTTAATTTTCTGCAGTGTTTTCTCCCAGCCCGGGTGTTTTAATGCGGTATGAAATGAGTTTATTAAACTCCACTGAAAGGATCTGGGAACCACGGTGCACAGTCTTTGTCCAAAGGTTGGATCCTGTACGATGCGTTTCAGAACATTATTTTCTAGTACGTAACCATCTCTAGGATCGTTATTACGCATTCCATCCATTAAAGCTCGTAACACTTCATCGCGCCGTTGTTCAACTTTCAACCAATCCAGATCTCTAGTCATCATATTTACTGTGAGTTCTATCGGGTTCCTGCTGAAGTAATCTGCATGTTGAAGATGTTGACCTTTGCGATATTCAACCTCAAAATCGTAGTTTTGTAGAAATGCCCACCAGCGATGGATTCTTGGAAGCAGATCCTTTTTGTGTTTTGATGCTTTTAGTGCATTACAATCTGTGATAACTGTAAATTTGCGTCCATAAAGATATTGTCGAAAATGTTTTATTGCTCTTACCACTGCCAGGGTCTCCAGCTCATAAGAGTGGTACCGGCTTTCAGTCTCAGTAGTCCTCATACTCATGAAGGCCACTGCGTGTTTCCGTCCAGAGATTATTTGCACCAGTACTGCTCCAAATCCCAGGCTACTTGCGTCTGTGTATAGTTCAATGGGCGCTTCCTCTTGAAATAGTGTAAGTACTGGAGTTGAAGTTAAACACTGAATAACTTTCTCTTTTGCTGTTTCGTGGCGTTCATCCCACTGCCATTTAGCGCCTGGTTTGGTCAGATCATATAGGGGTATCATTATGCGTGAGAAATTAGGTATGAATTTCCTGAAGTAGCCCGCCAATCCACAGAATTGCCTCACTTGTCTCGGCGTTGTTGGTTTTGGTGCTTTTACCAGTGCATCTATTTTTCGCGGGCTTGGTCGGACTTGTCCATCTGATACGATGTTGCCCAAATATTCAATGGAGCGTTTGAAAAAGCTGCATTTATCAGCGTTAATAGAAAATCCAGCTTCCTGTAGGGCTATGAGGATACGTTCAATATTTGTTAGTCCTTCTGCGATATCTTCACATTTGCTCAATACGTCGTCGACATAAACTTGAGCTGCATTCCCTAATAGCGGACTTAGAGCTCTGTTTATGCATCGTTGATAAACTGAACACGCATTGCTCAACCCAAATGGCATCGTCATATATTCGTACAGTCCGTCCGGTGTTACAAAAGCTGTTTTCTCAATTGATGACTCTGCAATCGGTATTTGGTGAAACCCTGCAGCCATATCGAAGGTTGTGAAAAACTGTCCTTTAGCCAATTGGTCGATTTGGTCTGAAATCAGCGGCAGTGGATAGTGATCTCGTAAAGTATTAGTATTTAACTCTCTAAAATCCACGCACATGCGGTCATCGCCATTCTTCTTCTTTACCAAGATGATGGGACTGGAGTATGGTGACTTGCTTTCGCGTACGATTCCATGTTCCATCAACTCCTTTACAATGGCTCGTACCTTTTCTCGCTCGACTGGGCTGAGCCTATAAGGTCTTCGTTCCACGAACTTGTTTGGATTTTTCAAGCGGATTTCTAGTTCGCCAGTCTTGACACGAGTTGTGGGGTACCCTCTGATAAACAAGTGTTGATATTTGTTAAGTAGTGTGCGTAGTTTTGCAAGGTCCTCTTCATCGGTAAGGTCACAATCCAGTTTGTCGAAAGTCGGATTCATACATTGAACATGATTAATGTTTTCTTGACGAGTTAACTTCGTGCCCTCCGAAGTAATCATCATAGTAAGGTTAGTATTATTTATTAAGTTCATACCTACTAAGATATCCGTTGTCATCTCGTAGTCTGCGACAATGTGGAATTGTAGTTCAATGTTAATATTATCAATGACTCCAATTGTGACTAGTGTAGCAATTGATAGTACGGGAAATTGTCCAATTCCCTTTAAGTAATTTGCTGTTTCTAGTCTTTTCCCTGGTAATTGAGCTGCTATTGATTCCCGTATAAGTGAGCATTCTGCGCCACTGTCAAATATTGCCTGATATGTTCTAAGTCCAATTTTCATCTGAATAGGAGCTAGTTTCGATCCAGCTATGTAATTTATGTTTGAGGTTAGTGAACGTTGGCGTTTGAAGCAGGTCTCAAATGAATGTCCTGGTATCTTACAAAATGAACAGGTCGGTGCTTTATTATTAGTGTTGGAGGTTACTTCTTTCTTGTCGCTTTCGGTTCTTGTTTTATTCCTTTGTTCAGGTTCAGTAGATTTGTAGTAACACTCGCTAGTCATGTGGTTGGATCTTTTACAGATGCGGCAGGGTGAAATTGAGTTCGAAAAACGCGGTCGCTTATTTGTGCTTGTATTATTAGTATTCGGGTGAGAACGTTTCATTGTTCTTATTGATGACGCAACCGATATTAGCTCTGGTACTGTTGTGGCTCGCGTGTTCAGTAACTCAATCCTAAGCCTTTCGTCATTCACGCATCCAATCACCGCTTCAACTGCATCCTCATTTGATAATTTGTCCTTGGTTATCCTTCTCCATAAGACCCAGGCTCGTGATAAAAACTCGGAAATATCTTTTGAAGAGTCGTAGGCATGTTCTCTGAATCGAACTATATCTCGAGAATAACGGTTTTCAGGCTCGAATGTCGTGATGAGGTTGTTGCGCAGTTCGGCCCATGACGCTGTGGTTACCATCCAATCGTCCACCCACATTTTTGCTCTTCCTTTTAGGAGACTGCCAACCTTCATGCGGATGTCAAAATCATTGAGTCTGTATGTTTCAATGGCTTTATCTATGTGTTGACACCATTCCCGTACTCCCACATTGGTGTCAGGGTCAAAAGATGGTAGGTAGATGTCGTTAATTCTTATTTTTGCTTCTGCCGGTGTACTCAATCGTTCCGACATTTGTTGCATCACTTGCATCATCTGCATCAGGAACTGTGGAGGTATGTTGTTCGTTGATGTGTTCAATGATCCTGATTGCGGTTGGTCCTGCTGCAACGTATTTCCAGGAATCCTTGCGGTATTGAATCCAGGTTCTGGTCCCATCGTAGCATCAGGTTGTTGCTGAGAAATAACGGTAGGCGATCCCACTTCTGATGACGGAACTCCTGACCTCATATTGTTTTTAAAAAGAATGACGTCAGCGATGCTGACGTCATTTTCTCCATCATCATTGTTATCCATCATGACGCAATCAAACAATAGCTTCTTCCAATAACCCGGCTTTATTTAACGTATTTGGAGAGCTCCGCACTGCTCGGCTGCGCGCTGTGGAATGACCGGTGCAACGGCCGCCACTCGTATTTATAGCAGACTCGAGAGTAGGGAGATTTCTCAAGATAATAATTTTACAAAACTTATTTAGCGTGCTGTACTTATTTATAATTATTGTCTAAAGATTTCAACTTAAATTATAATTTGATAGTAACTGATTTTAGTTTAAATTAATAACTTTTACAATAATCAATTAACCTCACTTTTATGAACACGTGTTCGATTATTAAATGTTTTTAAATCATCACAACTAATTAAACGACTTACAAATCTTACAATATCTCATGCAAACTAAGAAAATAACTTAAATAGATGGTGTTGCGCCGATATATATCATCAGCTCATATAATGTCCCCACCGAGCCTACCCTGAATTAGGGTGATTAGGCCTTAGTCAACCACGCTGGCCAAGTGCGGGTTGGTCGACTTCACACACAACCTTAGAATTTCTTCCCAGGTGTGTGCAGGTTTCCTCACGATGTTTTCCTTCACCGTAAGAGCGTCGAAATTAACGTACATATGAATTCGTAAATTGAAAACACATTGGTACGTGGCGGGACTGGTGGGGTTCGAACCAGGCACCTTCCGATCGGAAGTCAACGGCCTTATCCCCTGCGCCACCGACGCTCTTACTACTAAAATATGAAAATGTTAAAATAATGGCGGTCCCAGTTCACCATATCACTATGATAACAGGAAAACATTCAGTATATTGCGTTTTAAGGAATTTATCGGCCATTTTGTGGAACGCGCGACAACACGCACCAATAAAACTAATGGTTTGGTTCAAATGTAAAGTTAGGGCGGCAGGAAGGAAAACAACTCTTATTTTTATATTCTTTTGGTCTATAATCGAGTAGTGAAAGATTTTTTTGGTGTCCGAATTCTTGTGCAGTTTTAACCATTGTTTTGTTAAGGTCAAGATACAAAACTTAGTACTCGCAGCGCAAAATTCTAAAATACATTTATTCATATGATATGAACAACTTAAATGACATAAGATTCTTATGTCATTTAAGTTGTTCTTGTATGAAAATTGTAAAAGATAACTTAAATGGAAAATCAGTTACTACGTATTCCTGAATGAAATAAATCTGCATGGAGTATAATGTATTATGCTAAATGTTACAAATACACACATCAAAAGTGTCTAGGGATCAAGCATTTTTATGCGGATTTCTTGAGATTGAGATGTGGCTTTGTAATAAATTTATGATTTTATAAATTTATATGGATCCTTTTTGGTGCATTTCATAATTTGAATCAGGAACTGTGAATCAAATTCGAGTAAAAGATGAAAATCAGCTGTCAATATTTTCCCTATAAAAACATACAACGCATTGAAGACATTATTAGTGCTACTGTTTCCCTACTACTGATTAAAACCAACGTTATTATGGAGCGGCGACGTCATTTAAGCAGGGAAGAAATGCTCAGAGCCGTGGGAATGATAGAAGCTGGTTCCCGGCAACGTACTGTGGCTTTAGCTCTGAATACAAGTCAGAGTGTTATCAGTCGACTTTGGACACGTTACCGAAGCACTGGTACCGTGGCTGAGCGCCATGGAGGACGGTATCGCTGCACCACACGGAGACAAGACCGATACATTCAAATCTTAACTCGAAGAGCTCCAACAATAACCGCCATGATGTTAGCCGTGCGGCTTCATCACTCTTCAGGGAACTTAATTAGCGACCAAACAGTCAGAAACCGCTTGCATGAAGTGAACCTTCATTCCCGAAGACCGCTACGGGTACCACCTATAGCAATGCACAATCGTAGGATTCGATATCAATGGGCTCTTGAACACAGAAATTGGGCAGAAGAACAATGGCGTTTCGTGTGCTTTTCTGATGAGTCTCGTTTTGGTATGAGACCGGATACAAGACGTATACGACACTGGAGAACCCCTGGACGCCAACAGCGATTAAAATCCTGCCAGGAAGTCCATCCTTATAGTGGTGGAACCATCATGGTATGGGCGGGTATTTGGATCGGCGGAAGAACTGAGTTGATTTGGATCAGAGGCAACCTCAACGCTCAAATTTATGCTGAGACGATTGTATCAGACGTCATCGTTCCTCTACAAGTGCAAATCGGTCCCTTATTTCAGTTAATGCATGATAATGCACGACCGCACACCGCAAGAGTTGTAAGACAGACTCTCGCCGCAGCTAACATCAATGTCCTGCCCTGGCCTGCTCAGTCGCCAGACTTGAACCCGATTGAGCATGCATGGGATATGCTACAGAGAAGAGCTCTGCCGAATATGGAGGGTATCCAGTCGCAAGAAGACCTTTTTTTGTTGTTGCAACGAACATGGGCGGCCATTCCACAGCGTGATTTGGATGAACTCATTTTGAGTATGCCAAACCGATGTTCTTGTGTTGTTAGTGTTCGTGGTAGAAACACGGATTATTAATTGTTTAAGTTACCCAATAAAATTTTAAAGAAAACTGTTATTTCAGTCTTTTTTTCGAACTTTAATGTTAGTGGTTCAAATGTCAAAAATCCCTTTATTAGGAAAATGGCAAATTTCTTTATTAATGCAAAGGTGACTTGGTTTATCGTTACTGTGACAAACGAAAACACTTTATTTGATGAATCCTTAAAGAAAATTTTAATTAATATCAATCAGGAGAAAAGTTATTGCAAAAATATATGTTGATCCCTAGACACTTTTGATGTGTGTATATAGTTTGTACACATACAAATAACCACTTTGTTAAGTGTAAAGTTTTGTAAAGTGCATAATATAAATAGATTTCTATATGAGTAAGGCTTTATCCGCACTATACCAATATCATCAGAGACTCGCTATCACTATATCACGTCGCGTCGGTGCGAAGCATTTTCTCGCATAAACAATCTCTTACTTGAAACGCATATTTTAAATCGTTTTCTTTTATACCACAAAATTAAGTTTGAAACTTGTACCAAAAATAAAACTACTAAAAACAGTAGGGTTGTATAGGTTTTAGTGCCGACACTAACCTAGACCACCCTTGGCAACATAAGGGTGTTTAGTCACCGTTTATTACCGCAATCAATTGTTTTATATTTTACCGTTTTATGTGTATAATTTATTTTAATGGTTTTCTTTTGGTCGGTTAATAGCTGACTCCTTTATGGCTGTATATTTTCTGTATCTAAATTGCAGCTATTAATAACATAGGTTTAGTGTGCTTAGGGCTTTAATTACGTGGTCTGAATAGTTTTGGATTTATGAATTTTCTTTTTTCATTATAGTTTTTGTATTATGAAAAATATATAGTTTTTTATTTTAGTGGACTTTAAGAAAGGTTATTTTTAGATATGTAGTTTAAGTCGCCAGTTCGATTCCAGGCTTAAGCGAAATCTTTGTTTTTTTTTTCATTTAATACTAACTCATGCTAAGTACATCGTTTTACGAATATTATTTTAATACAAAAGCCGATGCAAAAAACAGGAATCGAACCAGTACATTTTAGCACATACACACATCAAAAGTGTCTAGGGATCAACATATATTTTTGCAATAACTTTTCTCCTGATTGATATTAATTAAAATTTTCTTTAAGGATTCATCAAATAAAGTGTTTTCGTTTGTCACAGTAACGATAAACCAAGTCACCTTTGCATTAATAAAGAAATTTGCCATTTTCCTAATAAAGGGATTTTTGACATTTGAACCACTAACATTAAAGTTCGAAAAAAAGACTGAAATAATAGTTTTCTTTAAAATTTTATTGGGTAACTTAAACAATTAATAATCCGTGTTTCTACCGCGAACACTAACAACACAAGAACATCGGTTTGGCATACTCAAAATGAGTTCATCCAAATCACGCTGTGGAATGGCCGCCCATGTTCGTTGCAACAACAAAAAAAGGTCTTCTTGCGACTGGATACCCTCCATATTCGGCAGAGCTCTTCTCTGTAGCATATCCCATGCATGCTCAATCGGGTTCAAGTCTGGCGACTGAGCAGGCCAGGGCAGGACATTGATGTTAGCTGCGGCGAGAGTCTGTCTTACAACTCTTGCGGTGTGCGGTCGTGCATTATCATGCATTAACTGAAATAAGGGACCGATTTGCACTTGTAGAGGAACGATGACGTCTGATACAATCGTCTCAGCATAAATTTGAGCGTTGAGGTTGCCTCTGATCCAAATCAACTCAGTTCTTCCGCCGATCCAAATACCCGCCCATACCATGATGGTTCCACCACTATAAGGATGGACTTCCTGGCAGGATTTTAATCGCTGTTGGCGTCCAGGGGTTCTCCAGTGTCGTATACGTCTTGTATCCGGTCTCATACCAAAACGAGACTCATCAGAAAAGCACACGAAACGCCATTGTTCTTCTGCCCAATTTCTGTGTTCAAGAGCCCATTGATATCGAATCCTACGATTGTGCATTGCTATAGGTGGTACCCGTAGCGGTCTTCGGGAATGAAGGTTCACTTCATGCAAGCGGTTTCTGACTGTTTGGTCGCTAATTAAGTTCCCTGAAGAGTGATGAAGCCGCACGGCTAACATCATGGCGGTTATTGTTGGAGCTCTTCGAGTTAAGATTTGAATGTATCGGTCTTGTCTCCGTGTGGTGCAGCGATACCGTCCTCCATGGCGCTCAGCCACGGTACCAGTGCTTCGGTAACGTGTCCAAAGTCGACTGATAACACTCTGACTTGTATTCAGAGCTAAAGCCACAGTACGTTGCCGGGAACCAGCTTCTATCATTCCCACGGCTCTGAGCATTTCTTCCCTGCTTAAATGACGTCGCCGCTCCATAATAACGTTGGTTTTAATCAGTAGTAGGGAAACAGTAGCACTAATAATGTCTTCAATGCGTTGTATGTTTTTATAGGGAAAATATTGACAGCTGATTTTCATCTTTTACTCGAATTTGATTCACAGTTCCTGATTCAAATTATGAAATGCACCAAAAAGGATCCATATAAATTTATAAAATCATAAATTTATTACAAAGCCACATCTCAATCTCAAGAAATCCGCATAAAAATGCTTGATCCCTAGACACTTTTGATGTGTGTACTTATAACAGGTTCTACAATTTCACCACATAGTCAAAAAGCATGCTCCTATTTACCTAAATGTATTATCACAATTCCTAAATATGTACATATATTATGTGTACTATTATATTAAGTTCATATTATTATATCTCCCTTGACCCAACCTAATATATGGTGTCAACAAATTAGACATACTTAAATTAAATTAAAATTAATGTCCATATCTCCTTTTATACCCGGATAATTAGTACAAAGATCTCCATGACCCGGGTTGGAACCGACCGCCGGCCCGGGCGGACCGGAAGCGGTGGTGACGTAATCAATCATAACAACCGGTTTGGTGGGAATTAAGACAATTTGCGGGTAGACGCGAAAAGTTTAATTCGAGTTTTTTAAGTGGGTTTTATGATGTTTTGAAGTTTGTGAGTGACTTTTGAGTTTTTTTTAATTTGAAATCGAAATGTTTGTTTCTGCTAGAATTATGGTTGTAATTTTTTATGAGTTGTTTGATTATAGAAATGTTGTAGTTTTACTGTCTAACTTAGAAAATGCTATAATCTAGAAACATAAAATGAATGAATGGAATCGACCATAGACCTACTTAAAAGTAAGGCAACGAAGTGAAGTTGAAGTTTGTTTTTAAAATGTACGGACAAATTTTTTTTAGTAACAAAACTTTTAAAAAAACAAAGCAATTTAAAAAACTATCAATAACTCACTAGTGAATAAAACGTGCCATTATTCAACTGCTTTTGCACAAATAAGAGCAAGTGTTTTGAAAAAATTATTTAAGTAAATCGTAACATACACAAATTTTTTTACACAAAATGAAATAAAATATACAAAATAAATCCCAAACCATACAACACGAAAACTAAACCACGATATTAAATTTCGGGAGTCGAGAACCAAAATGTTGTAACTCAAAAAAATTCATTTTGAACCAACGTTAATATGACAAAACCTTGTGTGTCGTCGGGGCTGTAATTTTTAAGGATTTTCCCAGTTTTTGGGAGCACTTATCACCCGGGGCTTGGCAGATTAACCCACATACTATGGGGCCACGAAACTGCAGTCTTGAGAAACTGGGATTACGGCGGTTAAACTGGAGTTTAGTTAAACTGCAGTTTTGAAGCGTAAATGAAGTTTAAATAGAATTTACTGTTATGTTTAACGATTAAAAGTTTGTTGATTTGTGGTGTAAAGAATAGTTTAAGTAAATGTTGTATTTTTAATTGTTGTTCTCTTTAGATATTTATTTAGTTATTTACTGTGATAATGTAAAATAACATAGTCCTGAATTAACGCGGTTTTATTTATCATTTCTTATATGATATAATACTGTAAGGGTTTTAAGTCCTAACACTATACTGATATGATAAATTAATTGATATTAATAAATGATAATAATTAATTATTGATATTAATTGATATTAATAAGTTATATAATCATTAATCATTCGCTCCATCATCTCATTACAGTAACTGACCCCTAACTAAGTCCGTAACTTGTATCTAGGGTATCAGAAACTACGCACACACTCATTCACACACACACCCAGACATTACTCTTCAAAGTTAATATTATATTAATATTTCATGTCTTGTGGCCCCACAAAATAAATAAGATGCTTTATCCAAGGATTATCTCTTTAAGAATTACGTGTGTGGCTTTTGTTTAAACGCGGTTTTTTAAGCAAATATGGGGGAACTTTGTTTTAAGCTGCGCCAAATCTTCGGGGCTTCCAGAATGTTCGAGAATGTTCGGGAATATTCGAGAATTAGGGATTAGGGACTTTCGTTGAGCGTGTTTTATGTGGCCTCTGATTTTTTATAAAGTCACAAGTTTTATGAAGTATTGTCAGGTTCTTTGGCGATGACAGTGGTATGAAAAATGAATTGTTTTTTTAGTAGATATCTAATATATAAAATTCTCGTGTCACAGTTTTCGTTGCCATACTCCTCCGAAACGGCTTGACCGATTCTCATGAAATGTGACCATATTCAGTAGGTCTGAGAATCGGCCAACATCTATTTTTCATCCTGAAATTCTCACGGGAACGGGATCGGGAACTACGCGTGTGAAACCGCGGGGCACAGCTAGTATTTTATATAATTTTGTTTAAAACCACGTTATATTATACTAGCAGCGCCCCGCGGTTTCACCCCCGTAGTTCCAGTTCCCGTGGGAATTTCAGGATAAAAAGTCTTATGTTCTTTCCCGGACTATAAACTACCCCTATACCAAATTTCAAGTCAATCGGTTCAGTAGTTTAGCCGTGAAAAGGTAACAAACAGAGTTACTTTCACATTTATAATATTAGTTAGGATTAGGATTATCTTTTGCTGAAAACTAAATCAAAATCCGTAGATATGATTAAAAGATCTAAGCGTGCAAATAGCAACAGCGACTTTGTTTTATATGATAATAGCAACGTCCCGCGGTTTTACTCGCGAAATATCCGCTCCCGTGGGAATACGGGGATAAAATTATACTAAAAACCTTCCTCTTGAATTACTCTATCTATTAAAAGAAACATCCGTTGCGTAGTTTTAAAGATGTAAGCATACATTAGGGCAGTGGGAAGCGACTTTGTTTTTTTGTAGTGATTAAAACAAAAAAATATTTACTCTATGATACATAAGTACAAGGAATAAAGATACAAAACAGTTAAAACTTACATTTTTACTTAATTGCTATTATCCCTATTAATCATACCTAAGTAATTTAACAAAATTCAAACAAAAACACACCCTAATCCCTATAAAACAACGTTTATTTTCGGATAAACGTCAAATTTTCCTCAAATTCAAAGTAGAATAACATTACTTATTCTATTTAAAACTCCATTACAAAAATAACCACTTGCAAAGTGGAAAATACAAGGAAATCAGAATTATATAATTTATTCAAGAACTGACATCGTCTGTTTGGAAAGACAGAATTTTGAGTTGTATTATTGTTCGCGTAGGTAGACGAGACGTATAACGGAATTTAAATATTACGAAATCTGAGAATTAAATGTAGCTTGGTTGGTTTCGTTTGACGTAAAGGTCATCTTGATTGAGGAGAAAAAAAATTGTGATTTTTGATGTCATTTTTTTTTTCACTTGTGATATAAGTACGTAATAGTGAGTAGGAATAGGCGGCACAGAAAAGATTGTGACTCTATAAGTCACAATCTTTTCTGTGCTGCGGCCAAAATTGGAAGCTACTATTGTCATTATGACTCTAATGTCATTTGGATACATCTATACTTGTCAACGCTGTGTACACCTGTAATTGGTCTGAACATCTGAATTTTGTTACATATAGACACTATATTCTTAAAAATGTTTTATGTACTTTTTGTTGGTGTGCCTGTTTTAAAATTAATAAATAAATACTTCTATACTAATATTATAAAAAGGAAAGATTTGTATTTTTGTATGTAACGAATAAACTCAAAAAGTACTGGACCGACTTCAAAAATTCTTTCACCATTAGAAAGTTATATTCACCTTGAGTAACATAGGCTATATTTTATCCCGAGACGCCGCTAGTTTTCAATAAATTGACAACCAAAAGATGCGATTACAAAAGATGCGATGCAACGCTGGCACCGGCACAGAAAAGATTTAGAATTTTCACGGGTAAAATTACTTCTTAAAATTTTTAAAATTTTACAACGCGTTGAACAAAGCTGTTGGACCACGGGTCAGTCGCCAAAAATATCGCGTCGAATTGAGAGCCTTCTCCTGTTTTTGGTTAGGCAATCTATCTTAATATATCAAAAGAAAAATCCATCAAAAACTCTTCAACTTTAAATACACAATCAAAAACAGCTTAGCAAACTCTAAACAAACTTGGAAACATTAGATTTACCTATTACCTTCTCCCATATATCAATCTCATTCAACCAATCACTAAAGACCCCTGTTACTTCATACAATTGCCAATTTAATTCTGAACAATGGAACAGCAAACACGCTACAGGGGTCAACTTAGCCTGGTTCACCAAGCATGCTTTGTATAAAAACAAGTTTATTTTGTGCGTCCGTGTGGATCTTATTGCCTGCGTGATAAGATTGAAAATTGGGTGTGAATAAGTTGGTTAAGTTTGTTGTTGAAGTCACGTTCGCTTTAAGGCTCGATTAAAGTTAGTTAACTGGAGGTGGATGTAATTTTGTGACGTCATACGAAGCATATTGATGCGATGTTTTATTTAGATTGTAATTAGTTTAAGTTACCGTTTTGGGTCAATAGATGGCGTTAACTGATATGGAAAATACGGTACTAGATATTTGAAAATATTGATTTTTAAATAATTTTAAACAGAACTTAATTTAGTTGAAGGCTTGAAGTATTTTCCTTAGGGTACAGATATTCTTTCAAGAATACCAAAAAGAAAAACGGGATAATATTAAAGGCAAACCGCAGAGCACAACCAGTTACCAATATAGGAAAAAAAATAGTTAATACGATATACTTTGCTACGAACTTAAGCTCGAGATAAATACAAGAAATAACAAAACCTCAATTATATAAACTTCTTAAAACTTCTACTAAATAAACTTAATTGAAACTAAAACTAAGTTACAATCTCAAAAACGACCCTTGAGAAAAACATAAAAAAATCTTAAAAAAAAAACTTTAATTTTCAAAAAACGAAACAAAAACTTTCTTAAAATTAATTTAGAGAAAAAAAAGAAAATTTTCTCAAATAAAAAAAACAAACTTTCTTAAAATTTTCCCAAAATTAATTTAAAAAAGCTCCTGAAAACTTAATTAAGGCGTTATCAGTACAATGATAAGAGTCCCGGTTAAAATTACAGTTCAGTAATTTCACTTAGTCCGACATCCCTCGGGATGATATTCTAATCGCACCAAGTTTTCCCAAAGCGATACTTAGTTTTATATTTTTCTTTTCCTATATTTTTTTTTAGAAATGCTTGTGCAAAATTTTTGTTAATTTTAAGGAAAACAATTTGGTAATTGGAAAGAAATTCAATGAATAAATAATTGCGAAGTTTTATCTGTATTTACATGGCTTAGGTGGCTGCTCACCCACTGGGTGAGTTTCCACCTTGTTATATTCTTAGTGGTCATCTCATCCAGTACTTTAGCCGATGTGGGTGAGACCCACCACCAAATTTTCGGCATTATATTATTAAGTAAATTGTTTTGCAAAAACACTTTAGTAACCTAGTGATATGTGTTGCCTGTTTAGTCAGAAGTCCCGGGTTGTATTCCTGGGACTATCAACATTAAAATACCTGGTAATATAGCCTATGACGTAGGCATCTGCGAAGAAAGGATGCCCACGCGATTTTGATATATGCGGGTGAAACCGCAGGGCACAGCTAGTACGGGTATAAATACGTACTTATAATTAAAAATTATATTTATACCAATAACAAAACAATTCTCAAAACTTCACAACGTATTTCATCCCTCACAATAAGGGTTGAAATAACAATCGTCCACTTTGAATTTGACCTATCGCCCCAAACGAACTCACATACAGATAATATGTATTATTATCTCAGTAATAACATAAAATTGTAAATTAAAGGAAACATTACTGCGGAGCCGGATCTTATACAAAACATAAAGAAACTTTACCCTTATAAAGTCGCATTTTCCTACTACCCTGTTCATCCCCAAAAACGGTCCAAGTCATATTTTTTGTTAAACGAAAATAGCCTTTCGATTTCTTGAAATAAAGTTGATATTTGCTTGACAGATTTTTAGGATAAAAAAGGGCCAAGTCACATTTTTTGTTAAACAAAAATAGCCTTTAAACTCGTTGAAATAAAGTTGAAATTCGCTTAATAGATTTTATAGAAAAAAAGTATTAAGTCACGTTTTTTATTGTAGGATAATAGGACTTACACTAGTGGGAATAAAGTTGCTATTCGCTTGATAGATTTTATAAAAACAAAAGTATTAAGTCACGTTTTTTATTATAGGATTATAGTCTTTGTTCCAATGGGAATAAAGTTGTTTTTCCTGTGATAGTTTCTAAGGTCTAGACTAAGATTAAGGCACGTCTTTATGGGTCTGTCAGGGAGACAAATATCGGGTTTTCGGCGATTTCTCATCCTTCATAACGTTTGCTTTAGTTAGATAAGCATTTCGTGCGATTGAGGGTACCAATGTATTTAAGTAAAAGAATATTTTTTTCTTTTTTTTAGGAAAAAAATAAAAAAACTTCAAAAGTTTTTTAATTTTCGAAAATTTAATGCAAATTTAAAGATTTTTTTGTCTTTTTTTTTTAAAGAAAAGTAATAAAAAAAAATTTTTGTTTTCGCAAATTGAATTCATTTTTTTTAACTCAGAATGACTAAAAGCTTTGATTTATTATAATACTTTAAGAATAAAATAAGTAGTTACATTAAACATTAATTTAAATCATTAATTACACTTGCCACCTAATCCACATTGTACTATGACATTTAAACATACACATACATAGTAAAAATACATCTGTACACACAGAATGTTTGCCTTGAGCAAGAATCAAACCCATAACTTATGGAACACCATCAGACACTACCAATATGGCCTTTTGACATAAGTTAAAAAAAGTATTTTTAACGTTTTTTATATTTTTCAAATTAAATCGTATCTGATTTTATAAAACAAATAAATAAAATAAACAAAAAGACTACGAAAATACTTCACTACACAAACATTAAAAACCTATATTTACATTAAAATATTTCAACGAAGAAATTCATGGCCGCGTTTATTACGAATCGTATTTTCTGAATTCAAATAAAATTCTCTTTTTAGGGTTCCGTACTTAAAGGGTAAAAACGCGACCCTATTACTGAGACTTTGCTGTCCATCCGTCCGTCTGTCAACAGGCTGTATCTCAAGAACGGTGATAGCTAGACAGTTGACATTTGTCACAGATGATGTATTTCTATTGCCGCTATAACAATACTAAAAATATCCTACTAATATTATAAATGCGAAAGTTTGTATGTTTGTGAGTTTGGATGTTTTTATCGCAAAAAAAAACTGAACCGATTTAGATGAAGTTTTTTTGTTTGGTGCAGATGTTCCTTACAAATGGGAATAACACATAGGATACTTTTTATCCCAAAATACCCACGGGATTGGGATTTTCGCGGGTAAAACCGCGGGGCACGGATAGTAATAAAATAAATATTTAAGAGATCTGCTATACTATAATTAATTTTAAATACCAATGTCAAAACACCATAATTTTTTTAATGACAAATCGACACCGAAACGACCTAACCCAAAAAATGATATTTTTCCGTTTTTCATACGGAACCCTTCATACCCGAATCCGACTCACACTTAACCGTAAAACCGTATTGCCCGAACACAAATAAAAAACTCTTTTTACTATTAATCTGAAATCACGTACGTTCTCTAATGGCTAAACGTTGTAAATTTTATACCTCCCCACCCCCCATAACCCGTAGGGCAATCCGGTCCGGACATAAAAAAAATATTGGTCATTAAAATAGTAGGTGCTGTTAAGGGTGTTCGTCCACGAGCGATAAATCGGTGACCGATAAATCGGTGACCGATAAATCGGCGACCGATAAATCGGTGACCGATAAATCGATGACCGATAAATCGGCGACCGATAAATCGGCGACCGATAAATCGGCGACCGATAAATCGGCGACCGATAAATCGGCGACCGATAAATCGGCGACCGATAAATCGGTGACCGATTTTTTGTAGGACAAATAATATTTTATTCTGCTTTTCGTATCGTAATATTTTTTGGCCAAAGAAGAAATAGAACAAGTATAAATAAAAAAAACTTTTTAAAAACAAACTGTTTTATTTTTTATTGGATTGTCATGGGACTTACATAAGTATGCCACAGCTCAATCGGATAACCAGAAGTGGTCGAAAAATGGCTTGCAATATTTGATTACAGACAACGGGACAGGTGAAACTAAATAAAAGCTTGTAAAAATAGAACGCACTCATATCAACGGTGCAACGCACACGTCCTACAAAAAATCGACTATAAACTTAATACAAAAAGGCAGCCCGACTATCTTCCATACATCGGTCACCGATTATGGGAAGTGGGCGATCACCCTAATGGTATTTTTTTACAAATACCGTTTTGCGTTCGAGCGTGCGATATTTTGATGTGTGATTAAAATTAATACGAAAATAAAATATGGGATTTTATTTTACTTTGAAATGTGTAACTTAAAAGTGCTGTTTTAAAAATGCTATATTTTTGATTTTTTCTGAAACTGTTTCAAAGATACTTATATTTGACGACCTCGATAGCAGAGTGGTCACCACGCCGGACTGCTATCTGTAAGGTGGCGGGTTCGACTACCGTACGGGTTGAATATTTGTGTAAGCCACAAATGTTTGTCTCGGTCTGGGTGTGTGTGTGAATGAGTGTGTGCGTAGTTTCTGATACCCTATAACAAGTTACGAACTTAGTTAGGGGTCAGTTACTATAATGAGATGATGTAGTGGATGATTATGATTTTATATTTTTAGTGGGTTCGATTCCTGCTTAGAATTATACATTTTTTTAATCTAACCCTGCCGATTTAATTTTTTTATGTGTGATCTACATTATGATATAATTTTGCGAAAAAGAAAAAAATATTGATATATCAGTCAGTCAGTCAGTTACAGCTATATACCAGGTGTTTCAATTCAGATAGTTCACGAATGTTATTTTAACAAGCTTTAGCTGGTCGTATATAAAACACACTGTATAAATTAACTGTAGAAATTTCTAGAATAATATGTTAATTTATTAATGAATAATTACAAAATGGAAATTCTCTTCTCTCAAACATCGGTCTTACCACAAAACGAAGTCTAAATTTGAAACATAGTTTAAAATGATTTTTACAATAAATATAAAAGACGTTTTGTGTTACAAGTAAACTTAGTGAATAGTCATTCAATTTTGAATCTTATGCATATTGTTTTAATGTAAGTAATTTCTTGGCAAATCGGAATTACTTTCGGGTTTTTTAAATGTTGATATTTAGGTACTTAAGTAAATGAAAGTAAAAGGGCCTGTTTCACCATCTTCAAGTAACGTTCCGAGTAACGACTCACATGTTTTGTCTTTGTCAATTGAAAAAAGTAAGAAAGAGACACAACTAACGTGACTTGGCGAGTAACTTTACTTGAATGTCGTGAAATAGACCCTAAGTATCGGGAAGCATCTCAAATATTCCAAAAAGTGTGTCCACCATTGATATGGATATTGGGACGGTGAAATGACAGACAGATATGCAGTTTTGTATCTGTCGACAAGCAAGATTATAGATAGATTGAATATTGGGTACGGCAGTTGGATAAAATCTCAGTCAAATCTGTACTAATATGGATTTATATTAGTTACATAACATAACATAATCATTCACTACATCATCTCATATCTCATTACAGTAACTGACCCCTAAGTTCGAAACTTGTATCTAGGGTATCAGAAACTGCGCACACACTTATTCACACACACACATAGTGGTTCACACAAATATTCACCCCGCACGGGAATCCAACCCGGAACCTTATGGATGGCAGTCTGACATGGAGACCACTCTGCTATCAAGGTCGTTAAGTTAGTTACATAACATAACATCATCATCCACTCCATCATCTCATTACAGTAACTGACACTTTAGTTCGTAACTTGTATCTAAGGTATCAGAAATAATATAGATTCAGTAAAGACTCATACATCTCAGTTACTATAAAAGTCCAGCACTGTTTTCAGAACAATAGGTGGTACAAATATCCGAGATTCCGCGGGCAAGCGATAATGCAGAGGGCAGTCGCCAAAACTTCTGTACACGACAACGAACGTGGATTACACACGTGGCATAGTTAGGGAACGTGTAACTTGGGGTTCTCGATGTGTAGTCGAATTTGGGATATTGTTCGCTAAAGGAACGTTCATATCTGACGGAACATGCGTCGCGTATTATCGGTCGCGTAACGCCAGAACAGACAAATGTATAGAAAAACACTTGACCGTTCACACTCAACGCACTAACGTATAATCGGTTGAGTGGTCGACGTGTGGTCTGCTGCTGCTGTCTGCAGTCGGCTACCAACTTATACCTTTAGAACATACATTCGACTGGAATACTGCCCTGCTTTTCCAAACATATCGGCAAGATGTATCACATAAACTATTGTTTACTTATAAGTCGAGTGAGAGAAAATAAATTCAGAAAATTATTTGTTACTTCCATTCTTTTTAACCCCCGACGCAAAAAGAGGGGTGCTATAAGTTTGACGTGTCTGTGTCTGTGTGTGTGTATCTGTCTGTTTGTGGCATCATAGCTCCCGAACGGATGAACCGATTTTAATTTAGTTTTTTTTTTTGTATTAAAGGGGACTTACGTGTGAATGTTCGTAGTCATGTTTGATAAAAATCGAGCTTAAAAGTTATGGGGGTTTGAAAGTAATAGTGTTGAGGTTTTTTTTTATTTAATGTTATACTTTATACGAGTACTCGTACCTACTGGATATATTATAATTTTTTCTCTCGAACTAATGACGACTCCTAAGAAACGAAGTGTGGCTATTAGAGTTTAAAATGTATTCTATCTTTAGGACAAGAAATATCTCTATTGAACTGTTTAGAAACATTTCTCTTTACCTAGCCTAACTTTAAGATTACAGTTAGGACATACGTTCGACTGGAGTATAGACACGCTCTTCCAAAAATATCGGCAAGATGTATCACATAAACTATTGTGTACCTACACAATGTAACATTTGACAGTCTTAGTACGGTCTCTTAGGTTAAGTTTAGTAAAGTGGGTGAGAGGACGACGTCCAAAATTTGGAGTAGTTGGCTCACCCACAATCGGCTAAAGTGGGTGAGATGACCACTAATAAAATCACAAGGTGGCTACTCACCAGTAGGTGAGTTTTTAGTGGCTGAGTAGCCACCTAAGCTTATAAGTCGAGTGAGAGAAAATAAAATCAGAAAATTATTTGTTACTTCCATTCTTTTAACCAGAGATCCAACACATTTTCTCGATCCAATTTCACCCTACCTCGATTCCAAAAAGATTCCATAGTAGTGGTCCCAAAGTGCGGACTCAATCTCAAGTTGTACGAATGCGGACCACAGATTACGGACCACGTACCACGTACCACATTAACTGAATACAGTTACTGACACAATGTAACGGCTACTACTTTGTAAAGGAGATTTCCGAAGATTTTGTTTGTGGATTGGTTATGTTATATGTTTGTGGTTGGCTATTGTTTTTGTGAGTTATGATGTTATATAACTCTTTGTGGCCAATCCGTGTTATGGTCGTGGTGGTGGGAGGTGCAGGACGGATTAAGACTTCATGATGCCCTAAGCAATCCAAGCCTTCGGGCCCCTAGGGCTGTAGCTAGAGTGGAATTTGACTACGAAAAAAAGGTCAGCTAACACTGAGCTCGCTATGGCTATGTTCAACAAGGTTCTATATTCAAGCATAGCTACGGCCCTGCCCTCCCCCCTATCCTTATGTCAAATAAGAAGTTTGTGCTTCTTCTGGTGTTTTCTGGTGACCCCCCCAGACGTGGTGCCCTAGGCAATTGCTCAATTTGATTAAGGGTTAATCCAGGACTGCGGAGGTGTCGTCTGTGATCAAGTCATATTATTTGATCGTCATGTTCTATTTACACAATATCTTAAACTTTTCTTTCAGTTAAAAAAAAAAAACAAGTAAAACATAAAAATTATTTCAGAGAAAATAAAACGTTTGAAATTTTAACTTTTTTTTTCATCACTACATACAAATTAACCCTCGAAATGATGAAATATATTTACTACATCGAAGTCAAAGCTATTACTAAACCGTCCAGCAAATAAACAACTGGCTGTGCCGCTAAACTCTTGTTACCCCATAAACTAAAAAAAAACAAAAACGTGTGGCACTCGAGGACTGCCGCGGTAAAGCTATTGCATAGCAATTTTATCAACTAATTGTTTTTTTTATTTTTGTATTGCAATCCTAACCTTAGAAATTTTGCTTGGGACTTCATACAATAAAAAAATTGTCTACATTACTATAAAAACATTTTGGAAAATTTACAAAAAAAAAGTTTTCCATTTAAAAATAATAAAAACGTGAGGTTTTTTTCCTTACGGAATTTCTGGATTCGGTCCCCGCGCTCAAGGCCTTCGATAGAAGCTATACAATAGCTTAAAAACCTAACGACTATTACCGTAACGTAACAGAGACGTCGACGTCACGTGCACGTGATGTGACGTCACCTCACGTAGTTCCCAACTGTTATCCCGTTCCAACTTCATCGAAGACGGCTTAGCACGGATTTGTACGAAGAGTTGGTAAGCCACCAACAGAGAACAGTTTATTCAGGTAATGAGAAAAGTTTGGTTATCAGAATATATTTATTGTTGTTTCAAAAATATTCTTACGTATTGTTTATGCCAAGTGTGGTGGTTGTGTGTTGTATGTCGCTGTGTTATCATCAGTGAGTGAGACAGAGGTGTTCAAGGGATAATACTTTCAAATAAATAAACACATACGAGTATTTCACAAGTTTGGTAATGTGTTTTCCATCTTATAACGTTATCATCAGTGAGAGAGCGAGAAAGAGAGAGATCTTTACCAAATGTAGTAGTCAGTTTGATCGAGTTCAAAAATAATGATTTCTTTAATTTACACGGACACTACGCATTGAAAATGTAAAACAAAATATAATCACGATAAAAATCCGTTTAGGTGCATTATTTCGATTAAAAAAAACATTTGTCCAAAAATCGTTCAAATAAATATTAATAATCTTTAACTCCATCATCTCATTATAGTAACTGACCCCTAACTAAGCTTGGAGCTTGTATCTAGGGTATCAGAAACTACGCACACACTCATTCACACACATACCCAGACCGAAACAAACATTTGTGATTCACACAAATATTCACCCCGTACGGGAATCGAATCCGCAACCTTACGGATTGCAGTCCGGCATGATGACCACTCTGCCATCGAGGTCGTCAAACACAATATAGTTGGCCAAAATCTGCCGAACATTGGCCCAAACAACACAGTATAACTAAAACAAACAGAAGGCGCCTGTACTATAGTATTTATAGTATTATTTTGACCAAAACTACATAAAAACGCTACGTGACTGAACGTACAAATAAAGTTCAGGTCACACAAGCCGATAGAGACACATTGTAAGGTAGCCATTGATGAGTCAGTTTAACTGATCTGGGGCCTCAGTCCGCTATTTGACATTATTTGATCAGTCAAAATGTTTATATTGTGGCACCATAACGAGAGTGTCAGAAATTTGGTATTCTGCTAAAATTTATTCATATAGCTATGGTGTCTCAGTAGTCTTTGTTGCTTGTCAAAATTCGAATAAAAACTTTGTCCAATAAACGTCAGAATACTGTTTCCATGACAACCTTCTAAGTTTTATGGGGCTATTGAGTCAGCGGTAGTTGTCACTAAGAGAATACCAAAATGACATCAAATGTCAAAAAAAAACTGCCATAATGTTGATATTAAAATACATTTGAGTAGCATTATCACAGCACACAGTTTAGAGAATCGAGCCCCAGTTGAACTGGTGTCCATCCGCATATGGCCATCAATCACCGGAGCGATTTTTTCCTGTGGGGAAATCTAGTTGGCCTAAAACTTTTGGAGTGACGCCACAGTTATGTCTGGACTGATCAGTTCAACTGACTCGTCAATGGCCACCTTTAGAGACACATTATAGGCTAAGTATACTTCTTTATTTAGGGCAGCCAATGGAAAATGTATCTTTTCAGTAAAGAAATAATGTAGGTTTTTCTTTGTTGTTTTTTTTTTGTTAGTATTATATTTGTTGTTCGATTTTAGGGCTTAGAGTAATGGGGTTAAGATTTATTTTGTTTTGATTTTTTTGGGATTAAAGACGGGGTGTATTGGTATAGTTTTTGACTGACTTTGAGATAGAAGGAAAGTTCTCAGTTTGTCTTTTTTACCCCCAGTAATTGTGAAACTATTTTGATGATAATTTTTATTAGCAATATATTAAGTATTTACTCTTCTTTTCATTTAAATAGAAATTAAAACTTTGGTAACGGTCACCCATCTCTATTATGACGATATCAAACTCTGCTTAACCAAACAGATCGCATATCTTACGTCAACACACATATAATACGGTTAACACGTTGTTCAGCCGGGCTAGCATGACTTCAAAAACGCGATAGATATAACGATAAAACACTATCCAACTGTCAAAATACGATGGAAATAGCCGCCATATTTCATTTTTATCATTTATCATTTATCGATACGCACGGTCATGCTAGGCCGGCTGGTCCTCAAAAATATGAGCCGACACGCAAAGAAGGAGAACACGTTGCAATGCAGCTGTTTCTTATAAATCAAGTTACAAATACCAAATCTCCCCAAACAATGGTCCATCTCCTAACTTGCCATGCGTGTCCCTACACCTGCACACGCGAGGACCTTTACAAGGCCACTGATAGTGCCATATCGGTGGCGAGTTCTGGTCCTCAAAAATATGAGTCGAACGTAAAGAAGAAGAAGAATACCAAATGCCATCATGTTTAACTGTTTGAGATAGAAAAAAATACTAAAATAAACACACATACTACACACAATTATTTTACAATATAAAAATATTCTTATCCGTGGGTACTATTAAAAATACTCACCAAAATATTTTCTTCCAAAAACATCCCAAGACAAACGAATTTGATTAAAAACAGGCAAAATATTAATAAAATTCAGTTACACAGTACACTCAAAAAATACAGACGAAAAAAGCATTAAGACGGAACTCACAATAATTTCATCAAAGTCAGAATTTGAAGTTATCTGTATTCATTGCGTATTCTATGTGTCTCGCGGGGTATGTAATATCTTATGTATATTATGATTTATATCCTTTTTCCAAGTTATCTTTGAAATGAGAGTTTATGTTTGCCATGTAAATGGTGCCTTATGAAGCTTTAGGCGCAATCTTAGCTTTCATATGGGATTAAAATTTATATATTTAAAAAAAAGAACAATGTTTTTTTTTCGTTTTTTGTCTGATTTTTTTCTTTGATGTTTTTGGAATATTAAGATTAAAACGTACCCTATAACTACATGTAAGTTATATAAGTATTGACATTCCGCTCAATTTAGTTCAAATTGAAAATCAATAAAAGCATTCCCTCCATCACCTCATTACAGTAACTGACCCCTAACTAAGTTCGTAACTTGTATTTAGGGTATCAGAAACTACGCACACACTCATTCACACACACCCAGACCGAGATAAACATTTGTGGTTCACACAAATATTCACCCCGCACGGGAATCGAACCCGCAACCTTACGGAGGGCAGTCTGGCATGGTGACCACTCTGCCATCGAGGTCGTCATCTTTCAGTAGCATTATTGATAATGCCTTTTATCCCGATATCTCCCAAGTTATCCTCTATCCCATCATATTTTTGTATCTTATAAATCTTAATAAAATGCTTTATAGTGTACTAGCTTTGCTCCGCGGTTTCACTCGCGTAGTTCCCGATCCCGTTGGAATTTCGAGATAAAACATAGCATATGTCCTTTTTCGGACTATAAGCTACCCCTGTAGCAAATTTCAAGTCAATCGGTTCAGTAGTTTAGCCGTGAAAAGGTAACAGACAGACAGAGTTACTTTCGCAATTATAATATTAGGATTAGGATTAGTTAGGATGACTCCATAGTTATGGGTACTAACAATAGTCACCCTAATAGACCCTTTACCCCGTAGCACTTACGGTGACTTTATTAATGATTTTAGTAGATAATTTTATATTTTCCTGACTATATTACCCCGTAGCTCTTCAAGGCCTCCACTATCACAATATTAATATCACGTAAAACCAATGATATGGGCCGTTCATCTGAATACGAATGTCTTTCTGACTCTTCTTTCTGTGCGCTATTTGTTTAGGCTAAGTTCGGTGGTCCAAGGTTTGAGAAAAAGCGATTTTGGTTAATTTGAAGAAATATAACTTTCTTAAAAGCTTAACTTTTGGTTTAAAATCGTCAGGATAATAAAAACTTGTTAAACGCCCATAATTCTTTAGAAAAATATTTACTTAAGTATATCTAAATGTTTAGTTTTTAATGGTTGTTATAACCGACTTCGAAAACAAGAAGTACAGATGAACTATTACCCAACCGGTAATAGTTCGTCTGTACCTTTGATTTTTGTTACTTGATATCTTAGTTATTCGTTATTAAATGATTTGAATGTACGAGTATTTAATTCTGGAATAATTTATTTGCCAAATGGCTTCATATTTTTTTTGAAATCAGTCGATTTGATTGGTAACCCAATTCAAAACCAGCCATACAATATGACCAATTGACGACCTCGATGTCAGAGTGGTCACCATGCCGGACTGCCATCCGTAAGGTTGCGGGTTCGATTCCCGTGCGGGGTGAATATTTGTGTGAACCACAAATGTTTGTCTCGGACCGGGTGTGTGTGAATGAGTGTGTGCGTAGTTTCTGATACCCTAGATACAAGCTTCAAACTTAGTTAGGGGTTAGTTACTGTAATGAGATGATGTAGTGAATAGTTATGTTATAAATTTGTTACTAAAACATTCTTTCTCTTCCAACTTACCCCACACAGGCTATATTTGCGTTTGCCCCGAGGGTGACAATAAGCAGTGGACAGTCCGGCCCTGTACAAACGTTTGTTGAACGAGGGATGAATATCGGCGATTTGTTTACACTACGGTTTTTAGCATTCAAATGCGGACAGAGACGGACTGAGGACGGGGTGTGCTTGGGGCAGAATAACCAAAGATCGACTTGTAAAAATACGTGATAAAAATGTCGAAGTGTTGTGATTACGGCTATTTTTAGGATTACGTACATAAAGGATAAACACGGGACCCCATTACTGAGACTTCACTGTCCGTCTGTCAGCTTGTCACCAGACTGTATCTCAAGAACGGTGATAGCTAGACAGTTGAAATTTTCACAGTTAATATATTTCTATTGCCGCTATAAAAACAAAATAAAATAAATATTCTAGGGGGGCTCCCATACAACAAACGTATTTTTTTGTCGTTTTTGGTACGTAACCCGTCGTGCGCGAGTCCGACACGCACTTGTCCGGTTTTTTTATTTTATTTTTTGTTTATTTTACCAGAACGAATATATTATATTATCCTAACTAATATTATAAATGCAAAAGTAACTCTGTCTGTCTGTCTGTTACCTTTTCACGGCTAAACTACAGAACTAATAGACTTGAAATTTAGTACAGAGGTAAGCTTATGGTCCGGGAAAGAACAAAGGCTACGTTTAATCCCGAAATTCCCACGGGATCGGGAACTACGCGGGTGACAACTAGTTATAAATATTAGTCTAATCAATGTATCTAAATCTAAAAGTTATTCATTTAAATACGTACAAAGTATGAAATATTATTCACGATTTTATAGCCAATATTCAAGCCAAACCATTCCTTACTATAAAACAATAAATACCGATATGAAATTGCAATAAGCCCTCCATAGATATGGACAGTTGTTTGATACAAATATTGCCATCTATGTCAACACGAATCCAATACTGTATGTCTGTTTGTTTGTATCGATATGAAACTATTGACCTGGATACTGGTACACCTAGGTAGGTCGTGGTATTAAAATGTACTAGGTATTTGATAGTTTAAAGGGTTATAGATTTTGAGTAATATCCTGACTTATATTTTAAATGCGAAAGCGATTTTGTTAGTGACGATTGCACTCCTAAAAACTATTGATAGAATTTATTTTATTGTGATTCACTCATTTTAGGATTCTGAAAAATGTATTATTTTCGCCTCAGCCGGCACTTGAACCCAGGACCGTGCTGAACCGTAGCACCGCTCTTTCAGTTGACTAAGTAATTGGGCTGAAAGATGCCACTGCTGGCCAAAGATTCTCTCTTACCGATAATATTGTTAGTACAGTGAGAATGATTAGGCGTAATGACAAGACTTACTAATACTTTAATCAGATCCGGTAGCCGTATCACGGTCATCATCATCATAATCATCTTCCTGCCCTTGTCCCACTTAAGTAAGCGAAACAGTATGTTTTAATCTTCCACTCGCTTCTATCACTCGTCATACTCTCATTCACTCCTTTCATATACGGTCATAATACAATAAAATAAAAAATATAAATATCATTGACCGTCATTAAGGGTAGATCTCTCAAAACCCTAACAGTAACATAATCATTCACTCCATCATCTCATTATAGTAACTGACCCCTAACTAAGCTTGGAGTTTGTAGATTTGAATAAAAATATAGCAGCATACACATACCTATAACCAACTCATATTTTAAGGATTTTCAACAGGAACCTCATATTTTTTTAATTCATGTTGATTTAATAATACTTTTATAAGCATTTTTATTAAATAAATTTACCTCAACAAATAGTTTTATTAACAAAACTGCATAACAGTTTTTATTGCGGTACAGTTTATAACCGCATGAATAATACCGGTAACGGGTAATAGTAAACGGGTAGTACCGGTTTATTGCATAATACCGGATTGGTTTCGTAATATTAATATTAGTTATAATAAAATATAACGTTGCGTTAAGCGATTTAAACCGTTAATACATAGGGTATATTTACAAAATTAAGAACATAGACTAACGCGAGGAAAACCGCAGTACGCTGCCAGTTAAACGATGTATTAAATATGCATATATCAAATTAATATATTTGGTTTTCGAAATTCATATAAAACTTAAAATATGTCAATCGACTTTATTCCTCAATACACTTTTAAAATACCAAAAACAGGTATTCATTTTACGAAATAAATTACAAAAAGGTATTAAAGATTTTAATACCTGTACACCGGTACTACCGGTACACTATAAAATGTAATACCGCATGCGCCAATAAACTGTTTTATACTTTATAACAAATTTAAACTGATATTTAGTGTAAATACCGGAGTACCGTGAAGGGTAATTAACTAACATGTAAACCGGTACTGTATCAAAGGAAGTAGAGTACCTGTTTAATAATACCTGTACCCCTGTTATGTATAATTATGGGTATGTTATATAACTTGTGTTGTAACTTTGTAACGTTAATTAGTGAGGTATATCTCTTGTTGAGTTTAACAATGATTGACGGACAACTCTGTGTTAGGTAATTTGTGTAGAATTTTGAAACTTGATGTAGATATTTTATATACAACGTAAAAGAACGCTGTGGAAAGATGTTTTTTTTTATAAAAAGCTTTATGTGAAGGACTTTTTGTGTTGTTTGAAATCCTCGTTAAACTATCACTTAGTCGTAAACGTTGTAAGAGTTAAATAAAAATAAATCAATAAAATAGAAATTTAAAATATCAGTCTGAAAGATCTCACTGCCACAAGCCTCTCTCTCACTTACAATATTAAGAAAACAAGAATAAATTATAAAAAAAAACCTTTTTAAACAAACAAACTTTTTTTATCTTTTATTGCATTGTTATGGAACTTACACAAGTATGCCTTTCAGCTCAATCGGATAACCAGAAGTGGTCGAAAAATGGCTGCAAGATTTGATTACAGACAACGGGACAGGTGACACTAAATACAACCTTGTAAAAAGGCATAATCCCAACAAAACGTGTTGGCGATCTCACAACAGTCATGTTTAGAAAATAACAAACATCGAAATAAACAATAAAAATATATAAAATTCTATCCAGCAGTTTAAACCCCACGTTTGAACGGCTGCCAAAGCGAACAAATCCGTAGAACATCGTTATATTTTCCGATCCTGGTTGATCCCACTGACTCGAAATTGCTCTTACATGCGGAAACTGAATTGATTTTGAAGGATTTTTGTTATTTCTTTTTAGAGATTTGGAAAAGCTTTCGATGTCGGGATGATTATTTTAAAAAAGGAAGTTATATTTCTTTGACCTTTAGATGGGGTTTAAAAGTGTGTTGGTTTGGTGTTTGGTTTTGTTTGGTGTTTTTGTGTACTCATTACTGTATTAATATCATCAGACATAGTATTTTTCTTTACTTTTGTATTTGGTATCCACGCAGCTTTATGGATAAAATGAATTTACCTCGCACGGGAATCGAACCCACCACCCTTAATTAGACAGTCTGGTGTTTTAATTAATAGTGATATAGAAATAATTAGTAACTCTGCCAATTAGATCATCAAACAAAAATGACACTATTATTTAAAACCATCTATCCTCAATCCTCAAACGAACTTTATATTATTTAAAATTATCCATCCAAATACCTAATACATTATGTGGGTTAAAACAGCCATCACATTAGTCAAAACTCATCAGCTAACGTTCCGGTACAATAACGCACATTCGTACCTCCCGTCACTGCGGTCCGGCGAAATCCGGACAGTGACGGTTAATACCGGTATTTTCCGGTACAGAGGATACCGGGCCTAAATTGAGGTCACACTGTATAACGGTTATTTAGGAGAAAAATGTATGTAATTGTTATACTAACCTAACCTTTTTAACTTTACCGAAACTATTTTGATGGATTTTTGCAAGGTCGCAATTTTTTGACACATTATTTTCTGACGTTTCTTATTCGTTTTTTTTTTCATAGTTTGTAGGGTAAATTAAATAGTATCTACTACTACTACGTACATATGTTTTTCTTTTTTGACGTAATCAAAATAATTTATTAATGTATCAAAATAGAAAAACATGAATGAATTGAGGCGGCACACGACGTCACATTTAAGATGACATAGCGTACCTCTTAAACTTTAATGTTTTGACTCAGTATAATTCTAGCAGGTATAGTTTTAAAAAAAAATTAAACTGCAATAATATTCTTTGCAGTGTTTTTATTTTAAAGTACGAGTACCTATATTGAAGAAATGAATAAAAGTATAATAGTTATTTATGGTACAAGCGAGGTAAGTTGGTGATTACTTCCGAGGCGCTATTGAGGCCCGAGCCGTCAGGCGAGGGTCAGAAGATAGCCGAGGATAGTAATCATCAATACACGCGTGTACCATACAACGTTTTTCAACACATTTGCGAAGAAATTATCATTTTTAGCTAATAAATAAACAGTTTTTCTATTCGCGCGCATCCAACACAACAATAGTGATCGGCAATAGATTAAAAGAATATACTTATTAAAAAAAAAAACGAATGAATGAATGAATGGAATCGACCATAGACCTACCAAAAGTAAGGCAACATAGTTGAAGTTTGTTTTTAAAATGTATGGACACGATTTTTTTTGGTATCGAAACTTTTTTAAAACTAAACAATTTAAAAAAAAAATCTATAACTCACTAGTGAATCAAGCGTGTCATTATTCAACTGTTTTTGCACAAATAAGAGCCCCTTTATGAGCAAGTGTGTTGAAAAATGTATTTTTTCACAGAACAGTGGCATTTATCTGTATTTGATAAAGAGTTTAACATTCCTAGTTCAGTATTTTTAGACATGTAAAAACGGTTTTTTATTTAATCGAATCTAGTTTTTATTCGTATGTAAAATATATTTTTATTCAATGTGCAAACGTTCTGAATTCCAATGTTTTGTGTTTTTTCAGTGATGTCAACACTTCAGTTTTATTCTTTTTTTTAATCGAACCTTGTTTGAAGTGTTTTATGTTCTGTGTTCGAAAATTGACCAATTTTTGTTTTAGTTCCTTTTTATGTTTTTTTATATCTAATATATAAAATTCTCGTGTCACAGTTTTCGTTGCCATACTCCTCCGAAACGGCTTAACCGATTCTCATGAAATTTTGTGAGCATATACATAGGTCTGAGAATCGGACAACATCTATTTTTCATCCCGAAATTCCTACGGGAACGGGAACTACGCGTGTGAAACCGCGGGGCGCAGCTAGTTTTTATATAGTTTTGCCCGCAAAAATTACTAATCCTATAAAAACATGCTAGGTACAATAAAACTTCGTCTTATAATAACTCAATAACTCTATTGCTCAAAATTGCATTAAAATTTGTTGAGGTTTTTTCGCCTGTTGTTTTCCACCATACCATATTTATCACTGAGAGAGAAAAACCTATTTCATTGTTTTTTTATATGTATGTATCATATAAAATCCGTTTCCTTTGCTCCACGCCATATTAAGAGAATTTTTATCTCTTTATTTATACACTCATCACGCAAAAACTACTAGCACAAATAATTCATCATACCCAGGAACACCGTCACCATATAACACTTTCAATCCCACAATTCCCACAGGAATACCGCCCATAACACCATACAATAAAACCGTTATTTCCGTATCAAAGTGCGTCGTTTCTCAAAAACAATTCAGCATTTGATTATCGAACAACCTGTACAATATTATGGTAAAAACCTTTATTGATATGTTACGGCGTTTGTAATTAAAGGATACCGTTTTTGGTTATGGTTTCTTTTATATACATAACTAGCGGCGCCCCGCGGTTTCACCCACGTAGTTCCCGTTCCCGTACGAATATGGGGATAATATTATACTTAAAACCTTCCCACTGAATCACACTATCTATTAAAATAAACCGCATCAAAATCCGTTGCGTAGTTTTAAAGATCTAAGCATACATAGGGACATAGGGACAGAGAAAGCGACTTTGTTTTATACTATGTAGTAATAACTATGGGTTCTGATTGCTTCCCATGAATTATTGAGGAAGATTTTGGCAATAAAAAGTATATTATATGATCCAGAATTTACGCTAATGTAAGCAACATTATTTAAGCAATAATGTTTTTTGATGTTCTTATGGTGAAGGAAAACATTGTGAGGAAACCTAAAAAAAAACAAGGTTGAGTGTGAATCAGTAAATAACATAACATAAACATTCACTCCATCATCTCATTACAGTAACTGACCCCTTAGTTCGTAACTTGTATCTAGGGTATCAGAGACTACGCACACACTCGTTCACACACACACCCAGACCGAGACAAACATTTGTGGTTCACACAAATATTCACCCCGCACGGGAATTGAACCCGCAAGATGGCAGTCCGGCATCGTGACCACTCTGCCATCTAGGTCGTGATGCATTAGAGAAGCTTATAAATAAGCTTATCTAATGCATTATTATCTGAAACTTCTGCATTGCTCAACTCAGGAATCAAATCTCCAACCTTACATCCAAGTTCACGCTCACGCCAGTGTACAGTGAAAGCAAACAATTAAATTAATGAAAAATAACCCCAACATAACTTTGATCAATTTACCCCTCAATCCAAAACTGGAACACCCATTTAAGATCTAAGTGCCCTATATCTCACAAATGATAGCGAATCCGACACTTGGCTATACAACTACACTTCCAAGTTGATTAGCTGGAAAGGGGTACACTGAATACCGGTACTACTAGTACCGGTATCAACCGGTATATAAATCACCGGTAAATCCCTTTTGTATCTGAATGGAGCCATTACATTCGGGTACCGCTCGACTTTGATTTGTATTGGTAGTTACCGTTTTTGGGGTAATACCCCGAATTCGGTTTTATTTTTCGACCCCAGGTGGTTTATGTCGAATACCTTAGTACCGGTACCGGTACAGTTAATGGATTTTGAGAAGATTTTTTTAATTTTTTCAGTGTTACATTTAGTCGGGGTATTGGGGTATTTCAGGTTTAAGTCCTTTGTGAAGTATGCATTATTCAGGAAGGTTTTAAGGCTTTTTTTCACGTTTTCAAGAGTATAATCAATACCTTTTTAAAACGCTTTTGGGAAGCGCTCTAGCCTTTATTAACCAAGTATGCATCTAGAAATAGGTTTTGTGAAGGATATTTGTTAACCATCTATAATCCCTACTTAATATTATAAATGCGAAAGTAACTCTGTCTGTCTGTTACCTTTTCACGGCTAAACTACTGAACCGATTGACTTGAAATTTTGTACAGGGGTAGCATAAGATCCGGGAAAGAACATAGGCTATGTTTTATCCCGAAATTCCAACAGGAACGGGAACTACGCGGGTGAAACCGCGGGGCACAGCTAGTAAATTAATATAAATTTTACCGATCCAGCGGTTTTGGATTGGACTGCTCACAGCTGTACAGATTTTGATTGTTGTGATTTTTAATACATAAAGATTTTAAATATACTTGTTGCAATCTTTTATTGGGAAATATTATTGAAAACTACTAATATATTTATCAACATAAATCTACCATAAAATATACCTCGTACAAGAATCGAACGGCAGTCCTTAATAAGCCAGACAGCACAAAATAATAGCAAATTTTCACTCACACATAAAACCTTTAAAATCGATAATAAATGAATTTTTAAATCAGAACACCCGTCTAGACGTACCCTTATTCTTATTTCAAGGAAAAAAATGGACAAACGAAAATAGATTCTGTTACTACGCAATAGAGTCCTAAATACTTTTGTTGTGTTTTTATTTCAAGGGAAAAAATGAACTCGTTTAGCGAAAATAGATTCTGTTGCTACGTAATACAGTCCTAAATATATATGAAAGGCTAGGGTTAATGGAATGTGTAATTCTGGTGCTATTACGTCTGTTTTAATACTATTTTAAGAACATAATTTTATTGATTTTTACTAAAAAAAAATGGAACAGTTATATAATTAACTAGCGGCGCCTTGCGGTTTCACCCCCGTTCCCGTAGGAATATGGGGATAAAATTATGCTAAAAACCTTTCCACTGAATCACTCTATCTATTAAAACAAACCACATCAAAAACAAAAGTTTTAAAGATCTAAGCATACATAGGGACATAAGGACATAGGGACAGAGAAAGCGACTTTGTTTTATACTATGTAGTGATGTAGAATATACAGGGTTTTTACGTAATAGTAAACCAAATCCTAAACTATAAGTAATAGCGAAAAATACTGAAAGGAGTCATGAAGCCAATTTTGATGAAAACTAAAACAACATTATAGTTTTTATAGTTATAATAGTTATTAGCACTCAAATTATTATGATTAACGGGATATTCCGTGATCATGGCGCTTGCAACAGCATCAAAATATCGGAAACTCGAAATAAATAATATACGACATAGTAAATATCCCGTCTATCAATATAAAACAACATTGTTTCTTTAAAAAAAAATATCTAAATCAGGTGTCCGCCCTGCGTAAAAATTCTCTGCCCTAAAACCCGCTCGAGCGACAAAAAATCGCTCCACGCCCAAACCTCAAAAACCTCTCTCGATTCCAATTATTTTTCAATAAAATTATACAATATTCACCCTTAAAGACCCAATAATCGTATTACCAACAGATTATTCTGCGAATTAATTAGCAACCCGAGCTAATCAAGGCAATAGGAATTAATTCCTATCTGTATACGTAATCCGACGGCAAAGGATTACTAGTGAATAATTGACGGATGACGTCATTGGATAGATAAAATTAGGCCCAAAGGAATAGAGTATAATGGGTGGTTTTATTCACTGGGTGGAAAAGAAAGAGGTTAAGTTTGTCTATGTGTGTTTATAAAGTAAGTAAGTATATATTGTTTTTTTTATTTGTGAGTTCACATAGAAAAACTTCTGATGTCTAAAACTAATATTGAAAAACAAAAATTTAGCGGACGATCTTTATTCATCCGATTAGCGGATCACTAGACACAAAAAATTTTTACCGCGACAAAAATCTGTTGTTTAATGTAAGTTAAAATTTATAAGTAACTAGCTCCATCCCGCGGTTTCACACGCGTAGTTCCCGTTCCCGTTCCCGTAAGAATTTCGGGATGAAAAATAGATGTTGGCCGATTCTCAGACCTACTGAATATGCTCACAAAATTTCATGAGAATCGGTCAAGCCGTTTCGGAGGAGTATGGCAACGAAAACTGTGACACGAGAATTTTATATATTAGAAGAAGATTAAAAATAACTACTGGATCAACTTTATATTAAATTTGATACATATATGTTTCTTCTGACAAGAATTAATAACACACAGGAAAACTTTTATTGCAAAAGTCACTGGGGATTAAAATATAAACAGACTAGCTGTGCTCCGCAGTTTCACCCCCGTAGTTCCCGATCCCGTGGGAATTTCAGTATAAAACGTAGTTTATGTCCTTACCCGGACCATAAGCTACCCCTGTACCAAATTTTAAGTCAATCGGTTTAGTAGTTTAGCCGTGAAAAGGAAGAGACAGACAGAGTTACTTTCGCATTTATAATATTTAGTAAGGATAAAACCAAATGGCGCTATATGTTGGATCTAAACAAAATATAAATAATGAGAACATGTTACGTTATGTAAGACGTCTTAAAACTCCTTAAAACATTTTATTATAAAAATAAATTCGATGTCTTATTAATGAAAATGTATTCGTTAATACCAAAAAATATTATGTAAAAGGATTTTCAAAGAAATATGTTTTAAAGATAATAAAGGAAGAATTTCTTAATGTTATTTTTTACTTTTTAATAAGTAATATTCTTTGATAATTATTTATAATGATTTTACAAGATTTGTATGTACATTTTTTGCGGAGTGAATTCTCCAAGTGGGGGTGATTAGACCATATTAAAAATTAAGGAAAAGCAATATTTCTGAACAGGTTATTATACAGATTATTATTAAAACTGATACGATACGAAATAAAAGCTTATAAATAATTTTTGAAAAACAAATTACGTACTTTGAACCAGTATCGAACCAGTTAATTTAGCCGAGTTCTGGTCCTCAAACATGAGTCGACACGCAAAGAAGAAGAAGTTAATTTAGCAAGAAAGATCATTTTTAATTTCCAGAATTTTGTTTCCAATAAAAATATACAGGACCCAATTGTCTATGTCACATTCTAATACCTGAATAATGTTTAAACATGTATAAAGATAATATCGGTATTACCCGAGTTAGTACCGGTCGTACGACATACAGTACCTCTATCTCAATACCTAGGTTAAATCTAAATAAGTACCTTACTAATCTAAGAATAAATAATATGTATGGTATAAAGCTAAAACCGGTATTACTGGTTCAACCAACAGTACCTCTTTCTCAAATACCTAGGTCAAATCTAAATAAGTACCTTAGTAATCTAAGAATATGTATAGTAAAAGCTAACACCGGTATTACTGGTTCAACCAACAGTACCTGTTATACCGTAGCGTACCTCTGTACCCCAGTACCGTCTCGTTAGTAATTAGATCACGTCCCACATTGTGCTGTCTGTCTGTCTGTCGATGTAATTTACTCCATTCATGAACGTGTAAATTATTGTTCGGATACCCGTTTTTGTAAAGATATCAGGATTTATTTGGTTGTATGAGATTGGTGATGACGTAGTGATGTGCTTGTAATGAGTATTTTCATCATGATTTAAAAAATATTAAGAGTAATTGATCTTTTTTCCGTGATTTTCCTTAAGTTTGAAGCGCTATATAATTTATGTAGATGTAGTACAACTAATGTGACACTATTAGTGTGATAATAAAAGATCACACTAAACAAACTAGTTCGATACAACGATAGAGGTATTGACTTTTGAAAAATCTAATGATGCTGTTAATTTTTTTATCGAAACGAGCCTCTAGTCTGCTTTCATTAGTTTCGTTACTTCTAAATTTGGATTTTGTTTACCACATCCATTAAAAAATTCATCCCCTATTTTATTAAATTCAATTATTTACCAGTTTCAACTAGAATTAATAATAAAAACCAAAAATACCTCAGCCACTAAACAACATCAAATTAAATACCGTTTAATTAACTATTGTACCTGTCATATTGAATTAGAGTACCGCTTTGTACAACCAATACCGGTTTAACCAATTCAAATTTTGAAACACAATCAAAACCGCACACATGCCGTTTCAATAGACCAGTCCTATGACAGTGGGGGCCCGAGTCTGCTAACATAATTGAGTGTCAAAAGTATGTATTACTAGGCGGCGCCCCGTGGTTGAACCCGCATTGATTACTCTACTATTGGTCTTATATTTGAATGTGAACCACAAATGTTTGTCTCGGTCTGGGTGTGTGTGAATGAGTGTGTGCGTAGTTTCTGATACCCTAGATACAAGTTACGAACTTAGGGGTCAGTTACTGTAATGAGATGATGGAGTGAATGATGAAGTTAAGTTAAGTTATATTTATAGCATCACTAGCAGCGCCCCGCAGTTTAACCCGCTTTGCCTCCTTTCCAATTCGTTTTAGCATTATGATTAGAGCCTATAGCCTTCCTCAACAAATGGGCTATCAAACACTGAAATATTTTTATCAAATCAGACCAGTAGTTCTTGAGATTATCGCGTTCAAACAAACTTTATAATAAGTATTGAAATAAAACACTTAAACGGATTTTTGTCGTGGTTATATTTTGTTTTACATTTTCTGACGTTTCGGATTCTTTACAGAACCCGTGATCGGAAAAAACGTCAGAAAATGTAAAACAAAATATAACCACGACAAAAATCCGTTTAAGTGTTTTATTTCAATGTGTAGTGTTCGTGTAAATCAAAGATATCAATTTATAATAAGTATTCTTGGAGCCTATTTCACGACCTTCAAGTACTGTTACTCAACAAGTAAAGTTAGTTATGTCTCTTTCTTACTTTATATCAAGTGAAGACAAAACTTGTGAGTAAGTACTCGGAACGTTACTTATTTATTTATTTAAATAGGAACACCAACAGTAATATATTAAAAATTACAAAGAGTTATAATAAAAAGGCCTTAATCTAATAGTTACTTGAAGATGGTGAAATAGCCCCTTATTTTACTTATACATATACACACATATTTTACTTTATTTAACATTTTGTGTAATTTGGTATTCTCCTTAAGACAATTATGTTAGAACAACAAAAATACAAAAAAGATCAAATAACGTCGTATACCAGACTTGGCCCCCTGTCCTATGACACCAGTAATTGTTAGAATAGTAGAAATTTCCTGAAACTCGCTGATATTCAGCAGAATACCGGAGTTGCTGAAATTCAGCTAATTAGGTATAGCGTTAGGAAACTGTGCTTAGTGCAAGTTGGATATGTATGTTAGATTTTAAGGGTGGGTTACATTATTGTTCATTTTGTTAAGTTATTAAAAAAAAACCGAAAGCAATACTAAAATATTGTACAAATCTGTCTGTATATATAAAACTCTTCCGTTACTGAGTGATGTACTGACTGACAGACAACGCACAGCCGAAACTACTGGTCGTAGAGAGCTGAAAGGCACGTGTGTTTGTTGGGGGGAGTAGGCTACCACTAAGAGAGGATTTTTCTAAATTCCCCCATAGGGAAGAAAAAAGGGGGGGGGGGTGGAATTGAAAACTACATATTTTTCCATATCAATTCTATTTTTATTTAATTTTAAGTTTCTAAACTTGAGGGTTATTACAACTTAAATTGCAAGCAATTTTACTACACTAGTTTTCTCAGGTGCTACACAATAATAACACTTATTCACAGGGCATAAAGTTCAAATTAGCTCACAGGATATCCTAGTTAAACTTGTTTGAAATTTAGGCAATTATACGAACATTAGTTCCAAATGTTGGGGATATATATCGTTTTATGAAGTCTTATTAACTTCTATCTTGTTTGGTTTAATCCAAATTAAATAACATAACATAACCATTCCCTCCATCATCTCATTACAGTAACTGACCCCTAACTAAGTTCGTAACTTGTATCTAGGGTATCAGAAACTACGCACACACTCATTCACACACACACCCAGACCGAGATAAACAAAAAATAACATAACATAATCATTCACTACATCATCTCATTACAGTAACTGACCCCTTAGTTCGTAACTTGTATCTAGGGTATCAGAAACTACGCACACACTCATTCACACACACACCCAGACCGAGATAAACAAAAAATAACATAACATAATCATTCACTACATCATCTCATTACAGTAACTGACCCCTTAGTTCGTAACTTGTATCTAGAGTATCAGAAACTACGCACACACTCATTCACACACACACCCAGACCGAGATAAACAAAAAATAACATAACATAATCATTCCCTCCATCATCTCATTACAGTAACTGACCCCTTAGTTCGTAACTTGTATCTAGGGTATCAGAAACTACGCACACACTCATCCACACACACTCCCAGACCGAGATAAAATTATACTGTTTGTTTTATGGTGTAAATTAACTACAAAGTTTACTATTTAGGGAGTATAAAATGCAAATTATTGGTCTGAAGATCCCACGGCAATGTAAAAGCCTCTCCTTAATGGGAAATGGGAACAGTACAGTGATAGGATAGGATATACTAACTACGCTTGCTCAATGCGTGTTGGTGTCTTTAAAAACGCGCCATGTTTGAAGATTAGCATATTATATATAATATACTCTTCAGGTTACAGGTTCAATTCCTCTGACTGGTAAGGGCTTTCAAGATATTTCAAAATAGTTCTTAATTTATTTTCATTTGTTCTTAATTTTCTTATGAAACTATAACACAATATAATGTAATTAAAGGCCTATTTCACGATCTTTAAGTAAAGTTCCGAGTTACTCACAAGTTTTGTCTTTGTCACTTGATATAAAGTAAGAAAGAGACAAAACTAACTTTACTCGGTTAGTAACTTTACTTGAAGGTCGTGAAATAAGTGTGGCCCTAAGTCTACTAAATACAAAGAGCTCTAGTAAATACAGCCGCTACCTAAAGCTATAATAATTAAACCAATAATATAACTTCAAGTTAAAAAGCAGTTTAATTAATAATCACTTTCGGCGCTCACTTAAGAATTCTGTTCGAAATTTCAATTTAATAATTGACAATATTAAAATTGGGTATTGGGAATACCGGTTTTAGGGTACTCTCTGGAATTACGCTCCGAACTCGGGTAATTTGGTACCAAAGATAGCAGATTGGGATCATTCGACGACCTAATTGGTACGGTACGGTACGGTACGATCCCGAGCGCTTGTAAATTCCAAATTTTATATAAAATTATTTTTTGGACCTACTTCAAATATTCGGTTATTACTTTTCATAAATATTTCTTTATGTTAACTTTGCAATATTAGTACGTTCTAGGTATTGCGTTCAAATTTGATGTTTTGAAAGGTTGTGCTTTTTAATTTTATAAAAAAAACTAGCGGTACATCGCTGTTTCACCCGCGTAGTTCACGTTCCCGTAGGAATATGGGGATAAAATTATGCTAAAAACCTTGTCGCTGAATCACTCTATCTATTAAAACAAACCGCATCAAAATCCGTTGCGTAGTTTTAAAGATCTAAGCATACATAGGGACAGAGAAAGCGACTTTGTTTTATACTATGTAGTGATACTAGTCATTTTGTTATAGTCGCAGATTAAAAATCGTTCCTCACAAATAAAACTAATTTGCTGAACATAATTTTGAAACGTAATTTTATCTATTCGTTTTTAAATGGGTAATCAATAACCATTTACTGTTAAATAGTCCACTTATCAAAGAAGAATATAAAACATGAGTTACAGCTTATAAAAACAAACCTAATGCGGGTAAAACCATGGGCCACAACTAGTAAAATAAACTTAGTTATTATCTTACTATATTACTATTAAATAACATTAAATTAAAAATTAAAAAAAACCCCAACAAAATTTACTTTCAAATCCCCATAACTTTCAAACGGGTCAACCGATTTTCATCAAACATTTCTAAGAACACTCGCACGTAAGTCCCCTTTAATACTAAAAAAAAACTAAATTGAAATCGGTTCATCCGTTCGAGAGCTATGATGCCACAGACAGACAGATACACACACACAGACACGTCAAACTTATAACACCCCTCTTTTTGCGTCGGGGGTTAAAAAACGACACTGAACACAATATGTACTCTACAATTTAATCAAAGTTAAACACTGTCATCAACAACAAAACAGTATAACATAACTTAAAAGTAAAAAAATAAATATAAAGACATTTTCAAGAAAGCTACGCTATAAAATAAGCGCTATCTCTCTCGCATGAGTTAATCGCTACAACGACGTCCGTACTATTAATCTGCCGATGTCCTACTAACAATACCGGTTTGATACCGGTATTATTTTTAAAATACCGGTTTGATACCGGTATTATTTTTAAAATACCGGTTTGGTACCGGTATTATTTTTAAAATACCGGTTTGGTACCGCTATTATTTTTAAAATACCGGTTTTACCTTTTTTTAAAGTTATGTCATGCTGGTATTATTTTGTAGTAGCGGTGTCATATTTTTAGTTAAGTTGTGTTTTGTGGTAAGTTTTATACCTGTTTTATGATAAGCGGGGTACAAGCAAACTGATTATATTAATTAAAACAGTCTGTAAATGCTTGCAACTCAGAAGAGTGACAAGTGCATTGAAAATATATGCAACATAACATAACATAATCATTCACTACATCATCTCATTACAGTAACTGACCCCCTAAGTTCGTAACTTGTATCTAGGGTAGCAGAAACTACGCAAACACTCATTCACATACACCCAGACCGAGACGAACATTTGTGGTTCATTAAATATTCACCTCGCACGGGAATCGAACCTTACGGATGGCAGTCCGGTATGGTGACCACTCTGCCATCGAGGTCGTCAACGTAGTAAAGATTAATAATAAAAAAGAAAATTAAAGAACTAAGTTGATTTAACAAAGTCTTGAAAGACATGTTTATAACCAACTAGCGGCGCCCCGCGGTTTACGTTACGTAGTTCCCGTTCCCGTAGGAATATGGGGATAAAATTATGCTAAAAACCTTATCACTGAATCACTCTATCTATTTAAACAAACCGCATCAAAATCCGTTGCGTAGTTTTAAAGATCTAAGCATACATAGAACAGAGAAAGCGACTTTGTTTTATACTATGTAGTGATGATACCAAATTGCGCCTAAGATTTGTATATCCAAAAATACCGGTATCATGTTTACAAACCTTTTTTTGCGATGGATGAACCGAAATAGATTTAACGGGTAAATATAGAATAGGGGTTGATGTTTATTTTAAGAATACCGGTACGATCTCTTAAAAAGTTTACCTTAGGGTACGACGGGTATTTTTGTTTTTCTTCTAATCTTCTAACTTTAATTTTTTTTTCACAATCAGGTATTCTTTGTCTTATCCAATGTTTACGCTACGTTGTGTGTGAATGAGTGTGTCCGTAGTTTCTGATACCCTAGATACAAGTCACGAACTTAGTTAGGGGTCAGTTGCTGTAATGAGATGTAGTGAATGATTATGTTATGTTATTTTTCTTGGAAAATCTATCGTAAAGATTATTTTAACAAGTAATAACGTAAATTATATTAATTAAAAACTTACAAGAATTCTATATAAATGTAAAACCAAAATTACACTCAAATGTTTTTTCACAATTTTCATCTCAAACAACAAAATTCAACAACAATACCCGTTTCAAATTCATTTACAATAGCATTGTACCGTACAAAATACCGGTTGAGGTAACCGGTACAGGTACAAATTGTACCGGTATCCATTGTAATTGGCCAGTACCGTGACAGTTAATGTAATTACAGGCCCGTCACATAGATGGCGCTGCTTCTGAATTAAATGAAGGATTCATGCTTCTCGTGTGGGAGTGACGTTTAAATGTGAATCTTTGGTTGTACACTAATTAAATCATATTTTGAAATTGAATTGTTTGTTTCTGTATTTCCTTTTGCAGGATGTTGTGTGCAGACTTTTGAGATGAAATGAGATTTTGTATTATTGCAATATGGAGTTGGTAGCATCGTGACTTCAGTAATGTGTATGTTAGACTGTGATAGATCTCTTTTCCGAACCCTTATCCTATGTCTATTTGAGGTCGGTTTTCAGTTTAACCAGATTTGGCCCAGATTTACAGTCATGACGGTACCAGCCGTTGCTTAACCGCACAGATCACAAATGATCCGCGGGAAGCACTGGGCCACGAGCGCTTCATATATGGCAGCAAAAGTCTTTCTCTAATTCTGAGAAAGGAAGATAATTGGTCATTGAAAATGGCACACTAAAAATGAAAATATAACACTTAATTTTCCTGTCCTATAGTTTAGTGCGGCACTACTCATGATTACGATACTCCCCCTACTTATCTATATGTATGTGTATGTGTACGGGTATGTATTGTATGTGTGTGGCGTGTATGTGCATGTGTGTGTATGTGTATGAGTATGTATGTGTGTGTAAATGTATATGTGTGTGGCGTGTATGTGTATATGTGTGTGTGTTTATGTGTATGAGTATGTATGTATGTGTGTATGAAAGTCAATGTGTTATTGTAGTTGTAGTGACTTACCTGTCAACCATAACCCCCTCAGGCCGGTTGATGGCATGCGCTCCGGGCCGCGCGGCTGAGTACACATACACCCGGCTGTCGGCCTTGTACCACTTGACGCTGTGCATCTCACCACACGACATGCTGTCGATGCGACACCGGAGGCGCGCTGTGTTGCCAACTAGTGCGCTGGCGTGTTCTGTGAACAAAAGAATGGTATGTTTAAATTTAAGGTTGATATGAACTCGACAACACGACGACAATCTTGTCAATGGGACAGATGTGGCTAAAGATCGAGGGTCATGGAAGAAGGAGGGAGAGGCCTTTACCCAACTGTGGGTCAGCTATGGCTATAATACTGTCTAGTCTGCTCCACTCTCAAAGCCGCTCGTTTCTTGTTGCCCCCTTGTTGCGACTCGAGCGACTTGTTTGGGCCTAGTTATAGAGCTGGCAAGTCTCCACCCGCCACTTCGCACGTGTTTATAGCATTGTATCGGCAGGTGTCATAGTCCCCATAGTTCCCCAATATCCAGTCCATTGAACATCCCATTCTCATAGCCCAGTCGTAGTTTTCCATATATTTGCAATAGGCCTAGTAGAACCGGGGACTGTCCTTGGATGCATTTCATAGCGTTATACAGGGATAATCGCCGGATTGTGCACCCTTTACACAAGATTAAATATGTCAAAGGGCTTCCGTGTGTTGGCTTTGGCCCCATACTAGCCTTCCAAAAGACCGGGACTCCTTAATAGTCCCGTGAATGGAAAATATATTAGATGGATGCGCAGAGCTGAGGACCGAGCATGGTGGCGCAACATGGGACAGGCTTATGACCAGCAGTAGACGAATACGGGTTGACGATGATGATATAAGATGAACAGAGCTGAAGACTGAGCTCGGTGGCTTTCAATAGTGATGAATATAAAAAAGGTTTTTTCGAGCACGCTCCATCTGAAGCTGTATCATACACTTTCTAACGAGTGAGTAACAGTCAAGTGCAAGACTGTTTAAGTTAAAAAAAACACATCTTCATACAAAAAAACACATCTTCATCAAACAAACATATCTTCATACAAAAATTCCATTAAATTATAGAAAAAACCACGGGGCATATTCGATAATATACTGATAGATATGTCATCCAACCAATAAACCTCACAACAACATCAACAACTTATTTATAAAATAAAAGTTATTTATAGACACTTTCCCTACTTTCTGACCCATTTATCTCCCCGCCAATAAAACTAAGAGTAAGTACGAACCGCATCAAAAACGGTAAATCATATCCAAACTTTACTACAAGTGCCAGATATTTGGTAACTTCGTGAATTGGCCGACGATTTATGTAGCGGTAAAGTTGTTAATGTTGCGGATAATATGTTGGTCCGGACGTTTTGGGTAATGGCGGATGTCTTCGAGTATCCTGTGACGTCAGTGAGATGTTTCTTAATGTTATTGTTTTGTTGTTAATTTTAACCGACTTCAAAAAAGTAGGAGGTTCACGTTTCGTGGGAGTCTTTTTTTACTTGTTTTCTTACACTTTCATGATATGAGAATCTAAAACTTTTCCGTGAGTGATGTACTGACTGACTGACAGACAACACACAGTCGAATCGAAACTATTGGTCGTAGAGAGCTGTAATTCGGCACGTGTATTTGTTAGGGGGAGTAGGCTACCACTAAGAGAGGATTTTTAGAAATTCCCCTCCTAGGGGGAGAAAAGGGGGGTAAATTGAAAACTACGCTGATGAAACCGCTAGTATCTTCTTTGCGAACACGCTCCATCTTAGGCTGTATCATCGCTTTCAATCAGGCGAGTTACAGCCAAGTGCAAGGAAAATATTTCTAATTATAGCATAGTATATTGATAAGGGTTATAAAAATATCCCCTGATATATTTAAATATGGAACTAAAATTAGGCGCGTAATTGAAGCAAATTTTTTCCAAAGTTTTTCGGTACAAAGGTCAATAATAAGAACATTTTCAAAGTCAAAATTATATACAAAAATTACCTACAAATGCTTAGTTTGACAAAGTCCTAACTCATGAGGACTCTAAATCTTTCTACGAAAAGTAAATAACATGCGATCCAACCTTTTAAAACTAAAGCTATAAAAAAGAAATATTTTCCCGAAGTTGCTTCAATAAAAACTGTAATTGGGTTACGATTTATGTACCTTCGGCTAACTTCGGACAAGTTCGGAGAACTTCGTTTTTTTAGTTTTGAATGTCAATGATTTATAGCGAATGTTGGGGATGGCGAACGAAAAATCATTTATCATGAAAATACGAAGCAGACGAACGTAAAATTAAGAATTAGGATTAATATTGAGGGTAGATTAACTTTTTACGTTACTTCACTAGTATAAAACAAAGTCGCTCCCCGCTGTCTGTCCCTATGTATGCTTAAATCTTTAAAACTACGCAACGCAAAGGATTTTGATGCGGTTTCTTTTAGTAGATAGAGTGATTCAAGATGAAGGTTTTATACACTAATGTTGGTGATCTCAAACCTAATCCGTGTTGAAAAAAACAATAAACACACATCTCTTAGACTTTTCAATATAAACTAGCTATAAGCCCTACGGTTTAACTCTACTACTTTGTTTGTAGCGTGATTTAGTTACATGACTTACGCTTTTGATTTTTTATTTTATTTTATATGAATAGTTACAGATTTTAGCACATTTATAAAACAAAAAATATTTTCAGTTTTATCTTATAAATAGAGATAAGAAAAGTAAAGACACATTCTCTTAAAACCACAGTCAAAATGTTTTGCAAGATCTTGTTCGAAATAAAACATACAATACTTATTTTAATTCAAGAGGGATTACATTAAAACTATTTTATTAAACAGATTTTTTTGTAGTTGCCGTAAAGCTGAGCTATTAGCGATAATCCTGCATTATAACGGGTAATGTATGCGACGGGAACAGCAGATAAGGGTGGGGATTTATTGACGTATTTAAAGAGGGTTTTATTTTAAGTTTAGTAAGATTTTTTGTTTGAATATTTATCTATATGCTGGATACTAATAATATATTAAGATACTAGCTGTGCTCCGCGGTTTTACCCACGTGGAACCTTATCCCGTGGGAATTTTGGGATAAAAAGTATCCTATGTGTTATTCTTAGGTATGAGAAACATCTGTACCAAATTTCCATTCAGTAGTTTTTGCGTGAGGAACAAACATCTAAACATCCACACTCGCAAACATTCGGCTTTATAATATTAGTAGGATTTTATTAAATAAAAAGTTTAGGCGACTTTCCCAGTTTCTTCCAATTAAAAGAAACTTTGAAAGAGTTCAAAGCACGCATATTTTGATCAATAGTCTTATTTTTATATCATTAATAATTTAAAGTTTTCTTTTTAACTAAATAATTGTTAAAACTAAATTTGAGACTCCAACTAATTATTTTTATTATATGTCAGTTTCAGACTCACGAGACTATACATATAGAGTCCCGGTCTTTTGGAAGGCTAGTATGGGGCCAAAGCCAACACACGGAAGCCCTTTGACTTTTTAAATCTTTTGTAAAGGATGCATAATCCGGCGACTATCCCTGTATAACACTATAAAATGCATCCAAGGACAGTCCCCGGTTCTACTGGGACTATTGCAAATATATGGAAAACTACGACTGTACTATGGGAATGGGATATTCAATGGACTTTAATTAATATTTATTAACCTTCAAATTCGAAAGATAAAAGTCCAAAAGTTTTGCAACTGAACAACTTTGCTAGAAAAAAATATCTACAATAAATCGCTCGCTCATGTAACATAGCCGCTACCTAAACCTTAAGCCATACTACAAGGAAACAACTGGTAATTTTCAGGCTGCATGAAAAACCTACAATTTGTTACAGTAGACTGAAAAACTCAGCTTCGGGAGAAATTCAAAACTTTTAATTTGTTCAAACAGTCGACATTTATTTTTTAAGTTTTATATTTTCAACACACTTGCTCATAAAGGGGCTCTTATTTGTGCAAAAACAGTTGAATAATGACACGTTTTATTCACTAGTGAGTTATAGATTGTTTTTTTAAATTACTTTCACTTTAAAAAAGTTTCGATACCAAAAAAAAATGTATCCATACATTTTAAAAACAAACTTCAACTATGTTTCCTTACTTTTGATAGGTATATGGTCGATTCCATTCATTTATTCATTCGATTTTTTTTAATAAGTTTATTATTTTAGTTTATGGCCGATCACCATTGTTGTGTTGGATGCGCGCGAATAGAACTGTTTATTTATTAGCGAACCATTTGATATTTTATTATTAATTTCTTCGCAAGTGTGTAGAAAAACGTTGTTTGGTACGCGCGTGTATTGATGATTACTATCCTCGGCTATCTTCAGACCCTCGCCTGACGGCTCGGGCCTCAATAACGCCTCGGAAGTAATCACCAACTTACCTCGCTTGTACCATACATAACTATTAAACATCTTTTTATAAAAACAAAAATCTAACAATTATCGATAACTAACTGTGCTCGCGGTTTCACCCATGTACGTAGTTCCGGATCCCGTAAAAATTCGAGGATAAAATTATACTAAAAACCTTCCTCTTGAATCACTCTATCTATTGAAGAAAACCGCATCAAAAAACGTTGCGTAGTTTTAAAGATTTAAGCATACATATGGACAGACAGCGACAGCGACTTTGTTTTATACAAGCAATGTAGTGATGTCGTAGCAAAAATATTGTAGTCGGTATATACATATATTATAAACATAGTATAGGTGTAAAATCTTAAACTACAAAGTATTTTAAGAATTTAAATTCTAAAATGTTGCTTCGACGTTAAAGGAATACTCGTATGTAAAGAATATGTTTTCCTAAAATCATACCTCTACAACGAGGTATTCGTTGAACAAGGAGGTCATGTACTTGGGAAGTGTTTTGTAAGCTTTTTAAAGTGTAAAATTCACAGTAATATTATGTTTGTTGGGTGTGTATGTGTTTGTGTTTGTATTTCTCTGTGTGTGTGTGTGTGTGTGTGTGTGTGTGTGTGTGTGTGTGTGTGTGTGTGTGTGTGTGTGTGTGTAAGTTGGTGGTATAAATGGATCTGGTATCTAGTTTAGAAATTCATAATCTTTTTTTTAAAGGTAATATTGCGGAACACAGCTAGCCTCATTGCTTCAAATCTACCAAAATCACTCAACTATTTTATAAAATTAATTCACACCTAACCTGCCCAGGGATCGAACCCGCAACCATTTATTTGCCAGCACAAAATATAACCACTAATTTAAGTCAACATATGATCAAAATAATTGTTATTATATAAATACTAAACAATAACATGAATAACATTTATATTAAGAATATCACAAACACAAAATTCAAGAACTGAAATGAGTATACCTGAAACAAAATGACTGAAACAACGCACTGAAATTACAAATAAACTTTTATATTAGAAAAGTTCTGTATGTCGTGTGTTCATTACAAGTTGGTTGTTCGAGCTTAACTGAACAACTTAATTTTTAACTGAGCTTTTGAAAGCTTGTTCTTGTATACGTATTTTTAACCGACTTCTAAAAAGAAGGTTCAATTGGGCGGTTTTATTTTTATATTGTACTAGCGGTACCAAGCGGTTTCACCCGCGTAGTTCCCGTTCCCGTATATGGGGATAAAATTGCTAAAAACCTTTCCACTGAATCACGCTATCTATTAAAAACAAACCGCATCAAAATCCGTTGCGTAGTTTTAAAGATCTAAGCATACATAGGGACAGAGAAAGCGACTTTGTTTTATACTATGTAGTGATGTCTACTATACAAAATAGTTCAAAACACGTATCTCAAAGAAGCGGACAAATTCCAAACATACTCTCAAATAAAATGATCTTAAAATACATTTTTAAAACCAGCCTTATCTGAGCTTCTGCCTGTACAATCACTACATAGTAAGTTTTAAACGCTGTCGCTGTCTGTCCTTCCCTATGTATGTTTAGAACGGATTACATAAATAACATAACATAATCATTCACTACATCTCATTATAGTAACTGACCCCTAACTAAGTTCGTAACTTGTGTCTAGGGTATCAGAAACTACGCACACACTCATTCACACACACACCCAGACCGAGACAAACATTTGTGGTTCACACAAATATTCACCCCGCACGGGAATCGAACCCGCAACCTTACGGATGGCAGTCCGGACTGGTGACCACTCTGCCATCGAGGTCGTCAAATGTCTGTCTAAGTCTGAGTGTTATCTATCTATTCTAGATTTACAAAAATATCCATATAGTTCCCAAAATACCATCTAAGAAACCTAGTTACAGTCCAAGCTCCACGGACAAATGCCAAACATACTCTGAAATAAAATGATCTTAAAATACATTTTTAAAACCAGCCTTACCTGAGGTCTGCCCAGTCCAATCTAACAATATTTTCATCGAAAACTTGATCAAATATTAAAGGTCTCAAGGTTTTGTGCCGCAAATAGCTTTATATTTTCAATTTCAGTGGAGTTAGCAAATTATTGAAGGCAGACTTATAGTTTTAAAGCTTCGTTCTGGAGTTGAGTGGTGTGTGAATTTTTTAGTTTTCGCCTTTAAAGTAAGTTGGTTAGGATTAAAGGCAGTTGTAAGAGAAATACTTACATCTTATAGATTGAACTTTTATGTGTGAGATGGACATACAAAACTACTTATACCTAAAGATTTTATTTATTAAGTTACTTCTTAAAAGAAACATTTGTAACACTCAAGAACTTGAGGCTCAAACCCATCGAAGTACACGCACACGCTACGCACGAAAATGACGTCACTGATACATTCGTGGCTGACTCGGCTATAGCTCAACGTAGCTGAGCTGCGTGGCCGTGGACCGTGGGCGTAGCGTGTGTGGCGGTTGGTTCGCGGCTTTATGGGGCTGGCATACTTTATACAAGGAAAAAGCACTAAATAAATATAGATTTAAAAAAATACTCAAGATCTTGAACTTAAAATAGGACATAGAACTATTAAATAAACAAAACAATTTACAGATTGAGCAAAATTTTATTTTCAGTACTAAGTCTTCGTGAATCCTAACTAATATTATAAATGCGAAAGTAACTCTGTCTGTCTGTCTGTTACCTTTTCACGGCTAAACTACTAAACCGATTGACTTGAAATTTGGTACAGGGTAGCTTATGGTCTGGGAAAGAACATAGGATACTTTTTATCCCGAAATTCCCACGGGAACGGGAACTACGCGACTGAAACCGCGGGGCGCTGCTAGTGATAAAGATTTATAAAAATTCACGGAAAAATACTTAGTCTGGTTTTAAATCTAATTTGCTACTTTTAATTCCCAAAGTGAATCACTCACAACTCACCACAAAGACCTTTAAAAATACCCAAATTGACTCCAAAACAAACAAACTTGACCGCAAATTAGTCCGTACTTCACGCCAAATGTCTCCCAAAACCTCTAAATCAAATCAAATAATTAACAAGTTATGTACTCAAATAATTTCCACTTGGCCTGTCAGTTAGCTGAGCACTCTCGCCTGCCGTCAAGACCAGAAATCGCGTGACAAAAATATCTTATTGTAGTACAGATTGGGAACATTGGAAGGTATTGTTTTAAGCGAATTTGGGTCTTAAGATCATTGATGGAAGAGGGTTTGTGGTGTAAGATCCTACTACAAGGTTTCTTAATAGATCTAATTATTAACATTTTTTTAAGCTGCTGGTTCATTTTTGATTAAATCTCAGAAAAAACTAGTTTGTAATATTATGATGATGTTGGATAGCACAAAATAACATTAGAATACGACCAATATAAATTTAAATATCGTAGGTTAAGCCGCAGGGCAGAGGTAATCTAATACTTATATAAAAAAAATGTAATTCGATAATGTTGTAGAAATCGTTTGATTGAACGCTCTTTCTGAAATGTCAGGATGGTTCGAATTGTACATGTACAATTAGTTTAAGTGTTAGATAGCTCATTCATCAAGAAAAAATTTAATAATGAAAATATAACCATCAAAAACTGAGCTATCGCGAGTTAAGTAAAGCTAGTCAAATGTTCAAAAAATACTTTTTTTTTATCTAATAAAGTATCAACATTTATTACACGTATTCCTCCTCACTGTACTAATATCATCAGACCGTTCACTTATTTTGAAAATGCATTCAAAATTTTCGCCACAGCCAGGACTTGAACCTGGAACCATGCTGAACCGTAGCACCACTCTTTTCAATTGAGCTACCGTGGCTTCAAGGCGATCTCTTATCGATTTTAGCTTTGCTCTCCAATGGAATTTTCCAGAACGAACAACCAACAGATCAACACGCAAAACACACTATCGTCTCTCAGACCACAAAAAACCTTTGTTAGTCTCGAAAAACGGCCAGTATTTTTCCAAGAAAAAACTCTTACAAAAGATTTATTTATATAAATAAAATAGCAGTGTATTGAAATTACAATGAAACAACCTCTAATCCACATGTCAATCGAAAGCACACGAAAGCTCCGACTTGTTTCTAAAGCCGTAAGTGCGAAGCTTTCAGCTTTTGATGTGAGCTTTTTGTGTGTGACAAGTAGGTATTTTATTACGTTTTAGGGTTCCGTGGCTAAAGGGTAAAAACGGGACTTGACTCTTAATATTTGGTTGGTACCTTCTAGACGAGCGCGATCCATATTACGCTTTATCATCGGTTTCCTTGGTGTGCACAAAAGGAGCCTCCCTGAGTAGCGCATATAACAAGCATGCGCCCGGCGCACCCTGGGCAATGGTCTGCGGACGGCAAGTCGGTAACGCACACTAGCCGATCCTTCCACCACGACTCAACGGCCAATAACTTGCCGTGCGTGTCCCTACACCTGCACACGCGAGGACCTTTACAAGGCCACTGATAGTGACATATCGGTGGCCGAGTTCTGGTCCTGGTCTGGTCTGGTATGAGTCGACACGCTAAGAAAAAGATCGGTTTCCATCAGGCGAGTTACAGTCAAGTGCAAGAATATTTCAAGTTAATAAAAAAATATAAAAACCCTAACTCAATTACTTTCAAACCCCCATAACTTTTCAATGGGTCAACCTATTTTCATCAATCATGTCTAAGAACACTCGCGCGTAAGTCCCCTTTAATACAAAAAAAAACTAAATTTAAATCGTTTCATCCGTTCGGGAGCTATGATGCCACAGACAGACAGATACACACACAGACTTACACGTCAAACTTATAATACCCCTCTTTTTGCGTCGGGGGTTAAAAAGAGGTTTTATTTCCTTGAAAATTACCTATAAGTAACATAATTCTTTATAGAGTCCGGAACATCAGAAAATGTAAACGAAAATTATAACTACACATTCTTTAAGGTAGTTTTTGTCAATATATAGTGTTCGTGTATGTATATCAAAGAAGTTTTTGAGTAGGGCTCCTATACAACAAACGTGATTTGTTTGTCGTTTTTCGTACGGAACCTTTCATACACGGCCCCGACTCCCACTTAGCTGGTTTTTAAAGGAACTTTGAATGATATGGCTCGTGTATTGGGTTACGGAAATTGGTTAAAGTTGCTTTTATAAATTGATTTCTGAGTTGAGTGAGGTTTTATAAGATTAATTAAACTACAAATAAATAGATTTTTCAACACATTTTCTCATAAAGGGGCTCTTATTTGTGCAAAAACAGTTGAATAATGATACGTTTTATTCACTAGTGAGTTATAGATTATTTTTTTAAATTACTTTCATTTTATAAAAGTTTCGATACCAAAAAAATTGTGTCCATACATTTTAAAAACAAACTTCAACTATGTTGCCTTACTTTTGGTAGGTCTATGGTCGATTCCATTCATTCATTCATTCGTTTTTTTTTTAATAAGTATATTCTTTTAGTCTTTGGCCGATCACCATTGTTGTGTTAGATGCGCGTAAATAGAAAAAATTATTATTTATTAGCTAAAAATGATAATTTCTTCGCAAATGTGTTGAAAAACGTTGTATGGTACACGCGTGTATTGATGATTACTATCCTCGGCTATCTTCAGACCCTCGCCTGACGGCTCGGGCCTCAATAGCGCCTCGGAAGTAATCACCAACTTACCTCGCTTGTACCATAAATAACTATATTAAAATTTTAAACAACATTTTAATCCTAAAACTTTTGTATTTCTTCTTGTAACTTGTCGCAGTTTCAATTTCGCATTACAAAATTGTATAATATTTTTTCAACACATTTGCTCATAAAGGTGCTCTTATTTGTGCAAAAACAGTTGAATAATGACACACTTGATTCACAAGTGAGTCATAGATTGTTTTTTAAATTGCTTTCATTTTAAAAAAGTTTCGATACCAAAAAAATTGTGTCCATACATTTTAAAAACAAACTGTCACACATCATAGCTCCCAAACGGATGAACTGATTTAATTTTTTTTTTTATTATTAAAGGGGACTTACGTGCGAGTGTTTTTAGACATGTTTGATGAAAATCGGATGACCCGTTTAAAAGTTATGGGTTTTTTTTATTGTTGTTTATTGACATTTAACTACATTCTTACTTTTTTTACAAAAATCTACTCCATACTTTCCTTTAGTCTAAGGAAAATATATCTCCTTAAAAGAAACAACTTCCCTGTTCATACAACCTGCAACATACCGAGTAATCCGTCAGTTTAACAGATTGCCGTGCTGCAGACACTAACGCAATATCGTCAGGATATAAAGTTACTAGATGTCACTCCAAATATTGTATGAAGCAAAGAAAAATGACATAATCCTACTAATATTATAAATGCGAAAGTTTGTATGTTTGAATGTTTGTGACTTTAGATGTTTGTTCCACTTTCACGCAAAAACTACTGTATCGATTTTGATTAAATTTGGTACAGATGTTGCTTATAACTAGGAATAACGATAAATAAATATTAAAAAATAAAAAATACGTGGATAAAATATAGCCTATGTTACTCAAGCTGAATGTAGCTTACTGATGGTGAAAGATTTTTTGAAATCGAATCTGTAGTTTTGGAGCCTATTCGTTAAAAACAAACTAACAAATCTTTCCTCTTTATAATATTATTAGTGTAGAATAGTATCTAGCTACTCTAGATCCGAAGCCACTTCATCGGTATCTCTCCGTTCTATGATCAGCTTCCATAGTACGTCTTTATTAAGTTTCAAACACTGGAGACTTTACACTATAACGACTTTAAGGTTGGGGCACACTATCATTTTACAGTCGAATCTAATATATAAAATTCTCGTGTCACAGTTTTCGTTGCCATACTCCTCCGAAACGGCTTGACCGATTCTCATGAAATTTTGTGAGCATATTCAGTAGGTCTGAAAATCGGCCAACATCTATTTTTCATCCCGAAATTCCCACGGGAACGGGAACTACGCGTGTGAAACCGCGGGGCGCAGCTAGTATATTTATAAAAAAATGGATTGAAGTATCAAAAAGATATTTGATGTGCCCAGTTTCATTTTTAATAATGTATAAAATCTATAGAATTCTTTATCTTGCTGTGTATTTGATTGATATATTATGTGTATTTTTTTTTATAATAGTTAGTACATTCTATCGCGTTAAGGCAACCAATCGAACTACCCAGAAATATAGATTTTAAAACCCAATGATGCAATTTTCGTTTTTATTAAAATCAACCTCGAGATTTTGCACTATTACTCATAATTTTATTATGGGTCTACCAAGCCCACCAAGAAAAAGTCACAACGTATATTTTTTAATAAAATAGTTCATATAATCTTAATTTAAAATTATAAACCTTTAAAATAATCTTTACATTATATCCCACCCAAATATTAAACACAAAGTCAACTAATGCCGCGTACAAACTAAGCAACACAATGCAGTGTAGTAATCCAGCCAAAACAATGGCGCACTTGGTCAGACATAATGTGTGAATTTATTATGTATGCTGTTAATTGAAAATCGGTTCCGGATATAGAACGCTAGGAATCTGTTTATTAACAGCTTGAGCTGTAATCCTGATGGTATAACTTGTGTAGTAAACGTAGTTTGTCTGTGTCTGTGTTATATCTTTGAGATGCGCAATGTATTTTAGTGTATGAAATTAATTTATAGAGGATTTCTGAGGAAGTTTTAAGTAGTAGTGTTTACTATTTATTAAACGTTGACTTGAAATTACACATTCAATTAAACTTAAATATGTATTGTTCACGTTATCTTAGTTTTTCATTAAATGTAACAAAAATAAACGTATAATAAAAATATATTTTGATATTTGCGCCAAATATATTATTGTGTATAGTAACAAATGCATAAATTACCTAAATTGGTTTGATTTGAATAAAATCATGCAAAGAACTGTTAATAAATCAAACAATAATATTTCGTCACATAAACAAAGTTATAAAACATTAACAAATTAAAAACACCAAAACAAACACACGCAACCAACAAAATAAAACACAAACAAAAAAATAAAGTTCCTCAAAAATTGTTAACGACCTCAAAACTTAGCCGAAAATTTTAACAACACATTGAATTTTGAACTCGGTAACAAAGTTGGTTGAAGCATTGTCGTGTGTACGCTGCTTTACAACATGGCGGCTAATATACTAAGTTGGGGCACGTAGTGACGTAGAGTTTGACAGGGTTTGTCTGTTTTAACGAGGATGTGTCAAAAGGGTGGGTACAGGGGTGGTTTTTGGTAATTGACTTTGTTTTTTAATGCGATTTTGATAAAATTACAACCATTTTACGCTGTGAAAATAAATAAAATGCGTATCTATATTTTTGGTGTCGCGTTTATTCCGTGTGTATTTTTTTCTACACTAATATTATAAAGAGGAAAGATTTGTTTGTTTGTAATGAATAGGCTCCGAAACTTCTGGACCGATTTCAAAAATTCTTTCACCATGATAAAGCTACATTCACCCTGAGTAACATAGGCTATATTTTATCCCTGTATTCCTATAGGAACGGGAACCACGCGCGTGAAACCGCGAGACGCCGCTAGTGTATTATGGAGTGAAGTCACTGCCGATGTTTATTCGCTTAGAACTTTTAAAGTACTGCACTGATTTTAATAAAGTTTTCAGTAAGAGGTAGGTTGATTCAAGAGGAGATTTATAAGTAGTATGTTCCCACGGGATTGGGACTTTACACGGACCGCTGCTAGTTAGGGGGCAAAAGTGTCTTTAATCCCATGTCTGGATGCTTGAAACATTGAACATCAAAATTTTTTTTTTCAAATTATCTAAATACTAGTAGCTCCCCGCGGTTTCACCCACGTAGTTCCCGTTCCCGTGGGATTACGGGGATAGAATATAGCCAATGTCACGCACTGATAAATTAGCTTTCCATTAGTGAAAGAATTTTTGAAATCGGTCCAGTAGTTTCGGAGCCTATTCGTTACAAACAAACAAACAAACAAACAAATCTTTCCTCTTTATAATATTAGTGTAGATGTATACGAGTATATTGTAGGAATAATAGAAAAATATATTACTTCAAATGCATTTCAAGTCTCTTTCCACGTATAAAACAGTCACAAACCACACAATTTACAACCCAAAAACCATTTTCAAAATCAGCCATTTTTTCCTCAAAAACGTTCATTATCGTAAGTGCATCTAAACTACATACAATTCTGAACCTTATCTATTCAGCTTTAAGATAAAAATTCCCATATTCCTACTAAGATAAGCGATGGTCTAGTTACATATATTTTCATCTCGATCGATGGGGTCTAGTTGACCTCACAAAGATAGGGTTAAACTACGAGTAGTTTGAAGTTATGACGCCCGAGTGGTGTAGTTGGTACCCTGCCCGCTGTGATAATAGTTACGGGTTGAATTCCTGATGCAGATAAATATTTGTATGTGAAATGGTGTGTTTCGGAATGGGAGTTTTCGAGGTACCAAATTTTTTTTTTTTAATTTACATACAAATTGCGCATCCATCCTTATATTTATTTTCTAAACTTTCATATTTATTATATTATAGTAGTATTGTAGTCAGTCAGTCAGTCAGTAAATTTTATCTCAGAAAATTTTATACATATACTAGCTTTTGCCCGCGACTTCGTCCGCGTGGAATAATAACTTCCGGCAGAATTTGAGTTATTCCCCCTTTTCTCCCTCTAGGGGGGGAACTTCCAAAAATCCTTCCCTTAGTGGTAGCCTACTCCCCCCAACAAACACACGTGCCTTTCAGCTCTCTACGACCAGTAGTTTCGGCTGTGCGTTGTCTGTCAGTACATCACTCAGTAACAGAAGAGTTTTATATATAAAGCTAGCTGCGCCCCGCGGTTTCTCTCGCGTAGTTCCCGTTCCCGTGGGAATTTCGGGATAAAAATGACTATGTCCCTCTCCTGGTTTTTAGCTACCTCCCCACCAATTTTTTGCCAAATCAGTTTAGCCGTTCTTGAGTTATAAATAGTTTAAGTAACACGACTTTATTTTATATATATAGACTAGCTGCGCTCCGCGTTATCACACGCGTAGTTTCCGTTCCCGTGGGAATTTCGGGATGAAAAATAGATGTTGGCCGATTCTCAGACCTACTGAATATGCTCACAAAATTTCATGACAATAGCCGTTTCGGAGGAGTATGGCAACGAAAACTGTAACACGAGAATTTTATATATTAGATTATAGTAGCAGAAGTTATCAGTCAGTCAGTCAGTCAGTGACTTGCTCTACCGTATGTTCAAGACGTCGGACATAAACTATAGTTAAAACAGAAGCTTGTTCGCTGAGTAATTGTTTGTGTAATCAAAGTTAGTGTGCTGAACTTACCAACCTAACACATGATAACTTGAACGTGTACTTTGCTCGGTTTAACTATCTTGTGGAGCTAAATAACTGGTTGTTTGGTGTGTGTGGATGACAAATAATAACAAATATATTTAGCATAACAACAACATAACATAATCATTCACTCCATCATCTCATTACAGTAACTGACCCCTAAGTTCGTAGCTTGTATCTAGGGCATCAGAAACTACGCACACACTCATTCACACACTCCCAGACCGAGACAACCATTTGTGGTTCACACAAATATTCACCTCGCGCGGGAATCGAACCCGCAACTATACTAAACATGCCTTATGAATAGTAAGAACCTTAAAAGTCCCAGAAAACATCGTAGCGTTTTTAGTGAGGCCTCATTATCACAACACTTTCAACTGACAACATTGACAACTTTGTCACAACAAAAAATATTAAATTAAAAATTTTAACTCCCAACACAGTTACTTTCAAACCCCCATAACTTTTAAACCGGTCAACCGATTTTCATCAAACATGTCTAAGAACACTCGCACGTAAGTCCACTTTAATACAAAAAAAACTAAATTGAAATCGGTTCATCCGTTCGGGAGCGATGATGCCACAGACAGACAGATACACACACAGACACGTCAAACTTATAACACCCCTCTTTTTGCGTCGGGGGTTAAAAAAGAACTTGTGATCTCCTTTTGTATTTTACAAGCTGATAATCTTCACAATCATACTTTTGATGGTTAAAGCACACAGTACACACCCCAAGCAATCTCAAACATACAATAATATTATCCGCCATAGATCAGATCTCCGACATATGATAGGTAACATTCGTATGAGAAATGACCCCTCTCGAGAGTAGAGTACGACAATTTGTCGTAACGGTTTTTTGCCGTACCTAGAGGGGTTGAGTGCGCAATAAATTATATGTAATGGTCCTAATGTTCAAAGATATTTGACGGTTTTAGTTTCTGATTTAAAGGCCGATTTTGATTTGTGCGAGTTATTTTTTGGGGCTGATTTATTGCTATATAAAAAACTAGCTGTGCCCCGCGGCTTCACACGCGTAGTTCCCGTTCCCGTGGGAACTTCGGAATGAAAAATAGATGTTGGCCGATTCTCAGACCTACTGAATATGCTCACAAAATTTCATGAGAATCGGTCAAGCCGTTTCGGAGGAGTATGGCAACGAAAACTGTGACACGAGTATTTTATATCTATACTAATATTATAAAGAGAAAAGATTTGTTTGTTTGTTTGTTTGTTTGTATGTAACGAATAGGCTCCGAAACTACTAAACCGATTTCAATAATTCTTTCACCATTAGAAAGCTACATTCACCCTGAATAACATAGGCTATATTTTATCCCCGTAATCCCACGGGAACGGGAACTACGCGGGTGAAACCGCGGGGAGCTACTAGTATTAGATAAGATGATAAAAATTCACGGCTCCGAGTTCAAGTCTCGGCTGAGGCGAAAATGTTGAATACATTTTTCAAAATCATAAAGAAGAATGTTCAGATTTTATGATAATTTTATTATATTAAATATATGTAATCTGCAACTACTTTACTGATAGGCATGTGGATGATCGGGGCTACGCGGGTGAAACCGTGGGGTGCTAGTAAAAAATAAATAAGATTCCGTATATTTTTTCATTCATATCACTTGATTTGAACCTGCCATTCCAGAATAAAAAAGGTAGCACTCCGGGAGTGCCGGCAGAAGTGAAAAATTCTTATGGTATCAAGAATATCGCGAGCAAAACCGCGGGTCACGATTAGTTTTACGCAATGTCACAATGACATTTGTTACGAGGATACCGCTGCAGCACACTCAGGCCCGGTGGAAAGAGTGGGAGATACTAGTTCCTCTCCCTTACCCTCGATCTTACGCTTTTTCGATCAGCATCACGTGACCCTGACGCGAGTTTGAAAGTTTTTACCCATACAAAAAAAAGTGCTCAGCGCCGCTAAAGAAGTTTTCACTTCAATAATAAAAATCAAAGTTGTCCCAACTAATAAAACCTTAAACTAAGCTCCCAAAAACTAGCCTACATCTAAAAACAGCTAAACTAGATACAGTAAAACCTAAATATAAATCTGTAGCTCGCTTTAATGTGGCCATAGACGAGTCAGTTGAACTGATCAGTGCAGACATAAAACTGTGGCGTCACTTTAACAGTTTTAGGCCAACTACATTTCCCCACTGGAATCTGGAATCGCTGCGGTAATTGACGACCATTTTTGGATGGACGCCAGTTCAACTGATCAGTTTTTATATACCTTATGACATATTTTTTATTGTTGACATTAGTTATAAGTGACATTTGTATTTAATTTTATTTAAAAAAAAATCCCAGCCCGAGTTTCTTGCCGATTCTTCTCGGCTGATGTAATTCCGAATCGGTGGTAGAATCAATTCTGACGTTCATAAGTGCCTCATTGAGGTCTTAACTGAATAAAGGATTTTTGACTTTGACTTTGAAGTTAAACTGACTCGTCAATGGCCACCTAAACTTGGTACCTAAAAGCTACAGCTACAAATCTGTGTTGTCCGTCCGATTGTCAATTAATAGTACGTCTATTGGAGTCGATGTCTCACATGTTCTATTGTAAGTGACGATCGATTCAACTACTAAAACTACTACTATAACAATAGGGATGTGCCCTGTTGTAAAATCTAATATATAAAATTCTCGTGTCACAGTTTTCGTTGCCATACTCCTCCAAAACGGCTTGACCGATTCTCATGAAATTTTGTGAGCATATTCAGTAGGTCTGAGAATCGGCCAACATCTATTTTTCATCCCGAAATTCCTACGGGAACGGGAACTACGCGTGTGAAACCGCGGGGCGCAGCTAGTAAATAAATAAAATAATCTTTATTGCTTTTTCGCTTAAAACTACAAGAAAAAAAATACAGAGAAATAAAAAAACAAAAGGAAATGACTCAGTTTGATGCTGACTGAACCACATACGATTCGGCCAGCGCTGTTTTTCAGTCACTCGTGTACCCCTAAGATGTTGGGCGGAGGTATTGCGTAAAGAGGGCTCACATGTCCTTAATTACAATTATATTCTATGTAATTTTTAGATGAAATTTGTCCATCAGCTAGATTTTTATAATATTGGACACATATTAAGTTGAAATTGCACGAATTTACTTTAAATTTGGTACATGGGTATTTTTTTTTTCCGGCGAAAGACATAGGCTATGTTTTATTTCGAAATTCCCACGGGATCGGGAATTATGCGGGTAAACCGTGAGGCACATCTAGTGCGTTATAATTACCTAATGTTATTTTGAAAAACAAACAATACCGTGTCTAATATTTTTGTATTATCTGACTGATGGTCAAAATTCAAAGTCAAAAATCCTTTATTCAGTTGAGGCCTCAATGAGGCACTTATGAACGTCAGAATTGATTCTACCACCGATTCGGAAATTACATCAGCCGAGAAGAATCGGCAAGAAACTCGGGCTGGTATTTTTTTTTAATAAAATAAAATACAAACAGTACCTTAAAACTAGTACAATGAAAATTGAATTTAATTTTCTTTACCCAGTCTACATCCCTATTGTACTACCTTTAAAAATGGCACAGATTTCATCGACTAATTGTACCTGTACTACTTTTTAAAAATGGTACAAATTTCGACTGAGATTTTCTATTTCGAAATTCGAACTTTAGTTTACAGAGTTTGACATGGATTTCCTGTTACGGAATTCCTTGGATTTGCTTTTTCGGGATTTCGTTCGGTTTATTTCGATACCTCGATGGATGCTTTTGGTTTTTAGGTAGCTTAAGTATAGTAGAGATAAAAATATGCTTGGTTTTCAGTTGTATCTAGATTTTTTCTAGAAAATAAGTACATACTTCCTTTTTGGACTTGGAATACGTAAATAACATAACATAATCATTCACTACATCATCTCATTATAGTAACTGACCCCTAACCAAGTTCGTGACTTGTATCTAGGGTATCAGAAACGCACACACTCATTCACACACACCCAGACCGAGACAAACATTTGTGGTTCACACAAATATTCACGCCGCACGGGAATCGAACCCGCCACCTTACGGGGAAAATGCGGGAAAATTATGCTAAAAATCTTCCTTTTGAATCACTCTATTTATTTGAGTGAATTTCAACAAGTCCCCAAAAATCTTCATTTCCGTGGATATTTTTGTTTTTAAGTTTTTTTCAAAAATAATTAGCGTTTATTATACTTCTTGATAATGTATGTATTCTTGCTTATTATCAAGCTGATTACTTAAAAAACTAACGAATAACACAAGTTTAAAAATTTCATGCCACGGCGATGAAACATGCGTGCACGGCAATGAAACAAGCGTCCACGGCAATGAAAGAACTGTCCCACGGTAATGAAAGAATCACCACGGAAATGAAAATCCATACATAAAACAATTTTTTTATATACTGACATGAGTATTATATTATCCTAACATACAATATATACACGCCTGTCTCCGAGAAGGAGAGGCATACTCCCCCAGACGGGTTATCTACGCCACATCGAATGATAATAATTGATCGAATTTCTTAATAAGATTAACATAAAACCCCTATGATATATGGCCTAAAGATTGGAAAGAATTGCTTTTGATCCCCCTGCTCAAGAAGGGGTCCACAAAATTACGTGCCTTATAAGCATGCTTTCATCATACGGTCTGCCTGTTAGTTTGTGTGGGTTTATATCGGACTTCTTGCAGGATCGATCGATACGGGTCGTTCTTGATGGATGCTCGTCCGATCAAATGGCGATTAATGCCGGTGTTCCCCAAGAGTTAGTACTCATTGCAACACTATTCCTGTTGCATATCAATGATCTGCCAAAGCCCAGAACCTATGAGTATGGAAATGATTGCACAGTTGTAGAGAATTACATATCCATCCCACGTGCTAGTGCGGCCGAGACACAGTATTTAAGAGAGGCTAGGTCAATCACACGAACTTTTCCCTTCGGGCAGTCACATGCCAGTAAGATTATGTTGCTTATCATCCCGGATGAGCAGGCTGAAAAAGGGTTCCTTTTTCTATTTAACATCTATGGCGAATACTATAGGATATACGAAATATAAGTAGGAGAGTTCATCCGTGATCATGGCGCTTGCAACAGCGTTGAAATATCGGAAACTCGAAATATTTCAACGCTGTATAATCATAATAATTTGAGTGCTAATAACCATGATAACTATAGAAACTATATGAGTAGCAGAGCCTTAAAAGGGTTGGAGGGAGTCATTACTGTTGGCAAGAACAAGATCAGCAACCTTCGATATGCAGATGACACTACTTTGGTCGCATCCTCTGAGCACGAACTTGCTGAAATGTTCAGCAGAGTAGAACGCAAAACCGAGACAGTAGGACTTTGGGTCAACAAGTCAAAGACAAAGGTTATGGTCACTGACCGAGCTGAACAGATCACACGCACAGGAGAATTGTCAGACCTGGAATTCATGAGCAAGTTTGTATACCTAGGCTGAACGATCAGTAATCAGAGAGGCTGCGAGAAAGAGATTCGAATTTGTAAGGAGATGGGCAAGCAATAAGCAAATGTTGATGATCTGGAATGTCCAAACCATCTCCAAACGTAACAAAGATGAGACTAATTAGATCTCAGGTATTCTCGATATTTCTATACGGCTGTGAGTCCTGGTCTATCCACGCGCTGTAGATCGAAAAAAGATTAAGGCTTTCGAGATGTGGTGCTGGAGAAGGATGCCACACATACCGTTAACAGCGAGACGTACGAATAAGTCTATTCTAGAACTACTTGACGTAAAAACAAGACTGTCTACGATATGTTACCTACGAGTCCTGACCTACTTTGGTCACATTTGGAGCTACAACGGTCATACAGCCTGGACAAGCTGGTTGTGGCGGGAAAGGTAGACCTACCCGACCTACCCGTTGGTCAAACCTGATCAAGGCAATAACAGGGCTCTTAATTACCAGCTCTGAGAAGAGCCGAAGACAGAGCGGAATGGAACGGCTGGTACACGACTCCATTACAGTGCATCAGAACGGACACGATCTTAAGAAAACGAGCTAGAAGGAGTACAGTAAAAACGAATGAGTTATTTACTGTACTTATGAGTCTTTACTTAAGTCTTTTGTCGTATTGCAGAGATATTACTTGACGAGTACTGTACTGTGAGTATTCGGTACTGACTGTATCACAGGTAAATATGTTTTCCTGGCCTAATCATACCATGGCGATGAAAATATAAGTCACGGAAATGAAAGACCTGGCCACGGCGATGAAAGTAATTTGTTTTAAAAGACACGGCAATGAAATTTTTTTCATTGCCGTGTCTTTTCTTTCATTGCCATAGCAAATATTTGCTATGGAAACCACGGAAATGAAAGCATGGCGATGAGAAACGAGTCGAAAAAATTACATAAAATCTATTAGGTATCCTAAGAACTAAACAATTTACAAATAAACAGAAGAGTATGGGCATTCTATCAAATGCTCAATCAAGAGTATAAACTTGTTCAAATAGAAGTTATACCTATGCACGGCGATGAAAGAAAAAATGTCCAGTAACAAAAATGGGATACACTTACATTTATAGCTTGAAAATGCAGGCACGTGGACACGTCCTTCCACGTCGAGCACTGAGGCGTTACTATTGGGCAACGTTTAGCACACAGAGAAGGAGACGCAAGTCTTTAGTTGGAACAATATGTTTAAAAATGTTTTTGACATGGCGATGAAAGGAAGTTCTGGGACAAATGTTTTTCTAGTAACCATTCGTTGTATTGTTTAAATATTTGATTAAATGTATTCCGTAACAATACCTTTACTATCCAAGTATCATATAAAACTAGGTTTTAATGTATTCAACCAATAGGTTTTCATCAAGGAGGTATAATACACATCAAGGTGAGTTGTGGACAGACACGGCGATGAAAGATTTCGAGGTTTAACATTTTTTTCTGGAGTACCTATTAATCCCAGTAATGAAATATTTAGTGCCTCACATAGGTGACTATTTCATGTAACCAAAAAAAAAGTTTTAAACATTATAACTATATTTTTTAGTACCGATTTCATAGTTGCCACGCAAATTTAGGCGCCGGGACATTCACTCATTTAAGAAAACCACAACAAAAAAATATTACTTTTAATAGAATTTTATAAAACATTATAAGCTTTTGTAACACATACTGAATTTTGTAAACGTCTACTAATAAATGAACAAACAAACAAACAAAATAAATTGACGTTCCATTAAAGTTTTGATGGAAACCTAAAATGTTTAATGTTATTTAGAACAACGACTAACTTTTCCATCCGACTTTTAGTACATTTTAAAACAATATTTTCGGTATCGATGTTTTATAAATATTTTATTAACATTGACGTGAAAATTTAGGCAGTTTGTTAGTTAAAAATACTGGATAGTTTTTAGTTAAATTTGGTATACGCCACTACAAATTATTAGTTACCGTTTTTTTTAACTCACTTTTTTCATAGAGTATATTAAAAACAGAGCGTCTATGGTGTAGTGGTTAAGGCTTTTGACTTCTGTTCGGAAGGCGCAGATTCGATTCCTGCATACTAATGTATTTTAGAATTCGTATGTACGTTTATTTGTATTAGCATTTAGATTTTTTGAAATAAATTTGGTTTGATTTGTTGTTCTTACGGTAAAGGAAAATATCGTTCGGAAACCTGCACACACCTGCGAAGAAATTCTAAGGTTGTGTGTGAAGTCAACCAACCCGCACTCAGCCTGAGGTTGACTAAGGCCTTACCGCCCTAATTCAGGGTAGGCTCGAGCCCCTCGGTGGGGACATTGTATGAGCTGATGATGATGATATTAGAAACGAATCATTCCACTTTGCCCCACCAAGGCGCTCCACTCTGGTGGGGCAAAGTGGAATGGCTTAATTTTTGCCGTGTATTCTGCCCCACTAATTCGATTAAGTGGGGCAGATTATTTAAAAAACGACTATTAATATTATCATGCATTTCTGCTGATTCCAAAATATTACTAACTAATAAATTAATCCTACAACTTTTTCCTCAAAAAATAAGAAAATTTTAGGGTAAAACTTTATTAATTTCTCATAAGACAAGTTTATCAGCTACTAAAACCCCATCAAAACTAACCCATCGATACAAGGACTCAACCAATAAACAAACTTATCCCATTATAGTGCCTCTCTAATCCGCTAGATGTCACTATAACAAAACTTTATACTGAATTACAATAGAGGTCTTATATGTAAAAGTTTAGAGGGAGTATTTGCAATGGCGGACAGTGTGCACGGGTGTGAACTTTGTTTCATGGTTAAATATTTTAATTTGCAAAAACACTTATTTATATTAGAACACTTAGATTCAATCATTTTATTATAAGAATATTAAATAGAATATGCGTGACAGAATGGTCACCAATTCATCTTACTTTACTTTCAAATAACAGCGTACATTCAATTCCATTGCGGGACACATTTCGTGCGATCTTAAAATATTTATTTTAGTCTGGGTGTTTATACATAAATCTGTGTGCTTAGTGTTTAACCTAAATAAACTTCATTATAAATCACTTATTATGTGAAGATGATATAAAAATGATAGGCTAAAACACACACCACATAACGCTACGCACATTACACACCCACTAAACTCGCCCTCTACACCCCAACCTACCCTTTCTCCCGCGCCTTACGCCCAATAACTCTGTCCAACGTAAGCACAACTCAGAAACTTGCCTAACTTAAAACATACTCGGGTATTAACCCTTTGCATTTGCATACTGTGCCTGGAGCGAAACGTAATTTACGTTACTTGACGCGCAGATTATGTGTACTTTATGTTGTTACTAGCTGTGCCCCGCGGTTTTACCCGCGTGGAACCTTATCCCGTGGGAATTTTGGGATAAAAAGTATCCTATGTGTTATTCCTATGTATGAGGAACATCTGTACCAAATTTCATTAAAATCCATTCAGTAGTTTTAGCGTGAAAGAGGAACAAACATCCATACATCCATACATCCACACATACAAACATTCGGCTTTATAATATTAGTAGGATGACGTCAGTGTTGTAGTTGTGAGTCTGATAGATTGTGTGTGTAGTTGGGGGGGATGGGTTTGTGTGAAATTTTGGTAGGTTTTAGTCTTCTACAACTCGGAAACTTAGCATGTGGAGAAGGTATCAGAATCACCCTTTACTGAGCCACGTCATTGTATATTTTATAAGAAAAGATGGAGCCAATTGACAGTTAAAGTACTTTCGTTGATATAAATTAGAACAGTGAGGAAGAGCAAGCGTAATCAACATGCTAACCAAAACATGTTTGTGACCAGAAATGCAAGCCATGTTACAAAAATTATGGTTGCCACCCATCACGTTTATAAGCAAATCGTTTTAATTTTAAAAGCCACTTCAGTAACATTCTCCCATTACTAAAGACCATTGATCTACTAAGTGTGATCCTTCTTTTATACTATATAATAATATTATAAAGAGGAAAGATTTGTTTGTTTGTTTGTTTGTAATGAATAGGCTCCGAAACTACTGGACCGATTTCAAAAATTCTTTCACTAATGGAAAGCTAATTTATCAGTGCGTGACATAGGCTATATTTTATCCCCGTAATCCCACGGGAACGGGAACTACGCGGGTGAAACCGCGGGGAGCTACTAGTCTATACTAAAGTCAGTTCAGTATCATGACAGAATTAACGGTGACAGACAAACAACTATAATAAAATAAGCCTATTAATAAACACATTATCTGTCCGTAATCTGACAACAAAATGGCGGCCATTCATCGCGATTATAATACGTTAGATTAGAACCAAAACTATGAATAGTTTGATAATTAATTTTCACGGTATACCGCACATAAACAGGATTATAATAAATTCAAACTGTACATCAATATTATTCAGGATTTCGGTTAATTAATTTAGTCAAATTAAGTCATTTATTAAAATAAGTTAATCACTTAATGTTATTTACCTCGACGATTATATCATCATCATCAGCTCATTACATTGTCCCCACCGAGGGGCACGAGCCTACCCTGAATTAGGGTGATTAGGCCTTAGTCAACCACGCTGGCCAAGTGCGGGTTGGTCGACTTCACACATAACCTTAGAATTTCTTCCCAGGAATGTGCAGGTTTCCTCACGATGTTTTCCTTCACCGTAAGACGACGATTATAATCTTTGTGTAAATCTATCTCAGTCAAAGTAAACATTAATTTATTTATTGATATCTTTGATTTACACGAACACTAGACATTGAAATAAAACACTTAAACGGATTTTTGTCGTGGTTGTATTTTGTTTTACATTTTCTGACGTTTCGGATTCTTTACAGAACCCGTGATCACAGTACACTAAGATGGAAGACGTCTTACATTACGTCAGACATTACTTTGTACAGACGTCTATCATATTTTTAAAATTCCTAAGCGTACAAAACTGTATAAAATCTATATAACATTACTTCCAATACCACAAAAGGAACATCTAAATTGGCGAATTTTCGGCTCAAATTCACATTAATAAATCACTCGAGTCTGTATATAGGTCGACAAGAGAAATGATAGCTCCCATCAACTGCTCACAATAAATAATATCTAATAGTATTTTTTTGATGCCCCGACGTTAATGTTTGGTGTAATAGATATATTTTTTTATGTTCTACTTGCTTATTTATTAGATGGGCTAGAAGTTTTCGTTTGGTTGATTTTTTTTTATTATAAATTAAACCATAATCATTCACTACATCATCTCATTATAGTAACTGACCCCTAACTAAGCATGGAGCTTGTATCTAGGGTATCACACTCATTCACACACACACCCAGACCGAGACAAACATTTGTGGTTCACACAAATATTCACCCCGCACGGGAATCGAACCCGCAACCTTACGGATGGCAGTCCGGCATGGTGACCACTCTGCCATCAAGGTCGTCAATATGTTCTAGAAGTTTCTATTAGGTTGATATTTTTTTGTTAGGGTGATATGTCGTTAGTGCTGGGTCGACTCAACAGCAAATAACTTGCCGTGCGTGTCCCTACACCTGCACACGCGAGGACCTTTACAAGGCCACTGATAGTGACAAATCGGTGGCCGAGTTCTGGTCCTCAAAAATATGAGTCGACACGCTAAGAAGAAGAAGTGCTGGGTGGAATAGATAAGGCTAGTTAGGTTAATATCTAGAATAAGTCAGGAAAACTACATACCTCTTTTAAACAAAAACTTCTCCTTCTTTTCCGAGCCTATCCCATGTCCATCTGGGGTCGGTTTCAGTTTAACCAGATTCGGCGGGATGTCAGTATTTTACGTGAAGCTACTGCCATCAGACCTTCACAACCCAGAGGGCTATACGACATTTTTTTGGTTAAACCAAATGTTAGACTTTTGAGGGCTCTAACTACCCCTACTTTAGAAAGAGTAAATCAATTAAAAGTGGTAAATATCTCGGCGATACACCTAAGGTCATAAATTCGATTTTAAGATGAGCTGTTGCGTTTTCAAAATCACCAATAAGCACTAGGCAAACGCTAAAATAGAGCTATTTCTTCTATTTTCTTCTTTTTCTTCTTCTATAATATAAAACTCTTCCGTTATTGAGTACTGACTGACTGACAACGCACAGCCGAAACTACTGGTCGTAGAGAGCTGAAATTTGGCACGTGTGTTTGTTGGGGGGAGTAGGCTACCACTAAGAGAGGATTTTTGAAAATTTCCCCCCTAGGTGGAGAAGAGGGGGAACACCCAAATTCTACCGGAATTAATATGAAGCGGCTGCCATCAGACCTTCACAACCCAGAGGGCTATACGACGCAGAAACTACTAAACTGATTTAAATGAAATGTGATACATAATGTTCTTTTTCTAACAACTACTTATTTACTATCCCGAAATTCCCACCAAATTGGGATTAACATGGGTAAAACCACGGGACACAGCAAGTCTAAATATAAGTTTTATAACATTTTACAAAATCTAGACGCACCATTAACCGATTCAACTGAAAAATTACGAAACTAATTTTAAACTTAACACATTAATAAAACTTTGCTATAATAAAGTAAAAATCGAAATACATCCATCAAAGAACAAATTTTGTTGGAAAAACTTAAAATATTTCACTTACGTCCTTAGCTTAACTTACAAACAAGTCGAATTAATCAAAATATATCGCTGTCCTTTTCTGTCTATTAAGGATATAGGGGACGTATTGTAGGACGGGGATTGGGGGCAAATATTTATTTTTGGGACTTTTTAGGGAAATGGTAAGTTTTTTTACCCCCAATTTAAATACAGGGAAATTATTATGTAAGTATACACCCCTATTTTGAAATTACGGGACTTATTAAAATCAGAATATCTGTAGCAGTAACTGAATCCATTTAATAAAAATATCAAAAATGATAGTCGATTACTTATCTCTAAAAAATACTAAATAAATGCCGTTTTACCAGACGGCACACCAGCTATCAAGTATTCTGTGACGGCTCGGGTCGATGACCGCGCTCAGCTGTGTATCGCAGCGTTCGCCTGTTGTTCGGTGTAGCATAACAATAAAATTGGGCGGGATTTTGAAAAACTTAGACATATCATAACTTTTTAAATAAAAGCAAAAGGTAAAAACTAACTTCACTATTATATTGTCACCCGTCGTTTACATTAGCTGTGTGATTAAGTATCTCGAATTCAAAATAGGGGTGTATTTTACTATTCAGTGAAAAATTAGTTGTAACATTAAAAGAAAAAAACTTTATTTTTGAAATGCCTATTTTCTTTTATACAATTTTCTTCATTGGAGTAATACTTATTGGATACCTGTGCCTCGTAGCTTACCCTACATAAACTGCGATTAAGGGACAATTTCTAGTTAAAAAGCTATTTCCACTATAAAAACCATGTCAAACATCATATCAAACTCGGTCTGTGTGTGTGTGAATGAGTGTGTGCGCAGTTTCTGATACCCTAGATACAAGTCACGAACTTAGTTAGGGGTCAGTTACTGTAATGAGATGATGGAGTGAATTGCTATGTTACTAGCTGTGCCCCGCGGTTTACCCGCGTGGAACGTTATACCGTGGGAATTTCGGGATAAAAAGTATCCTAAGTTTTGAAAAACTAGGTATGAAAAACATCTGTACCGATTTTCATTAAAATCCATAGTTTTTGCGTGAAAGATGAACAAGCATCCACACATCCATACATCTAAACATCCACACTCAAAAACATTCGGCTTTATAATATTAGTAGGATGTTAAAATTAAATAGTTAAATCACCAACTATCATAGCCTGACTGACCCATCGCCCCCTCGCCCATGCCCTCAGTCCATCCCTCTCCCGTCTATTCCAAAGATGCTAACTCCAGATTTATGTCTGTAGATTAGCGGGGAATTAAAAACTTCCAAACGAGTTTGGTTGTTTCGTGCAAGTGAAAAACTTTTGGTTTCCCAAAAAGTGTTTTTGTGTGTTCACGGCTTAGCGATGGACGCTTAGTGTGTGCCCACATTTAATTGTTCGAAACTCGGTTTTTGTTTTATTATAATTTAATTTCTTTTGTTTTGTATGTATTTTTTGGTTTGGGATTGGATACTTTTAATTTATCTTTTATATAAAATTCTCGTGTCACAATGTTCGTTTCCGTACTCCTCCGAAACGGCTTGACCGATTCTCATGAAATTTTGTGAGCACATTCAGTAGGTCTGAGAATAGGCCAACATCTATTTTTATCCCGAAATTCTCACGGGAACGGGAACTACGGATGTGAAACCCCGGGGCGAAATTTTGACTTAAGTAAGTACTTGAAGTAATTTAGCCACTAACTCCCAAACCATATTCCCCAAAAAATACATATATTTTACGCTTTTTTAATAAAAAACGACCCAAATACTTTTTCATAAAAGATTATTTTCATAAAATATTAAGTGTGATCGCAGTGCCTCATTATGACGTAATATCGTGTGACGTCACCGCTTACGTCACACTTTCCACGGATGGATTTTTCCCTTTTAATCATGAGTTTTATATAGTTTCGTGATGGCGCTATAAAAATGCTTGTGTGGGAAAGAAATATATTATTATGAGTATGTGGTGTAGTGGGTAGGCTGGTTATGGCTGATATGTTGATGGTACCGGGTTTGATTCCTGATTAAGGCAAATATTTTGTGTGTGAATATGTCTGTTTCACTCTGCTTGACTGTTTTCTATCTATTTTGAGGTATCATCATCAACTCATATATGTCCCCACCGAGGGGCTCGAGCCTACCCTGAATGAGGGAGATATAGGTCTTAGTCAACCACGCTGGCCAAGTGCGGGTTGGTCGACTTCACACACAACCTTAAAATTTCTTCCCAGGTGTGTGCAGGTTTCCTCACGATGTTTTCCTTCACCGAGGTATGTTTTTACAAAATCACATATATAAAATGTATGAAAGTTTGTTATTTAGTTGTCTAGTGACCGTAGTACAAGCTTATTTGAATGTATAGAAACAAAATTCGGTTGTTTAACCACAGGAAAACCTAAATTACTTAACATAAATTCGACTAGTAGGAAAACCGCTATAAAATAACCATTTCTATTAAAATAATCATTCACTCCATCATCTCATTACAGTAACTGACCCCTAACTAAGTTCGAAACTTGTATGTAGTGTATCAGAAACTACGCACACACTCATTCACACACCCAGACCGAGACAAATTTGTGGTTCACACAAATATTCACCCCGCACGGGAATCGAACCCGCAACCTTACGGATGGCAGTCCGGCATGGTGACTACTCTGCCATCGAGGTCATCAATCTTGTTTACAACGTTTATAAATAAAGATTTATATCTATAACTAAAAACCATTTTAATTAATCCACCACACTCTGTGCTACCTTTATTTGCAATCATGAATGAATTGAATAAAGGCTTCAAATATACTAGTCTATTTGAAGCCTTCATTAATAAGACTTTCTTTGAAATCTAAATTAAATAATTAATTTACTATCAAACAGTTATTATAAGCCTGCTATAAACGAAACTAGTATGCGGCCAAAATCGATTTTCTTTTTACTTTTCACCGATATATCGATGTTTTGACCAGAGAAAAGTAACATCACTATTTATAAAAATAATCACTACATAGTATAAAACAAAGTCGCTGTCGCTGTCTGTCCCTATGTATGCTTAGATCTTTAAAACTACGCAAAGGTTTTTAACAGATAGAGTGATACAAGAGGAAGGTTTTTAGCATAATTTTATCCCCGTATTGTCACGCGAGCGATAATTACGTGGGTAAAACCGCAAGGCACCGCTAGTCCGTCAATAATTTTCTTATTTTTTATCGATATCTCGATGTTCCAACCAAAAGAAAGAACGTCACTATTTATAAAAATAATCCGTTGCCTTAATGATAAATTCGCGACCCAAATGAAATATGGACAGATCAAGTGTCGGTGTAAGCTGTTTGTGCCCATCTGTGTGTGTTGTGATGTTTAGATATATTGAGGGATGGGAAAAATATTAAGTATCGATAAAATTATTGTAATAGTTTTTTGTTAGTACTGAAATCAATACTCAGTTTATAGGCGATCCCAGTTGTTATACTGACATCATCGATAGTCCTTATTATCGTATCGAATTAACTTAACTTAATCCTTCTTAGCCGATTTCGGCCTCAGTGATTGTTTATTGGTTACTGTAATCTCAATTCGAGCTTGGTTGTTCAGCTCGTCGCAGGTGTGCTCGATGTTGACTTGCGTACCCAATTTTAGTAGCTAATGTTCTGCCACATGTCAGACACGTCAACACACCGTGCACAATATTATAAGATATGACCGCTGTATCGAATTATGTATTGTAAAAGTCTGATATAATTGCAGTCACTGCACGCAAAATACTGACATTCTTATACTGACGCTAAATCTGTTAGATATAGGATAAAAGTCAGCAAGAATAAGAAGTACTTAAAATCAACAATCGTTTTTTATAGAGTCTTTTTCACTAATGGCAATAGCACAATAAGAAAAACTATGCCAAGTAGAAGTTATCAACCATTAAAAAAAACTAAGCATATTTAAAAAAAAAAAAATGCAGATTAAGCATCCATATTTCGTAAGTAACACAGGAAACATTAGAATACTATGTTAGTAAACATAATAAAAAATAAATTAAACTATCGACAAACCACAAGCACATCACTAAAAAGATTAAGGGATGTACTCATGAATGTGTAACGTTGTTTGTCGACCAATTAGGCTCTATCCCATCCGAGTGGACAAACAGACAAATAAACAGACAAAAATGTAAATGTACGCGACAAGTTACAGAAACCCTACGATGGATAATGAGAGAATTTTTGTATAAAGAATTTTGGACCACTGGGACTTGAGACACACTGCTTCTAAATCTGACGAATATAAGGGAAATCTAACGAATATTGTGATATTAAAATGATATATTGTGCTCATTGACACGATAGAAGAAGAAGAATGATATCTATACTAATATTATAAAGAGGAAAGATTTGTTTGTTTGTAACGAATAGGCTCCGAAACTACTGGACCGATTTCAAAAATTCTTTCACTAATGGAAAGCTAATTTATCCGTGCGTATATTTTATCCCCGTAATCCCACGGGAACGGGAACTACGCGGGTGAAACCGCGGGGATATATTATATTTTTATATAGTGTTTTTTTTGACGGTGAAGGAAAACAGCTTGAAAAAACCTGCACACACCTGCGAAGAAAAAATGCTGTGGGTGAAATCGCCCGCACTTGGATTGTGTGGTTGACTGAAACCTAATTGCCCTAATTCAGGGTTCACTCACTTCAGGTGTTCCCTCAGTGGAGACATTCTGATGATAATTTTTTTAAATTTAATTTCCAAAGGATATTTTTGGTTCTTGAGAAGAAGATGAAAATACTATATCTACCGTCAGTTCCGTATGCGTCCAAATTAATTTCATTAAATACAGGGTATTTTTTTTATTTAAACATGGTATCTATAAAAAAAATAACTGTAATAGTTACGGTACATTCCAAAAGAAAGATTTGTAATGGCGCTGACGGTGAAATCGATTTATATTTATTGATATCTTTGATTTACACGAACACTACACATTGAAATAAAACACTTCAACGGATTTTTGTCGTGGTTATATTTTATTTTACATTTTCTGACGTTTCGGATTCTTTACAGAACCCGTGATCACAGAAGACTAAGATGACCTTCAATATTTTGAATATAATTTTAAATACATTGTGAATTTACCACAGATTCGGAAATACATCAGCCGAGAAGAATCTGCAAGAAACTCGGTCTGGAATTATATCATTTTTTAAATAAAATAAATTACAATGCACTTTAAAATCAATACAAAATTTTTTTTCTTCAATTTGAAACGTTCCTATTCACGCATACAGAACTGACAGTATCTTGCGGTCTTGCAGTTGTTGGACGTGCTTTGGGTTTTAATTTGTTGATGATAGGATCCCAAGCAGGTGGTAGCTTCCAACCCTCTTCCCTATTGAAATTAGGATGTTTTTTAATTTCAATGGCCTAGATTTATATTTGCTGTTTATTCTCTATGTCCGTGTATCAGACTCACCTCAAACATTTCATTATGTTTTCATATATTTTTCTTGGTCCAGTATTGTGTTGTTAAGTGTATACTCGTGTAACAACCTTTTTACAAAAATAAAATTGTTCAAAAATGTTGTTACCACCCGCCGGTAGGGTCCGCAACAAAAGTACCTCAGCATTTATAAATTAAATGAACTTATGATTAAATAAATTATATTTTCAAATTAATTGAATAAAAAATGATGTGGACATCAAAAATCTACATAATTTATATCTGTTTGTTTCTTAAATACCAGTACATGTTGTTGATTTTGTTTAATTGAAAGAAAAACATTAATGCAATTTGTTTGTCGAGGAGAGGAATATTCAATCGCAAAAGTGTAATTTCTTGAGACCTTGCCTACTTTGCAAAGTAACTTGTTAGATTCCCGCTCCAGACATACATTTATATGTATGGATATGTCAAAGTTTGTTTGATTAAACTTAGAATAAGAAACCTAAAAATCCTTTTTTTCTATCCCTACATCTCTAGATTTGTATCCAAGTGTTAAGCTACCATTGCATGGTCATAGGTTCATGTCCCAGCTGAGGTAAAAAAAATGATTCTCTATTTTTTTGTGTAAAACAGTGAAAGTATTACACATATCTTAATTGTAAGTTCAACGTAAAACAAATATATTTTTTTTGAAGTGAAAACTTCTTTAGCGGCGCTTTCAAACTCGCGTCAGGGTCACGTGATGCTGATCGACAAAGCGTAAGATCAGCATCACGTGACGTTTATGATAACTGAAGTAAGAAACAAACATTGTATTCTACCTCATAAATGATAGTACTTTTATACTTATAATTAAACACAACGTTAATATTGAAGTTTTCACTTCTGCCGGCACTCCCGGAGTGCTACCTTTTTTTTTTGCTATCCCTACATTTCTCTATATTACCTCCTCGGTGTACAGGGACTATTGAACCTGTGTACCTTGGAGTGTTGTTGCTGACCGTCCCTACAATTTGCGCAGATGAGATAACGCAGGTTATGTTTTTATTTCCCCTATTTCAACTCTTAGGGTCGAATGGCTGTGCTCAAATCTTTACATTTTGTTTCGTGTATTTGTATTTTAAATATAAGTAAATAAATAAATGTAAATCTTCTATATTATTATATTATACATACATACACATATAAAACTGTTCCGTTACCGAATGATGTACTGACTGACTGACAGACAACGCACAGCCGAAACTACTGGTCGTAGAGAGCTGAAAGGCACGTGTGTTTGTTGCGGGGAGTAGGCTACCACTAAGGGAGGATTTTTGGAAATTCCACCCTAGGGAACAAAAGGGGGGTAAATTGAAAACTACGCGACTGAAACCGCGGAGCGCTGCTAGTGAGCATTATAAAAAAACGATAGTTGTATTATACTGCGATCAAATGAGAAAAATATAACATAATCAATCACTCAGCGTTAATCATAAGTTAATTACGACTATCCCTCCTCGCTGCAACAAAGATAAATAGGTTTTCTGATAAAACGCGTAAGTCATTGGGCTATTGTCATCAAATTACATACTCAGATAGCTCCCAAGTTTTATTCTTGGGTCTAGCATGCACTTTTGCTACAATAAGGCGCATAACAGATCGAGACAAACATTTGTGGTTCACACAAATATTCATCCCGCACGGGAATCAAAACCTTACGAATGGAAGTCCTGCATGGTGACTACTCTGCCATCGAGGTCATCAAAATAACCATTCACTCCATCATCTCATTACAGTAACTGACCCCTAACTAAGTTCGTAACTTGTATCTAGGGTATCAGAAACTACGCACACACACATTCACACACACCACTGTACTAATATAATCAGTAAAAAATGATTTTAGGCTACACTAGAATCTTAGAAACCACTACATTCTTCAAATTATTATATTTAACGGGGGTATTTACCATGTATATTATTTGTAAAAAAAAGGTAAATATCCCGTTAATTATAATAATTTGAGTGGTAATAACCATGATAACTTTAAAAACACTACATTCTTACTCTAAACTTAACCTAAACAAGAAAATAATATTTCAGTTACATAACACAGACCGATTTTTCAAACTTTTTACTCTGGGTAAGTGGGTATTCGTAAACACGTCGCAAAGTTTTATAGAAATGCATCCAGCCGGTTATTTTATGCAAACTCTATTGAGAACTAGCGCTACAGATGCAGGGCTTGAACACTGTTGGTATTCAATAAAAATAGCTTTGACAAGAAAAATGTTTATGCAAAGTTTGCTTTCATATTTCTTGTGAATTCTGCTTAGTTGTTGTTTGTTTTGTTCTATTTTTAGTTGGTGGTGAAGTTACTAGCATCGTGAATGCTAAACGAAAGGTTGTAGGTTCGATTACTTTAAAAAAATAATATGTATTTAGTATTATGTTATGTTGTAATAACACAGTCTTGTATTATAATTTAAAACCTTCCCAAAAATGTATCATAAAGGACAACGCTCTTTACAACTAATTTTAACATGTTGGTGATCTCAAAACCAAACACTTTCTCATCTCAAATTGAGAAAGTGTTTGGCAAAACCTAGCAATTGAACCATGGACCTCAGTCTCAGCAACTATGCCTGGTGCACATGCCACATCACCGAAGAGTTTGTATTTACCTATAACATAACATAATCATTTTTATTAATAAACGAAACGTACGTCATTGTTTATAATTAATATCTTTTTACGGGATATTTACACGTAGTGAGAGCGACGCGCGTTGAAGCGGGACGCGTGAGCGCGCCCACGCGCCGCGGCAGTGCAGAGCGAGACGCCCGCGCCGTCGCGGGCGTATCACACTCATCCTCCTGATGAAAGCCACCGAATGTAGCTGAAACTAGTCGAGGGATTCGACTTATAGGTACGTGTTAATATCCCGTAAAAAGATATTAATTATAACATAATCATTCACTACATAATCTCATTATAGTAACTGACCCCTAACTATGAGAGGAGAAAAATAATACAAAAGCACTTGAATTACAAACGCATAAATGTTGCGCACACCTGAACCGCAACTAGTCAGTAAAAAATATAACTTTACTAGGCAGAAGCTTTCAAGCTTCACTAGTGAGCTTTTAGTGAATACGAAAGTTTATCCTGTAACTACAATAGGGGGTACAAGTATTTATTGTAATAAAGGCTGTGCCCCGCGGTTTCACCTGCGTAGTTCCCGTTATTAATTAAAAAAAAAACGAATGAATGAATGAATGGAATCGACCATAGACCTACCAAAAGTAAGGAAACATAGTTGAAGTTTGTTTTTAAAATGTATGGTCATAATTTTTTTGGTAACGAAACTTTTTTTAAATGAAAGCAATTTAAAAAAACAATCTATAACTCACTAGTGAATAAAACGTGTCATTATTCAACTGTTTTTGCACAAATAAAAGCCCCTTTATGAGCAAGTGTGTTGAAATAGTTATTTATGGTACAAGCGAGGTAATCATCAATACTAGCGTGTACCATACAACGTTTTTCAACACATTTGCGAAGAAATTAACATTTTTCGCTAATAAATAAACAGTTTTTCTATTCGCGCGCATCCAACACAACAATGGTGATCGGCCATAGATTAAAAGAATATACTTATTAAAAAAAAAACGAATGAATGAATGAATGGAATCGACCATAGACCTACCAAAAGTAAGGCAACATAGTTGAAGTTTGTTTTTAAAATGTATGGACACAATTTTTTTGGTATCGAAACTTTTTTAAAACTAAACAATTTAAAAAAAAATCTATGACTCACTAGTGAATCAAGTGTGTCATTATTCAACTGTTTTTGCACAAATAAGAGCCCCTTTATGAGCAAGTGTGTTGAAAAATGTTTTTATTTACATTTTGGCTTTCGGCGTGTATTTACATACAAGAGAAAATAATAAAATAACCTAATTAATTGGGGTCAATTGTTTTTTTATTGATTATATTTACTCTGTATTATAAAAAAAATTCAAATCATATTTTTAGAGCAAGGAAGTTTTAGCTACTATTTTTTCGATTAAGTTTGAATTCCTGAACATTGACATTATTTTGACTTAAAACTTTCATTGGTCAATAGATTAATTTAAAAAGGTTTAAAAACCCCCAACACAATTACTTTCAAACCCCCATAACTTTTAAACGGGTCAACCGATTTTCATCAAACATGTCTAAGAACACTCGCACGTAAGTCCCCTTTAATACAAAAAAACTGAATTGAAATCGGTTCATCCACTCGGGAGCTATGATGTCACAGACAGACAGATACACATACACAAACACACAGACACGTCAAACTTATAACACCCCTCTTTTTGCGTTGGGGGTAAAAAATTATAAAACAATGTTTTCTTTACCACCTCTCCCTCGGGATAAGTATAAAACAGGAAGACCAGAGCGAACAATTAGTAGAAATAATAATTTCAAAGACATAATTGAATTGTAAACCTAAATACACTTTGAATTGGGTACAATTTAACTTGCGTTATAAAGTTGAATATTGTAAATTATTATCTGTCTCTAAAGAATTTAATACAAACGGACTTTAAATATAAACAACAAGTATAAGCATGTTTATTTTATTCACTTATACAAAATGTTTTTTGGTAGCAGCGCCTCGCGGTTGCACCCGCGTAGTTCCCGTTCCCGTGAGAATTTCGGGATAAAACGTATTCTATATGTTATACTGATGTATAAGCTAAATTATTGTAAAGTTTCATTAAAATACATTCAGTAGTTTTTGCGTGAAAGAGGAACAAACATCCACATTCCACACTCACAAACATTCGGCGTTATAATATTAGTAGGATTTTATACTAGCTGTGTCCCGCGGTTTCACACGCGTTGTTCCCGTTCCCGTGGGAATTTCGGAATGAAAAATAGATGGAGAAAGATGATGCCGATTTTCAGACCTACTGAATATGCTCACAAATTTTAATGAGAATCGGCCAAGCCGTTTCGGAGGAGTACGGGAACGAACATTGTGACACGAGAATTTTATATATAAGATTAGTCAACCTGGGTTGCTACGATTTTACTACAACTCGCTACATCAGTAGTAAGGTTTAACGAATGCAATGTCGTAGTAAGTTAAAAGTGTTTCTGACTTTGAAGTCGCCACGTCATCACTCGTTAGTGCTACGGCATGTTTGTTACGTGATCGTTATTTTAGTAGTTAAGTTAACGTAAGAAGACTGTGCTTTTTATATTTTAGCAATTGTATAAATAGGTTTTCTTTAAATATGGAAAATATAGTCTATGATAGATTTCATCTGAATTTTGCAAACGTAGCGATGTCGTAGCATATTTCGTAGCAACAAATGTAGATATGACATAATGACTTCAATGAGAAAGCACTTTGAAGTCGCTAAGAATTTACTTAAGCCACTATGCCAAATTGACTTCAATAAATAAAACTGTGTAAATTTTATAATTATGATACAGGAGAATCACTACATAGTATAAAACAAAGTCGCTGACTATCCGTCCCTATGTATGCTTAAATCTTTAAAACTACACAACGGATTTTGATGCGGTTTACTTTAGTAGATAGTGTGATTCAAGAGGAAATTTTATCCCCGCATTCTTACGGGAGCGAGAACTACGTGGGTGAAACCGCGAGGTGCCACTAGTGAATAAATAAATTTTGCTTCAATTATTAAATATTTCTAGTATATTCTGTTTGTCTGTAAGTCAGACATTATCAACCATCTAATCTTAGCCGCTGGCAATTCTTATAACATTTTGATCTTTTATTCTCATTTATAAATCCACCGAGAGTTGTCTGTTCTTTGTAAGGGATTTCGCATTATTTTTAGTTGACTAGTGAGGGGTTAAATAATTTGAAAAAACTTTTTTTTTTTTTTTTCACTACATCATCTCATTATAGTAACTGACCCCTAACTAAGTTCGTAACTTGTATCTAGGGTATCAGAGACTACGCACACACTCATTAAACTCTACACTTAAAACTAAGTGTAGAGTATATTTTTTTTTTGGTAAAATAACTGACTGACTGATTATTATTTATTGATTTTCTAAGATTGTTGTTATTTGTTTTATTTATTAAGATTGTTTAAATTTTGTTACTTTTGTGTTAATTAATATTGTTTAAGTTGACTACTTACTTATGTATATAAATATTTATATAAGTACCTAAAACATATTGCATGCCTCATGTAAGGTAGAATAAAGAGATTCTTAATTTAAGTATTAACTGTAACACCATATTGTAACCTTTATTCGCAATAAATACATTTGAATTTGAATTTATAAGATTATTATAACTAGGGAGCTTTAACTTTGGGATATAAATCCCCTTATTTTGTGTTCATGGATAAAATCCTGAGTATTTGTATGTATGATATACATAAAAACTACACGTAAAAACTATTGGACTTATACATACAGACAAACACAAATTCTAAAAACTACTGTGAATTTGTCTTTTGTAGGTAGCACATTTTTCCGAATTTCATGCGAGAATGCTGTAACATCCTAATATTTGAGTATTTGAAAAAAAAGAACTACTGATTTTTTTAATGTATTTTTATACTTTATATTTAATTATATGGAAAGTCAATGTTAAAAACATTAATAATGTTTTTTTAAACTAATAAGAATCAATAAAAAATTGATAAAATTTAAATAAAAATCACGTGACTGTAAACGCGCCACAATTGGTTGTCATGTTTGTGACGTCATAATGTTATAGTAAGTGTATGGTACAGCGTAGTAACTATTTAGTAATCTATGGTACAGCGTTCGCGACAATAATCGAAACTAACATTATGACGTCACAGACAGCTATCGGCGTGTTTTCAGTTCTGAATTTAAATTTATTTTTTTAATTTAATGTAACTTTTATTTATTTCAAAGAAACAAAATCCAAAATTAGTTTGTTAAAAAACTGTAATATGATCTTTCCACTTATCACAATTTTTCTTTTTTCAAATACTCATTTGTCTGTAACATTCATTCAACAAATCGAACCAGAAATCTCCATATCTCCAAACATAACTCAGAACGTTACATAACTCACAAGCAAACGTTATATAACATAAAAAGCGATAACACAATTAAGTGTTGTTCACAAGTAATCGTGTAAGCGCGACTCAATTTGGATGTTCGAGTGGGGCGGTCGTAAATCGGTACCTCGAGACTGATTTGCAAGTTTCACTTGATGGTTGCAGGTTGTAAGTTGTAAGAATGTAGCGGGTTGGTTTGTTACCTTACTTCTATATATTTACTAGCTGCGCCCCGCGGTTTCACACGCGTAGTTCCCGTTCCCGTTCCCGTAGGAATTTCGGGATGAAAAATAAATGTTCGCCGATTCTCAGACCTACTGAATATGCTCACAAAATTTCATGAGAATCGGTCAAGCCGTTTCGGAGGAGTATGGCAATCAAAACTGTGACACGAGAATTTTACATATTAGAATATTTAACTTGATATTGCTAAATGTGTAGCTAAGTGGGGACTCCCAAGATTTTCGAACACTACCATTTGCCGGCGGCATATTAATTGTGAAAACCTCTTTTTTGTTTCAACGAATAATTATTTTACCAATTTTGTGCACAAATCTAGACATGAATCGAAATAACTTATTCAAAAATCATAAAAAGGGCTTCGCTTAAGTCGCTTAAGTTAAAGTCACACTAACACAAGTCGATTGGCCCTCGCACAACCCGCTCGTTTTAGAGGTTTTCCTAATTGGCCAATGATCATCATACGTTTCCACAATTAGTTTTCATCAGATATCTTCACAGTGCACGATCGATAACAATTAAATTAAAAATTTAAAAAACCCCCAACACAATTACTTTCAAACTCCCATAACTTTTAAACGGGTCAACTGATTTTCATCAAACATGTCTAAAAACACTCGCACGTAACACTCGTCCCCTTTAATACAAAAAAAACTTAATTGAAATCGGTTCATCCGTTCGGGAGCTATGGTGCCACAGACAGACAGATACACACACACACAGACACGTATAACACCCCTCTTTTTGCGTCGTGGATTAAAAATACATCATACAATGGCTTGAGTATAATTGTCTCACTGTCTATCATTACAATATCCTATTTTATTTTTGCAAAAATCAGTCCATCCCTTGTCATCTAAACTAACCCAAGGTGTGGCTAAAAATCGCTCCCGCCTACACCTAAGACCACACCCTTACCCTCTAAGGGCTTGGTTAATTGAAGAATTATAGCGACCTCCTTACATTACTGTTACAAATTCGATAACTCCCATTCCAAGGTATAATACACTCTATTAACGAGACCATAAAGTTCAAAATGGCAGTCACAGGATACTCGTTAGCGTTCTTGCTACCTTAAATTATAGACTATAAAGGTAAGGAATAGGTATTTAGTAAAACGGTGTTAGTTACCCGTTTTTGGGAGAATTCAACGGGTATTTGGGGAAAATAGTGAATGTTCACAAAGATTTGGGGAAAAAATAAATGGTACTTTTTGTACCGCAGGCAAAGCCTCGATAATTCTCTTTTCTTTAGTGCGGAAACCTTTTACTAGGGGAACGGGAAAAGTAACAAAATATATACTTATTTTTATAACTACTATTAAAAACTCAATAATTGACGATAGTATATTATATTACACTAAATATCACAGATTATTATCATCATGCTAAGGGTCTGCATAACAGGATATTGCGGGTTTGATTCCCGTAAGAGTTCAATATTTGTAACGCCCCGCGGTTACACCCACGTAGTTCCCGTTCCCGTTGGAATATGGGGATAAAATTGTGCTAAAACCTTCCTCTTGAATCACTTTATCAATTAAAACAAACCGCATCAAAATCCGTTGCGTAGTTTTAAAGATCTAAGCATACATACGGACAGTTAGTGGGAATAAGCGATATTGTAATATCTTAAGAGAAATAAATAATCTTTAACCGAAAAAATCGGAAGTCCTAAGTCAGTGACTGCCTAATCTGTGATTAAAAAGAGAGTCTACGTATATTAGATGATGTTATTTTGATGTTACAAATACACACTTCAATTTCATTTGTATGTATGTATATTAGTATTTATATACCAGTTTGTAATCAAGAACCAACTTTGATCTTCGTTTTGTGTTTGTTTGATCAGCTGTTTGTTCAAACGTCGTTGGTGGCGCCATCTGCGCGTTAAATTAATGTTTGTAATTAACATTTGTTTTGGTTATTTTAATTCTTGAGGGACATATTTTAATTACTAACTAGTTATTTACCGAGGTTTTATTTGCTAAAAATTGGATAAGTTCTACTTGTCAGATTATGACTGAACATATTATGATATCATCATCAGCTCATATTTAAATAATTGGCCGAACAAAAGCACTGACACGAGGAATGAAGAAGAAGAAGCTCATATTATAATGTCCCCACCGAGGGGTCGAGCCTACCTTGCATGAGGGGAGGGCACAAGAGCGTCGATGGCGTAGGGGTTAAGGCATTTGACTTCCAATATAATATGCTTTGTCTAAATATATTATGATACTGAAATTAAAACAAACATACAAAATACATACAAACGTACAATACAATTTAAAAACCCGGTTGAAACTAGTTAGTGTCACTTGAAACCGGCGTGAACCGGTTCAAACTTGTTCATACCACTCCGCTGGAGTTATAAAACATTGTATAGCCAAAGAAAGTTGCAGCACTTTAGAATTTTCTCATTCGTTGTACACTTTCAAACTCATTTCGAATTGAGTCGAATTGAGTAATTTGTTTTAATTGTACACTAATTATGTTAATAATAGAGCGCTTAAGTCCAGTTTTGTCCTCGATTGTTTCAGATCTGGATGGTTAAGCTACGGCTGGTGACTGTGATAGTGATGGGTGGCCGATAGCAAAGTTGCTTTTGAGAGTATTTACGTAGTTTAGAGGTTAAAGCCGTTGGTCAAGTATTTGACACCATCGATAGTCGTTACGGGTGGTGGTTAGAGTCTTCAAGTCTACGGCTTAACTAAATATCGTATCGCCTTCTCAGTTTTAAAGGACTGATGGTAGTCGCTCCATGTAAAATACTCATGTTTTCCGAACCTTTATCCCATGTCTATTTGGGGTCGGTTTTCCGTTTAACCAGATTTGGCGGAATGTCAGTATTTTACGTGAAGCGACTGCCATCAGACCTTCACAACCCAGAGGGCTATACAACATTTTTTGGTTAAACCAAATGATAAACTTTTGAGGGCTCTAAATACCAGTAACGATTGTCGAAGATGTTTGTACGACAACCGGGACCGACGGTTTTACGTGCCCTCCGAAGCACGGAAACGCTCATGAAATTAAAACGTAATATACTCATATTCCATCGAATTTAATTTCTATGGCAATTAATAACTTTCATCTGAGTAGGATTTACCAAGATTTTTCTCGAATAAAGCACATCAATTTCACCCAAAATTCCAGCAAAAAAGGATATTTTGAATGGCTAAATCTATTGCTAGTGTTGCCACTTAACCCACCCACAAATCAGGCATGAATCGACATTTCTTAGCAACAAAAAGGTTCCAATGATTTATACCTCCTCATATTTCCTTTGCTAGTTATTTTCCCTTTTACGTAAAGGGGCCCAGAGACGAACAAACGGTTGGCTCCACACGTTGGCCCCAACGTTCGTACTACCGTTGGACTGCGAATTGGGTGAGGCGTCCACACGTTGGCATACAAGTTAGTTCTGACCCGTTAGGCCCAATGTGAATGTCCGATACAGATATCGAAACTGCTCTTTTTGAACGCTTTTACAATATTGAGTGCACATTTATACATATTTGTTACTGAGAAATAATCATTCCCATATTCTGTTGAATTGTGCGCCACGCCATGCATCAACTAATATTTTTTTATTTTTATGATCCTTTCGAGTTGCGTCCCATATTATTGGATGGTGCGAAAGCGCCAACGTGTGATCAGATCGCCAACGTTGGCGCAGATTCCTTTGATGAAAGCGACACGTGCCGGCCAACTACCAACGCCCGCCCCAACGAGACCAATGCCATTTTCTAGATCCACACGTTGGATGAGTAGCGTTGGGGCCGTGTGGATCCGGCCTTACGTGTTTGATGAAACCATTTGACGTCGGTTTGAACGGTTTGTCAAACGGCACTGCGCACATTGCTTCAGTACGCCGCGCCGCCGTAATCAGACCTACGATGCCTCAAACAACGAAAATAATAATGGCCGTTGCTAAGCGTCCGCTAGAACGGATGATTAATATAATATTACCCGTACGCTAGTCGGATGAATAAGATTGTATTAGTCCGCCTTAGCGGACGAATAAAATAATTTTATTCGTCCGAATTACTGGATGACTAGACACGAATAATAAAATATGCAATTCCATCAAACAAGCTTCCAACGCTTAAATGTTTGACAATTTCCCGTAATCATATTTAATATTTTATATTTTTTAATACTTTTTAGTTTAACTTCACGACATATTCATAACACAGAAATGTCGGGTCTCGATCCATTTAATGTAAACATCTTTATCTTATACTTTCACCTATATTTGAGTACAGTTAGCATTGGTCAGCACGATGATACCTAAATTAAGGTTATTGTATCAAAACGTCCGCGGTTTGCGAACAAAAACTTTGCAATTTAGGCATAATGTACTAGCACAAGATTACGATTTAATACTCATTACCGAAACATGGTTAAACGACGGTTTCTACAATGGAGAACTATGCGACAATAACCGATACGACGTTTTTAGATGCGACCGAAGTCAGACGACTTCCACAAAAAAAACTGGTGGCGGTGTCATGATCTGTGCTAGGAAATCATTGCACTCACAAGAGAAACCTGAATGGGCATGCTCCGGTATCGAATGCGTCTGGTTGACGGTGCCATCGCAATCGCTAGGCGCCGGCGATAAGCGAAACTTACATATATGCGTTGTTTATATACCTCCCGACAAGACACAGCCGACACGAATAACAGCATTTACTAGTTCACTTGTACACATACTTACATCGTATCCTAATGATCATTTTATAATATCGGGTGACTTTAACTTAGCTAACGTGGCCTGGTCGTCTAACGGACCCTTATTTCATAAACGAGGCTCTACACAATTACAGGAAGCAGCAGTTATACTTATTGATACGTGTAACTTATCCGGGTTAAATCAATACAACTTCCTCACAAATACATGTGATAACACCCTCGACTTAATTTTTAGTGACACTCCCATTGAAATAACCCATTCTTATAATCCCCTCGTTGTCGAAGACGCTTATCACCCTTGTCTAGACCTGGATGCATCTGACCTCATGATACCCTGCTTAAAACGCCAGTTAACTGTTAAGCATAACTACAAAAAAGCAGATTACGAAAAAATAAATAGTTATTTAGGCAATATTAACTGGGAAACCACGTTACACGGTAACTCTATAGACGACATCGTGAAAAGATTTTATTATCATCTTTACTATGCCATAGAAAAATACGTGCCAAAAGTATATCAATCCCATTCTGGAGTGTATCCCATCTGGTACTCTAGATCACTGATTCATATTATAAGAGATAAGGTTAGAGCACACGACCGTTGGGTCTCATCCGGAAATCCAAGAGACTACGACGAGTTCTCTATGTTTCGTGCCCGTCAAAAATGTTTACAAAAGAAATGCTACGATTCATTTAACGAACGTATACAATTGCTACTCAAAAGTAAACCAAAACACCTTTGGTCTTATTTAAAATCAATCCGTAGTAAAAACACGGGGTATCCTAACACACTTACAATGAATGGTATAACAATTAATAACGAATCTGATGTATGTAAGGGATTTAATGATTTTTTCGAAAGTGTTTTTCAAAAACCAGCATCAACCTACGTCCATTGCTTACGCACTTATGATGAACCGAACGATACAGTTTGCACGTTTAGTACCACAGAATATGAGATTTATAAACTACTGACTTCACTCGACGTAAATAAGGGACCAGGTACTGACAAAATTCCGCCAATTTTCATCAAAAATTGCGCCGCATCTTTGGTTGTCCCATTAAAAAATATTTTTATGTTGTCAGCAAACTTTTTCTGTACTTTTCCCACCATTTGGAAAGAAGCGAAAATTGTGCCGATACACAAAAGTGGTTTGCGCAATAAAATCGAAAATTACCGGCCAATATCAGTTCTTAGCACCTTCAGTAAACTATTCGAGAAGTTAGTATACAAAAAAATTTCCTACACAATTTTCAAATCAATTCCAAGCGAACAACATGGATTCATGAAGGACCGATCAACTGTCACCAATCTAACTGTTTTCACCAATTACGTTCTCCGTGGTATGGAACAAAAAACACAAGTTGATGTGATCTACACGGACTTTGAGAAGGCGTTTGATCGCGTAGATCACATCATCTTGCTGCATAAGCTATACGCGTTGGGTATTCGTGGTGACCTTCATAGATGGTTGTGTTCCTACATATCAAACAGAAGACAAGCAGTAGTTATCGGCGGTTCATGCAGCGATTACGTCACAATTAACTCAGGGGTGCCACAGGGCTCAATTTTGGCTCCCTTGCTGTACAATGCTTACCTCTTTGATATTGGCTGTTGTTTTAAAAGTTCCAAGTATTTAATGTTTGCTGACGACAAAAAAATCTTTCTCAAAATTAAAAATATTAATGATTGTATCAATATCCAAACAGACTTAAATAACCTCCATGAATATTATGTAAGAAACAGAATAACCGTAAATACTTCAAAATGCCTACAAGTCACTTTCACTCGAAAACAAAGACCTATCAATTTCATTTACCATATTAATAATGTTCCTATCATTAGGACTAAAACTGTGCGTGATCTTGGTGTAACACTAGATCCAAAGATGACGTTTGTCGAACATATCGATATGATAGTTGATAAAGCCTATAAACAATTAGGGTTTATCAAACGCGTATGCAATTCTTTCAGAGACATTCAATGTATTAAAGTTCTTTATTTCGCATACGTTAGGAGTATTCTAGAATACGCTTGTAGCATTTGGTCACCCCGTTACTCAATTCATATACAAAGGTTAGAATCTATCCAAAGAAAATTCATAAAATTTCTAAATTTTAAAAGCTACAAATCATTTGACACTTATTCGGAGGCATATAAATATTATGACTTCAACCTACTGGAACACAGACGTAAGCAATATGATATTGTACTGTTACAGGATATTTTATGTGGAAAAATCGACTGCACTGAACTGTTGGCCAGTATCGCACTGAATGCGCCATCCTGCAGAACTAGACACACACCTCTATTGCACGTACCCCAAGTTAGTACTAACTATGCTCAAAACTCTGTTCTCTGCCGCGCTGCTAGATTGTATAATAAGTATTACTCTGGATTAGACCTATTTCATTTAAATAAATGTGCCCTTAAAAACGAGATAAAGAAATATCATTGTAGCTTAAAATAAAATAAAAAAGAAGTATTTCTACATTTACACACACATGCATGCGCACACACACACACACACACACACACACACACACACACACACACACACACAAACACATACACACACATACACATACACACACACACACACACACACACACACACACACACACACACACACACACACACACATAAGTTTATCAACAGATACTCCTGATATCCAGTCTCTTAAGAAACTAGAATTATCAGTAGACTCATCCATTCCTCTTGTTTTGATTGTAAAAAATAAAAACTGCAAAATGTAAAAACATCCAGCTGTCTAGATTAAGTTACTTATATGATATAATCCTGTTATTGGCCTTAGTTATAGACTATATTATATTTTGTACTTTTTTTGTATCGCTGTTGGATTATGGAAATAAATAAAATAAAAAATAAAACAAACTGATCAAACTGTTCAACTCAAACCAAAATTTACGTATCTCAAACAGTTTGGTCGTCTCGGGCCCCTTAATATTATATTGTTACTACCTGTGCCCCCGCTTTCACACGCGTAGTTCCCGTTCCCGTGGGAATTTCGGGATGAAAAATAGATGTTGGCTGATTTTCAGACCTACTGAATATTCAGTGACCGATTCTCATGAAATTTTGTGAGTATATACTCACAAAATTTCATGAGAATCGGTCAAGCCGTTTCGGAGGAGTACGGGAACGAACATAGTGACACGAGAATTTTATTATATTGTTATTGTATGTACATTATACACCCCTATTTTGAATTCGAGATACTTAATCACACAGCTAATGTAAACGACGGGTGACAATATGATAGTGAAGTTAGTTTTTATCTTTTGCTTTTATTTAAAAAGTTATGATAAGTCAAAGTTTTTAAAAATCCCGCCGAATTTTATTGTTATTCTACACCGAACAACAGGCGAACGCTGCGATACACAGCTGAGCGCGGTCATCGACCCGAGCCGTCACAGAATACTTGATAGCTAGTGTGCCGTCTGGTAATACGACATTTATTTGGTATTTTTTAAAGATAAGTAATCGATTATCATTTTTGATATTTTTATTGGATATATGGATTCAGTTACTACTACAGATATTCTGATTTTAATAAGTCCCATTATTTCAAAATAGGGGTGTATAGTTGATTGTAGTAAATAAATGGCTGTTATTACGTGAACGTGTTTGCCAGTTTATTGGGTTATTATCAAGGTCAAAGTCGGAGTGATTTAATGAAGCAGTTACGTTATTTGGTTATAGTTTTGTTTGTCTTATTATTGTTGTAATTGTGAAAGTTTGTATCATTAAGATTTTTTGTTATATACCAACGATCCGCGCTTTCATCCGCGTAGTTCCCGTTCCCGTAGGAGTATGGGGATATTTTTTTTAAAAACCTTCACACTGAATAACTCTATCTATTAAAAGAAACCGCATCAAAATCCGTTCAAAATCGTAGTCTTAAAGATGTAAGCATTCGGTTTCACCCACGTATATCACAATCCCGTGGGAATCCTTTCTTAGCGGATGCCTACGTCATAACATCTATAACCTGCATGCCCCGAATTTCAGCCCGATCTGTCCAGTGGTTTGGGCTGTGCGTTGATAGATCACTATGTCAGTCAGTCAGTCAGTCACCTTTGAGTTATATAGGTATATTAAGATAATTACTATTACAAAGTAACTGTTCAAACTAACAAAATTAATTTAAAACACAATCACATAACTAAAGACAATAAAAAAGAAAACTATAAAACTCGAGATTAAAATCTCCTTTTGAAACTTCACAACTATTTCTTTAAAATATAAAAGAAGTAGAACAATAGTCGTGAATAGTATTTCTGGAACCTTCTCGAAACCAACAATAAAACACTAGAGATAAAACTTTATGGAGTGGTCCCACCGCGGGCGAGTGAGCGATGAACTATCGGCGATATTCTCGCCGAAGAAAAGGACAGTGAATGCACATTCCATCTAAACGAAAGAGATGCATAATAGTTACTCGCTGGCGGTGTGAACAGGCGACTTTCAATAAAAGTAGTAGCGCCCCGCGGTTTCATTGTGTAGTTCCCATTCCCGTGGGAATACGGGGATAAAATATAGCCTATGTTACGCACTGATAAATTATCTTTCCATTAGTGAAAGAATTTTTGAAATCGGTTCAGTAGTTTCGGAGCCTATTCGTTACAAACAAATCTTTCCTCTTTATAATATTAGTGTATGCATCTCTTTCGTTTACACGGAATGTACGTTCATTGTCCTTTTCTTGGCCGATAAAATCGCTATAGTTCATCGCTCACTCGCCCGCGGTGGAACCACTGCCTTAGTGTAGATACAGTGCACAGTAAAAGTGCCGCAGACAACTTTACGATCGCGAGACTTAGTGTGACAACTTGTATGGCGTACTGTACACATAATTTATACTGTTAAATAACTAATTTTAAGGTTGGATTTCACCAACCAATGTTTGATTAGCTCCTTGACAAGAATTAGCTAACACTCATGTTTAGGTAAAATTGTCATTAAATATTTTTCCGTCCCACGAAGTAAAATTACCGAGCCGTTAGAAAATTCCTTGTTAAATGAACAAAACGAAAATCATTCACTCAAATTTCAATACGACCAAATCGAAACGTCCTTATTTGTTATGTCAACAATTAAATTTGCACAACTTTTTTTCTAGTAGTGTAATAATTGACACGTTGGGTTATACGACCGAATTTACAAAACATAAACTCAGTAGAATTTTATCGTAATCGGGATACTTTTCATTTTGCCGGATAAAATGTCTACAATGTCAAAGTAACCATTAATCAAACTCACAAATACTTCAAAAAGCGTGGTATTTTTAAAAGAATCATAATGTTAAAAAAAACTCGCGGTCCAAATTTTACACGTAATGAAAAGGAAATTTTAATTAATTTAATTCATAAATACAAAGACACAATAGAAAACAAAAAGACGGACGCTGTTACCATTAACTTGAAGAATGAAGGGTGGAGGAAACTATCGGATGATTTTAATTCCATGAGTTCGTTTTGTGTTCGCAACGTGGACCAGTTAAAAACTTGCTGGGACAACATAAAACGAACCACGAGGAAGGACAGAGCAACTACGAAAAGACAAACAATTTTAACGGGTAAGAATTGACATTCGTACTTATTACCTAATGTTATTTCACACAGGTAAAATATCTACTTAGTACCTACTCCTGTATTATTTTATTTGCAGGGGGAGGAAGGCCCGACTTTCCACCACCTGGACCTCTTCAAGAACAGGTCGAAGTATTACTAGGCCCATCATTAAATGGATTAGACAATCCATATGATTCTGATGTACAGTTTTTAGACCAAGGATCGAATATAATAAACTTCCAAGAAAATTCAGTTAAAGGTTGCTAGATAGAGCTTACTGTATACATTAGAGCTTGTATAAATTGTTGATCGAATTTAATTTATTATTTCGTGTATTTCTAGAATAACAATGCAGAAGTTCGTGATGCCGGACCATCACCCGACCCTGCGGAAGAAAACATATCATCAGAGGTATGTAAATTATAGTTTTTTGTAATATCAAAATGCAACAATTTACATAACATAACCACTTTTGTTTCAGAACATAGAGAACATTTGGAATAGCTGGACGCCGTCGGCTTTAAGAAGACAAATGGCACCTAAACTAATTGTTGATAGAGAAACTCCATCAGGATCAAAATGGGTTCGTAGGAGAAGACCAAGAACATCTTTGCAGGATCAAATCTTGCAAAGCAAATGGGAGTTAGTGGAGCTTATGAAAAAAAATGTACAAATCGAAGGAGAAATTAAAAAAGAATTACTAAAACAAGAAAAAATGAAAAGTGCTCAGTTACAATCAGAATTGAAAAATGTCATCAATTTAGAAGATATTTTCTAAATTTTATTGTTGTGTCTCTTTCAATTTATGCTTGTAATTGAGCAGTTTTCATTTTTAGGTCCCACCGCAATACCAGAGGTGTATAAGTTGTGTGTGTGTGTGTTTGTGTCTTGGGTTTTTTCTAATAGCAGTCTATGTATATTTTGAAAAATATACATAGACTACATACCACTAAATGACCAATCTGTGTGCGTTTTGTGTTAGTGTGCTGGATCAGGTGAGACAATTCGAACGAGTCTAACATGTACTTCCATAAATTAAATATAACAAAAATAAAAACAATTTTGTTCTGTTATGGTTGTCTTATTTATTGTCTTAATTTTTATAATAAAAGGAGGGATATTTTTATTTTCATAGTTTGCAAGCCTTGCTGTTATTTGTTAGGCTTGAAAGTCAGTAAAAGATAAGATATAGAATTTACAATATTTATTAAATTAGTAAGTCAATATTGAATTAGTACTACTTATTATACATTCTGTGATGTGGTCAAATGCAAACTTTTGAAATAATTGTTTATGAGTTCTCGACGAACAGGATTTATGTCTCTTATGACATCATGATTACGTCTTTGTTCCCTGATGTTGCCTTGATTTAACAAGTCTTCCCATGGTGCTGGAAGTTCCAGTTCAGTATCATCTGGTGGTAAATGTTCCTTAGACTTAACTACAATATTGTGTAGTACACCTGTAGCAATGATAACTGGCAGACAGTTATTTAATTTAATTTGCATGCCCAATGCTAAAACGGGGAATCGCCGTTTCCACACTCCAAACAGCCGTTCTATTGGATTCCTGCTTCGAATTTGAGATTCATTGTAAAGAATTTCTTCAGGAGATCGAGGGTTGTCTAGAGGCATCATGATATATGGTCGATTCATGTATCCACTGTCAGCTAATAAAACTGCATCACCATACAAACCACTATCGAACACAGCGTGTCTATACGAGGCATTCCATATCGTTTGATCATGGCTACTGCCGGGCCATCTTGCTACGAGATCTAAAATTTCGAGATTTGCACTACCAATGGCTTGCACATTTATAGACATGTAGCCTTTGCGGTTCCGAAAATATTCGGCATTTTCCCCACCAGGGGAACGAATGCGTACATGTGTGCAATCTAAGGCTCCTATGACTTTAGGAAATCGTGCAATTTTATAGAAGCTTATCTGAGCCGATCTAATTTCATCTATTGTCTCAGGAAATTTTATAAAATTACGGCTCAGGGAGGCTATTGCACTTGTTACTCTATGAATAATCCTATGGGATGTTGACTTGCTCAATCCGCAATAGTCTCCAATGGTTATCTGATATGAACCAGTGGCGTAATACCGCAATGTTGCTAAAAGCTGGTTTATAGGTGATATCGATTCATTTCTGAAAGAAAATTGTTACGTTAGAACTATAATGTAATGAATTTATCGGATCTAATAAGGTACAAAAATACATTTAATAATAAGAACACTTTATAAGAATGTAAACTAGGAACTTACCGATCAGATGGGTATTCTAGTTTGTGTTCAATTAATTCCAAAATACTCAAAACAGATCTTTTGGATAAACGAAACCTCGTAGAAAAATCAACATCTTCGTATTCCTCAAAATAGTTGTGGCGTTCCTTATACATTTTTGGACGTTGTACTACTGTCTCCATTCCATCCAAATCGTCTAAATAGTTATTTTCAAAAATGTAATTAAATACCGCGTCCATCATTGACGGTATATACGTCAGCCCGAATGTTTGTTAATGTTTTGATGGACCTATTTGGCAGTGATTAGATTTGATGCCATGTTAAGGAAAATAACCCTCCATCAGTACATGGTGGAACGCAAATAATTTTAACATCCTGTTAAATTCATAATTAGCCATTGACATTGGTTGGTGAAACTCGGGCTAAGACTGGTATTGTCTTTGTGGCCGTGTGCTCAATGTGCTTTGTTGCTTATCGGGGGCTAGAATATTGATTTTATAATCAATGGTATCGATATAAGTAGTTTTTAAACCTTTGTCTTATATCTAAACTAGCGGCGTCCCGCGGTTTCACCCGCGTAGTTCCCGTTCCCGGGATAAAAATATGCTGAAAACCTTCCCACTGAATCACTCTATCTATTAAAATAAACCGCATCAAAATCCGTTGCGTAGTTTTAAAGATCTAAGCATACATAGGGACATAGGGACAGAGAAAGTGACTTTGTTTTATACTATGTAGTGATGATAGTCTGATTTTTAATACTGCGCTTGAACTCGCGTATATCTAGTTTAAGACTAACAAAATCGTGTCAAAATCTGCCCCCGTCTCGGTACCCTGAGTACGTCCCCACGAAACGTTATTAAACCCTTTTAGTATGCAGTTCGGTTAAGTCTAATTGAGTTGAGGCCAGGGTTAATTTCTTAGAATTTATTTTTATAGTCTAATCACACATTTTTTATGATTTTGAATAATGCGTACTATAGCGTAATTGAAAGAGTGGTGCTTACGGTTCATCATGGTTCAGGGTTCGAGGCCTGGCTGAGGCGAAAATTGAAAGCATTTTTTTAAAGTTATATTTTTAGTTAAACCAGATTTGGCAAAACAACAGTATTTTATAACAATCAATTACCATCAGACTTACACATTTCCACAAACAAGTTTCCGAATTTTTTTTTGTCGATATTCTATCGGTGACAATGATTTACGTAAAAATATCATCATAAAAACTATTGATAGGCATATCTATAACCTTTTTTTGGACTAGATCTATCAATAGATTTAAGAATAAATCAGGGACATGCCAAAAAGATAAATGTACTGTTCATATCATCCATAAGTGATAGGCAAAAGGTATGCAATGGAACCTTAGATGACAATTTTGATCTGATAGAATCCCTTCTCTGTATCCATAGAGGAGAAATGCGAACTAATTAAATCAATAAACTAATAAATAATTTGACGACCTCGATGGCAGAGTGATCACCATGCTGGACTGCCATCCGTTAGGTTGCGGGTTCGATTCCCACGCAGGGTGAATATTTTTATGAACCATAAATGTTTGTCTCGGTCTGGGTGTGTGTGTGAATGAGTGTGTGCGTAGTTTCTGATACCCTAGATACAAGTTACGAACTTAGTTAAGGGTCAGTTACTGTAATGAGATGATGGAGGGAATGATTAGGTTAAAAAAATAATAATATATCATCTTGTTCTGTACAAGGTAGAGAACAAACACTAGCACATTATCAAGTATGATACGATTATGCAAAGTGCAGTAACAGAGTGTACTCCTATTTAGTACGTACCAACTCTTGTTCTTATTTACGATCTGCTCGACATCGTAAACTTCGCTAAAATATGCTCTGCTGTCGCTAAATTTACAAGATGTTTAACTTATGGATGTGGTTGTAGTTCGATTTGTTTTATGGTTGGACTGTTTTTAGATTCGTTGCTTTTGTCTAGTTTTATAGATACCTTTGTGTGGGATTGTCAAGAAATGGTACACTTATTCAATTGTTAGTTTATATTATATAGCAGTGTCACAGATTCCTCGGCGTAATTCTCTTTCCCGTAGGCATACTATAAGAAAATATTAGCCTATGTTACTTTCTGTATTAATATAAACAATCTCATAGTAAAATAGTTTTACTAATCGATCTAGTCAAGTAAAAAATCATTTATTCAGTTATGGCCTCAATTGAGGTACTTATGAACATCAATGAATCTACCACCAATTCAGAATTATATCAGTATTATTACATTATTCGATGCAAGAAAACAAATAATGTTTTTTTTTCTTTGTATAACATTAGTATCATTATATAAAAAGTGATATCAATTCAATGTATTTTTGTAGTCGTATCTAGCAAGCATCGTATATCAATGTCGACCTACATTCAGTAGCCCCGTCCGTCTAGCTCCGTCTTTACGAGTTGAACTCGCTACACCTCAATACCGCGAAGAAACAGTAAAAACATGAAATATTTCGCGGTTTACAACACTTTTATTAATATTTTTTATAACAATTTTGTTATTTTTACTGTCACTTTGACAACAAGTTGTTTTAAGGCATTTTAAAGCGAGTTGTTAGTTTAATGTTGATAAATAGTCGTAAAAATGAGATAAAGATGATGAGACTTGAACTTTTCTTTTGTTTCTTTAACATGATGCTCAGTTCGAAGTGACCCTGGATGTAACGCAAAATGTTGCAGGTTATATTCCAAATTAAAGCCTTTATGTAGCAATGTTCATGTGAACATTTTTATCTTAAGATTTAATATAATCCCTATGATGATGTTTATCTGGTTTGTATCACTGAGTTTGTGCATAGTATCTGATACTTTAGATACATATAATAACCTTAGTTAGAGATCTGTTCCCATAATATTTCGGGATAAAACATACCTATATCTTACCCCGGACCATAAGCTACCCCTGTACCAAATTTCACGTCAATCGGTTAGTTTAGCCGTAAAAAGGTAACAGACAGACAGAGTAACTTTCGCATTTATAATATTGGTAAGGCTACAATACATAAAAATACTTATAATCCCACAATTCCCACAAAATAATTCACACAAACCGCGAAGCAAAGACAGTAAAACAAATAACTTAAGAGTAAATTAATCAAACATACATCAAAGAGTATGTATATCAAACGATGTATAATATGTATACATAAGACGCTGTATAACGTGTAAACACAGGGTATGTATACAGTAGACTAGTGTATCTTATCAAACTTGTATAAACTTATTACCTCTAGTTTGAGAACCATCGGTATTCCAAAGGTAAACTCCATAAAGTGAACGGATTTCTTTGATCAAAACTTTGAGAAACCCTTCTAAATGAAAAGTTGGTTCTAGTTTGTTTACGCGAATTTAATCATTATTTCTCTTGGTAATACGTTTGGTTTTGCTGTGTAGCGTTGTGTAATGTAATTAAAATTATTTTTGTTTTGTGTAATGGTTTTTCGTTTTTAATATTTTAGCTTTTAAGGGCCGAAATTTTTTATCATTCACAATTTTTATCGAAAACGTTATAGCCATTTTTGAGAACAAATATATAAAGATTATACTATCCATAATGACGTATAACAGGAACCAAATCACATTATTTACATAGGGAAAAGGGGTTTTAGCCCAAAAAAAGGGACCTATATGATTTCCGACTACTTTTCTTAGTCAATTATGCTTTCTGCTGAAAGAATAGCGGTCTACATGTTTCAAGTAAAAACTACAAAACAAATTTAAATGAAATTTGTCACAGTTTTTCCTTATAATCTTGATAAATACAAAGGATACTTTTTATCCCATTTCGACAAAATTTGGTTTTATGCGCATAAAACCACGAGACTATGCTTAGGTTAAGTACCTACATATATTTCATTACAATTCAACTCAAATACTTATATTATCATAATAATTTGAGTGCTAATAACCATATCCTAACTAATATTATAAATGCGAAAGTAACTCTGTCTGTCTGTTACCTTTTCACGGCTATACTACTGAACCGATTGACTTGAAATTTGGTACAGGGGTAGCTTATGGTCCGGGAAAGAACATAGGATACCCTACTATACCATACTTTGTATCCCGAAATTCCCACGGGAACGGGAACTACGCGGGTGAAACCGCGGGGCGCTGCTAGTTAACTATTAAAACTATACTTTATAATTACATTTTTAATTGCTTGTATTTGTATGACATCGAGTGAAGTCAGACATATTGCTATTATAATGTATATTCACTGAAAACTATTCAAAGTGCAAATACTGTTCATATTCACATCGGAACAGTTTTCGATATAAACTTTTAAAAGATTTTATAAAGTTTTGCTTCGGACAAGTTTAGAATACATATGGACAATTATGTAGTGTTTGTGTTTTTATAAAATAATATTTATACTATCTGTGGCCCATGGTTTTCCCCACGTTATTTACTTTTTTGTTATTTAGCAGATGTTTACGTTATAATAACTATCTAAGTGCCAAATGATAAACTTTAAATTCAATCTTTTTTTAGATATTTACCGTTTCAGCACATTCATTTTCGTTAAAAAAAAGTAGTATAAGCTTTTTAAAAATCCTTTTTAATTCTAACACAAAGGTGGTTCTCAAGGCTATAAAAGTTTTGGTTTAAGCGTTCTCCATACCAAATACCAATATCCATATATGTAGCTATTTAACTTTGCAACCTTAACAAATAAAGGATCAACTTGTAAGTTCAAATAACAAGGAAATGGCCTTATTCTCAATGATGATATTGGAAGAATAGAAAATAAACTCGGACATTTTTTATCTTTTCATCATCAGCTCATATATGTCCCCACCGAGGGGCTCGAGCCTACCCTGAATTAGGGCGATTTGGCCTTAGTCAACCACGCTGGCCAAGTGCGGGTTGGTCGACTTCACACACAACACTAGAATTTCTTCCCAGGTGTGTATAGGTTTCCTCACGATGTTTTCCTTCACCACAAGAGCGTCAAAATTAACATACATATGTAATTTATTTTACTAACCTAGTTATAAGAATTTACTAACCATGAATGGATTTATATTGATCTGAATAAATGACTATTATTATATGAATTCATCAATTTAAAACACATTGGTACGTCGCGGGACTGGTGGGGTTCGAACCAGGCACCTCTCGATCGGAAGTCAACGGCCGTAACCCCTGCGCCACCGACGCTCTTTATTATTTTATTTTCATCTACTCAACTCCAATTGAATTGCTAAACAAAATATGTATATCCAAAATATTTTACACAATAAACAGTTGGCAGCGGACGCAACTTGAGTGCTATGACGTCACAATGACGTCACTGCCACCATTACAAATTATACCTTTTACACAAATTAAACCCTCTGTTAGACAGAGATAGACATATATTCTGTTTAGGAGTAAATGAGATGGGTATAGTATTTGGAAATGGACTTTCACATTTGTGTGGTTTTTCTGTTAAGTAATTATGGTTATTGAAAAATGTGAAAAGGAACTTTTTCAGTGTGTTTGTATTTTTGACAGAAACTAAGGATTTATGATGTTTTATGTTATTATGATGTTAATTTTTAGGTTTAAAGGTACCTCAATAATCTCAGAGATTGTAAAGCATTTTAATTAATCAAATTCTTATTTTTATTTTATTTGAAACGTCAAATAAAATTTATTTTTTTTTGAAATGTCAAAATATTTTTTTTTTTTTTTAAATTGAAGCGCTCATGGCCCAGTGCTACCCGCGGATCACTTGTGATCCGTGCGGTTAAGCAACGTCTGGCACCGTCATGACTGTGATGGGTCATTACTAAAAATGACTTTTAATTTCATGAGCGTTTCCGTGCTTCGGAGGGCACGTAAAGCCGTCGGTCCCGGTTGTCGTACTAACATCTTCGATAGTCGTTACGGGTAGTTAGAGCCCTCAAAAGTCTAACATTCAGTTTAACCAAGAATGTCGTATAGCCCTCTGGGTTGTGAAGGTCTGATGGCAGTCGCTTCACGTAAAATACTGACATTCCGCCAAATCTGGTTAAAACTGAAAACCGACCCCAAATAGACATGGGATAAAGGTTCGGAAAAGAAGAAAATAAATTTAAATTAAAGAATTATATTGCATAGTCTAAATGTCACATGATTTAAATAAATTTATATATCAAATTTATAAAATTTTTCGTTGCCATACTCCTCCGAAATAGCTTAACCGATTCTCATGAAATTTTGTGAGCATATTCAGTAGGTCTGAGAATCGGCCAACATTTTCATCCCGAAATTCCTACGGGAACGGGAACGGGAACTACGCGTATGAAACCGTGGGGCACAGCTAGTAAACTGTAAAATACAAATGTCAAATACCTTTATAGAGTCATATTATCTATACTAATATTATAAAGAGGAAAGATTTGTTTGTTTGTTTGTTTGTTTGTATGTAACGAATAGGCTCCGAAACTACTGAACCGATTTCAATAATTCTTTCACCATTAGAAAGGTACATTCACCCTGAGTAACATAGGCTACATTTTATCCCAGTATTCCCACGGGAACGGAAACTACGCGGGTAAAACCGCGGGGCGCTGCTAGTGTGATATATTTCCATAAAAAGCTTTAAATTTTTTTGTAAGGATTACAACAACCACCATAGAATTCAACAAAACATCCCCTAATTCTAAAAAAACACTTAATAAATAAAATTACAAAACAAATACTAAAAGCACAATAATTTAAAAAAGGTTATAACAAAACATTGTGAATGTTAAAAAACATTGTTACATAAATAAAAAAAAACGTTCGGAAACCGCGCGTCGTTCCGTAATAAATAAATAAAAACGCTCGAAAACCACGCGTATTTCTGTCTTACATAAATAAAAACGCTCGATAACCGCGCGTATTTATGTCCTACATAAATAAAAAAAAAACTCAAAAACCGCGCGTTATATCGTTTTATATCAACAAAAACACTCGATAGCTGCACGTCATTCCGTCTTCCACCAATAAAAAACGCTCGAAAACCGTGCGTAATTTTTGTTTTACATATAAATAAAAATCGCCCAAAAACCGTGCGTCATTCCGTCTTACATCAAAAACGCTCTAAAACCGCACGTCATTCCATCTCAGTGTGAAAGCACGAGAAAATGGTTTGTTTATTGTAACTCGTTGGAGTGATGTGTTTTAATATCACCCTGTATTACATAGGGGGTGTTCTGTTTTGTTTCTTTACGGCACATTCGGTTTCATGGAGCTGTAGCTTTCAGAAGCGGTTATGACTGTATTTGTAATGTTAGTAGGCTTGTGTATTCGGTTTTGCATGGAGTACATGTATAATTTTTTGAAGAATTATTGTGATGTAGATTGGTCATTATTTTTATTAATAGGTATGCCGAACAAATATGTAAGTATAAGTAATGAAATATAATCATTCCCTCCATCATCTCATTACAGTAACTGACCCCTAACTAAGTTCGTAACTTGTATCTAGGGTATCAGAAACTACGCACACACTCATTCACAGACAGACAGATGATGAAATGACTTTATTATATTAGCTGTGCCCCGCAGTTTCACCCGCGTAGTTCCTGATCCCGTGGGAATTTCGGGATAAAAAGTATCCTATGTTCTTTCTCGGACCATAAACTACCCCTGTACCAAATTTCAAGTCAATCGGTTCAGTAGTTTAGCCGTGAAAAGGTAACAGACAGACAGACAGAGTTACTTTCGCATTTATAATATTAGTTAGGATCGGTGCAAACTCAGTCCAAGTCTACTAAAAAAATATTATTAAAACATTAACCACAACACTCTGAACAGTAAAATATAATTCTGAATCAGCTTTACGACTCCTGCAAGTTATAGGCGAACTAATGATCTGAAACAACAGCCCTAAAATATAAACGTTCGTCTTTACTAACTGCGAAGAATATAAGGTTGTGTGTGAAGTCGACCAACCCGCACTTGAACTGGATGATTGGATAACGGCCATTCCCAATACCCGATCTTTAAATTTGTGTGAACCACAAATGTTTGTCTCGGTCTGGGTGTGTGTGTGACTGAGTGTGTGCGTAGTTTCTGATACCCTAGATACAAGTTTCGAACTTAGGGATCAGTTACTGTAATGAGATGATGGAGTGATTGATTATGTTATGTTATTTGCTTATTAGATAAAAAAACTCAGTACTTTTTCACTTTACCTAAGCAGGTATATAAATGATAGATATTACCATGATATTATATAATTTTGTGTCTGTTGACCAGTAAGATCATAGACAGTTCGAAAATTGGGAACGGCTTTTAAAAATAATATTCTTACAAACATAAACAAAACGAACAAAACCCTATTTATATGACTGGTCTTAATCTGAATATTTATCAAAAAATGTTTAATAATCTCCAAAAAATACAAGTTTCATTTATCACGAGTAAAGACGCGAACAAAAGCTAGTATCTTAGATATTAAAAGAATAAATTCAAAATGGCTGACGATAAAAACGGTGCGAAATTATATCTTCGGTACGCAGACCAATATCAACTTTATTAGTTAGGTTATAACGTCTAAATTGCGATGACAGAGTTATACCAAATTATATCTCGCCTTTTGTCATTGTATTTTGAACTCTATCGTTTAAAGAATAAGGGTTATAAAAATGTTGAATATTTAGGGTTGTCAAATAATATTTTTTATTAGCTTTAATGTGTATTTTTATTTGAAGATATGTTTTGTTCTACATAAATTGTTTGAGTGATCCTTTTAAGAGAAATTGTGAAAAGGATGGATTTAAATAATTGTACTTTTTTCTTTTAAATAAACTAGATTTTAAATATCTCTGTTTAAAGGGTTGGGATTGATCGACCTTTTTAGTTTTAGACTTTTTTATAAGTAAAATTCTCTTTGTTTTACATCCATATGAAATAGCATTGTTTTAAATAATAATGTCTTAAATTCAACACAGTAGAAAATGCGTTAAAAAATGAAAAAAAAATCTTTCAGTATGTCATTATTTTACGTAAATTGGTCCAGTAGTTTTACATGTAAGAATAATATGAACTACTAGTACAAGATCCGAACCCGCTACCATTCGTTTGGCAGTCCGGCATTGACCTCTCTGCCATTTTGATCATCATTTAACATAACATAATCATTCCCTCCATCATCTCATTATAATAACTGACCCCTAACTAACTTCGTCACTTGTATCTAGGGTATCAGAAACTACGCACACACACATTCACACACACACCCAGACCGAGATAAACATTTGTGGTTCACACAAATATTCACCCCGCCCGGGAATCGAACCCGCAACATTACGGATGGCAGTCCGGCATGGTGACCACTCTGCCATCGAGGTCGTCAATTAAACTAAATTTTTAATGAAACATTTGCTTCTTTAAAGTTAATTTGTAATTCAAATTAAACCGTTCCGTTATACCGATACACATGTTAAGCAACATCTAGACAAGAGAAATTGATTAAATCTTTAGAGTTTTTTATTTAAAGTTTTTAAGTGGATGAATAAAGTTTTTTGGCTGTTGTTTTGGTATTGAGCGCGTGTAGATCAGCTAGGCTAGAATGACTTCGAAAACGCGATAGATACAGCGATTTATTGACATCCAACTGTCAAAATTTGATAAAAATACCCGCCATATTGAATTTTACCACATGATTAATTTTATGACATTTGGTCATGCTCGCGAAATCGATATAGTTTTTTATTGACATCCAACTGTCAAAATATAATAAATATAGCCGCCATATTTAATTTTATCAAATCGTACTACGCCATATTCATTTGGTCATGCTCGCGAAATCGATATTATTTCGTGGTGTTTATATCATTTATCACGCACACTCATGCTAAGCAGGCTGGATGAGATTAGATGTGTATAAATAAGACTAACATCGTCCCTTGGTTTCACCCGTGTAGTTCCCGTTCCCGTAGGAATACAGGGATTAAATATGGCCTATGTCACTCTCTGATATAGCTTTCCATTAGTGAACGAATATTTGAAATCGGTTCAGTAGTTTCGGAGCCTATTCGTTACAATCAAACAAACCTTTCCTCTTTATAATATTAGTGTAGATATAAAAATATAGATTAAAATTGTGTCCAAATATCTATCTTCTTCTTCTATAATATAAAACTTTTCCGTTACTGAGTGATGTACTGACTGACAGACAACGCACAGCCGAAACTACTGGTCGTAGAGAGCTGAAAGGCACGTGTGTTTGTTGGGGGGAGTAGGCTACCACGAAGAGAGGATCTTTGAAAAATCCCCCTCTAGGGGAAAAAAGGGGGAAAACCCAAATTCTGCCGGAAGTCATTATTCCACGCGGACGAAATCGCAGGCAAAAGCTAGTATTCACATAATCAAAACAATAAAACTTACCTATATTATTTACTAGAGGCGCCCCGCAGTTTCACCCGCGTAGTTCCCGTTCCCGTAGGATAAAATTATGCTAAAAACCTTTCTTTTGAATCACTATCTATTAAAACAAACCGCATCAAAATCCGTTGCGTAGTTTTAAAGATCTAAGCATACATAGGGACATAGGGACAGAGAAAGCGACTTTGTTTTATACTATGTAGTGATAGAGAATCTACCTCAACGTAAAAGTTATTATAAAACTTCTAGTTTGAAACTAAAATAGATATTTTTAGAATAATTCCCCACGTTTACAAAGTGAGTGAAAACGTTTCAACTTGTAAAGTGTTTGGAACAAACGCGCTACAATGTTTGTTTTAAGTTTAGTTAGGTTCTGCTGAAGATCGCTGCACTTCATACAAAAACTATTAGTTTAGTATTGTGTAAATAAAACAGTTTTTTTTTCTTTTTACAAGATATATAACTATAACTTTAACCGACTTAAATAAAATGAGAAGGTTCTCAATTCAGTCGGATTTTTTTATGTATGTACTAGCTGCGCCCCGCGGTTTCACACGCGTAGTTCCCGTTCCCGTTCCCGTGGGAATTTCGGGATGAAAAATAGATGTTGGCCGATTCTCAGACCTACTGAATATGCTCACAAAATTTCATGAGAATCGGTCAAGCCGTTTCGGAGGAGTATGGCAACGAAAACTGTGACACGAGAATTTTATATATTAGATACACCGATTTCTCCGTCAATTCTGTACCGATTTTTTTATATACTGCAGTTCCCGTTCCTAATATTCGTCAGGTAATGTTTTAGAAAATAATATTATCTAAGAGTCTTCCTCGATAAATAGGCTATATGACACTGTAAGATTTTTTTCAAATCGGACCAGTAGTTCTTGAGATTAGCTAAGCTTAAGTTAAAAAGGGATTGAAAAGTTTGTGTGTTTGTGACAATACATAACCATAATTATTTAACAGAACGGGATGTTAGTACGTACTTATTAAAGTCGAAATCCTCGACTAGTTTCAGCCACGTCCGGTGGCCTTCATCAGGAGGAGTGCAGAGCGAGACGCCGACGGCGCGGGCGTATCGCACTCCTCCTCAATAATTATATACGATGACGTACGTTTCGTTTAATAATAAAAATACATAACCATTTCTATAATCTAATCAATTTTTTACTTTACATAAATATTTGAGCATGGTATACCACATTTTAAAAAAATTCCATAGATTCCATGCGGATAAAATCGCGAAACACTAACAGCCTTACTAATAAAAAATACCCACTGTGTATATTCTTGATATAAAGAATTATTAATATGCTTCATACTCGTTATATCAAGATATACACAGTGGGTATTTTTTATTAGTAAGGGTGAAATAGTATAAATAATAGCTTAAATAAAAAAAAACGTTTTTATATCTCCACATTTGTAACAGTAAAACTTAACATGAAACAAAAAATAAATCCCCAATTAAGTGCGAAGTAAAACATTCCCTTTACAATCTGGTAAATGATCCCCAAAAAACCTACCCTCAGAGTCCCATACTAATTCGACAATGAAATTATGACAGCTTGTAAATGGTAACCCTCAGATTAATTTGAATTTTGATGGCAACATTCAATTACGTTACGTATGACGTGTAAAGGAGAATGCCCAGAGTATGAGACCTTTTAAAGGAGGGGTCTTCAAAAACACGACTTAATATAATTATCACTACATAGTATAAAACAAAGTCGCTTTCTCTGTCCCTATGTATGCTTAGATCTTTGAAACTACGCCACGGATTTTGATGCAGTTTGTTTAAATAGATAGAGTGATTCAGTGGGAAGGTTTTTAGCATAATTTTATCCCCATGTTCCTGCGGAAACGGGAACTACGCGGGTGAAACCGCGGGGCGCCGCTATGATAATTCAAAAATACTAGATATTTGCTTTTGAACGTTATTTTTCATTAACTTTAATATACTTAATTGAAATTTAAAATTATGAAATTTCTAGTACATTATTTGGTAATTTTAAATAATTATTTATACGCGATTAAGACCTATATATAATGTATACGATACTAGACATTTGCTTTTGATTTTTTGTTTTTATAAATTAATTTAAAAGATATTTATGAACTAGTTGTACCCACCCGCAAGTTTAATTACAAAAATCTTAATCGTATAAGAATTTTGGGACATCAAAATCTTATGTTTGGTTCTTAGTTATATGAAACAGATGTACCAAATTTCATATATCGATTCAGTAGTTTTATATGCTTCGCGTTTAGAATATCATTTGAATTACCACGTGAAAATTAAGAGGGAGAAGCGATTCTTGGCAAATACTTTTAACGTACACCAAGGGAAGAGAGAATGAAGAGTAAAACATTTAAAAATATGGGTCACCTAATATGGGCATGTTTCTTTAACATGAATATTTTGGCCCTTTCTACGTTATTCACGTTTTTTTTAACGTTGTTACGTTGTAATTTAAGGTCGTATTTTTAATGGTCAAAACGTAAAATCTCGTTTTACGTAAAAATTGTTGTTTTTAATTGTCTTTTTTTGTGTTAATTGTTTTATTCAATCTGTTGTGCTTTATTGCTGACGCAAAAGGATAATATGTGAGTATGTGCGTAATTACTACGCTTGTTATGCGTGTCGGTGATGTGAAACCGGAGCCATGTTTAGAAAAAAAACAGGTAGCAATAACTGAGTCTAGCAAAGACTCAGAAATTGAACTTATTTTATTTTTGGTGATATATTGAGAAGTGTTCGTTGATGGTCTTAAGTTTGATCCATAAACCATACATCACTCAGAAATGAAATAAAAATAAATAATAAGTTAAACAACATCAAACATACTCCGATAATTTTCAAAATTAGAACAACATAAACTCACATTAAAAGCAATTCAACGAAATACGAATACTTTTCGACGAAATTCGCTCAAACTCTAAATTTTCTCCCAAATTCGTTCAAATGTCCGTTCCAAAGTGAATAGATGTCGTATTCATTGTCATCGCACGGATCTAGTTAGACATTCAAAATAATACAAAAAATAGTTGCTTTTGATTGTTTTCTGTTGATCTCTGGATGGGTTCCGTACAAAATTGCAAATAAAAATTATATGTTTATGACGACTAAATTGTTTGCTTGTGACATAAAAAGTTTTGGTTTAGAAAAAAATAATAACTCAAGAAATAAGTTATTCAAAGTGGGGGTAAAAGGTATCGGTCTGTAAGATCTTACTGCAAAGCAAAGTCTCTGTAAATAATGATATTACTTCAACATTAAATTAATCTTATCAAAAAATAATTATGAAATAAAAAATATTGCAAAAAAAAACAGTTTTTTTGTAAACACTTTGTAACTCTGTTACCTTCACTACATAGTATAATACAAAGTCGCTTCCCGCTGTCTGTCCCTATGTATACTTACATCTTTAAAACTACACAACAGATTTGATGCGGTTTTTTTTTATAAATAGAGTGATTCAAGGGGAAGGTCTTTGATAATTTTATCCCCGCAATCTTACGGGAGCGGGAACTACGCGGGTAAAACTGCGGGGCGCTGCCAGTTTTATAATATTTGATATAATTTAGTCAAAAGTGCATAAACATATTTGATTATAAAATAAAATATGATGCTAAAGAAAGTTTTTTTACACAGAGTAAAATGAAAATTTAATAATATTAAACAGAATTATACATATTCATATAGAAAAACTTAATTATGTAACCTTTTGTATGTGAGCTAGTGCGTGAGCTTATTTGAAAATTTTCTGGTTTTTGTCAAAGAATTCTGTCTAGACATTTTTATTTATATTTTTTAAAATAAGGTTATACAAGGTAACTACTTTATTAACATTTAAAAACTAGGTAATGTCAAATTTTAACCTTTTATTTTTAAAACTGTACTAAAGTCATCTATAATAGACAGTTTTTTGCTCTTTAGGCCTTAAGAGAATACCATTTCATCATCTCATTACAGTAACTGACCACTAACTAAGTTCATGACTTGTATCTAGGGTATCAGAAACTACGCACATATTCATACACACACCCAGATCGAGTCAAATTTTTTTTGACCACACGAATATTTACTTCACACGGGAATCGAACCCGTGAACCTTTGCTTGGCAGTTTGCCATGGTGACTGCCACTTGGATTACATTTTTTTTCAACATATTTTATTTCTTATTTTTTGAGTTACACGAACACTCCTCACTAAAATAAAAACTACTTTAAACACAACAAAAATCTGATTAAGTAGTTTAATTTAAATATATTTTTTCATTTATCACAAACAAATTTTGTACTTAGCTTTTTTTTCATACTAGTAGTGCCCCGCGGTTTCGCTCGCGTATTTCCCGTTCCCGTGGAATTTCGGGATTAAAAAGTATCCTATGTTCTTCCCCGGACCATAAGCTACCCCTGTACCAAATTCAAGTCAATCGGTTCAGTAATTTAGCCGTGAAAAGGTAACAGACAGACAGACAGAGTTACTTTCGCATTTATAATATTAGTTAGGATTGGGATTCACCCACGGACCCCTAAAAATGTAAAATTACAAATTCATCGCTAGTGTTCGCTAAGGTCGTTCGAGTACAATGGAGTGACTGAAGCGGCGCAGATTAAAAAAAATCCGAATCGATGGTTTTTGTGTTCGAACGAGTGATCCCCGTTTATTTGCTTGTCTATTGTTTTGTTGGGAATGTCTGGGTTTAAATAGGTACTGTTGAAAAAAATGTATCTTCATGTATTAAACAATGGTGGTGCTCGTTTTTGAGAATCAGCCCTATAGTAACTACCGAAGTATTTAAAAAAGTCAATTCGTGATATTAGCAGTTAGCCCTGGCTAGAAATTTAACACTTTAAACGACGTAAAAAAGAAGGTTCTTTTTGATTAAAAATGAGCAAGTATACATATATTTTTATGATTGTTAGCCCATAGTCATTTATGCACCAATTATTTTTTTATCTAAAAAGGTATTGGTTTTAATATATTCTTATGATTCCAGATATTAATAAATATCTTCATTTTTTCATTTTATAGGCTTGCACTTGGCTGTAACTCGCCTGATGGAAAGCGATGATACAGCCTAAGATGGAACATAAGGTTTGAACATACTGATTCACTTCTGACTTAAAGACTGATTGAATGTTTCAAGGAACAGAGAAGAAAAAATATGTTTTAAAGAAAAGTAAGTTAAAAAGGTTTTTATAATCATTCACTCCATCATCTCATTATAGTAACTGACCCCTAACTAACGCAACCTTACGGATGGCAGTCCGGCATGGTGACCACTCTACCATCGTTTCATAAGCAATAAGCATATTTGAAAAAAAAATCCCATCAATGATTCAAATATCTTTAAGTGTATATATTTTCTTTTTATTTACATCACTACATAGTATAAAACAAAGTCGCTTTCTCTGTCCCTATGTATGCTTAGATCTTTAAAACTTCGCAACGGATTTTGATGCGATTTGATTTAATAGATAGAGTGATTCAGTGGGAAGGTTTTTAAAATGGGAACTACGCGGGTGAAACCGCGGGGCGCCGCTAGTATTACATAAAACAGACACTCACCCGAACCATTATTATTAAGCCCAAACGATTACATAATGCTAAAACATGCTGTTTGTTCCCTTATCGTGAGTTTTATCAAATTGAAGCGAGGTGTTTACATGTTTACGAGAGCTTACCACGAAACGAAGCTCCATTTTGATTGTATCTGATTGGTTTAATTAAGTGTAGATATTTAAATAGTTCTATTTTTAAATTGGTTTCTACGTTTTTTTTTGGGGATTCTAACATAACATAGTCATTCACTATATCATCTCATTACAGTAACTGACCTCTAACTAAGTTCGTGACTTGTATCTAGGGTATCAGAAACTACGCACACACTCATTCACACATACACAGACCGAATAATATCAATCAAATAATGTAATGTCGATGATGTTGTAGAGTGTCTATGGCATTGGGCTTCCATTTGGAAAGCGCCGGTTCGATACCCAACACGTACCAATTTATTTTCGAATTTTGAATTGTTTTGGAACATTCCACAAACGCATAAACATTTGTGATTCACACAAATATTCACTCCGCACGGGAATCGAACCCGCAACCTTAAGGATGGCAGTCCGCCATGGTGACCATTCAGCCATCGAGGTCGTCATCGATAAAGATCCCACAATTGCGTATACAAAAATACCTTGCACGGGAATCGAACCCACCCTTCACTTTTCATCTTGACATGACAGCCGCCCAATCATCCACGTCCATTTAAATGATCATTATTCAACACTCAAACAACAATCCAACTGAAATTCGTCAAAAATAAAACAAAAAAAAAAGATTGTTACAATAATTCGTACCGTTCATTCCGTTCTGAATGTAAATGTGTGAATTTGCATCTGAATTAGAACACGGACGGAGGTTCATTCGGTCCCGTTCATTCGTTCCGTTCACTCGGCCATTCACTTGATGAATGTTTGTTTAGTTTGACGAAAATAAAAAGTTTATTTACATTTTCTTTGTTTTTTGTAATTTGGTTTTTGTCTTCGGTTTTGCTTGGGTTTTTAGAAGTTAAAATTCGAAATTATTATTAGAACCTCAACAATAATCTACTAATCTAGAAGAGCTTTGCAAAGAACTTAGGATATATTTTTTTAAAACAAATAAAAATTAGAATAATCAAATAAAAGTAAAGAAAAAAGAAAAATTAAACAAAAATTTAAAGAGAGAGAAATTCTTGATTTTTTTATTTAATTTCATGATATATTAAAGCCATAAGAAAAAGAAATTCGATCTTAAACATTTTCGTGTAATCCTTACTAATATGATCATTTAAAGTTTTACCAAAAATAGCGTAGTATGTGTACTAAGTACTATTTACTATTTTTGGTAAATCTTTTGATTACTCTAACTCCCCATATGATGATGATGTTAGTACGACAACCAAGACTGACTTATCGAGTCACAATCTTTTCTGTGCCGGTGACAGCGTCGCTGTAATCGCATCTTTTGGTTGTCAGTTTATTGAAAATGTATCCAAATGACATTAGAATCAAAATGACAATAGTAGCTTCCAATTTAGGCTGCCGATACAGAAAAGATTGTGAATCAATACGCTCATTTTTACAAGCTAAACGTCAAAAATTTGAATGAAATTAATCTTCAATCGAATGGATTGAGATTCAATATTAATATTGGGCGCTAAAGTGCTTGAAGCACGGAAACGCTCATTTTAAAAAAGCACAGTTAAGAATCATCATCATCAGCTCATATAATGTACCCACTGAGCTCGAGCCTACCCTTCTTCTTCTTTGCGTATCAACTCAAATTTTTGAGGACCAAAACTCGGCCACCGATATAGCGCTATCAGTGGCTTTTTAAAGGTCCTCGCGTGTGCAAGCGTAGGGACATGCACGGCAAGTCAAAAGATGGGCCATTGTTTGGGGAGAAATGCCACATAGACATGCCTTCTCCGAGCTGAATCCCCATCTGTGCATGTTCTCCTTGCTAGGAGAGAGAGCCTACCCTAAATTAGGGTGATTAGGCCTTAGTCACACTGGCCAAGTGCGGGTTGGTCGACTTCACACACAACCCTAGAATTTCTTCCCAGGTGTGTGCAAGTTCACATAAAAATCATATGCAAAGAAATTAAAACCTTTTTTCTGTTTGTCTCTTTAAATACTTGTGAATAGCTCTCTGGTGAATGCGTGGGGCTTAGTACAAGTATCATACATAACGCTCAGAGACATGCAAGCAGCTGTGAATAACTTGATGATATTTTAATAAAATAAAATGTAAAATTATGAGTTGATGGTATTCGTTGATGTTTTTAAATCGTTTTTTTTTGCTAATGTTTAAGTTAGTTTGTTTTATAGTATTTCCTTATTTTTAGAAGTAACATAAATATTTGAATGGAAAAAAAACAGTGATTTATGTTTAAGTGGCTTTATCCGACAGTTTTAATCACAAATTTCCAGCAGCTATAATATTTAGATTTTAATCAAAAACTATCTTACTTTACTTATTTTCTTAAATCAGTCAAACCGTTTCGAGTTTTAGCATAAAATAATAAAAAAATACCCATACAGATACCGTTGCTCCAAAATAATGCGCAAACAAACATTCTTATATACTTACATATTTTGTTATGTTAATTTATCTAAAGATTATATAATAAAAAACGCATCCAAACCCGTACCAAAAGCTAGTATAATAAATAATTTAACCAATCAATCAAGCTCTTATTAGTTATAACCAAATATTATATAATATCGTGAGGCCAACGAGATTAATAGTCCGACGAAATTGATATATGGATAATGTAGAAAATACCTATTTATTTGCGAGATAAATCGACGGTATATAGTATTAAATAACTTTGATATATTGCAGTGTTATTTATGTAGTAAATGACGCGGTATTGTATTTATATTGACGACCTCCATGGCAGAGTGGTCACCATGCCGGACTGCCATCCGTAAGGTTGCGGGTTCGATTCCCGTGCGGTGTGAATATTTGTGCGAACCACAAATGTTTGTCTCGGTCTGGGTGCGTGTGTGAATGAGTGTGTGCGTAGTTTCTGATACCCTAGATACAAGTTACGGACTTAGTTAGGGGTCAGTTACTTTAATGAGATGATGGAGTGAATGATTATGTTATTACATATATTATATTTTTGTATATTATGACGTGAAAAATTAACATTTAATTTTGCACAAAAACTCTGTAAAAAATATTATGTATATTATAAATGAAAGAAAGGCTTAAATTATCTAATTTTGTAAGTGTAGAAAATAGCCAATATGTATAAATCGCTTGAATCAGGAATCGAAATCAAATACATTGGCAACAATTTCTTTCACTAATTCTCACGAAATCAACGCGTGTCAAACCACGGGGTATAACTAATAATATACAGCATAGCTAAAGCTAGAAATACATATATATTCAATAAATATATTCAACTAGCTGTGCCCCGTAGTTCCCAATCCCGTGAGAGTTTCGGGATAAAACGTCTATATAAAAAAGCCTATATCCTTTCCCGGACCATAAGCTACCCCTGTACCAAATTTTAGGTCAATCGGTTTAGTAGTTTAGCCGTGAAAAGGTAACAGACAGACAGACAGAGTTACTTGCGCATTTATAATATTAAGTAAGGATATATATATAGTAAGGAAGTAAAGATAAAACAGTACAATACAACAATACCTCGCACATATCACCAATCAACAACACTCCAATTAAAATGACAATTCGAGAAAAAAAATGGAAAAACAAAATGGTGGCTATACCCCGTCCGTCATATCTACTCCGGGTAAAGAGTCCTTATTATTCAGTGGGGCTTGGAGAGGTCTCAACGTTCTATTATAAAACAAGTGGAGTATACAATTTTAAGGCTCAAGAATTTTCTACCTCGAGTTTAGCCAGTTTTTTACCCCGCTCGGTTCATGTTAATTATTACTTGTGTTGTGAGTGATTTTAGCTTAGTTTTTTTGTGTGGAGTTGAGGTAATTTTGTTGTTAATAAAGTTACGGTTTTTATGGTGTTATTTGGTGTAGTTGGTTAGTGACTCTGCCTGGTTTGCCAATGGTTGCTGGTTTGATTCTCAGTCAAGATTTATATTTGTGTACTGTAAAACTTGTATTGTGTTTTCGGTATTAGTATCTGTTGTCTTTATAGATAGTAAAAGTATTACACATTTTAGTTTTTGTAATTATTTTACTTCTATATTTATAGATTTTTTTTATATACCTTTTGACATGTTTTTTATTGTTGACATTAGTTATAAGTGACATTTGTATTCCATTTTATTTAAAAAAAAAATACTAGCCCGAGTTTCTTGCCGATTCTTCTCGGCTGATGTAATTCCGAATCGGTGGTAGATTCAGTGACGTTCATAAGTGCCTCATTGAGGCCTTAATTGAATAAATAATTTTTGAATTTGAATTTGAACTATAAATAGACTACCTACCTTAATTACCACAACAAAAAAGACAACCCCACCGAGTTTCTTGTTAGTTCTTCTCAGTAGTGGGCGCGTAGTGAACTAACAATCAATTTAGTTTAAGTTTTGACGATTATAGGTAAGTGATTGTATATTTTTTTTTTGTGTTCATCCGTGATCATGGCGCTTGCAACAGCGTCGAAATATCGGAAACTCGAAACAAATAATATACATGGTAAATATCCCGTTAATCATAATAATTTGATTGTATAAATCCGTGATAATAAAGATATTTTGAGTTTTTACCAAAAATCGGTACCAACAGCGAAATTAATTAAAAACTACTCGCCAACTACTCTTAAAGTTGGAAAAAAAGGTTTCATCCATTTGAAAAGCCCAGCAGAGAAATAAGGGTTGGAGTGGGGTGAAACCATTCAGGTACAGCCACTTTACCCCCAGATAATACCAGGGGGGTGTTTTCGACATTCACTTTAAGGATGTGATTATTTGCCTCATTTTTTTTGAGTAAATATTTTATTTGATATCAGGATTTACCCCTGTTTTATTTGAACACGGATCAGGGGTCGCTGAAGAGGGTTACAATTTCAATGTGGATATTATGTGGTGATGGGTTGACAACGATGATTTTTTTGTTTTTATTTTTTTCTAGCTGGTGAGACACTGCGAAGGATAGGGATGGTTGGAAATGTTTGGGGGAGACCTTTGCCCAGCAGTGGGACACTATAGGTAGACAAAAAATATACTAGCTTTTGCCCGCGACTTCGTCCGGGTGGAATAATGACTTCTTTTCTCCGCCTAGGGGGGAAATTTCCAAAAATCCTCTCTTAGTGGTAGCCCACGCCCCCAACAAACACCTGCTAAATTTCAGCTCTCTACGACCAGTAGTTTCGGCTGTGCGTTGTCTGTCAGTCAGTACATCACTCAGTAACGGAAGAGTTTTCCCGTCCCCTTTAATACAAAAGAACTAAATTGAAATCGGTTCATCCATTCGGGAGCTATGATGCCACAGACAGACAGATACACACACACACCCACAGACACATCAAACTTATAACACCCCTCTTCTTGCGTCGGGGATTAAAAAATAATTTCACTAAGACAGATTCCATACAAACGAAGTCACAGACATTACTCTAGTTAGTACATGTAAAGTTTGGTGAAACCATGAAACAGGGAAACACAGGTTAAGAGGATAACGTTAATCTCCTTAGGAACTTGATCGCATTTAAATATTTTCACACATGAAGGAGTGTCTGTATGTATAGGGAAATACGGCTCGGGTTGACTGCCGTAGTATAGGTGAATAGGCAGTAGGTAAACTTGTATAATTATAAAAAAAATCAATAAATAATTAAAAGTATTTATAAGAGGCAAAAGAAAAAAGTTGCGACGTGCCGCCGACAGGGCACATTGGCGCGAATTGGGCGAGGCCTATGTCCAACAGTGGACTAATACAGGCTGTTGATGATGATGAGTTTCAAAAGTTAAAACATTAAATAAAAAAACCCCCAACACAATCATTTTCAAACCCCTATAACTTTTAAACGGGTCAACCGATTTTCACCAAACATGTCTAAGAACACTCGCACGTAAGTCCCCTTCAATACAAAAAAATCTAAACTGAAATCGGTTTATCCGTTTGGGAGCTATGATGCCACAGACAGACAGATACACACACACACAGACACGTCAAACTTATAACACCCCTCTTTTTGCATCGGGGGTTAAAAAAAGTAAAAAATAAAAAAGTATTTTGAAGGGGTAGTCTGTGTACTAGATTTTTTTTAAAACAACTGTAACACTGAGGTTTTTAACCAATCTTAACTGTCGATGATGTTAGTACGACAATCGAACAAATCTGTGTAGACATAATGAAATAAGTAAATCCGAAAGTTATCCAGGAATATTTGGTTAAATTAAAACTTATCCTACGAGTATCCATCATTATAACAAAATTTAATGATATAGATAAGCTGGATTGGAACGAGTGGGGCTTAAAATCAGTCGAAGTAAAACTGAACAACTGTTTTGCAATTTCGGTGGCTCCTCCAATTTCTCTCACATTTTCATAGATGGCGTACCTCTACCAGTGTGCTCCGACTTCCGTTACCTTGGATCGCTCTTCCAAAACGACGGTGACATCGACCGAGACGTGAAGAACAGAATGAATGCGGGATGGATGAAATGGCGACAGGTCTCAGGAACAACTTGTGACCCACGAATGCCCTTTAAACTCAAGGGAAAAATTTATAAGACGGTCATCAGACCTGTCGCCATGTATGGGTCTGAATGTTGGGCTATGAAGAAGAAGGATGAACAAAGAATGCATGTTACAGAAATGAGGATGTTAAGATGGATGAGTGGGGTAACAAGGATGGACAAGATACGGAATGAGTATGTCAGAGGGAGTTTGAAAGTTGCGCCAATTGTAGAAAAAATAAGGAGTGCTAGATTGGGATGGTATGGGCATGTGATGAGGAGGCCAGAACACCATATTGCTAGGAGAACTATGGATCTGTGTGTGAAAGGAAACTATGGAAGAGGGAGGCCAAAGAAGGGTTGGATGGAGTGTGTGAAAAGGGATATGAATATGAAAGGAGTGAATGAGAGTATGACGAGTGATAGAAGCGAGTGGAAGAGAAAAACATATTGTGCCGACCCCACTTAAGTGGGACAAGGGCAGGAAGATGATGGAATGATATAGATAAGCTGTGAAGTCTTAAACCAAGGATACTGATATTCGCTTTCATAATATTAAGAACTAGCGCCGCCTCGTGGTTTTACCCCGCTTAGTTCCCGTTCCCGTAGCAATATAGGGATAAAATTATGCTAAAAACCTTTCTACTGAATAACTCTATCTATTAAAACAAACCGCATCAAAATCCGTTGCGTAGTTTTAAAGATCTAAGCATACATAGGGACATAAGGACATAGGAACAGAGAAAGCGGCCTTTCGATCAAATGGCCCTACGGCCAAATGGAGTTTCGTTCATATGGGCACTTCGATCATTTGGCGTCGATCAAATGGCTTTCGATCTCGTATCATAAACCCGTTTTATACTATGTAGTGATAATTTTTAATTTTCTGAATACCTATGTAAAACAATAATTATTGCCAATCCAACAAAAACCTTAGAATGCAAGTAGATAAACAATTATTTATCTGAGCTTTTGTACGAGTTTAATATGTCTAATAAGTATGTCGAGAATTGAACCTACGAGTACATCTCAAGCAACAAATCAATATAACATAACATAATCATTCACTCCATCATCTCATTACAGTAACTGACCCTTAACTAAGTTCGTGACTTGTAACTAGGGTATCAGAAACTACGAACACACTCATTCACACACACACCCAGACCGAGACAAACATTTGTGGTTCACACAAATAAAACAAACAACAACGAAAACCATTTAGCTTAAGAAACACCGTACTCAGAAAACAATCCCAAATTCAATTATTTGAAACAATTGTTTCACACAAATTATGTCAAAACAAATTACCACTAAGACATTGACATACGTTTGTCAAGAAATTAATTTATTTAACTAAAGTCGTATTGTAGGGAAGGTTCATATCTGACGGAACATGCGTCGCGTGTTATCGGTCGCGAAACGCCAGAACAGACAAATGTATAGAAATACACTCGACCGTTCACACTCAACCGATTATACGTTAGTGCGTTGAGTGCGAACGGTCAAGTGTATAGAAAAACACTTGACCGTTCACACTCAACCGATTATACGTTAATGCGTTGAGTGTGAACGGTCAAGTGTTTTTCTATACATTTGTCTGTTCTGGCGTTACGCGACCGATAATACGCGACGCATGTTCCGTCAGATATGAACCTTCCCTTACTGTACTCGTTACACTGTGCCAATCAGCCGGTAGCTGTTAAATTGAATACCCACAATCGTATGTAATGGTTTTACATTCTGTTATAAAATTTAGACTTGTTACTGTGATGTTGTTACTCTGTGGTCTTAATTTTAATTCGATGTGTTTATTATTTATTATCTTTTTGATTGTTTTTGCTAGGGTTCATTCTTCGGGTTTTCCTTTGTAGATTTAGATTAAATTGTGTGTTTAGAAATACTTAAAACCGTGTTCACCAATCTTATTGACGAACGTTGCTTAACGTTGTTAATTGTAGTGACAAGTACCTGTAACAAGAAACAAGTTGTTATTCATATTATAAATCTTAATCTATAATATAAAAATGAATCGCAAAATTTGTTGGTAAGCGCATAACTCAACAACGCCTGGACCAATTTCGATAATTCTTTTTTTGTTGTGTTTGTAATTGCCAGGAGAAGGTTCTTATGTAAAAAAACTGGAGAATCAACGGGAAAATTAGACCCGTGCGAAGCCGGGGCGGGCCGCTATTTACTATAAAGACATAACATAAACATATTTTCAAGCTATTTTCTTTTTATCTTTACTTTGCAGTAGGTCGAAGAAGAATTAGGGCCTATTTCACAATCTTTAGGTAATGTTACTCACAAAGTAAAGTGAGTTTTGTCTCTTTCTTACTTTATATCAAGTGACAAAGACAAAACTTGTGAGTGGGACGAGGGTGTTACTTGGAACATTACTTGAAGATCGTGAAATAGGCCTTTAGAGCAATAGAACGGTATTTTTAATTAATTATAATTATTATTTTGTACCAGTTTGGTTTTATTAAAAACTAGCTATGCCCCGCGGTTTCACCCGCGTAGTTCCCGAACCCGTGTGAATTTTGGGATAAAACATAGCCTTTCCCGGACCATAAGCTACCACTGTACCAAATTTCAAGTCAATCGGTTCAGTAGTTTCGCCGTGAAAAGGTAACAGACAGACAGACAGAGTTACTTTCGCATTTATAATATTAGTTAGGATAGTAGACATAATAGTAGGTCGCAAACCATCATAATCAAAATATACTTTCTTGCCCAAAAAAAATCTTCAGAGCAATTTTCATCCCAATAACATTAATTTATAAGCAATTTTCTTTAATAACTATATTTTAATTAAAGCGCATATCAAAGTAAATTAGGCACTTAACTTAATGGATATTTTTATTACATTATTATAATAATTATAATTCAATGCAATAAAAATAGAATTTTATTAGTTCGTCAGCAATTTTGATATTTAAGTAAAATTATCTAAGATTTTATTTTTATTATAACTGCACAATTTTGGTAATAGAGGTATGAAATATATACTTATTCCTTTTTTAAATATTAAAAAAGTAAATTAATAAAATGTATTTAAATGGTTTACTATTACATAGTCAGTTTATTGAGGATCCAGTATTTAATTCGGGTGAAACCACTGGGCACAGCTAGAAAAAAATTTTAAAGTTTGAAAAAGACAAAACTACTCATACTTTTTAAATTATTTTTTCAACACACTTGCTCATAAAGGGGTTCTTATTTGTACAAAAACAGTTGAATAATGACACGTTTTATTCACTAGTGAGTTATAGTTTTTTTTAATTGCTTTGTTTTTAAAAAAGTTTCGATACCATAAAAATCTTGTCCATACATTTTAAAAACAAACTTCAACTATGTTGCCTTACTTTTGATAGGTTCTTTTAGTCTATGGCCGATCACCATTGTTGTAAATTGTTTTATATTATAACTTTTACTTTGTAATTTTTTATTTTGTATTTGATGTGGAAATAAATAGTTTAAATGGTTTGTGTTGGATGCGCGCGAATAGAATTGTTTATTTATTAGCGAATCATTTGATATTTTATTACTTCGCAAGTGTGTTGAAAAACGTTGTATGGTACTCGCGTGTATTATTATAAGATTACTATCCTCGGCTATCTTCAGACCCTCGCCTGACGGCTCGGGCCTCAATAGCGCCTCGGAAGTATTCACCAACTTTACTCGCTTGTACCATAAATAACTATTTTTTCAATTGCTGTTTCTCAAATAAATACATTCACACCATACAGTATATTATTATTTTTTCATATTTTGTGAATAAATAAGAAAAGACATCATCATAGGATATGTATTTCATTATTTCTGTATAATATTTCTATTTGGGAAACTTTCTATGTATAACTTTTGAACTATGATAATACATTTTTCATTATCATACGTATTATATCAACTCATATTATCATCACTTTTACATGAATTTCGTTATAAGTATAGTTTTAATATATAGACTCTGAAACTACTGATCCTCTCTCTTCCGAACCTTTATCCCATGTCTAGTCTATTTGGGGTCAGTTTTCAGTTTAACCAGATTTGGCGGAATGTCAGTATTTTACGTGAAGCGACTGCCATCAGACCTTCACAACCCAGAGGGCTATACGACATTTTTTGGTTTAACCAAATGTTAGACTTTTGAGAGCTCTAACTACCCGTAACGACTGTCGATGATGTTAGTACGACAGCCGGGACCGACGGCTTTACGTGCCCAACGATTTTCAAAATTCTTTCACTAATACAAACCTCAAAACTATCTTAATATCCCATCCAGACTAAACAATATCCCAAACAAAACCACATAACATTGTATAGTAAAGTTCACGTATGGTTCAAAACCAAGGTCTTCACGCATCGCGGCGTTTGCCATATTCCCACGGGAACGGGAATTAATATGATACAACATTATTACACACTAGAGTACACTTGGGAGTAATGTAGTTTTTTATCGTAGGTTAAGTGATGTGTTATTTATAATAAAAGTTGTCTTGGATGCACTTTAAAATATGTGTAAATTATAAAGTTAAAATAAGGTAAACTCAAACTCAAATTATCTTTATTATCAAGGATTAATACAATCACTTATAATCGTCAAAACTTAAACTTAATTGATTTGATTGTTAGTTCACTCCGCGCCCACTACTGAGAAGAACTAACAAGAAACTCAGTGGGGTTGTCTTTTTTTGTTGTGATTGTATTCACAAAATAAAAATATGTGTACATAATGAAAATAATAAGAGATATAATAAGAGCAATTCATTTCCAGACGATTTTATCATTTAAATAATCTACTATAGTGTAATAAGCTTTTTCGCACAAATTACTTTTGACTACATTTTTAAATTTACTAATAGACAAATTAACTATTTCGTTTGGAAGTTTATTGTAGAAGCGTATACCTTTATAATAATTATTATTAGTAATTACCAACAACTCAGACGTGATTCAGTTATGCATAACGAGGCGTAGAAATGAACTTCTATTAATTTTCAACATGGTTTTTATCTCAAATTTTAGATCACCAACATGCATTATGCAAGCGTGTTGATTACGCTTGATATGAACTATAGTATCGTAATCATAAGTAACTTTTAATATCATAAACGTTTATGCACACAAATTGTCTAGAGCGGGAATCGAACTCCCGATCTACGACGACGACCTCGATTGCAGAGTGGTCACCATGCCGGACTGTCATCCGTAAGGGTTCGATTCCCGTGCGGAGTGAATATTTGTGTGAACCACAAATGTTTGTCTCGGTCTGGGTGTGTGTGAATGAGTGTGTTCGTAGTCTCTGATACTCTAGGTACAAGTTACGAACTTAGTTAGGGGTCAGTTACTATAATGAGATGATGGAGTGAATGATTATGTTACCTTCGTTTAAATTGTCCAAGTTAAACAAAAGTTGACCACAACCGATTTTGATAAAACTTTCGCCCAGGTAAACTTTCGTTCCCCACGACATTGAGTCCAGTAGTGATCACCCATCCGTGACTCCTGCACTACCGATGTGTTCCTTGGGGGGTTTTTATAGTGGACGATTTTATTTGAATCATTTCCTATGTATATTTGAACAATTTCAAAATGTATATATATCTTCGTCTTGGGTGTTTTCTATCCCTTCTAATTTAGGGAAGGTTCATATCTGACGGAACATGCGTCGCGTATTATCGGTCGCGTAACGCCAGAACACACAAATGTATAGAAAAACACTCGACCGTTCACACTCAACCGAATATACGTTAGTGCGTTGGATTTACAAAAAATATTATTTTGAACAGATATAAAAATATGTGTATCCGCTGTCTAGTGGTGCAAACTATCATCCATGGTACAAGCTTTCCATAGTTAGGGACTTGATTGTAATATGTGATTAATGTGTCCAAATATCTTTAAAAGCGTCTGTTTTTCGTATGTCTATCTATCTCTGCCCAAATTTTAAGAACTTCTAAGCAAATTTTGATAGAACTTTCACCCAAGTACAACTGGTACAGGTTTTTTAAGAACTAATTAAACTGTATTAAGTATTTCATTAAAAAATTAATACTAAACAAACATAAACTTTCACTGTCATACAATAAACCGTTTCCATATTTAAAAAAACGTCAGCAAAATTAAAAAAAACGTGTCGTGTCGACAACACATCGTATCGTGTCGTATCCTATAAAACACCTCCCGATTGTGTAACGATCCGTGAATCCTGCGCGTCCTAAAGACAAGACACAGTGACGGTTAACGATGTTTTACTTTATTTTTATTATTTTATTGTAACTGTTGAAGTCAAATACTCGTATAATCAATTAATTTAGCATTTATTAGCAACGCCCCGCTGTTTCATCTATGTAGTTCCCGCTCCCGTGAGAATGCAGGGATAAAATTATGCTAAAAACCTCTTGAATATAATTATGTAAGTCAAGTTTGTTTAGAGCAATATAATCACTTTCTTTATGTGCAAAGATTATTTTGTCTAATACGAGTATTACAATCGAAATTGATTTATTTGAATATAAGTAGGTAAACCTTTTAAATATAGAATTGAAATATAAAAAGTTTGCACAAGAGTCCTGACAAAAATAAACAAAAATAAAATGTTTCAATTTAAAAAATACTTATGTACGTCTTTAATGGTTTGTCAAATCTATTTTAATTGCTAAATTCCATATTCAAACTCGCAAGAATGTTTGAAAAAATATCAAAATACTAAATAACAATGGTCCATCTTCTAACTTGCCGTGCGTGTCCCTACACCTGCACACGCGAGGACCTTTACAAGGTCACTGATAGTGCCATATCGGTGGCCGAGTTCTGGTCCTCAAAAATATGAGTCGACACGCAAAGAAGAAGAATCAAAATACTTAAATGTTATTTTGAAAATTATATCTTTTTACTACCCTTGCGTGTATTATTTATTACTCAGGGATCAAAATCATCTCACTAACATCTGTACCAAATTCGATACAACACAATCCAAAGGATATATAACAAAAAAGGTAAAAATCACATCCTTTAGGATATACTCGATTTCACTACGGCTTCACTTATCAAATAACCAACATTTTAACGAGACCTATAATGCAATTTGAAAGTTCTTTATTTTCATAAAAATAAGGATGATTTTTGTGTAGCCAGAGGTCTGGAAAATATGGTTTTCTAAAGTTACGACAAATTTAACAAGGCTTTTATTGCTGTTTGAAAGGTCTTTAGTTCAGTGAAAATAAGGTTCATTTTTGTGTGGCTAGAGGTTTGAATAAGTTTGTTTACTGTGGTTTCGTATTGATTTCAATGGGCAGGTTATTTAAGATGTATTGGAACACTAGTTTGTGTAGCTGGGTTTACTTTCGCTTCGTATGTATTATAGAAAATAGCAGTGCCCCGCTCATAGATCCCGCTTCCCATGAGAAAGTGGGGATAAAATTATACTAAAATCCTTCCTCTTTGAATCACTCTATCTATTAAAACAAACCGGATCAAAATCCGTAACGTAGTTTTAAAGATTTAAGCATACATATGGACATAGTGACAGAGAAAGCGACTTTGTTTTATACTTTGTGAAAGGATGAACAAACAATTTTATACATCAAAATAGATGACAATTAATGCACCCGGATTCACCTGCGTTTTTCGTTTTTTTTTTTTTTTTAGTGTCACCCGTCCCGTTGTCTGTAATCAAATCTTGCAAACCATTTTTCGACCACTTCTGGTTATCCGATTGAGCTGAAATTTGGCATACTTATGTAAGTCCCATGGCAATGCAATAAAAGCTTGTTTTTTTAATTATTCTTGTTTTTAGTTGGTTCTAGCCACGTCAAAATAACTTTTGAGTGTCTAATTTCAGCACTTCAGTGGTTTAAATTGTGTGTTGATATATTAGTCAGTCAGTGGATAACGCCTTTATATTATTCTAGAAAATTCACAAACATATTTCTACGAACCATTTACAACAAGAAACATTAAGATGTTTAACAGAATAACGCTCGCTTGACAAATCCCATCTAAGTCCTTGTACAATAAAACATTTAAACAACTAGATCCTACAGGACGCCATATTCCCTGAAGCCTTCCAGGATCTCTGATAAAATGCACAATAACAATATTACCAACTGCACAAATGCAAATAAGGATTTTACATCTGCTTTTCAAACAATATTGTACCTTAATTTTAGTACAGTAAGAGCTAAAATAGCTTGCATTGTAAAACTTAAAATAGTCAAACAATATTGAACCTTAATTTTAGCGAAATAAAGACTATAATAGCTTGCGTTACAAAATTTAAAATAGCTTGGTGTGAACTTGGTTTGTAGACGAGGGAATTTAAAGCTTATAGCAAAGTATTTAAAGTGTATTTTCGCATGTAGTTTTTAACAGAAATTGTTAAGTAATAGTTGTTGAATATTGTGCTTTATGTTGTAAGTTGTTAGGTGCAAATTTGTTCGAGCATTTTGTAAATATTTTCAGTGTTTGATTTGGTATTTTGTAAAGTACTGTAAAATGTTTCTTTGGGAATACTTTCAGGGAAATTCCTTTGTCAAAATTATACAAAAATATGTTTTGAAACGATATGAAACCTTTGGAGACCATTTAATAATTAGAAATATTTATATTCTAAATGTTCTCCTCAACTGGGTATTCTAAATATTTATATACAGGGTCAATTTGGCGCGGAAAAAAAAAGAAATCCGAAACTTTAGGGAATATTGAATAATCCTGGAATGAGTTTCGTGGTTAATTTTGATGAAAACTAATACAATATCTTTGGATTTTTAAGAAACTAATATAAAACTACTCAGGACAGAAATCGAACCGGTTAATTTTGCCAAAAATCACACCCTTCTTCTTAGCATGTCCTTCTTCTTAGCGTGTCGACTCATATTTTTAAGGACCAGAACTCGGCCACCGATATAGCACTATCAGTGGCCTTGTAAAGGTCCTCCTTACCACACCCTGTTACACCATCTTACGATACGATACGATATGATACGAATATTAGAAGACGACGAAATTCTTTATTGAATATCAGAATGCCTTATAACTAACAATGGATACAATATAAAATGCTTATGAGGTATACAAAGGGTGGTCTTATTGCTTAAAGCAATCTCTTCCAGACAACCTTTGGATGGACAGTAAAGTAGAAACGAATAGGCGAAGGCTGGTGTATCATTTATTTAATAATCTTAGTGTCGCTCATAATAATAAAATTCTAGGAACTAATGTTGTGGCAATCTAAGTGACATGTTAAAGTAAAGTAAGTAAAACCAAGTGACACAGCTAGTTAAATAATAACAGCAGATTAATGTGTCAAAAATGTTAAATGAAAAGTTAAACGCCCGATTAACTCGTAACGTAACGATTAAACAAACTAAGCTACGTTTAATACAAAATATAGTTAAACGTTAATTTTAACTATGATTTTCACAGTAAACTTTTATTAAATTATCACTCAATTTGAATTTAAAATGCAAACAAAATGGAAGCTGAATATTGTGAACATTTTGTAATACGTAGTATTTGCATGTTATTTTGTTACTGTTTCATTATTTCGTACCTATTTATTTAATAATTGTCGTCTGCACTATTTTATAAATTAAAAAATTATAAACCCCCAACACAATTACTTTCAAATCCCCATAACTTTAATACGGGTTAACCGATTTTCATCACACATGTCTAAGAACACTCGCACGTAAGTCCCCTTTAATACAAAAAAAACTAAACTGAAATCGGTTCATCCGTTCGGGAGCTATGATGCCACGGACAGACAGATACACACACACACAGACACGTCAAACTTATAACACCTCTTCTTTAACCCCCGACGCAAAAAGAAGAGGTGTTATAAGTTTGACGTGTCTGTGTGTGTGTGTATCTGTCTGTCCGTGGCATCATAGCTCCCGAACGGATGAACCGATTTCAGTTTCGTTCTTTTTTGTATTAAAGGGGACTTACGTGCGAGTGTTCTTAGACATGTTTGATGAAAATCGGTTGACCCATTTAAAAGTTATGGGGGTTTGAAAGTAATTGTGTTGGGGGTGTGTTAAATTTTTTAATTAATTTCGTTCTTATCATAACATAACATAATCATTCACTCCATCATCTCATTATAGTAACTGACCTCTAACTAAGTCCGTGACTTGTATCTAGGGTATCAGAAACTACGCACACACACACACACACCCAGACCGAGATAAACCAAGTTCACACAAATATTCACCCCGCACGGAGACAGAACCCCGCAACCTTGCGGATGGCAGTCCGGCATGGTGACTTGATATTGTCTGATCTTGTTCAAAAAAACAAACTTGAAGTTCAAAACAAAACACTCCAATTCCCTCTAAATCTCATCCCAAAATTGTTTCCTTTCCCTAAAACTTTGTAACTCAATCCTGTAACGTCTCCCTCAGGATAAAAATAATGTCCTTAAAACTAACTACGTACAAGGATAGTGAAAACATAGTGACCTTACTTTCATCAGTTTTGGGCCCCGCGGGAATCGAACCCCAATCCCGGTATTACTATTGTATTACGATTCTCGTTCAATCGAAAAACATAAGGTATTTTAATTGAACTGTATTTGGTATTTGTTTTGTCGAATTATTTATTTAATAGCAGCGCCCCGTGGTTTTACCCGCGTAGTTCCCGTTTCCTTGGGAATTTCGGGATAAAAAGTATAATATTATAAATGCGAAAGTAACTCTGTCTGTCTGTTACCTTTTCACGGCTAAACTACTAAACCGATTGACTTGAAATATGGTACAGAGGTAGTTTATGATCCGGGAAAGAACATAGGATACTTTTTATCCCGAAATTCCCACGGAAACGGGAACTACGCGGGTAAAACCGCGGGGCGCTGCTAGTAATATTATAAATGCGAAAGTAACTCGGTCTATCTGTTACCTTTTCACGGCTAAACTACTGAACTGATTGACTTGAAATTTGGTACAGGGGTAGCTTATGGTCCGGGGAATCACAAAGGCTTTATCCCGAAAACTTTAGAATATCGGGAACTATGCGGGTAAAACTGCAGGGCGCAGATAGTGTGTAACAAAAAAGTCTCCAGGTTTTATTATATTTTATAATATAAAATTCTCGTGTCACAGTTTTCGTTGCCATACTCCTCCGAAACGGCTTGACCGATTCTCATGAAATTTTGTGAGCATATTCAGAAGGTCTGAGAATCGGCCAACATCTATTTTTCATCCCGAAATTCCCACGGGAATGGGAACGGGAATTACGCGTGTGAAACCGCGGGGCGCAGCTAGTATTTTATAATAAAATTTCGATAACCAAAATTCATGGCAAAACCACCATATTACATCGTCAACCCCTAGTACCCAGGTACCCGTCGCTTTACGCTCCGAAACTTTGATCTACGCCCGCCAGGGGGAGGCTACAAATCACTACACCCTTTATAGGTGCGCCGTAAATTACGGACACCCTGTATACGCATGGCCTAAATTGAACCCCGGGTTTGAACGTTTAATTTGCTGTATCGGATATTGTTATATTGGAGAAATTATGTAGTGAATTGGGATAGGGATATGAGCTATTAGACTATAGGTTGCTTGCTCGTCTCTAGCTAGAAATTATACAAATTTTGTTCTTAATAGCGGCGCCCCGCGGTTTCACCCGCGTAGTTCCTGGTCCCGTAGGAATATGGAGATAAAATTATGCAAAAAACCTTCCCACTGAATCACTCTATTTATTAAAACAAACCGCATCAAAATCCGTTGCGTAGTTTTAAAGATCTAAGCATACATAAGGACATAGGGACATAGAATGCGACTTTGTTTTATACTATGTAGTGATAGTGATTGCTATTGTATTAAAGGTTGTAGCGCAGATCATGGAATCAGTTTAGGACCTTGGACCTAACAAAGAGATGCCTTGTTCTCTTTTCCATGGGTTGTAGTTGTTTACTAGCTATTCCCAACGGTTTTACCTGCGAAAATCCCAATCCAATGGAAAAAATGATGATAACACAAACTGCGGACTCACTCATGTAAATATGCTCGATATAAATGAATAATTATAATTCACTAATAATTCACACAAATATTCTCGCCCGGGAATCGAATTCATATCCATTTGTTTGGCAGTCCAATCCGTCATGGTGACTTTGCTACTTGAGTTGAAACTTAAACTTTTTGAATTTTGGTCAAATGTTGTTCACAAAATAAAAGTAATTAATTTATTACTACGTCTGTATATGTGTTTGTTTGTCACAATAATGACAGTCACACACAGTCACACATCACACATAATCAGTCACAGTACGGTTTGCATAAAAAGCTATTCGGTTTCTGTGACTAATGGTGGTAGTTTGGTAGAGAGACCGGCCTGGCATAAATCAACTGTCATTTGGTAGCGTCAGCAGAAAAATACCGATTCTTTTATAAAGAAGTACTCAGTTTATCTCTGAGAATATATTGATAAACCATTAATTTTGGATACACAAACAGGAGTACTTAGTCTAAATGTAAATAAATCATTTTGGATAAATATAGGACTTAGGAGTGCTTTATTTGAATGGACTCGTATATATGAATAACTAGCGGTGCCTCGCGGTTTCACCCGCGTAGTTCCCGTTCCCGTAGGAATATGGGGATAAAATTATGCTAAAAACCTTTCCACTGAATCACTCTATCTACTAAAACAAACCGCATCAAAATCCGTTGCGTAGTTTTTAAGATCTAAGCATACATAGGGACATAATGACATAGGGACAGAGAAAGCGACTTTGTTTTATACTGTGTAGAATAGAATAGAATGTAGAAAACATCATTAATTTTATCAAAATAACATTGATACATAAGAGTTCTTAACACAAAGTTAACATGAATGTCGTGACTAATAAATTATAAATGAAAAAAATTATTTATGATGATTTAATGTTTATACTACAAGCTATTCCCCGCGGTTTTACCATAGAGGTATTATAGATAGAGCAGTGGAATCAGGTCTCCAGTTGTCCCTCGGTTAGAAAGAGAGAGACGATCGCGGTGCCCTATAAGTGAGAAATTGAGCGACTTGAAATATCGGATAAGAATGAAATATAACAAGTTAGTTATTTTTAGTAGTTTAATGTAACAATGTTTTTATTAATTATTCATTTAACGACTCAAATGTTTGTACAATAATAGGATACCGCGATCTTCTCTCTCTTTCTAACCATCGGACGTTTCCGCTTACAGGTAGCTTAGTATGCCTTTCCTACTCTATCTAGGTATTAAAGGTTTTTTCTATTATTTTTCTCAGACCTTGCGTCATAATAACTACGTACCGTTCAGGGGTTAGTTGATAGATCAGTCAGTCAGTTTGTTTGGTTTGACATGCTAATTGAAACATTCATTTACTGTTGGACAGCCCATTTATCGAGAAAGGCTTTATAATGACCAATAAGAGCGAAATAATATTTTTTATCACGAATTAAATCACGAAGCAAATCTAGTAAAATATAAACAGAAACAGGTTATTTCAAAAGTTATTAAGCACTATCAGCGCCCGCGGTTCTACCCGCGTAAATATAATATAGCCCATGACACTCCGGGATAACGTGGCTTTCCAATAGTGAAAGAATTTTTGAAATCGGACCGGCAGTTTCGGAGCCTATTCGTTACAAACAAACAATCAAATCTTTCCTCTTTAATATTAGTTTAGATAAACTTATCACATTTTTTGTCATAAAATAATGACAGTTACTTTTTTTCCAACCCTACACCATAAGCACAAGTTATACAGGGTGAAGTTTCAACTCGTATGTTTAATCTCTAACAGGTGGCACAGTTTCAGAGGTAACACCCTGTATAATGATATTAGATTCTGTGTACATGATGTACGGGAAATAATTAATTAGAACTTGTGTAGTTTAGTCGATATTATATCCGGTTTTATAACCCGGAGGTATGGAGTTTGAGTCTGGTTTCGAGTTATGTAATCATTCTTGTTTGGCGATAATGCTTTATGGTGTTTTTTTTAACTTCGATAATTTTTGCTGTCAGTGGTCCCAGATTTGATTCCTGTATCAAGCGATAAATGGTTGCTATTTTCCAAACATGTCTCAGGTTTTAAATCACCAACATGCACTAATCAACAGTAATTACAACTATTATAATATACTAAGAACATGCAATAAGTTTACTATTTTCAAACACGCCTCGAATTTGAAATCACCGACACGCATTACTCAAAGGTGGTTATTAAACCTTTTATCACTTCATATCGTGTGACAAAAGACAGTTGGTTCTTACGCGACGATAATTAAAAAACATAAGCAATAATGAACCTTATCCGCATATAAATAGAGGATAGTTTCCAATAAAACGTCGTAATTTGATTTAATAAACAATTAATAGGAAAAAGTACAATTTCTCATCAATTATTGTCACTAAAACTTGTATTGTTTTTGACAGAAGGCCCAGAAAATTGGAATTAATTGTCACCCCGCTCCTAAAGTCATTCAAGCAAAAAACACCCTTATTTATTAGGCAATAAAGTCTATATTTCAGTCAAATGTTTTCAAAATTGTATTACAATCGATTTTAAACTTTAACTTTTGGGCAGTTAATAACAATTTCGTGTACTCCGAACATTTTGATGGTAATTTCTTTGATTTAATTTCAACTTTGTTGTTGTATACTTAAGGTATGTTTTAGAATGGTTTTGAGCCGTGAAATTGTAATTGATTTTTAGCGTGTAAAGAATCGTTAGTTCCTACAACCATTTATAGAAATATTTCTTTGTATTTCATAGACTTTATTACATTGAATTACGGTCTATTTTTGCTTGTTCAAAAAAAAGTTTTTCAATTTTACAAATATTTCTTTGTAGACTTTAATGCATTGACTTAAGGTCTATTATTGCTTGAAAAAGTATTTCGATTTTTTGAAATGCATAATTGTATGAGGTTTTGAAATGTATCCGTGTTAGTTTTTATCAAAATCTACACCGGAATAATTGTTTATGAGAATGGTTTATTAACACTTAAGTAGAGTTTTTTTAACAATTGTGTTCAAGTGAAAATTATCGTATTTTGAAAGGTTACCTACAAGTTTGATGCCCGATTGAACATGTGTATGTTTGTACCGTTTTTATCTTTATTTTTTTATTTATACAGACAAAGGATTTTATTTTGTAATGAAAAAAAAACAATACAAAAAAAACGTGGGGAAAAAAATACAAAAAAAAACGTGGGGAGCGAGTCAGATGGCCTTTGCTCGGCAATAAGATCTTACAGGCCTACCTTTTTTTGTTTGTTAACCTTTAGTGTCCCACTATAGAGGAACATGGAGAGACCTGGGGGAGGCCTACGCCGGAGAGGGGACTTCTGCTTAGAAAATAGATACGTAGATATAAGGATAGTAAAAAATTAATAGATTAGATTAAGTATATATTTTTTGTTTTTATATAAGTTAAAGTTAGTAATATTATTGTAAATGTGGAAAAAGCAGTAGAAATAAAGGCTATTTTATTTATTTTATTATTTAGTGTCCCACTGCTGGGCAAAGGTCCGATCCGAACCTTTACCAAAGAAAAAAAAGCAGAAAAATTACTAAATATTCATCAAAACCCAAAAGACGTCACTAGTATAAACATAACATAATCATTCCCTCCATCATCTCATTACAGTAACTGACCCCTAACTAAGTTCGTAACTTGTATCTAGGGTTTCACAAACTACGCACATACTCATTCACACACACACCCAGACCGAGACAAACATTTGTGGTTCACACAAATATTCACCCCGCACGGGAATCGAACCCGCACCCTTACATGGCATGGTGACCACTCTGCTATCGAGGTCGTCAAACTACAGAGATATTTAACTATTATGATAACCACCCCAACTAATGCCCTACAAACTGTATGTTAACTAACTCGTATTGATTTTGAACTATTGACTAACTGAACTAAGAGCAAAATTAACTTTCAGTTATGTTCGGTCTGTTTTTGGGATATCTAAGAGTACTAAAATGAACTAGAAATTTCAGTAGTTAAATTTTATGTTAAATTAGCTGTGAATTTTATTCAAAAATCCCAGTCCCGTGGGAATTTTGGGATCAAAAATATCCTATGTGTTACTCCTTGTTATAAGGAACGTCTGTACAAAATTTCATCTAAATTGATAAATCGGTTCAGTAGCTTTTTTGCGTGAATGAGCAAACAAACAAACATCCATGCATTCCTAGTCCTACTTACAAACTTTCGCGTTTATTATATCTACTAGCAGCGCCCCGCGGCTTCACCCGCGTAGTTCCCGTTCCCGTGGGAATTTTGGGATAAAAAGTATCCTATGTGTTATTCTGATGTATAAGCAAGATTATTGTAAAGTTTCATTAAAATCCATTCAGTAGTTTTTGCGTGAAAGAGTAACAAACATCCATACATACAAACTTTCGCCTTTATAATATTAGTAGGATGTAGGGTTAAGAGTTATAATTATGGACAATAGACCTTTTTTTTATTTACGCGGTGAAAATGCATAGAGCTAGTGAGTCTCACGGTGGTTATGTGGTGCTCTCCCAGCCAGAAGGACTGGGCCTACCCACTAAAAGCGCGTTACATTGGGGTATGGACAATAGACCTAACAAATATATAACATTAAATTAAAAATGTAAAAAACCCCCAACACAATTACTTTCAAACCCCCATAACTTTTAAACGGGTCAACCGATTTTCATCAAACATGTCTAAGAACACTCGCACGTAAATCCCCTTTAATACAATAAAAACTAAATTAATATCGGTTCATCCGTTCGGGAGCTATGAAGCCACAGACAGATAGATACACACACACACACACACACAGACACGTCAAACTATATACTATAACACCCCTCTTTTTGCGTCGGGAGTTAATAACATACGATAGCAAAATAATAATTATAATATTTTTTTCAATTGAAAACAGCTTAAGACAAATGTGTCCTTGGTAGGTAATAGGTATTAAAAATGTGACCCCGGTATCCTGGTACGGACATAAAATATCGTATTCCCCGGTCGAGATGGTCCAATTTCTGACTAGGATAAACACACTTCGCCCTACCCCTAAAATCCCATCAAATACGGATAACACAACACCCCAATAACTTATAATCACAATACAATATTCCCAAATCCTTTGTATAAACAATAAATCATAAAAAACTGATATAAATCCTTAGACAATTCTTGTGATATCGTTTTGTTGTCAAAACTTTGGACAATACGTGATATATTGCTGGTTCTCTGATACTTTTGTTAGAATGTTGTAACTCCGGCCGGCGATGTATGCCGATCAATGAATAAATTACGAGGATTTGGAATTATTTTTATTTTTGTTAGAGACGGAATTAAATTTTATTTAGATTTTTTTTTATTTTTTGGGTTGTTATGTTTGATAAATGTATTATTCTTAGAAAAAGAAAGGAAGAAAAAATATTTTCTCATGAGATTTTGGGATTAAAAATATCAAAATGTTTTATAAAAAATAGCGATGCATGTTTATTTAGTTTCAAAAACATGATCTGAGTTTGAGATCACAAATATGCCATGTGCACTGTGCATTTACATACTTATACTTACAAAAAGTTAGTTTGGCACGGGAATCGAACCCATAACCATTTTATCAGAGAGGACTACTATACTATACCACTTGGTAGTCGAAAAAAATTAAAACAATATCTAAAACTCTGTCTATTATTTTTCTTACAAAAATCATCTAGATTTCAGCTGAAAACTGAAATTCACAAACGGTATAAATTAGGGCGAGAAGCGCTCGAGTGTATCTTAAACTTTGAAAAGTAATGTCTGTCTGAGTTTATCTAAAGAAAAAACAGCCAAGTGCGAGTCGGTCCACCACACGAAGGGTTCCGTACCAATTGACTGCTTTTTATTTTATTTCAATAAGTACTAGTTGAGCCCCGTGGTTTTACCTACATTGTTGCCAATCATGTAGGAATTTTGGGATAAAACATAGCCTATGTCCTACCCCGGACCATAAGCTACCCCTGTACCAAATTTCAAGTCAATCGGTTCAGTAGTTTAGACGTGAAAAGGTATAACAGGTACAAACAGACAGAGTATTTTGTGAATATTTCAAGTGCCTGCCTAATTATTCAATTTATTGATATCGAGCAAAAATAAGCAAAAAAAAAACACGTTTGATGTATGGGAGCTTCCCTTAAATATTTATTTTATTTTGTTTTAGTATTTGTTGTTATAGCGGCAATAGAAATACATCATCTGTGAAAATGTCAACTGTCTAGCTATCACCGTTCTTGAGATACAGCCTGGTGACGGACGGACAGCGAAGTCTTAGTAATAGGGTCCCGTTTTTACCCTTTGGGTACGGAACCCTAAAAATGTTCAGGATTCTCATTGTTAAAGTTATATTAATGATTTTTAGCTTTAAAAGTAATTCATATCCATTTGAATGGAGATTTATTTAGAAATTTGACCTTTGAAATTTTTCTTCACTTTATTTAATGAATTCTGAGAATATTTTTATTATAAAAGTAGCGGCGTCTTGCGGTTTCACTTCGTTCGCGTTATGTTTCGAGTTTCCGATATTTCGACGGTGTTGCAAGCGCCATGATCACGGATGAACTGGAGTTCATCCAATCAAATAATATACATGGTAAATATCCCGTTAATTTTAATAATTTGAGTGCTAATAACCATGATAACTAAAAAAACTTTTTTTTTGTTTAATTGCATGTCTGTTAACACAGTTTTAAAGCCGCGTTACTCAACAACGTTGAATAAATGTCATCTTAACCTACCACTGGTAACTTTTGTAACCATTTCGTAACTTTGTAACCCCCCCCCCCTCAATACAACTAGCCCATCATAGCAATAAAACACGAAAAAAACGCGTTAACAACATTGTAAACTCAATTAAAAAATATGTTAAATTTTAAAACATTGAAATCGTATTTCATTAAGAATTCCGCCGAATCGACGTTCACCAATCACAATAATTACTCCGCTGTACACTGCTGGACACAAAAACTGGACACCTTTTAATTATCGACAAATTAAATCGTCACATTACGGCAACAAAAGATACCAATTTTAAATCAGTCCGATTGTCGAAAAGTCAGCGCTATTCAATTATTTATAGTTTAATCTCGTTCTGTAGTGTATATTTTTGTGTACTGCTGTGTAATTTGTGATTATTGCTGCTTTAAAGTGCATGAATATGTGAAATCGTATGAAATTCTGTGCGATGTAAATGTGTTTATAGTTAATTAACTTGGATTGTCTCGCTGTAATGAGATGTTTTTAATTTATTTGATATCTGATCTTTGTCAGTACATTTATTATGTTAAACTTGTATTGGGGCTTTGTTGACTAGTGAACTTCACTGGCTTTACATGTCGTGTGATGGAGGTAGTTTAGCTTTAGAATGTCTTAAACATTATGAGCTATTTTACAAACATGGATTGCATTTGGAATCACCAACTCTCATTAGGCAGGATGTTGTAGTGATTTACATCATTCCTTCTTGCAATTTGTATTTTTACTAAAGTACCTATTATTTTTTAAATTCATGTACACAGTAGGTACATACAAAAATATTTTGTTCTACAATTTATTTCTATCCATCTGTCTTTTTGTTTGTACTGGCTAATCTCTGAAACGACTGGAGTAATTAAATTAGTTTTTATCTTTAGAATCCTACAGGATCGAGACTATTGCAAGTGAAACTGCCGAACACAACTAGTCTAAAAATCCTCTTAAACCGTAAGTACTAGTTTCCTTTACGGTACTTTATTTTTTTGGCGAACCCAACTTGAGTTCCCGCCAAGTAACACGGTTTCTCGTGTAATTAGTTTGTTTTAAAATTCATTACTTTTTTCAACGGTTAGTTAGGTTTTATTCGTGTATAGATTTTATTGGCCAAAAGTGTAGTTTGCATTTTTTAGTGGATGTACTACGAAAGTTATGTGATTCGGAAAATTTCGTTTATTATTAACTATTGAAGTATTTTGTACATAGGCTTGGATTTAAAGGAATATATGGCTTATATTCTTCTCTGGGATATAATTTATCTTAATGCCAAATTTCATTAAAATCAGTACCATACAAATTTGAAACTCCCCATCACTCCGTATTTGTTTTTTTTTATTCCAGGTGAAAAATGAAAAAATGAGATTTTCGCGATTTTCAGGAAATGTCCCCGAGTATTCAATCTGTATACCAAAAACAAGTACCTAATAGAAAAAACTGTCGGGCAGAATAACTTTCTCATTAATATAATATTAATTGTAAACAATGACGTACGTTTCTTTTAATAATAAAAATTAGTTGGGATGTATGAAATATACTCGTAAATAGAATAGATGGTTCTTAAAAACTACACTATACTAATTTTGACACTACTATGAAGATACAATATCCTTAATCACTAAAGGCTATGTTATATCCCAACAGACATTCACAAGTTCCTCATTGAACCCATACCTAACTGAATAACATAACATAATCATTCACTCCATCATCTCATTACAGTAACTGACCCCAAGTTCGTAACTTGTATCTAGGGTATCAGAAACTACGCACACACTCATTCACACACACACCCAGATCGAGACAAACATTTGTGGTTCACACAAATATTCACACCGCATGGGAATCAAACCCGCAACCTTACGGATGGCAGTCCGGCATGGTGGACGTCAAATGATTTTGACTTTAACTTACCATCTAAACAAACAAACATAATTCAAACATTTTAAATTATATAAATCAGTATAATTGAAATGAAGGAAATAAAGAGAGACGCCGTAATAAGGAAAAGAAATTAAATTAGTAGGCAAATGAATTAATAAAATTACAGTCTGTCTGTTCTGTGCGTATATTTTTTGCTCCCGCAGATAGTGGCTAACAGACGTCACTGTTCTTTTACAAGAAAATAAATCATATTTGGTTCAGGGAAAATTTTAAACTTAGTTAAGTTTTTGTATAATTGCTAGACTTATAACGCGGTTTTACTTAATTTAAGCAACATTTTTATTTATAGATATAAATATAAGAGTTTGTGTGTTTGTTAGTTTGGTTGAAAACGCTAATTTTAAGAATGCTTTGACTAATTGACAAATAGTAGCGGGTTCGGTTCCCATGCAAGATAAATATTAGTGACTCTAACGTAACCTAACTCGCTTATGAAATAATTTTTACAAGCTTTTATTTAGTGTCACCTGTCCCGTTGTCTGTAATCAAATCTTGCAGCCATTTTTCGACCACTTCTGGTTATCCGATTGAGATGAAATTTGGCATACTTATGTAAGTCCCATTACAATGCAATAAAAGCTAAAAAGGTTGATTTTAAAAAGGATTTATTTATTAACCCCCGACGCAAAAAGAGAGGTGTTAAGTTTGACGTGTCTGTGTATGTGTGTATCTGTCTGTCTGTGGCATCATAGCTCCCGAACGGATGAACCGATTTTAATTTAGTTTTTTTTTTTGTATTAAGGGGACTTACGTGCAAGTGTTCTTAGACATGTTTGACGAAAATCGGTTGACCCGTTTAAAAGTTATGGGCGTTTGAAGGTAATTGTGTTGGGGGTTTTTTAAATTTTAAATTTAATGTTTTTTATTAAATGTATTCTTGTTTCAATAACCTTTTCTTCATATCCATAGCCGCCAAGTCGGTAAAATAAAACCTCATAAAAATTCTTTCGAAAAATTATTCAAAGAATCTAGCAATAAATAACTACTCAACAGTTTTTATAGTCCAATATTTCATGTTTTAAATTATAAAAATATTCCAATTTGAGTCTTATTGGTAACGAAATAAAGGTCATGTTTTTAAGAAATACATTTTAAAGGAACATTTAAAAATCAGTCCAATTTGAGTCTTATGTGCAACGCAATAAAGGTCATATTTTTAAGAAATACATTTTAAAGGAACATAAAAAATTAGCCCAATTTGAGTCTTATGAGCAACGCAATAAGGGTCATGTTTTTAAAGAAAAAAAATTGGCGTATGTTTGTGACCTAATTTCTTGAAGGCAATGAAGGGTTTTAATTGTCAGCAAAGTGTTGCCAAATAGTACCATTATAGGGTTAATAAAATTAGTTTAATTATGTACTTGGTCAATGTTGAGATTTTAACGGGATTTTTAATTTATGACAAAAATAAATTTTGCGAGATTTTTTTTTGTATATTTTTTAGGCAGTATGGGAAAGTATTGGGGCCTACTTCACCATGTTCAAGTAACGTTTCGAGAAGGTACAGTCTCGGAATGAAAAGGTTCGTCAATTTTCAAATTGATTCGTATAATGTACCGCGAAAACATATTACCTTTTGAAACTATGGTACAGAATAGACTCGGGTTAGGGAAAATAATGTTCTACTGCTCGATAATAAAGTTCAAAATTATTCAGATCAATGTTGTTTGACAGGATAAATATCTTGTCAACAAGATTTTTGATAAACTAAAACCTTCTTGTTGGTTCAACCTGCCATTATTATTTCTGTTAAAACTATTGTCAATCGGTAAATGTCATCATTGCAAAATATCAAAGAGGTTTTTATATGCCGCGCGCACAAGGCAGTGTTTAAAAAAAGCATAGAAAAATCAAACGAAACCTGATTCGATAGCAAACGTCATTCTATTTAGGTATTTAAATGCATCACTTATTTAATAGCATCACTGTTTCTTACATTGTTATGTTGGCATAATTGTTTCTTGCAATACTAGTGCAAGTGAAAACCGACTCTAAGGTGACGAACCTTTTCATTCCGAGACTGTACATACTCACAAGTTTTGTCTTTGTCACTTGATATAAAGTAAGAAAGAGACAAAACTGACTTTACTTGGTGAGTAACTTTAACTGAAGGTCGTGAAATAGGCCCTTAGTGTTATATAGTATTTAACTGACTTCAAGAAAGGAGATTATTATTATTTATTACTACATAACTTCATCATCATATTATTTGTTTTTTTTTTTAAATTTTGTCTAAGTAAGTATATTTTTTTGGCTAAAATATTTTTTATTCTTTAATGATAAATTAATGCGAATTATTCTAGTAGTGTTAATAAATAACACCAAAAACAAATAAAACTAGTGATGTGAAAAATCCGTAATCATTAATTACGGAAACCCAACGGACCGATAAAGTCACTACAAACGAATAACTCTGTTTAAAATCACTATTTTATTCACATTAGGACAATCAACACGACCGCTAACCGCTGCCAATCACCGGATCGACCGATATCGGATATTAAATTTATGTGTAAGCCCATCCCTATTTGCGGTTACGGATTATGAATTATGATGTTTAATTTTACAGTGTAATCAGCTAAAATTGATGTGTTATTGATTTCGTTTCATTTGATTTTGTTTTGTTATGTTAGTAGTGATTGCGTCTAATTTACGGATCCGATAACCGTAATTACTGATTATGTTTGATAAAAAATTTGGTTTTGTATTGTCTTTATTTAAAAAAAATACCAGATTCTCGACTAATATACAGAAACTACGCACACACTCATTCACACACACACAGACCGAGATAAACATTTGTGGTTCACACAAATATTCACCCCACACGGGAATCGAACCCGCAAACTTACGGAGTCTGGCATGGTGACCACTCTGCCATCGAGGTCTAATAAGAACAAAATATATACTCATTGATGTCTTTGATTTACACGAACACTACACATTGAAATAAAACACTTAAACGGATTTTTGTCGTGGTTGTATTTTGTTTTACATTTTCTGACGTTTCGGATTCTTTACAGAACCCGTGATCACAGAAGACTAAGATGGAAGACGTCTGTACAAAGTAATGTAAAAAACGTCAGAAAATGTAAAACAAAATACAACCACGACAAAAATCTGTTTAAGTGTTTTATTTCAAAATATATACTCGTTGTACTATAAATAGTTATGGATAACTATTATACTTGACGTTACGAGACTTAGAGACTCTAGTGTCAAACTTTGTAAGCTCAGAATCTTGACTTGGCTTGTTTAATGTGTGGCGACATCTACACAACCACATAGGAACTACTTACTAACAGCGCCATCTATCGGCATCATGGGAAAAATAACTGAAGAGTCCTGAATCGCGCAAGCGAAGTTTACAACGCAATTGACTAAGTATACGAGAGCCCGACTACAACCGGTGGGCAGCTGCCCACCAGACATAACACCCGTCTGGTCGGAGGATCCTCCCTTTTCAATGGGGATTCCCTCATCCCCATAACTGGTGACCCCGAGCATGAACATCAGCGCAACCTTCAGAAATCTACGTCATCATGACGTCATCCTTCACCCTCAATCCTCAAACTGGTGACGCAAGAACGTCAACGTCAGCGCAGACTTCACAACGCTACGCATCGTGACGTCATCACTTCCTCAAGCTTTCGAGCAGCGAGTCATACAGCCAGCCGCCAGCATCCACGGCTACTACGGGTTCCCTGACCACAAGCATGCAGCGAACGCGCATTCCTGGTTAGCACCTACAGCCTTCTCAGCGACTATGGCACAGCATACTGCACTTCGGCCGGTCAGCAAGCAGAGACGCACTTCTCTCCTGGTCTACGCAGCACTGCAACACTCCGACTCACTGGAGCACATGCAGCATCACCCCGACTCACTGGGGCATCACCGCACACAGTTCCGACTCACCGTGAACTATGCGGCATCTAGTTCCGACTCACTGGAACATTCCACTGGCCCGGCTAACATTTCAAGATGGACGCATCTCAAGATGGACGACTCAACCTGCTATCGACCTCCGGTCTCGGAGGGGAGTGATGTGGCGACATCTACACAACCACATAGGAACTACTTACTAACAGCGCCATCTATCGGCATCATGGGAAAAATAACTGAAGAGTCCTGAATCGCGCAAGCGAAGTTTACAACGCAATTGACTAAGTATACGAGAGCCCGACTACAACCGTCGGGCAGCGGCCCACCAGACATAACACCCGTCTGGTCGGAGGATCCTCCCTTTTCAATGGGGATTCCCTCATCCCCATAAATGCTTATGTTGTTAGTAAGTTATTAATTTAATAGTTACTTTGTGCAGTTATGAAGTACTAGCGAAACAGCGCCCCGCGGTTTCACCCACGTAGTTCCCGTTCCCGTAGGAATTTCGGATTACCGATTGATTGATTTTTTAATTTTATTTCATCAAAAATCTCTCAGATCCTCTGAAAACCTCATTTTAATTTCACCCCAACATTCCACGAATTTCTATGACAAATCATTCACGGTTCAAGCTGTTCGTCTGTGGAATGCTTTACCAACCTCCATCAGGTGTGCGTCATCGCTACATAAATTTAAAGATGAAGTTAAACACTTTTATTTGTCACATCAAATATAATCCTGCTTCTTTTCATAATTAGTTTCAGCATTTGAACACGTATTGCATATTCCTTTCTATATAAGTATTTGTATATATTTATATATATAATAAGTATATATGTATGTATGTTTGTTAGGTATTGTATTTAGTTTTTATATATATTATATATAACAAGATATTTAAGTATGTATGTATAATGATTAAATTAATATTGTATTATTTTCATATTAAGTACATAATATTATACACGCCCCACTCATTATTTCAACTTATTCTCTCCATCCAAAGGTTGCCTGGAAGAGATCACTCTTAGTGATAAGGCCGCCCATTGTGGCACTTAGTATAAGTTTAAATTTTGTAATGTTTTATTTTTGAGGTGTGTACAATAAAGAGTTATAATCTAATCTAATCTAATTTAAGTACTAGCTGTGCCCCGCGGTTTTACCCACATAGTTGCCAATCCTGTGGGAATTTCGGGATAAAACATAGCCTATGTTCTGCCCCGGATCATAAGCTACCCCTGTTCCAAATTTCAAGTCAGTCGGTTCAGTACTCTAGCCGTGAAAAGGTAACAGACAGACAGACAGAGTTACTTTTGCGTTTATTATATTAGTAAGGATACATAACTAGCTGTGTTCCCCGGTTTTAATCGCGTTTTTCTTAGCAGTTGCATAATTCGTAGTAATTATTTGCGTGCAAAATGTCAGTGTAATTTGGTGGTTTGAACTGTGTGTTCATAAATCAGTCAGTCAGGTAATAAAATGGATGTTATTTCTCGCCACTTTGGGATCAATGGGTCTCAAGTTCAATTTTGATCAGATAAATATATATTGTTGTTAATTTCTTTTCAATGACGACCTCGATGGCAGAGTGGTCACCATGCCGGACTGCCGTCCGTAAGGTTGCGGGTTAGATTTCCGTGCGGGGTGAATATTTGTGTGAACCACAAATGTTTGTCTCGGTCTGGGTGTGTGTGTGAATGAGTGTGTGCGTAGTTTCTGATACCCTAGATACAAGTTTCGAACTTAGTTAGGGGTCAGTTACTGTAATGAGATGATGGAGTGAAAGATTATGTTATGTTATAAAAAAAAATTTGGATGTTTATATTTATACAATGTGTGTATCCGCCATATACATAAGCTTACATAATTATGAAAAAAAAAAATGTATATAGTGATGACAAATATAACACTTGATTAAATATCAAAAATAAATATTATGTATTTATTTTTGATATTTAATCTTCAGAATATAATAATTTTCAACAACAGATGTTTAAACAAAGCCTTGTTAACAAACTACAAATGAAAATGAACTTTATGTCGTAGTAATAAGACAGAAAATTGTTAAACAGATACAAGAGAAATCTCTCTGTGATCTGGTACCCGTCAACAATAATTTAACAAACACTTTTTCTCTAACAAATGTAAATTACCGGAGAAAAGTCCGGAAAATTTTCTAATCAACATAATCCAATTATCTTCGTTCTTCCCTTTCAATGAGAAAGAAAGTCCAAAAATACAATCCCTTGGGACTCACAACCTAATCTTTATACCTAACTTGAAACTTGTAATAAATTATCGGATGTCACAGCTACACCCATCCCTAGACAGACACCACATTCAAAAATGAACTTTATTGACGTTGAAATACAATTGAAATTCATCTGCATCATTGGCTGTTCGTTTTTAAGGGAAACGCTACCTTGGATATTAGGTAATAGGTACTTTCTTTCTGGCTGTGGTTGGCAGAGCAATTTCAATTTTATTGCTTTGCAGTTAAGGTGTATTTTCAAGTGTGGATACGTTTAACCGATATTGTCATTTATCAAGGAGGATATAGGGTGTCAGTGGCTTCATCCAGATATCTTTCTCTAAAGGAAGGTATTATTTTCTTATGTTCGGAGAGAATTTTGGTTATCTATGTACGTCAGGTAGACGCGATGTGTTAGAATGAGCTCCTATATTGAAATTACTTTAGAAATTTACTTTCCGTTACTGTAATTTTCTAGTTTATCGTAACACTTTCGTTTTTCATTTATTCTTATTACTAGGCTGTATAGTACTTATATGCTGGGACTGAGTAAAGTGATGTACTTTGCTAAATGCAATTTATCAATAAATGGCCTAAGTCTGCAATTTGACATTATTGATCAGACAATATGTTGATATTGAGGCAACATAACGAGAGTGTCAGAAAGGTATTCTGCTACAATTTATTCTTAAGGCTATGGTGTCTCAGTGGTCTTTGTTGCATATCAAAATTCAAATATATTTTTATTCAGAATACTGCTTCCATGACAACCATCTAAGTTTTATGGAGCCATTGAGTCACACAGCTCATTCATACACATCCAGACAACATTTACGCGTTTTACAAAGATTTACCTCTGACGGGAATCGAACCCGTAACAAAAAAAACAAAAATCTTCAAAACCAACAACAATTTGCACACCAAAGCCCAAAATCGTCCAAAATTCGCCCAATATCTAGTTAGTTATTCTATTTTCCTGTCAATTTCAATTAACTATCCTTAACGTGGCCATTACCATCAGTTAAACTGATCAGTTGAACTGGCCATCCAAAAATGGTCGTCAATCACCGGAGCGATTCCAGATTCCATCCAAATCTAGTTGGCATAAAACTTTTGGAGTGACGCCACAGTTTTATGTCTGGACTGATCAGTTCTGACTCTTCAATTAGCTACCCTTATTTGTATCGATTGGTCAGCACCCCCTAGAACCACCCTTAGCATAATACATACAATATAACGGTGACAGGTCGTCAAATTATGAATTTTGTTAGTAGAAAAGTTTTGTTTGACTGTAAATGATTTTTGGTATGATGTTTATGGCTTCTTCTTGTAATGTTTAAGATTTTATTTTATAGATTACCTATTTTTAACCTCCGACGCAAAAAGAGGGGAGTTATAAGTTTGACGTGTCTGTGTGTGTGTGTATCTGTCTATCTGTGGCATAATAGCTCCCAAACGGATGAACCGATTTCAATTTAGTTTTTTTTTTATTAAAGGAGATTTACGTGCGAGTGTTCTTAGACATGTTTGATGAAAATCGGTTGACCCGTTTAAAAGTTATGGGGGTTTGAAAGTAATTGTGTTGGGGGTTTTTTAAATTTATAATTTAATTATAGCTTTTGCCCGCGACTTCGTTCGCGTGGAATAAAGACTTCCGGCAGAATTTGGGTATTTCTCCCTTTTCTCCCCCTGGGGGGAGGGGTATTTCCAAATATCCTTCCCTTAGTTGTAGCCTGCTCCCCCCAACAAACACACGTGCCTTTCAGCTCTCTACGACCAATAGTTTCGGCTGTGCGTTGTCTGTCAGTCAGTATATCACTCAGTAATGGAAGAGTTTTATATGTACAGATTCTTGTTAATTTTCCAAATTGATTTGCAAATAAAACCACGGTGTTTCATTTTAACTTAATAGTTAAAGTAATTGAGAACCTTCTCCTTTTTTTGAAGTCTTTTAAAAATATTGTTTCACTCAAAACCTTTATTGAAACCGCAACCACCTATAATTACTTCATCCCTTAGCTATCACTGTCAATAAAATTGGGGTAAGTAAACCGAAACAAGAATAAAAAACCACAGACAAAAATCACATTTTTCATTTTAAAAAAGTCCATTAAATTCAATCATTCACTCGTTCATTCGTTCACTCATTCGCAGTGACAGGTGATTGGTCCGAGCTAATTTCATTTGTTATTTTAAGGGAGGGTAATATTTTGGGGGAAGATTTTAAACAAGTAAGTGGCTTTGGATTTCTATGGGGATGATTTTTTTTTAACTTTTTATTTTAATATTGACGTTTAATTGTAATTTTTCTTTAAATATTTTCTTGTTAAGTTATCCTTCTAATATTATAAATGCGAAAGTTTGTATGTTTGTGAGTTAGGATGTTTTTTAACTCTTTCACGCAAAAACTACTGTATCGATAAAGATTTAATATGGTACAGATGTTCCTTATAACTAGGAATAACACATTGGATACTTTTATCCTGAAATTCTCATGGGACTGGGATTCACGCGGGTAAAACCGCGGGGCGCAGCTAGTAATAGATAATTTTATAAGTTATCGTTTTTTTCGTTTGTAAAACTATTTGTAATTTTACACATTTTTTTTCTAGCTCTTTTTTAATAGATTTAGTGATTTCAGAAATTACATCATCAAACAAACAAATAAAATAATAACTAAGTTTTAGCCACAAATGTATATGCAGACCAAGTTAAACATTTCTACTGCAGACAAATAATTTCAATATCACACAAGTACCTATTTACCTCGCATGGGAATCGAACCCGCTGCCCTTCATTTCGCAGTCCGCAACTCTACAACTTCAATACCCTGCAAAAAGGTAATACTATAATAACACTTTAATCCAAAAAAAGAAGCTTTAAAAAGCTCTAAGTGACACTAAAACTTTATTAAGTTACAATGACTACTCAAAAGCTTTTCAGTTCTTCACGAGCTTTAAGTAGAAGTTTAAAAACCGGCCAAGTACGAGTCGGAAGCGCACAAAGGGTTCCGTACCATTGTCCATTTCATTGTCTGTAACCTAAGTAAGTATCGAGCAAGAAACGGTAAAAAAATCAAGTTTGTTTGTATGGGAGCGCCCCTTAGATATTCATTTTATTTAGTTTTTAGTATTTGTTGTTATAGCGGCAATAGAAATACATCATCTGTGAATTCAACTGTCTAGCTATCACCGTTCTTGAGATACAGCCTGGTGACGGACGGACAGCGAAGTCTCATAGGGTCCTGTTTTTATCCGATGATGTATTTCTGTTGCCGCTATAACAACAAATACTAAAAACAAAATAAAATAAATATTTGACGACCTCGATGGCAGAGTGATCACCATGCCGGACTGCCATCCGTAAGGTGCGGGGTGAATATTTGTGTGAACCACAAATGTTTGCCTCGGTCTGGGTGTGTGTGTGAATGAGTGTGTGCGTAGTTTCTGATACCCTAGATACAAGCTCCAAGCTTAGTTAGGGGTCAGTTACTATAATGAGATGATGTAGTGAATAATTATGTTATGTACGTTATTTATGGGGGTCCCATACAACAAACGTGTTTTTGTCGTTTTCGGTACGGAACTCTTCGCGTGAGTCCGACCTACCCTTGGCCGGTTTTTTTGAACCATTTGGATACGGAACCCTAACAAGACCTTTTTAGTGCAAAGCTCAAATTGGACCAAAAGTTTCGCACTACATAAGAATAAGCTAACACAAATTAAAGTGCTAAATAAAGTTTTAATTAGTTTCTATTTTTAAAGTTTCAAAACTTTAAATACGGAAGTCGGAGCTTAAAGTACAACTACTTTCGAAAGTAATTATGACTGTACCTTAATACTTGTTTTAAAATGTTATAATCCCTACTAATATTATAAATGCGAAAGTAACTCTGTCTGTCTGTCTGTCTGTTACCTTTTCACGGCTAAACTACTGAACCGATTGACTTGAAATTTGGTACAGGAGTAGCTTATGGTCCGGGAAAGAACATAGGACACTTTTTATCCCGAAATTCTCACGGGAACGGGAACTACGCGGGTGAAACCGCGGGGCGCTGCATTATTTCATACTTACTATTTTTATTATTAGAAGTAAATTATTTATTTATTCAGTTACTAGCTGTGCTCCGTGGTTTTACCCGCGCGGAAATATTGCGGGATTTTTGGGATATAAAGTATGTTTTATTCTTAGTTATAAGAAACATGTAGATATTTATGATAATTATGTGTATGGTCAATTAGCTTTAAGTATACTATAGATTATGGAAACAGAACTTGAAGCACACCGGACAAATCTCAGTGATGTTTGGCATGCTATTATTTGTATTTGTTTATTTTTGTTAAAAAACATCTAAATCTGTTCAATAATTTTTGCGTGAAAGAGTAACAAAACAAACAAACACACACACTCACAAACTTTCTTTAAATGTTATAAACCTTTACTAAAGATACAATATTAGTTTAAATTAACCGAAATTGTATTTAAACAAAACACCCTTCATCTGAGTTAATTAAGAGAGCGTCCCCTCAGGCGAACATCATCACTACAAAAGAAACGTCAGAAGGTAACAGCTACTTGATATTACAAAGTGCTGGGAATTTACTTAGTTTTTATTTTATAACATAATCATTCACTACATCATCTCATTACAGTAACTGACCCCTAACTAAGTCCGTAACATGTATCTAGGGTATCAGAAACTACGCACACACTCATTCACACACATTCACTTAGTTGGTTTGGTGATTTTCGTAATAAAAAAAAATAAGTCATTTGCGTTGCGTCTCACTTCGGATCAAAAGCTTCTCTCTCTTTCTCACACACACATATAAGTTTGTCTGGGTGTGTGTATGAATGAGTGTGTGCGTAGTTTCTTATACCCTTGATACAGGCAGTCCCGTATTAACCCTTAAACAAATTAAGCAATTGCCTAGGGCACCACGTCTGGGGGGTACCAGAAATCACCAGAAAGGGCACCGGAACAGAACACATAAGGATCGCCCAGGGCCGTAGCTATGCTTGAAATGCCCTACCTTGTTGAACATAGCGAGCTCACTGTTAGCTGACCTTTTTTTCGTCGTCGTCAAATTCCACTGTACCTACAGCCCTGAGGGCCCCAAGGCTTGGATTGCTTAGGGCATCATGAAGTCTTAATACGACACTGGATTCAGGCTAGTCAGCTAATAAAACTACTTAGTGCCTAATTGTCCTATTGCTTGCTTTGGCATCGAACCAAAAAGCTTTTGCTCCCAAGACTGATTTATTTACGCCTCAGGGCCGATTTTTCCATCGTCAGATAACTTTATTGGAGGAATAATTTGAAATTTTGACAGTTATTCCATTCAAAAACTGTCATACGTCAATTTTATTAGTAAAAAAAAGTTATCTGGCGATGGAAAAATCAGCCCTCAGTGAAACCAAAAATCATTACATAGTATAAAACAAAGTCGCTTTCTCTGTCCCCATGTCCCTATGTATGCTTAGATCGTTAAAACTATGCAACGGATTTTGATTCGGTTTGTTTTAATAGATAGAGTGATTCAGGGGGAAGGTTTTTAGCATAATTTTATCCCTATATTCCTACGGGGCTAGTCACTTATAATATTCAATCACTAAGAAATACGAGAGAGAGTGGATGCGACGTGCCGCCGATAGGGCACATTAGCGCGAGTTGGGAGAGGCCTTTGTCCAGCAGTGGACACATACAGACTGTTGACAGCTAAGAAATACCAATACCCTTCATTTAAGAACATTATTTACTCAAGTATTTATAAATTAAACATCACTGTACCAAGTAAATAAAATACAAACAAAACGAAATATATTTGAGAAACTAAAATCTTGGCAGGTCGCAGTAAACACAGATATTATTCTTTTAAAAAACGCTAAAAGAAGAAACCTTATGACGTCAACCTACGTCCTTAGGGTGCAATTTGAGGCACAAAACAATATACAACCGACCAATTTAAGACGACCTCTCAATACGTTTAACTCAAACAAATGTTGTACTAAAATCACGATCTTGTTCTGAGTTCACGTGTCATTTTAAATTGGCCGGGTTGTGATGTGCCAGTTTTCGTTGAACCGTGTATACGTTGATAATTTTCTAGTTGGGGGGTCAGATTAAAATGGTTGTATAAAGTGTATGGCGGTTTTCAAAGTTCGTTATGGCTGTTATATTTCTTTGTAAGTGTGTCGTTTTCTGTGATTTTTCTTTGTTTTATATTTATATCGGCGGTGTCGTGTAAATTCATGTACATAAATTGTGTAGTATTAAAGTATTTTTTTGCTGGTTTGAGGTTAGTAAGCTTTCTTGATATTTTAATAGGTTATTTTGTAATGTGTGTTAATGATATTAAATCAAGGCCCCGATTCTCTAAACTATTAAGCTGTGATAATGCTACTCAAATGTATTTTAATATCAACATTATGGCCGTTTTTTGTCATTTTGGTATTCTCTTAGTGAAAACTACTCCGCTGACTCAATGGCTCCATAAAACTTAGATGGTTGTCATGGAAACAGTATTCTGACGTTTATATGACAAACATTTTATTTTGGTTTTGGTATGCAACAAAGACCACTGAGACACCATAGCCATATGAATAAATTTTAGCAGAATACCAAATGTCTGACACTCTCGTTATGGTGCCTCAATATCAACATATTGTCTGATCAATAATGTCAAATTGCAGACTTAGGCCCCTGATGTTGTATTTATAATAGCGAATGCGAATACGCGTCGCTCTATTCAGGAATCAAACCCGGGTGTTTAGAGAAGAATGTTACAACATATACAACCCGTAAGGTTGCGGGTTCGATTCCCGTGCGGGGTGAATATTTGTGTGAACCACAAATGTTTGTCTCGGTCTGGGTGTGTGTGAGAATGAGTGTGTGCGTAGTTTCTGACACCCTAGATACAAGCTTCGAGCTTAGTTAGGGGTCAGTTACTGTAATGAGTTGATGGAGGGAATGATTATGTTATGTTATGTTATTTATACACCCACTGAGTATTATGTAACTATTGGCTGGGCCCCGCGGTTTTATCTGCGTAAATCTCAATCCCATGGGAATTTCGGGATAAAAAGTATCCTATGTGTTATTCCTAGTTATAAGGAACATCTGTACCAAATTTAATCAAAATCGATACAGTAGTTTTTGCGTGAAAGTGGAACAAACATCCAAACTCACAAACGTATAAACTTTCGCATTTATAATATTACACAAACCAAAAAGCAAATTCAAATATTTATCTTTTCAAAAATACCTTATTCGATATCGAACTCCACTACGTAGATATCGTTAAAGCTTATTTCGCTCAAAAAAGTTTGTAAGTTTGTCTGTTGAGCTAATGAGCAAACATAACTGAACAAAATCATTGGATAAGCATCGAAGTTACGCCCTTTGATTTGTAACTGTTCATTGATTTGTATATTGTACCTACTGGGTTTTATCGAGTGGGCGTTGATGGATAAATCTGGAATTATAAGGAACTTGCTGTGCCCCGTTGTTTCACCCGCATAGTTCCCGACCCCGTGAGAATTTTGGGATAAAACGTAGCCTATGTCCTTTCCCGCACCATAAGCTACCCCTGTACCAAATTTCAAGTCAATCGGTTCAGTACTTTAGCCGTGAAAAGGTAACAGACAGACAGACAGAGTTACTTTCGCATTTATAATATTAAGTAAGGATAAGTAAGGACTAACTGTGGGAAAAAAGAAAACGTACAGTTGTACCCGGTTAAATTTCAATCTCATGTGAATTTCGGGATAAAAAGTTAATTATGTGTCTTTGGTAATAAGGAATCGAAGTGTCTAGTCGTCCAGTAATTCGGACGAATAAAATTATTTTAGTCGTCCGAATTTCTTATTCATCCGACTAGCGAACGAATAACATTATATTAAACGTCCATTCTAGCGGACGGCTAGCAACAGCCTTATTATTATTTCAATGTGTAGTGTCCGGTTAAATCCCAGAATTCAATACAATATCACGAAACATTTCTTGTCCCAACCTTTTCCACCATATTTTTTTAACAAACTATAACATTATTTACAAATTGAAGTACCACCTTACTAGCGCCGAACCCAAAATGCGCGTATCATCTCCAATTTATATTTCCCCACAAAGAATTTCACACCCCACGAGATATCTTGAGCGAGTAAACCGCAGGAAACCTGATAATTCTTTATTACGTTTATACCCTCGTAAAAATACGGTAAAACCTTTATATACAACTTATATTACTTATATTATGACTTCATAATAAAATTTAGGTTGTTTCGTTTGTAGTTATGTGTGTAAACGGTTGCCGAGGCGACCTCTAGGTATAGGTATCAATTGTTATATTTTTGTCCTAGATTTACTCGTAAAGAACATTAACATAACATACATCACTACATAATGTAAAACAAAGTCGCTTTCTCTGTCCCTATGTATCTTTAAAACTACGCAACGGATTTTGATGCGGTTTACAGTAATAGATAGAATAATTCAAGAGGCTGGTGTGGTGGAAATTTTGTCCCCACCTTCCCACGGAATCGCAAAATAAGCGGGTAAAATCGTGGGGCACAGCTAGTAACAACATAAATAACATAACATATTCATTAACTACATAATCTCATTACAGTAACTGGCCCTTATCTAAGTTCGTAACTTGTATCTAGGGTATCATAAACTACGCACACACTCATTCACACACATACCCAGACCGAGACAAACATTTGCGGTTCACACAAATATTTACTCCGCACGATCTAATCACTCCGCACGGGAATCGAACCCGCAACCACGGATGGTGACCACTCTGCCATCAAGGTTGTCAAATTATATTTAAAAAAAAATCTAAAGTCACCGATCAAAACACAACCATCAAAACACTTTCAAAACAAAATAATGTCGTTAAATCATGAGGTCTTACAAAGTCTCGTGTTCCATTCAATATTTAGGAAGGTCGAGACTTTACCGAGACTTTACGAGACTCTGACGGAATTTGGACCCTTGTAAATTTAAATTAAGAATCCCTGAAAATCGAGCCAAATTATTTTTACCGACATCGGGAAAGATGTAGCAGTTTGTTTATTCCCTTGAATTTGTAATGGTTTTGGTTGAAGTAAACGTACCTATTTTACGCCCCGTGGTTTTGCCAGTTACGTTATAATATGTAATAATACTATACATGCCAAATTTCAGCAAAATTTATTTAGTGATGCGAGCTGTGCGTTGATCGATCAGTCAATCAGTCAGTTACGGTTCCCTTTTTGACCGACTTCAAAAAAAAAGTTCTCATTTCGACGCGATATTTTATTTAAAGATATAACAGATTTAAAAAATACGTTTTTCATTTAACTGTATTTTATTGTAAGTACATCAAAACTTTTCAAAACGCCTTCTCATTACTAATGTATATTATAGTTTATTTTATCCCAAAATTTTCAACCAAAACCGCGCACCAGAGCTAGTCTCAAAGAAATCTTACAACAATACTTGAAACAAGCCCTTTGAAAGCTAAAAATATCTTTGTTCAACCCCGCGAGGGTCAAAGAGACCTTTTGTAAAGCTTACAAGAAAGGGTGTTATTGGCCCAATTATTGTATAATATCAATGGTAGGGCAGTTGTAAAGGGTTAACAAGTTAACAATTATTATACTTAACTTATATTATAAACTAGCTATGTTTCCCGCGGTTTCATCGAATTTCGGATTAATAAGTATTCTAACTCTATAAAATATGTTGAACAAACTTGTTTGTGTGTATGTGAGTGTGTGTGTGGGTGGATTACACAAATGAACCTCGCACGGGAATCGAACCCGCAAGCCTCTGTGGGGCAGTCTGGCAAGGACTACTGCGCTATTGAAGTCATCAAAAATATACAAAAGAATGGGCAACAAAACAGATTACCAACATTAAATAACAAAAAAGCAAAATAATTAAAAAACAAAACAAATGTCCCACCATCAAACAAGACAAAACCTTTTTAAAGCGTCCGCCATTTTGTTTCTGACGCTTAACAAAATGGCGTTCGAACAATAAAGTTAATGTACATTATACGGCAGAATAGCATCTGTTACAAAGTGGTTAATTTTATAAAAGGTATCGCATTGAAGGGTACAATTTCATAATACCGCTACATAGTATAAAACAAAGTCGCTTCCCGCTGTCTGTCCCTATGTACGCTTATATCTTTGAAACTACGCAACGGATTTTAATGCGGTTTTCTTTAATAGATAAAGCGATTCAAGAGGAACGTTTTTAGTATAATTTTATCCTCGTATTCCCACTGAAACGGGAGTTATGGAGGTAAAACCGCAAGGTGTTGCTAGTACATATTATAAATATTATAATAAGCTTTCGTTTACGAGCAGTGACGGTAAATTATACGCACACATTGGGGATTGAACTTTTATAACCCCTATGTGTCATAAAACATGTATATATGTATTATTAACGCCCGTCCCGTGGTTTTAGGTTGGAGTAAACGCTTATCCCGGGGGAAAATAGGCAACCTCTGGTATATAAATTAGGTACTAAGTACGCCTTGTAGTTTTTACCTTCGTAAATTTTGTATGTTTAAGAATTTCACGAAAAAATGTTTCTTTCGTCAAAAAGTGATAGGCAAACTCTGCTATATTATCTACTAGCTGTGCCCTGCGGTTTTACCCGCATTGTACCCGATCTCGTGGGAATTTCGGGATAAAACAACAGCCTATGTCCTTCCCCGGACCATAAGCTACCCCTGTATCAAATTTCAAGTCAATCGGTTCAGTAGTTTAGCCGTGAAAAGGTAACAGACAGACAGACAGTTACTTTCGCGTTTATAATTTTAGTATGGATACTGAAAGGTTTTAAGTACTTGCGTGAATCTGTATGCATAAAATTTTTAGAGATAATTGTGTGTTAATCCAGACAATCAATTGATGATTTAATTTAATGTTTTCAGTAGTTTGAGCATAAAGGAGTAAAAACATACAAAAATGCTTCGTCTGGTTAATATTAGTTTAACAAGTTAATGCCCCAGTTTTATTCGTGTTTCTGTAGAAGATTCTGGATATTGTCAGCTACGTAATATTTAAGTAAGTATATGTTGAAGCACATACATGTACAATAAATATCCCATCCACGATAAGTATTTTACATATGAAATTCCAAATTCTGCCGGAAGTCATTATTCCACGCGGACGAAGTCGCAGGCAAAAGCTAGTTTTTCATAAAATTATTTGATTTTTGACAATTACTATAGCATTTAACTCTAACTTTTCAATAAAAACTTAAGTCCAATAAAATATAATCTCCTTAACACTCCAAAGTATCGATCAGTGAGACCTCTCGAGCGTTGAACACCTTCTCAAATTATGCGTAGATTAGGAATCGCGAGCGTCCTCAGTCGAGAGCCATTTACACAAATTGAACACTTGGAGACAATTTTATTCTTATTAAAGTACGTCATCGTTTTATTATTATTTTCTTTTGGGATGTATTGGGGAATTTTAATTTGAAAACAGCTCTCTACGACCAGTAGTTTCGGCTGTGCGTTGTCTGTCATATAGTCAGTACGACACTCAGTAACGAAAGAGTTTTATACATATATGTACAGTCTCGGAACGAAAAGGTTCGTCAATTTTCAAATTGATTCGTATAATGTGTCGCGAAAACACATTACCTTTTTAAACTATGGTACAGAATAGACTCGGGTTAGGGAAAATAATGTTCTACTGCTCGATAATAAAGTTCAAAATTATTCAGATCAGTGTTGTTTGACAGGATAAATATCTTGTCAACAAGATTTTTGATAAACTAAAACCTTCTTGTTGGTTCAACCTGCCATTATTATTTCTGTTAAAACTATTGTCAATCGGTCAATGTCATCATTGCAAAATATCAAAGAGGTTTTCATATGCCGCGCGCACAAGGCAGTGTTTAAAAAAAGGATAGAAAAATCAAGCAAAACCTTCTTCGATGGCATACGTCATTCTATTTATTTAAATCTTAGCATCACTGTTTGTTACACTTGTATGTTGGCATTATTGTTTCTTGCAATACTAGTGCAAGTGAAAACTAACTCTAAGGTGACGAACCTTTTCATTCCGTGACTGTACACTAGTTTTACCCGCGTGGAACCTTATCCCGTGGGAATTTTTAAAGTAGTATCCTATGTGTTATTCCTAGGTATAAGGAACATCAATGATGACTCACAAAAAAACACTTTGCCCCACCAAGGCGCCCCACTGGTGGGGCAAAGTGGAATGATGGTTTAATTAAAAATGCGTAATTTTTGTAGTATTTATTTTGAGTTTTTTTTTATTGAAAATCTATGACCGTACTGATGACCGTTTATTGTAAAAATGTACTCATTGAAATAATTTTCTTAAAAAAATTCAGTATTATTTATTTTAAAGTGGCGAACGACAATTGGTATGTGTACTAACTTGCCAAAATTGAGGACCTAAGTTCGATTCTTAGGTTTATCAAATATTTACTACGATTTGTATTGTTCAAAGTCCTAGATACAAATCCTAACAGTCATTTTAATTTTTATATTATTCTGAAATCTTAATTGTATAATATAAATCACCAAATTTTAGTCCTGATAGCGCTATATCGGTGGCCGAGTTTTGGTCCTCAAAAATTTGAGTCGATACGCAAAGAAGAAGAAGAAGTCCAAATAAAATAATAAATAGACTTATAACAAACTCATTAGTTTTCAAAAGAACAATAAAATCAAGGATTCATTATCCTAAAATTGAAATAAAAACAAACAGAAAATTGTAAGTTGATTAAATTCAAATTGAGATGTATGTTCGTTACCTCCCATTGATGTCGTTATATACTAAATCCGGATATATTACCTGAAACAGAATACAATAATATTATTTATGGGTTTAATACAAATCAAAACATATACAGGGTGGCCGGGCAGCGATGTCGGATACTTTAAGGGGGTAAAATATGGTATTCTTTATCGACTGAAGAAAAAATAACGTAACGACGTGTGGTCTGCTGCTGCTGTCTGCAGTCGGCTACCAACTTATAGTATAAGTATTGGCAGACGGTTCACCAGAGTGGGAATAATAAAGTTAATTTAAAAAAATAAGAAACCGACTTCAGCACTAAAAAGTAAGAAAATAATTTAAAATAAACGATATTATTAATACATATTTACAATGTATAATTAGTAACTTTTGGAGTCAGTGCCAGCCCAGGATAGTTTTTTTCCTTATAAGATAGCACGAGACGCGCCTATAATATTAATGAACGCTTTGGCTGTCACCGACTTCAAAAATAACTAATTATAAATTGTAAATATGTATTAATAATATCGTTTATTTTAAATTATTTTCTTACTTTTTAGTGCTGAAGTCGGTTTCTTATTTTTTTAAATTAACTTTATTTTAAACTTTTTAGTGGGAAGCAAGTCTCCTTCTACAAAAGACGCTTAAATTTTCCTCCAGAAGAGCTTTTGACTCGTGGATCACTTGAATCCTTTTTTGTGGGAGGAAGACTTTACGTCTTTCCTCTGTCCAGGGGAACGACGGGGTATGTCGGACTCCGCGCCACAAAGATAGAGCGACGACGCGCTTACTGACTAAAACCCCTTGGTGTGCCACCTCTGCGCTTATGGCCGAAACCGGAAGAAACACGGCTGCACGCTACTACGATCCCGGACAGCGCCTCTACCCTGTTAAGGGTTTCTCCTCCGAGCTAGAATGTAGCTCTAGGCGACAGATGTTGAGTTACCCCCTTCTGAAAGTACCGCGCGCCACCTCGAGGCCTATATGGCGGCAGTGGATCTGCCCCCGGGGATCACTGCCGCAGGTCGGGCGTATGGCGGTTGCAGGACAAAGTGATAGTCCCGCTTCCGTCTGCCCAACCTTCTGCTGCAGATAGTATTAGTGGAGAGGGCTTCGCGCTCTCTCTCCGCAGCTTTTTTTTGCGAGAGTACAACCTCACAAAAGGTGGACACTCCAATCCAAGACCTCTCCTCGCTCACCATAGCAAAGACTACATTTGGCAAGGAGAGGTCATTTCCCATGATTGCCGCGAGAGTTGCGAGGGCAATAGCCTCTTGCAGGGATTTTTTCGCTGCTCTATAAGTGTCGAGCAGTTCAACCTCAACGGTTACCGCTTGAATCCTGTCCCATGAGCTGATGTTACTCATGATTCATAATCTAACACAACCCATTTTATTACTTCTTTTGAACTTCATCATCCCAATTAAACCATCGTTTTATTACAAAACTTCTTTATAACCACAAAGGTATAAGAACTTTTTAGGAAATTAACCAAAGTCAAAATAAAAACGAAAATAGAGGATGACGTTTATACTGTCTATTTATTAATTAAAATAATATATACAATCTAATCTGGTGCAGTGTTTGTTTGTAATATCTAAATATATTTTTTTACGAAAATTTTATGAAAACGCTCTGAAGATATAATGTGTAATAGGTACCTATAATAGTATAAAAAAACATTTTTAAATCGACACCTCAGCCTATATTGTTGCGGGTTTTTCCTCGATTTTTCCTGGATCCCATCATCAGATCCTGATTTCCTTGACATGGGACCACTTCGCGAATATCCGCTTTCTAATGAAACAAGAATTTTATAATGTTCCATTCATGATTACAAAGAAATCGTGTAACAAACACACAAAAAAAAAAAAAAAATATATACACGTCGAATAGAGAACCTCCTCCTGTTTTTTTGGAAGTCGGTTAAAAAGTGACTTGTAGACGACGATTAACGATATGTTGTTGATTGTTTTATTATAAAAGTTATAATATAATATAATCATTCACTACATCATCTCATTATAGTAACTGACCCCTAACTAAGCTCGAAGCTTGTATCTAGGGTATCCGAAACTACGCACACACTCATTCACACACACACCCAGACCGAGATAAACATTTGTGGTTCACACAAATATTCACCTCGCACGGGAATCGAACCCGCAACCTTACGGATGGCAGTCCGGCATGGTGACCACTCTGCCATCGAAGTCGTCAGTTAATTATAACTTTTAATTTTAATTTACTTAATCTTATTTTAACTTGATTTTGATGTTAGCTTTTATATTTTACGGGATTTTTGCAAATAAAGATATTTTATTTATTTATTTATACCCTAACTAATGCATGTCGGTAAGCTCAAAAGGCAGTTATGTAGTTATAAATGAAAATTGAAGAGGTTCCTTTGAAAATATCTGCTTTAATATACACTAAACGTGCATTAACTATATTGTTAGGCAAATTGCCTTCGCCCCCAGCTAGAAGCTGCTTTAAAATTATCCAATTTCTGAATATAAAACTACCCTTTATAAAACTTAGTACACATTTTTTCAAGGAAATTCTAGTATCAAAACTATGTAGTTAGTGTCTAATGCTTTTTAAGTGACTTCAAAAACAGACTTCAAAAAGAAGTTTGGTATTTTTTTTAAAGATGGTTTCAATAAAATAATTGAACGTCGTAAGAAATATGAAATAGATCGGAATTATGCACTTTTTTATATTTATTTATATGTGTAGGTATTTTTTAAATGTTTGTTTCATACACTTCGTCATTTCAAAGAAGGTCTTTTTTCTGCAATTATAAAATTTTAAAGTTCTTATTGGTTTCTTTTTTTTCATTGCTATCAGATTTTTTCCTTTTTTTATTGCTACCCATTTTCTACAAGTTCTACGTCAATAAAACCCAGAAATCACTCTTTTTTCGACCTTAGAATCTCTTCGCAAGTGTTTGCAGTTTTTTTCACGATGTTTTCGTTTTTCGCCTCAAAAACACATTTACAATTGGGTCATATTTAACGAACATGCAAAATATTCGATTGCCAAACCAATTAGTATTTAACTATCCGTCAATGTAAATGTTCGGGACCGACTTAACAACACGGACCAATGATTACACAGCTGATTAAAAATACTGTTAAATAAACTTTGATTAAGTTAAACAATTTGTACAATCTTCGATTGGGGTTTAACTTCATATTTGGTATTGTGTTTTAATCTTGATATTTAATCCTTATAAAAATCGGAATTAAAAATAGTTTGGATATTTTAAATGAATTTTAATAAGTATATCAGTAGTTACAGATTGAAATAAAACTACTTTAGCGGGTTTTTGTCGTAGTTTTACACGTTTTGGTTTATTTCCAGAATTTGTAAACTAACTCTGAAAATAATTTGAAACGTCACAAATGAATTAAGAACATGACTAAAATCCATTAAAATAGTATTTGAATGGGTAATGTTCGTATAAATTAAATAAATCAATCGTAGTTACATCGTCAGTCAAAACTCTTCCGTTACTGAGTGATGTACTGACTGACTGACAGACAACGCACAGCCGAAACTACTGGTCGTAGAGAGTTGAAAGGCACGTGTGTTTGTTGGGGGGAGTAGGTTACGTACTAAGAATAAAAAATTATGGGGTTAAATCGAAAAATACGCGGGTGAAACCGCGAGGCGCTGCTAGTGAAATATAAACGCAATGCGCGTTCAAGAAACAGAAACACAAATACTACCTTAATTCAAATTCTATCGTTTTATGATTGAAATACGTCGTTTGTTGTTTACCTTAAGAGTAACGATATTCTCGCAAATCGAAAACAAATATTGATTCTTGTAATTGATTTTTAATATTTATTGAAAAGATTTAACGGTGTGACTAAGGGCATATTTTACGACCTTCATGTAAAGTTACTTACCAAGTATGGTTAGTTTTGTCTCTTTCTTACTTTATATCAAGTGACAAAGACAAAACATGTGAGTGTCTACTCGGAACGTTAATTGAAGATGGTGAAATAGGCTCTAAATGTATTATTTAAGTATTTATTTATCAAAAGGTACATTAACAATCTTAAAGTATATAGACAGTTGTGAAGAATAAAAAGGTCTAATACTTATATGACAACAAATAATAAACACAACATTGACAATAAAAGGCAAATTAAAAACAAAAGAAATATATAAAAAAAACTTTAAATCCAGTGCAAACAAGTCAAATAATTAAAAAAACAATCATTTATTAAACATGACTTAACCAATCGTTTAATCTGCCTTAAACAAAGATTAATATTAAATCAGTTGTGGTGTAATCCAACTCTTTAGCAATTAAATTGACAATAGAATTCTCAGGCGATTTTGCAACATGGGACCACATTATTTTCATACTTAAATTCAACTTTATAGTCATACAAATAGAGTCCATTTTATAATCATTATTAATGATCTACTACAGTTTTTATAGGATATAATTTGAACCTTAATGCTTTTGTAATAAGGGTTATTTCAATATTTTGTAGGTCAGGGATAGTGTTGTGAGAAATCCTGTTTATTGTTTAAAGATTATCAAATAGAAATTAACTATGAAAGTTATGATGTTAAGACAGTACTTTAAGCGAAATTAAAATAATTCCTAGGTGAAAATTATTTTCTCAATTTTGGGATTCAAAGTACTTAACCCTTATTTTTAGTCTCGATTAAAGTAAAAAAAATAAAATCAGATTCATTATTCGACTCTAAATATAATTAATTCTTATGCAACATGGATAAAAAGTATCCCATGTTTTGACCTAGTTTATAGGTTACACTATGACTAGAACCAAACCATGGACCTGCGATACTGTAGAAAGGTGAACATACCACTGTACCACTGAAGTATTTAAAATATTAATCACTATCACTACATAGTATAAAACAAAGTCGCTTTCTCTGTCCCTATGTATGCTTAGATCTTTAAAACTACGCAACGGATTTTGATGCGGTTTATTTTAATAGATAGAGTGATTCAGTAGGAAGGTTTTTAGCATAATTTTATCCCCATACTACGCGGATGAAACCGCGAAGCGCCGCCAATAAAATACAAAGGGGAGGCAAATTTACTTTTTTCTTCGAAAAAGGCAGTCACACAATTTAGGTTCTATAACAAGATCTTGTATAAAACGATCGGTAATAAGATCAAAAATAAATAAAAGCAAATGGTTCACTCCTTTAGTTATAGGTTCACTTCTTTAACGTTCGTATTCATTCGTTCAATGGGAAATCAATGTCTTTGTATCAAATTTAAGCAGCTTTCTCTCTAAAGGGTTGTGTGGTACAAGTTAGGAACTCGGTGGGAATTCTCGTGTGGGAATTTGACTGAATATGAAGTTATTTTCAGGTGGGAATTGGACTAAATACGGGGAGGTTTTCGGGTGGGAATTTGATCAGTCCAATTGCCACACGGAGTATTAATAATTCATAGTATCAGAAGTATCACAAGTTCATAAGTATTCAGATATGGAGTCATTTTCGTGTGAGAATTTGATTTAACGTTATTTTCGGGTGGGAATGACTGAATACGGGGTGATTTTCGTGTAGGAACTCTGTGCCGGCGGCCAAAATTGGAAGCTTCTATTGTCATTTTGACTCGTCATTTGGATACATTTTCAATAAACTGATAACCAAAAGATGCGATTACAGCGACGCTGTCACCGGCACAGACAAGATTGTGACTCAATATGTGACACATTATTACCGTCAATAAATACAACAGTCTTAAGCTGTCATAAATTCCTGACTACACCAAAACAATGACCATGGTAAACCACCTTTATAACTAACAGTTTCAGTAGATAAATTAAACGTTACCTAAACAAATATTTGTACCACACAAACAGGCCTTACTACCAACATAACAGCCCACAATAAAACAGTACTTTGTACCAACATACAGAACGTAACATTTGAATTGCGAATGTATTCTGTGGCTTTTTAAATGTGGAATTTACCTTTTGTAAGGCTTAATGGGTTAAATCTGTTTTTTTTTTGTAATATAACACTATTAATTTATATACTTTTAGACCTAGCGTATACAAGCTTTGCTTAGTTTGGGACTAGATGGCGATTTGTGTCCCCATAATTATTTATTTAAATAAAACATAATTATTGTATTGAATTTTGATATCACTACATAGTATAAAACAAGGTCGCTTTCTCTGTCCCTATGTATGCTTAGATCTTTAAAACTACGCAACAGATTTTGATGCGGTTTGTTTTAATAGATAGAGTGATTCAGTGGGAAGGTTTTTAGCTATAATTTTATCCCCATATTTCTACGGGAACGGGAACTACGCGGGTGAAACCGCGGGGCGCCGCTATTAGGTACTAAAAGAAATAATACAATGCAGATTTTGTGGAAAGACATAAAATTACGTCAAAAAACTAAATAAAACCATTTGTACAAATAAAATGCTCTTAACCGTACTTAGGCTTATTAACGTAGAACTTTAGTATTACAACAAGAATAAAAAAAAATTTAAAACAAACTTTTTTTAGCTTTTATTGCATCGTCATGGGACTTACATAAGTATGCCAAACAGCTCAATCGGATAACCAGAAGTGGTCGAAAAATGGCAAGATTTGATTACAGACAACGGGACGGGTGACACTAAATAATAGCTTGTAAAATAGTATTAATTTTATAGTAATTCACAAAAACTTACATCAAAAAATACATTTAAATTTTTTACCTCAACTGGGATCGGAACCTAGGATCATGCTATTCTGTTGCTATACTGAAGTTAAATATTATAAACGTATTAAAATAAAAATGAATTATTAATCACTGTTCTTGACACCAGAAATAAGTCTGGATTAGTGCTATGTCACACTTAGAACGTCGATGACGATTCATTCGCGTTCGCACCGTCAACACGAGCAGTCGTGTCGCAACAGCTGCCTCGATGTTCGGCCGAATCGACGTTTTTGCCACCTTTATTTAAAATGGAAAGTGCAAAGCGAACGGACACTCTTCCCGGCGAGACCCTGCGCGATGTCGACATAAAGATCTTGCTGCAGGATTTTTCGTTGCTGAAGGCGGAAGTCTCTTTCTTACGAGCTAAGTTGGAGGTTACAGAACGTGTGGTTGCTGATTTGAAGACCGAGCTCACGGTATTGAGCAATAAATCAGTGACGTCGGTATCACCGCAGTCAGCACAAAATGTGTGTGTGCGACGCGGTGCGAGGAATGTGCAAACTTCGCCCGTCAGCATTTTTGCATACTCGACGAACAACAACAACGATGCACAGGTGAATGAACGCCCGGCTCCGATGACCTCGATCGCCGCGGCGTGTGCACCGACACCCGTGCCAGCTGCGCCCTCTTCTGCTACACGTGTCTCCAAGCAGAAGAGCTACGCGCAAGTCTCGCGCCAGCTACTAATACATAATAAGAATGTGGCGGCCCCGAAGAAACCAGGCAATGGAGCGAGGAAAGTCGACGTGGATGGCTTCACCCTGGTGGAGAAGAAACGTCGACCTAAGCCGTCCCGCAATCGTCGTGGTACCGCCGACGCCGCAGCAACAGAGAGCACCCTTCGTGTTGTGGAGCCGTCCATTTCAATTTACATATCGCGGTTTGACCCCGACACTAAAGGTGAAGAGGTCCTGCGGTATGTCAAGCAGAGGGTCTGTTTCTGGACCAAGGAACATATACGGCTCAACCTGAGGCGCCTCGAGTCGGCGAGGGACACGTCCTTTAAATCGTATGTGCTTCAAGTACCTGCGATGTATAGGGACATGTTCCTCAATGCCGACTTTTGGCCTACAGGAGTCGTATATCGACGTTATAGGGAAGCGTTCCTGAAGAAAAGTCCCTAAACTGTAGTTGTAGTTTTATAATTTAATATGTATATTCTATAAGGTATTTATGTAAATTATTATATATAAGTATTTATGTGTTTGTTATAATATTTTATATGTGCTGTAATTTGAGAGGCCTTACCTTGCCGTAACACAGTTTCTAACTAGCACGGGAGGTAATGTCTCGATAATTGCGTCAATGTATTATTATTGTAACAAAAAGTTATATAAATAAATTTGATTTGATTTGATTTGATGGTAATAAAACAGAATATACATACATATGTATAGACAAATATAAAAAATAAATTATAAAATAATTACGCCGAAGTAAACATGCATGAAATTCATGTCACATGTGTCCTTCACGTTTTGAAAGTCATTTTTTATTTTTTCAAATTGTATTGTTATTTAAAATGTACTTAATTTGGGTAGATAGGGTTCTTTTTAAAGTAAGTAATTGTTGAAATAAAACACTTAAACGGATTTTTGTCGTGGTTGTATTTTGTTTGTGAGAAAATGTAAAACAAAATACAACCACGACAAAAATCCGTTTAAGTGTTTTATTTCAATGTGTAGTGTTCGTGTAAATCAAAGATATCAATAAGTAATTGTTTTTTTTAATTCTTTTCAACTTAGTTTGGACACAAAAAAAAGTAAAAAAAAAATGTTAATACTAAAAACCCGTATAAATAAATTAATGAAAAACTAACTCTTTGTAAAACTAGTTCTAGACTAATTATTTTTTTATCTTTGCAGTGTTGCATTGCACGTGATGATGGTGTGATGGCGTCTGAAAAAATTTAGGTTCGATTCCAAAATGTTAGAAATACATATTGTGGCAGCAAGAGGCAAATATATCTAATATATAAAATTCTCGTGTCACAGTTTTCGTTGCCATACTCCTCCGAAACGGCTTGACCGATTCTCATGAAATTTTGTGAGCATATTCAGTAGGTCTGAGAATCGGTCAACATCTATTTTTCATCCCGAAATTCCCACGGGAACGGGAACTACGCGTGTGAAATCGCGGGACGCAGCTAGTTATTATATATTATGTACTAACAGCGCCCCGCGGTGCACCAGCGTAGATCTCTTTCCAGTGGGCATACCGGGATAAAACATAGCCTATGTCCTTTCCCGGACCATAAGCTACCCCTGTACCAATTTTCAAGTCAATCGGTTCAGTAGTTTAGCCGTGAAAAGGTAACAGGCAGACAGAGTTACTTTTGCATTTATAATATTAGTTAGGATTTTTGTTTCTTGACTTTTAATTAATATAAGAACATACTTTCCTAAAGATTTACCATTATTGTATGTAATTTATATTCAAAATTAAAATATAATGTGAAAAATATATAGACAAAACACCCTATCGCCTCTTCAAATATTTAATTATAATTTTCAAAAAATGCGTTTCATATAAAATGTGTTCTTTGTTTTTTTTAGTTCATTTCAACAACAGTCGTATTGGTAAGTACTTTATTAATTTCTTTATAGTAATTTTGCCAGTAAGATCCTAAAAAAAATCCACTAGATATCCCTACCAGGCTAAAACAACTGTCAAAATATGATAAAAATACCTGCCATATTTAATTTTATCATATATCGTAGCACACCATAATTAATTTGGTCATGCTCGCGACATCGATATTACTTCGTGGTGTCGATATATTTTATCACGCACGCACAGTGATGCTAGGGGGGGCAGGACTCTATCTCGTACTAGCAGCGCCCCGCGGTTTTACCCGCGTAGTACCCGCTCCCGTGAGAATGCGTAGCTCGTAGTATCATACAATCTCGGCACAATTCACAGTCGTGTGTTAAAAAATTAAGTAACAGCGCCATCTATTGGTAGGATTTGTGACTACAAAAAGTTACAATATAACATACGATTACTTATACACAATCCCATGGGAATTTCGAGATAAAAAGTATCCTATGTGTAATTACTAGTTGTAAGGAACATCTGTACCAAATTTAATCAAAATCGATGCAGTAGTTTTTGCTTGAAAGTGGAACAAACATCCAAACTCACAAACATCCAAACTCACAAACATCCAAACATACAAACTTTTGCATTTATAATATTAGTGTGATTAATAGGCAGATAAATAAAAATGGAGACATCACAGTATCCAAATCAACAGAATCCGCATCAGTTCAAACTTAATAATCCGACAAATTTGATACTCTAAGGGCCTATTTCACGATCTTTCTTCCGAGTAGTAACTCACAAGTTTCATTTGTCAAAAGTAAGAAAGAGACAAAACTCAGTTTACTTGGTGAGTAACTTCACTTGAAGGTCATGAAATAGGCCCTTACACTGCCCTGTTTTTTGTCAGATTACAAAAGTTTCTAATGTATTTTTGTTTTACTATTTCAGAATAATGACTGAGACTGCAATTGTTACAACTTCAAAATTTTCAATTCATCTCCTTCATCAGACAAGGCTTAAACAATAGAGTTCTTATAAATGTCCACCTTGATGGCGTTGTGCAGACATCTTTCAAGACTACATCATGAATAACGATAGAACAAACATGAAAATCTAACACCAACTGATCTTTACGCAGCTTCATCACCATCATCAGCTCGTATATGTCCCCACCGAGGGTCTCTCCCTACCCTAAATGAGGGCGATTAGGCCATAGTCATCCACAGGCCGAGAGCATGTTGGTCGACTTCACACCCAACCTTAGAATTTCTTCGCATTTCTCCCCAAACAATGGCCCATCTTCTAACTTGCCGTGCGTGTCCCTACACCTGCACACGCGAGGACCTTTACAAGGCCACTGATAGCGCTATATTGGTGGCCGAGTTTTGGTCCTCAAAAATATGAGTCGACACGCTAAGAAGTGCAGGTTTCCTCACGATGTTTTCCTTTCACTGGGAGAGTCGAAAATCGAAAACATATTGGTACGTGATTTGATTTCTTAATGGAAGTCAAAGGCTTTAGCCAATATGCTATATCGACGCTCTATGTACCAATAATGGTTCAAATCATAAATGTTCAAAAATCATTTATTCAGTAATGGCTTCAAAGAAGCGCTTATGAATGTCAAATGTACCATCTTAATGAATGGATCAACTATATTTTCGCATTTTTTAATGTACCATTTTTTTATTTCTATTCTTTCTTTCGATCTTTTTCTTTTTAACTTGATTGTTAAAAAAGTCTTGTCAATCGACACGAAGAAGAAGAATGTATGGATCAACTATGTTTTTTTAAAATTTCTTTATATGTATATCAATTAGTTGACCCCTACCTACCTACTTTTGTTTTTTCATTTTCTTTATATATCTATTAGTAGGTAGGGTACTTTTGGTTTTTTTTTTCTGTATCAAGAATTTATGGTCCATAAATGAATGGATCAACTATTTTTTTTTTTTTCATTTTTTAAATACCAATGGTACTATACAATGTACAGATCGGCTATATTTTCGCATTTTTTAATGTACCATTTTTTATTGATATTGGTATTTTTATGTCTATAGCATATATAAAAATAAAAAACCATCTGGTCTTAATTAGATAGATCAACTATATTTTCACATGTTTTGTTTACCAATTTTAGTTTGGTACTTACTATTCACTTCCAAATGTATGATGGATCAACTATATTTTCGCATTTTTTAATGTACCATTTTTTATTTCTATAGTATGATCCACTTTTAATGTATGGATCAACTATTTTTTTTAATTTTTTAAATACCAATGGTACTTCGGTATTATTCTTTGATGTACAGATCGGCTATATTTTCGCATTTTCTAATGTACCAATTTTAATTGGTATTGATATTTTTATTTAGTATATAGAAATAAAAAACCATCTGCTCTTAATTAGATAGATCAACTACATAATATATTTTCACATCTTTTTTTTCTTTACCAATTTTAGCTTGGTACGATTCACTTCTCAATGTAATGGATCAACTATATTTTCGCATTTTTAATGTACCATTTTTATTGGTATTTCTGTAGTATGATCAACTTATACCAATTTTAACTTGGTACAAGTCACTTCTAAATGTACGGATCAACAATATTTTCGCATTTTTTAATGTACTATTTTTTATTATGGTTATTCGCTGTTTTTTGTACCAATTGTAACTTGGTACGATTTGTTTTTAATGTACGGATCAACTATATTTAACTTTTTTACCAATCTTACATAAATGTGGTCTTATATATGGATCAACTACGTATTTGATGATGTTCGATACAGGTAATTATGTACTCACTTTGTTAGAGTTTTTGTTAAACATTCAACCGATTTGTGTATGTTTGAATAAATATATTCTTAATTTTTTTATTGTTTTATTGAATACCGGTGATTGAACTTTACTCAGGTGAAATATATAAAAAGAGAATGACATATCACTAATTCTATAAGTACTAATATTATAATGTTAAATTAAAAATTAAAAAAACCCCCAACACAATTACTTTTAAACGGGTCAACCGATTTTCATCAAACATGTCTAAGAACACTCGCACGTAAGTCCCCTTTAATACAAAAAAAAACTAAACTGAATTCGGTTCATCCGTTCGGGAGCTATGATGCCACAGACAGACAGATACACACACACATACATACACGCTCAGACACGTCAAACTTAGAACACCCCTCCATTTGAAGAGGTGGTGGTGACTTTTAACTTGCCGTGCGTTACACCTGCACAAGCGAGGACCTTTACAAGACCACTGATAGTGCCATATCGGTGGCCGAGTTCTGGTCCTCAAAAATATGAGTAAAAAAGAATAAGATAATATAGAGGAAAGATGTGATTTAAGAGTCTATTCAATATAAACAAAACATATATAATATGTTTGTTTGTATTGAATAGACTCTTAAATCACTGATGTAATATGGATGAAATTTAGTACAATAACCAGGAATATATTATAGGAAACTATTTATCCCAAAAATGCCCACAGCATCGGCATCGGGATAAAAACTGCTAAAAACTACGCTCACACGGATACCAGACTAAGACAAACATGTATTTATCATATAAATATTTACCTCGAACGGGAATCGAACTCGCAAACATTTTTTGACAGTGTATAAGTGACCATAATCTGAGTCGTCACATACATTAAAAAAATGAGAACGCCATCTAGCGAAAATAACTTGAATTACTAACGATTTATCGATACACTTTAAATTACTTACAGACAAATTATTAAAATATTTATTTTCAGTTGCCTTGAAAATGAGATAGAGGGCGCTAATATCAAAATTATTATGACGAGCCAATACAAAGTAGTCACGATGACAGATTTCCAAACATTTGGTGGGTTCGATTCCCGTGAGAGGTAAATATTTTTGTGATCTTATTTTCAGACTGGGAATTAGTTTTATGCATTGTCAGTCAGTCCGTATAAAACAACGAATAATAACTACATTATTTGATGTCAGTTAAATACTAATCACTACATGTATAAAACCATATCGCTGTCGCTCTCTGTCTGTCCCTATATAAGCCTAGATCTTTAAACCTACGCAGCGGTTTTCTGTAATAGATAGTGATTCAAGAGTAAGGTTTTTAGCATAATTTTATCCCTGTATTCCAACGGGAACTAGGCGGGTGAAACCGCGGGGCGCCGCTCTTCCGATACTGAGTGACATACTGACTAACAGACCACGCACAGCCGAAACTACTGGTCGTAGAGAGTTGAAATTTGGCACGAGTGTGGGGGGGGGAGTAGGCTACCACCAAGAGAGGATTTTCAGAAATTCCCCTCCTAAGGGGAGAAAAGGGGGAAAACCTGAATTCTGCCAGAAGTCATTATTCCATGTGGACAGAATCGCGGGCTAAAGCTAGTTGTATATAAAAATACAAATTATACTACAAATTTGTAAGTACTTTTTGATAAAGAAAGCAGAATGTATAATTATACATTCTGCTTTCTTTATCAAAAAGTACTTAATTAAGTCCTATAAAAAGGTCTTGAAAAATCCTAATCTTGTCCAAAACAGGTATTTCTGTCTCCTAATAAATCAATTAGACACTTACTATTAATATTTATTACTATTTCTTTTAAATTAGTTTATTTATTTTTAAACTAGACTGTTTTAAATTTACATTTAAATTGGAAATTATATCTAAAAAGGTATATAAAATACCAAGAGATTTGAACTTGGTTTTATTTGGTAGAAACTATCGGTAAGTCATATGTTTGTTTTATTTACTGCTAAGGAAATTGCTTTGTTTTTTTGTAAGTACTCTTTCTAAATAAATTATTTTTATTAATAGTAGGATGTAATAACTGTTTTATTATTTGTATGCTGTAACAGCGGAATATGGCTGATACAATTCAACCACCCAACATCTAAATTATTTGATTTGATTTAAAGATTTTGAATGAATTAAAAACAAATATTTTTTAAAGTTATGAAGCCTTTCCCATTTTCTTCGCAATTTTAAAGTTATGAAGCCTTCCCAACTTCACAATTTTTTTGTGAAATTTACAAAAAACTTTACGCCCTTAAATTATCAATAAACAATTTTATTTTTTAGTTTGAATTACCAAATTATAAAAGTGGAGTATTTTGGTGCCTTTTGATTTAGTGGACATAAATACGTTCGGCGAGATTATGTTTTATTCATACATCTAGAATATTTTTCTGTTTTTTAATGAAGTAAAGTAAATTAAAAATGATTTAAAGCTACATTCAAATTAAAACATTTAATTAAAATTTTAAATAACCCCCAAAACAATTACTTTCAAACCCCCATAACTTTTAAACGTGTCAACCGATTTTCATCAAACATGTCTAAGAACACTCGCACTTACAAACTAAATTGAAATCAGTTCATCCGTTCGGGAGCTATGATGCCACGGACAGACAGATACACACACAGACACGTCAAACTTATAACAACCCTCTTTTTGCGTCGGGGGTTAAATATACATAAAAAACACACAATTAAACTCAAAAACAATATAAATTTATTTAGCAATAAGAGGCTCAGCTGTCGCTGTACCGAAGGTTCAGTACAGCGCTGGTTTTCGAAAGCCCCCTGCTCTCTAGGATAAAAAATACCAATATGATTTTCTTAAAGAAATGGCAGGCGAGGCGGTAGCAGCACTATCTACTCTGAAATCAATCCAGGCACTACTAAGCGTCTTCCAAATGACGCTCGGACTGAACAGCTACATGTGTCCAATGGATGAGAAGATACAGTCTTTTAGTGAGTGTTAAAACTACCAATATACTTATGGTGTTCAGCGGGGTGAATATTTGTGTGAACCACAAATGTTTGTCTCGGTCTGGGTATGTGTGAATGAGTGTGTGTGTAGTTTCTGATACCCTAGATACAAGTTACGGACTTAGTTAGAGATCAGTTACTGTAATGAGATTATGGAGTGAATGATGTTATGTTATGTTATTTTACACTTTTCCATAAGATACAGACGCTGACACTAGTTTGTGGCTCACAGATGTAAAACCTGTTATGGCAATTATGATTATAATTAAGTACTACCTCATATGTTTTGATAATGTATTGTTATAAATGCTAATTACTTTGAATTACTTTAAAAAACAAAGTTACTCTCTAACTTCTTTCACTGATGATATTAGTTAATACAATGAGGAGGAATAGTTGTGTAAATCCCCTAATCACTACCCTTGCCCAGTGAGTGTTGGTAATCTGAAACTTGAACCATGTTTGGAAATTAGCGAACATATTCGAGCCAGGTATTTCCACTAAACATTAAGAGTTATTACAAAAGTATACTTAAAATAAATTGTCCAATAAATAAACAAAATTCTAAACATACTGTCAATTTATTTAATTGATCCATACTCTGAGTCTATACTAATATCATAAAGTGTTTGTTTGTTTTTATTTCATGTCAGGGCTGTGATGGATTGATGCGGTTATTCTAGTCTATGGGTTATTCTTTACAGCCCTTTTATACGGCAGTCTAGTATTTTACAGAATCCCGTTTTCTGCAGGATCCCGTTTGATGGCAAACGTGTTTATATGGTAGCGTTCACACGAGCATCCCGCACGCAGGGATCCTGCAAAAACCGATCCTTTCGAATTGTGCCATTCGGTTTTGTCACTAAAACTGGATCCGTAGTCCAGTAAAAACCGGGATCCCGTTTAATCACACATATATTTCAATAGCAGTATTCACACGGCTTCCTGCGTGCAGGTTTTCAGATTGTAACTGTATCCTGGAAAACTGAACTGCTATGTGAACAGCGTCCAGTTTAGCAGGATACCGTAAAAAGCCGATGCTGCAAAACTGGACTGCCGTGTGAAAGGGATGTTAATGGAGATAGCTAAAGAAAAAAAGCAGAATAAAACATTTTACCGCAGTGGGATTTTTAAAGGCTGAATTATTAATGTCTAAACAAATTCTTGTTCAAAGTCTTGGGGAAGAATCCAGTTTAATAGCGAACTTACATTCCAGGTTCAATAAATCCAGACTTCATCATAGTTGGTGCTGGTTCTGCCGGGTCAGTACTAGCGCGGAGACTATCAGAAACCAACCAGACTATCCTAGTAATTGAGAGTGGAGGATGTCCGCCTATTGAATCGACTGTAAGTAATATCTCCTATCTTCTCGTGACTTCTATCGACGTAGTACGAAAACCTGGACTGAACGGCTTAAGTGCTCTCTGAAGCACGGAATCCGTCATGAAAATAAAAACCTGTCACCTTCAAAGTGGTTTTTATATGGATGATCATCCATCACTATTAAAACGATAAAACCCATAAATGTATTTGAATACGATTGGGAAACTAATTTCAATTTTTAAATTTAATATTCGTTCTATAATTCTCAATTTTCTTACCCATAGTTAAAGTATTATAACTGATAATAAACATTTAATTACTATTTTATTTCAGCTTCCAGGCGAATTTATATTCGAGCCTCTATCAAAAGTGGACTACAACATGACCTCCATCAACGACGGGCGCATCGCTCAACAAACCCATTGGAGTCACTGCAGGCAGAATGCTAGGAGGAACCTCGGGCCTACATCATATGCTACACATCCTAGGAACACCTAAAGACTTTGAAAACTGGGTCCAAATAACCAAAAACACAACATTATCGTACAACAACATGCTTAAATACGTACGTAAATCCGAAACAGTCAATGATCCAGAAATTTTGGAGAAATTTGGCAGGTTCCATGGTACTAATGGACCTATCAAAGTTATGAGGCAATTTCATAAAGAGAATGTTGATATTATTAAAGCGTTTGGTGAAATAGGGTACAAACCGATTGATGATAATAACAATAATGTAACTATGTTGGGTATTGATGAACCGCTACTAGAAATTGGTGATGGTTTGAGGCAGAGTGGACTTGTAGCTAACATAGCCCCGATTCTTAACAGAACTAATTTACACTTCCTAACTGGAGCTACTGTTACTAAGATAGTGTTTGATGAAAACAAAGTAGCTACTGGCGTTCTAGTTGACTACAAAGGTTGCAATTGTTACATAAAAGCGAATAAAGAAGTGATAATATCTACTGGGACTATTAAAACTCCACAACTGTTGATGCTTTCTGGGGTTGGTAATCCTAAGCATTTGAAAGCTAAGAAAATTAGGACAGTTGTAAATAATACTTTTGTTGGAGAAAATCTACAAGAGCATACAGCTGCTGGCGTTGTTTACGTATTAAAGAAGAATACGTCTCCCAATCCAGCATTAGACCCTCACAAATTTCCATCACCACTAACTTGTGGCTACTCTACATTCAACAAAAGCCAAAACTACCCCGATCATATGACCATAAACTTGTTATTCCCAAATAATTCTACTGGATTTCTACAGCTATGCTTGAACGTGTTTAAGTATAAGCCAGAAATATGCCAGACTTGGTATGAGGCCAACAAATTTAGAAACATCATGTTGTCTACTCCAAATATTTTGAATCCTGTATCTAGAGGAAATATTAGATTAAACACTACAAGCATATACGATCAACCTGTAATAACTTTAAATCTACTCAAAAACAAAGCAGACTTAAATCATTTAGCAAGATATCTGCAAGAATTCAAGATGATAGAAAATACTACATTCTTCAAATCTGTTAAAGGTAAATTTGTTGATCTGAATATATGTCGTGGGTATAAGAAATATAGCTTAGATTATTGGAGATGCTATGCTCTTCAAATGACTTTATCTATGTGGCATTATGCTGGCACATGCTCTCTAGGATCATGTTTGGATACCAGTTTCAAATTATTAGGAGCCAAGAATCTTAGAGTGGTCGATGCTAGCGCTATCCCTATTTTAGTGAGAGCCAAAATAAATACAGCAGTTTTGGCCCTCGCAGAATTAGCTGCGGATATTATTAAAATTGAGCATAGATTGATTTGAAAATAATACGATACGAAATTCTTAATTGCAAACCAAATAATGAAGATGTATATGATAGTATGAATTTTATAATAATTATATTTAATTTATTAGTTTTCATTTGATTGTCTTCTTATTTTATTTTTTGTTGTTTGTTTTAATTGTTATTTTTTATTTATTTGTGTTGTGGTCGTTGTTGAAAATTAATTTGAAGTAGCGCAAATATTTCTATTTTATTTTATCTTATTTTAATATATTTCATGCACTATTGTTTCTTGTATTTTTTATTTCCCTTTATTGACTCAATTTATCGTATATAAGTTATTTTCTTGGGGCGAAAGAGCTAGGATTAGTCAAAACTAATTATTTGGTAGATCAAAATTAAAAAAAAATATGTAAAAAAAATACCGACGACTTGAGAACATCCTCCTTTTATAAGCCGGTTAAAACAGCAGTTGTGTTAATCAGTCAGTCAGTAACGGATGCATATGCATATGAATGTATGTAGACGATACAGTTTCATTATGATAATGTTAATGAATGCATTTTTCCGCCAAAATTGTTTATACAGCTTTCCAGTATTTTATTTTATAATTTTTTTATGTATTTTTTCAATTTATCAATAAAATTTTAATTCAATAATATAAAAGTGAACCTGGTCAAGTACGAGTCGGACTCGAGCACAAACAGTTCCGTTCCAGAAAATGGCAAAAAAAATCTTTTAAATTATGGGAACGCTGTTAAATATTTTGTTTTAGTATTTGTTGTTATAGCGGCTATAGAAATACATCATCTGTGCAAATTTCAACTGTTTAGCTATCACCGTTCTTGAGATACAGTCTGGTGACAGACGGACGGACAGTCTTAGTAATAGGGTCCCGTTTTTACCCTTTGGGTACAAAACGCAAAAAATATGTTTTAAAATAAAAACAAGACAAAGGTTTATTTTAAGGCTGATGCTAGCCGTCCGCTAGAATGGACGTTTAATATAATGTCATTCGTTCGCTAGTCGGATGAATAAGATTATATTTAGTCGTCCGTAAATTTTTCAATTCTAATTTTAATGAGTTTAGATTATTCTTAACTTAAAAAGATTGTAAAACATTTATTAATTAGTTTTACAAGATATTAAATAAATTATGAGAAAATATTTTGATTAAAAACCAGATTATAGTAGATAATCACTCATTTGGATCTAAATATGTCCATTAGTGATATCAATGATGACAAGATTCGGTTGTCTAATCATTCAAAAATCAATATAAATATAAAAATTGTTTTATTAGATAAATACAGTGGGCCTAAAAATTTAGGCCTAATATTTTAGGCCCGAGGATCTGCTGAAATCTAACTATTTAGTAAGAGATTAATTCTACAATAAATTCAATTCAATTTATTTAATAAACATTACGATAGATTTTCTTATTGAATTCAAAAGGTAACATGCTTTGCTTTCTTAGAAAACTGTCAATTTATGATTCTTGATGAATAAATGGATAATTAAATAAAAAATTTAAAAAACCCCCAACACAATTACTTTCAAACCCCCATAACTTTTAAACGGGTCAACCGATTTTCATCAAACATGTCTAAGAACACTCGCACATAAGTCCCCTTTAATACAAAAATAGATAAATTGAAATCGGTTCATCCGTTCGGGAGCTATGATGCCACAGACAGATAGATACACACACATAGACACGTCAAACTTATATCACCCCTCTTTTTGCGTCGGGGGTTAAGAATATAGATAGAATAAGTTAAATGTAAAAATATGTAAAAATAATTTGTGAACCAAAAATAATTGTGTTTTTTTAATACATACCGCTTTACGTAGTTTTTAAAAAACTTAAGAACTACATAAACGGATTAACAAATTTTCTCTCATAAAAGTTTCTTTCTTATTGATATCTTTGATTTACACGAACACTACACATTGAAATAAAACACTTAAACGGATTTTTGTCGTGGTTGTATTTTTACATTACTTTGTACAGACGTCTTCCATCTTAGTCTTCTGTGATCACGGGTTCTGTAAAGAATCCGAAACGTCAGAAAATGTAAAACAAAATACAACCACGACAAAAATCCGTTTAAGTGTTTCTTTCTTTCTTTCACAAATAGAAAGTGACATTATCGTAGTAACAAGGGCTGACATAGTGTCTACGACACACAAGTGTATGTTATATAACCAATCAAATTATGATATTTAAATTGGACACTTCAGTCAATAAAGTTACATAAAAGTAAATTTAATTTCGCTATCAATAGTTTAAGTAATTAACATAAAATTCACTTGTGGCCTTTGATTAAATTTGGGAATAACACAAAGGATACTTTTTATCCCAAAATTCGCACGGGATAAGGCTCCACGCGGGTAAAACCGCGGGCACAGCTAGCTTTGATTATAAAGGTAAAGAGTATGTTTGTTTTGTTGAACGCGCTTGTCTAACCAACTACTGCCCCCCTAGACAAGTGGCAAATACGTTAGACGTATAGAACAGAAAGTTCGTTTTTATGAATGAAATTGATATTTGCTTACGACTTGTAATTTTGCCGCGTTACGAAACGTGAAGTTGGAAGACAAGTGGTCAATTATCTATTCGTCGGATTTCGTCGCAAGGAAACTTCAAGGAAATGCCACAGTAGTACATTTTTCATTCAAAATGGTGAATTATTGATTTGTTTGATTCAAATTGTTCACGTTTGTGTCAATATTGTTTTAATAAATATACTAAAAAAATAATTTTTCAACACACTTGCTCATAAAGGGGCTCTTATTTGTGCAAAAACAGTTGAATAATGACACGCTCGATTCACTTGTGAGTTATAGATTGTTTTTTTAAATTGCTTTGTTTTTAAAAATGTTTCAATACCAAAAAAATTGTGTCCATACATTTTAAAAACAAACTTCAACTATGTTGCCTTACTTTCGGTAGGTCTATGGTCGATTCCATTCATTCATTCATTTGATTTTTTTTTAATTAGTATATTTTTTAGTCTTTGGCCGATCACCATTGTTGTGTTGGATGCGCGCGAATAGAAAAACTGTTTATTTATTAGCGAAAAATGATAATTTCTTCGCAAGTGTGTTGAAAAACGTTGTATGGTACACGCGTGTATTGATGACTACTTCCGAGGCGCTATTGAGGCCCGAGCCGTCAGGCGAGGGACTGAAGATAGCCGAGGATATAACTTACCTCGCTTGTACCATAAATAACTATAATTTCATAAAAATTAATTATCAACATTTATTTTTCGTTTTTTTTACTATTGATATTAATATTAAAGATTAAATTGTAGTTCATAGTAAAACCACAGATAATATTATATTAGTAAAACCAAAGTTCATAATTTTAATTGCACAAAGTTTATAAAATGTACAAAAAATTAAGTTTTTTAATAGTTTATAATGGTAATAAATACTTGAATAATTATTTGACAGAGTAAATAAATTATGAACAAAATGTTTATTATTCCATGGCACAGAGATACTTTGTGTAATGTGTTCTGTGGCGAACTGGCGAACGTTCCAAATATATGCCAAATCCTCGCCCTGTGGCGCAATAGGTTGTCAATTGGTAGCCAAGTGTACAAAAACATAATTAACGCATAGTCTATTCGTTTAAAGGTAAAAAGTCAGTGGTCTTGTCTACGGTTTCATTGTTTGAAGCTTTGATTATATATACTTGTCTAGATGCAATCGCCGCTCACTTAGTTTTACCACGTTTTACTTTAAAATATAATTTGGTCGCCCGAGAAAGGCCTACCTATACATGTATATTAAAATTGTAACAAGTCAATATCCGTACAGAGATATTGAATGAATTAAGTAAATTAGATTTAAAAATTAGTTCAATTGAAGTTTATTTATTTTCTATTACTAATTACTAATTTATTTTATTTAATTAGGTATATTGACATTGACATAATACCAAATACAATAATAAACGAGCCGTACTCACACACATCCCGCAATTTGAGGACAATTATAACGCGTCGTTTGTTGGCATTACTCTATCAGACAAATATATAATCAAAGGTTAGACATCATGTTTATTAGGATTAATTATTTTCAAGAGCCAAAAGATGGCGTTGTAATAAAAGGTTGGTGTGATTTGACCATAGAGGTATTATACATTGTATTATACTATGGATTTGACGCCAGCAAAAGCCATAAGAACGAAACTTCAATGAAATAAATTAAGTTTTACAACATAAAGAATAATAGATACTTAAATACTTAGAGTAAATATAAATACATAATAATTAAGGCATTAGGTAGATAGTTGCAGATAAGAAATGTTGGTAGCCTAGATTTTTAAAGATAATGTACACAGTTTTTATCATAATAGAGAATAAAATTACTTTGTATATATATTTTTAATATTTATCAAAAACTAGAAGTTAAATTACGAACATATCACCACGTATAAGTACTAGGATATAATTGGGTACTAATATAATCAAGTTTAAGTATAAGTATGTACTTAAGTACATTTGTGCTTTGACCTTCCAGTTTGGTAATGGTAAACTAACTTTAAACTAAAAATCTGATGCATTAATTTTGTTCATTTATGTTATTTAATATTTCTTTTAATCGAAATTATATTATTTATTAGTTAATATCAAGATTTATGCAAACATTACTACAAAATTTGCAAATAAAGTATCAGCTGATCAATCGTCGCGGTTTTAGCGTTTCTCTCTTCTTAAGTTTTCTGCATGGTCCTAGCGTGCGCTAAAATTCATACGCTCGCGGCCCGAAAACGTTTGTCAAACTGCCACTTGGCTGCCAATTTGTAATTTCTATTCACAAGCAAATGTCAAACTCATTTCATTTACTAACTTGCTATGTCAGTTGGAACGTTTTGTACTGTTTGACAATTGTAAAAAATGACGTGCACCAACGATATCAAAGAAGTTAGCGCTGTTCTAGAGACGACGTTCGTTTGTGGAGAAAAGGAATAGACTGGGAGCGTTTGCCATTTGTCTAGGGGGGCTGGATTGAATTGGTATTATGTTTTAGGGAAGATGGATCAAATATCGAGGAAGGCTGTAGTATAAATAACATCACGTTATTAAAGCGAGAGAAGTGGTGAATTTGACGCCGCTGCACCTCCATCAGACCCCCACTATAAAACTCTTCCGTTACTGAGTGATGTACTGACTGACTGACAGACAACGCACAGCCGAAACTACTGGTCGTAGAGAGCTGAAATTTGTCACATGTATTTGTTGGGGGGAGTAGGCTATCAATAAGAGAGGATTTTTGGAAATTCCCCTCCTAGGGGGAGAAAAGGGGGGTAAATTGAAAACTGCGCGGGTATAACCGCGGGGAGTTTCTAGTTTATTATAAAACTTCCGCGAACTGTTATTTATAGTATTTTATTAATAAAATCGCAAACAAAAACATTACAAATTAGTACTTTAACATTTCGATCAGGTTACAACATGTTTTAAATATTTAATACACAAATAAAATGTGCTTTTATTAAATGAAATTCGTTTTGTTACAGTTAACATAAACTCTTTTAATTTTTACTCTAATATTTAATTGAATTTATTATATTACAACAAAAAATAAACTATTTCAATATTTTATTACGTTTTAGTACGTCATTGTTTATAATTAATATCTTTTTACGGGATATTTACACGTACCTATAAGTCGAATCCTGTGCACTGTAGTGCAGAGCGAGACGAGAGGTGATGGCCACCGAATGTGGCTGAAACTAGTCGAGGGATTCGACTTATAGGTACGTGTAAATATCCCGTAAAAAGATATTAATTATTTCAATATTACTTTTATTTTATGACTCAAATTCTTGTTACGTAAAAACAGGCCAAATACCCCAATCTCCTCTCCAAATATTGATTTATCATAATAATGTTTGTTATCAAACTGTGAGATATATAAAAGTGACCATTTCGTTGTCTTATCACTTATCAAACCACCAACAAGCCAACGGGTAAGAAAACTCATATTTTATAAACTAGTGTATTATACACTACTTTTCTTGCTTTTGAAAAATCTTTGTAAATTTTTCTTTTGAACTTTTTATTTAGTGATTAATTTCTTTGATTAACATGAACACTCCACTTTGAAATTTAATTACTTTACAAATTTTTGTCGATGCTGTAAATTTTCTTTTATAAACTAAACCTTATACCACTTCTCATGCTTCTGAAAATTTTTATTTGATATTTTTTTATCTGGTATGCTGGAATTGTTACGTTATAACATAACATAACCATTCCCTCCATCATCTCATTACAGTAACTGACCCCTAAGTTCGTGACTTGTATCTAGGGTATCAGAAACAAAAATGATAATATATTTTGTTTCTGTTATGTCAAAGGCTACGGGTTCGATGTTCGTTATAGGTCAAGATATATGTGCATTAACTCGTTTATTTTCATAAATGGTTCTATAGATTTAGATAAAAATAGTTATTTTGTGATAACGAAAGTTATTTATAGTAATTGTATCAAAATCCCAAATATTTTTTAAACATTTTCATTATACTTTCATCTGGTTCTTTTTTAAAACAACTAAAATTGGCCAAATTATTTCATTGATTTAAAGTTACGTTATCTGCTAGTGACTCAAGCTTTACTATATCCCCTTATTCTTAGAGGAACAGAAACTTCGCGGGTAAAACCACGGTATGCAGCAGCATTTATTAACTAGCAAGTTAATAAATAATTAAGTATATATTTTGAAATATACTTTAACGGATTTCCGTCGTGGTCATTAATTTTCTTTTATAAAAACTACTTTAAATTTTATCTATATTAACCAATATTATAAAGCTGAAGAGTTTGTTAGATTAAGATTAGATTATAACTCTTTATTGTACACACCTCAAAAATAAAACATTACAAAATTAAAACTAATACTAAGTGCCACAATGGGCGGCCTTATCACTAAGAGTGATCTCTTCCAGGCAACCTTTGGATGGAGAGAATAATATAATTTGTTTTTTTGGTTGAAAAAATATTTCAGTGTTAGATAGTCTATTTACCGTGGAAGGCTATAAGCTCTATCAACACGTAATGTTACTCATCAAGTAAAATTAGTTCTGTCTCTTTCTTACTTTATGACAAGTGACAAAGATAAAACTTGTGAGTACTCGGAACGTTACTTGAAAATGATGAAATAGGCCCTAAGACAAATAGGTGAGGAGCTAATGCGAGTTAAACCGTTTGGCACAACTAGTTAATTGATCATTTAATAATTTTACATTGTTCACTAAATCCCTTTATCTGATCACCAGACAATCACAATGGCAGGCGAAGCGGCGGCAACACTCCCAGCTATTCAGTTAATGCAGGTTCTATTCGCGTCGTTCCAGTCAGGCACCGATTGGAACGGGTACCTATGTCCCAGTGACACGAGCATATCTGATCTTAGTAAGTACTTTTATTTGAATAATTATTGATTTAAGTATTACCTGGTTAAGTGAGACTCCAAGGGACCTGCAATGTCGTTGCACTTATAGAGGTATTCCACTTACCCAGTGTTTTAGATATCCAAGTATAAATGAATATCTGTCTCATTTACAGAGGGTTACATTGATAGAAGTGATATACGATAAGTGATATAGTGGGTAGGATCAGAATGAGTAAACAAACAAAACGATATTATCTCAGTTACAGAGGTTTATACGTATAAAATTCACTCGCTGTCTTAGTTGTAGAGGTCACTATGATGATAAATCGCAAGAATAAATCCCAATTAAAGAGGTTACCTCATCCCACTAACAGAGGTAATTTAGTGCCAAAGTGTTGGGACTTTAGCATGAGTTCCAGTTATGGAGGTTTCTAACTTATCCAGGTCCCACTTAACCAAGTTTCACTGTATTGGAAATTGATTATTCCCTATAATAAATTAAAAAAATACGGATGGACGAACGGACCGATGGATGGACGGACGGACGGACGGCGAAGTCTTAGTAATAGAGTCCCGTTTTTACCCTTTGGGTACGGAACCCTAAAAAGCAGAGGAAAAATTGTTACGGGGTGTCACATGAGCACCTTCCGAATGGAAGTCAAAATTGATCAATTTCTGAATTCTTGGTTCTTTAAATAACGTGCGTCGCAATGAAATTAACTTGCTTTTATGAATACTTAACGATTTCTTTGATTTATTCGAACACAACACATTGTAGTATAATTTCAAATTGTACTAAAGATTGAAAATCTAAGACTAGGAAGTCTCATTATATCATTATCATCAGCCCCTAATCATCTACAGCTGGACACTACACTCAGTTCACTTCAAAATTCAAAAATCATTTATTCAATTAAGACCTCAATGAGGCACTTATGATGGTCAATGAATCTACCACTCTACTTCAAAATAATTTCCTCCTTCATCTAATAACTCTAATTCCTTCATTACAGCATCTATCGGATCTTTCGACTACATAGTAGTTGGTGCAGGATCAGCCGGGTCAGTGTTGGCGCGAAGACTCTCAGAATGTAGCAACTCAACTGTCTTAGTCCTTGAAAGAGGGGGATGTCCTCCACTAGAGTCAACTGTAAGTAACATAATACTACATAGTATCATTATAGTAACTGATCCGGATACTGCGGGCTCAAGTAGGCCGAAGCAAGGAGAACATGTGGGAGCACAGGTGGGGCTACAGCTCTGATAGTGCATGTCTGTGGGCCATATCTCCCAAAACAATGGCCCATCTTCTAAGTTGCCCGTGTCCCTACACCTGCACACGCGAGGACCTTTTCAAGGCCACTGATAGCGTTATATCGGTGGTCGAGTTTTGATCCTCAAAAATTTGAGTCGATACGCAAAGAAGAAGAAATAACTGATCCCTAAGTTCGTGACTTGTATCTAGGGTATCAGAAACTACGCACACACTCATTCACACACACCCAGACCGATATATACATTTGTGGTTGACACAAATATTCACCACCAGTTGTAGTTGAACCTGCCTTCTATGCCAAAAGTCGATTCCAGTCAAAAACATTTGTATATACATGTCTGTTTGTCTTAGTCTGGAAGGATTCTATCTTTTCTATGTGTTTACAAAAAAGTATATAAGTGTCTATCCGTGGTCTTAACTTTAAAATCTGTAGTCTATCATTGTTTTCTTCTTTTTTCAGAGCGCCGGCCTGTTCACAATAGAACCGTTATCGTATTTAGACTACAACATGAGTTCGGTCGATGACGGTTACTCCTGCCAGAGTCTACAAGATAATTCTGTCAGTCTCACCGCGGGCAAAATGTACGGAGGCTCCAGCTCCCTACATCACATGCTGTACGTCCAAGGAGCCTGTTACGACTACAACAAATGGGCGGAAATCACGGGAAACTCAACATTCAACTGCTCGAACATGCTTCCGTACATTAAAAAATGCGAAAATGTAGTCGATCCTTACATCATGGAAGAGTACGGGTCATACCACAGTACCTCTGGTCCTATGATACTGAGCAGACAAACTAGCAGCGACAACGATGATATCATAGCTGCTTACGCGGAACTGGGGTATACATCAGTCAACGACACAAACGTTGAACTTAATAATTTCGTTTATGTCTCACCACTTCTGGAAATCGGAGATAAACTGAGACAGAGTGGTTTGGTCTCCTACATCGCTCCAAGCAAGTCCAGGTCAAATCTATACTTCTTATCTGAAGCAACAGTCAGCAAAGTTATACTGGATGACAACAAAGTCGCGACTGGCGTACAACTGTCTTACGGCGGCAAATCGTACACGCTGAACGCGAACAAGGAAGTTATATTGTCGGCTGGCGCTCTTATAACTCCTCAATTGCTAATGTTGTCTGGCATCGGAAATTCCACTGCCTTATCTGACTTGGGCATAACTGCTGCAGTAGACAACGAATACGTTGGCAAAAATCTCCATGACCACCCCGCTGCCTGCGTGCTTTACACTCTGAAGAACGATACCGAAGGCGCCGGCAGCTCTGATTACTCTAAATTCCCTGTTCCTATGACTTGCGCATACGGTAGTACTAACACTACTCAGGAATACCCCGACTACCAGCTCATAAACCTCTTATTCCCGAGCAATTCTTCAGGATTTCTCCAGCTGTGCATGAACACGTTCAAATACAACAGCACTGTATGCCAGGCGTGGTATGATGCTAACATTAATACTCAAGTTTTGTTTTCAATTGCGAGCAAATCCCACGCAGTATCTACTGGACAAGTGACCCTCAATACAACCAGTATCGATGACCAGCCGATTGTAACGCTAGGCTTAATCAGCAACTCTACAGACTTGACTGACCTGGCTTCTTACTTGAAATCTACTTATGCCATCGTCAATACAACGTACTTCAAAAGCGTTGACTCCAAATTTGTTGATCTGGGTATCTGTACTGATTATTCGTACGATGACGATGCGTACTGGGAATGTTATGCTTTGACTCTTTCTTCTACGATGTGGCATTACTCTGGCACATGTTCGCTCGGGTCTTGCCTTGATACAAGTTTCAATGTGGTAGGTACTACGAATTTGAGAGTTGTAGACGCTAGTGCTATGCCTTCTCTACCGATTGCGAATATAAACGCTCCCGTTGTTGCTTTAGCAGAAAGAGCTGCAGCCACAATTAAAGCAGAAAACTCATGCTCTGATTCGTAATAATTTTGTTATACAATTAAAATAATTTTGTTGTATAATTATAATAATGTTCTTAAACTTGTTGCTTGGTTAATTGTTTGATGTTATTGTTTAAGAATTTAATTTGTTATTACATGCATTTGAAAAATATTATTTTGTTTTATTTTCTTCATTATTTGTCTTATGATAGCTTAATTAGAAAATTGATCATTGAAATCGTATATCAGATTTGAAATAGCAATAATATTTCACAAATCTATACTAATATTGTAAAGAGAAAAAAATTGTTTGTTTGTTTGTAACGAATAAGCTCCAAAACTACTGAACCGATTTCAAAAAATATTTTACCATTAGAAAGCTGCATTCACCCTGAGTAACAAAAGCCATGTTTTATCCCCGTATTCCCACGGGAACTACGGATGAAACCGCGAGGCGCCGCTAGTATTGGATAAATCAAGTACATCTATGATTAATATGCCTCTATATACAATATTATTGATCATCGTTATGTAGGTCGTATTAAGTATAGATAATGTAGTGTATTATGTATTAAACTCTAGTAATCTACTGCCTAATGGAGAGGTAGTTCAAATATATAAAGTAGTTTACGAGTCCTACTAAATATAATTTAAGTTTTAATTTATAATGTAATCTTAATGTAATTAATCTTAATTTATTAAAATGACATTAAATTAATTTATTTTACTAACCTAGTTATGAGAATTTACTAACCATGAATGGATTTATATTGATCTGAATAAATGACTATTATTATTAATATTATAAATGGGAAAGTTTGTATGTTTGTGAGTTTGGATGTTTGATACTATTTCACGCAAAATCTACTGTATCGATTTTGATTAAATTTGGTACAGATGTTCCTTACAACTAGGAATAACACATAGGATACTTTTTAGGATAAAAAGATAAAATTCCCGTGGGATTGGGATACACACGGGGCGCTGGGCGCAGCTAGTATTTGTATAATGATTCAAACATGTAATTTGAATAAAATACTTATAGTTTGATGAAAATTTTTCAGCTGCGAAAATTTTGAACGCAATATTTTCTACAGAATTATCGAAAAGAAAATAAGGCATTACTTAAATAGTTTCGGTAGTTAAATTGGTAGAACATCGCCACAAATGTATTTTTTTGGGTAAAAATCCTAGTTAGCAGCAAGTTTATAAGTACAAAAAAGTATTCATTTTATAAAATATAATTTTATGGCAAAATTCAGAAAATCTAATATATAAAATTCTCGTGTCACAGTTTTCGTTGCCATACTCCTCCGAAACGGCTTGACCGATTCTCATGAAATTTTGTGAGCATATTCAGTAGGTCTGAGAATCGGCAAACTTCTATTTTTCATCCCCAAATTCCCTCGGGAACGGGAACTACGCGTGTGAAACCGTGGGGCGCAGCTAGTATTCCTATAAACCAATAATTGCTGCTTTAAATTCAAAATAAATTATCAATTATCGTTATTACCGTTAAGATAACTCTAGTATACAATTCAGTTGGTTTTTTAAGGTATTATCGGAAGCATTGGCGTGTGACCTGGTCATGGGAACATAACACACAGTGGGAAATTATCGGTGTATGGTGAGAACAGACATTCATGAATAGGGAATCGGTAGAGTCTAGTATATTGTTTAACGCCTAAGTTACGGGTTCGATTTCCGCATGATAAACAAATTTGAGTAAAAATATTATTAACTCTTATAAATGCGAAAGTAACTCTGTCTGTCTGTCTGTTACCTTTTCACGGCTAAAATACTGAATCGATTGACTTGAAATTTGGTACAGGGGTAGCTAATGGTCCGGAGATGGACATAGGCTATGTTTTATCCCGATTTTTTTATGGGATCGGGAATTTTGCTGGTAATACTAATACGGCTCTATAATACTCAAATTCCTTACATTATGAGTAGTTTAGTATACAGGGAGGTTTAGAGCTAAACTCGAACTGCCAACACTACACATTGAAACAAAAAAAATATTTCAATGTGTTTTGACGACCTCAATGGCAGAGTGGTCACCATGCCGGACTGCCAAACGTAAGGTTGCGGGTTCGATTCCCGTGCGGGGTGAATATTTGTGTGAACCACAAATGTTTGTCTCGGTCTGGGTGTGTGTGAATGAGTGTGCGCGTAGTTTCTGATACCCTAGATACAAGTTACGAACTTAGAGGTCAGTTACTATAATGAGATGATGGAGTGAATGATTATGTTATGTTATGTTTTGTTCGCACAGTAATAAAAAACAACAATATACTTAAATCAAAGTACTCTCTCAATAAAATGACCTTCCAACAAAGAAAAGATTCACCAAAATCGGTTCAGTCCATTTAACTTATAACACTTCTGTTTGTGATTTGTGAAAAATGATGTTCAAGAAACTTAACACTTAGAATCACAGACACACTAGGTCGTTGTACTCAACAAATATATATGAAATAAATAATTAAAATAGAGCGATAGAATCACAAGGAAAGGTATGAAGAAGCGTAAGCAGGTGTAAGAAATTATAGATGTAGTGATAAGCTATTTTGTTATTATAAGTTTTTAAGCGGGGTGTGAATTTCAGTGGTTTTGTTGGTAGAATTCCTTGGTTTAAAACAGTTAGTTGCCTACACGGTACAACATTTTCAATAAATTATTTTGTCCTATTGGGTTTCTTTCTTCCCTAGGCATAGCAAAAACACTATTACTCTGCCTATAGCCCAATAGGACACCTAACTGAAGTCTAAACCTACTGGAGTCATCTGCTAATGTATTTTTGAAACAGACATAGGTTATAGGTTTTCCACTTTTCTAAAAGAATATTTTGACAGAGGCCATTTTTTTATGTAAGCTGAACCAATGTTCACACCCGTGCTACTGTTCACCTTTAGCTATAGTTTCTCTACAGCTGTAGTTACTCTGAACCTGTGACTATACTAAACTGACTTTGGGAAAAACAATACCACTGCATTTTCCCACAGTCGTACCAATAATAATCATGTATTTCTTACCATTTAACCCAAAATACACCTTAAGACTCACTCCATTAAGTCCAGATTTATTTGACACAATTCCTAAATAATATACATAGGAAATTGAGCGTTGTTGTGAAGGTAATTAAGCTGATAATGGCTTGTAGTGTTTGATAGTGGAAGTACAGTTTTTGTGCGAAACGTATTTGTTATGTGTGAAGGTTTCGCCTTAGAATGTCGGTCTGTTTGTTATATTATGTCTTGTATATTGAAGAAGTCGCATTTTGTATGCTTTTATGATAGTCTCCGTACTCTGCAACTGTTAGAAAAACCTTCATTTTTAAGGTCCACCAGTCAATTTTTACCCGAAACTTTCTTATAAATAATCTTAAACATTGTCACCAAATTAAATAAATGTATACAACATGTTCCAAATATTACGTTTTTATAATTTATGTATTACTAGTTGTGCTCCGTGGTTTCACTCGCGTTCATCCTGATCACGCTGGAATTTTGAAATCAAAATATTCTTATGTTGTATTCTTATTTATAAGGAACATCCGATTCAGTAGCTTTCGTGGAAGAATATTTATTTATTTATAAATTCAGACATTTCAACAACATCTTCAGAATAAAATACAAATAACAAAACTTATTTTAATTACATTTCCGAGTGAGACATCTTTACAGAATTGTATAACATTCTTAATTATAAAACAACATTATATTAATTAAGTATGAAACAAAAGAGTAACAAATATCCAAACTTTCGCGTTATTCCCTCATAGTTAGTCAAAATATCTACCTGTTAGTAGCGTCCCGCGGTTTCACCTGTGTAGTTTTCATCCCCGTGGGAATACGGGGATAAAATATGGCCTATGTTACTCGCTGTTAATATAGCTTCCCATTAGGGAAAGATTTTTTGAAATCGGCTCAGTAAGTTCGGAGCCTTTTCGTTACAAACAAACAAACAAATCTTTCCTCATTGAAATAAAACACTTAAACGGATTTTTGTCGTGATTATATTTCATGTTGATAATATTATTGTAGGTAAGATGCCACTTCTGTTCAAAAGCCCTACAAAACAATTATAACACAAGACACAACCATTAAATATCCCATATAATTACAAGTACATCCAAACATATTATTATTCAAATTGTGCCCACCAGTGCAAACAAAGTCGTGAGTTTGTAGTAGTCACCCAGGATTATGTAGACCATCTCAGTCTATGTCAACATGTGGAAGGGTCTACGTCACAAGATGGCGGCGGGTGACGTCACTAGGCATCACTACATAGTATAAAACAAAGTCGCTTTCTCTGTCCCTATGTTCTTATGTCCCTATGTATGTTTAGATCTTAAAAACTACGCAACGGATTTTGATGCGGTTTGTTTTAATAGATAGAGTGATTCAGTGAGAAGGTTTTAGCATAATTTTATCCCCATATTCCTATGGGAACGGGAACTATGCGGGTGAAACCGCGGGGCGCCGCTAGTTTTAACCTATACTTAAATGATACATCAATTTAATTTTTATACTTTAGATTTTAACATAACATATACGACATTTTATCTAAATATAAGAGAGTTCTAATCTAAAATGTCACACCATGCAACCAAAAATATACCAAATAAACCATATTCCCAAACCGCTATCCCCCATACCTTGATCCAAATTATACAAGAAATGGAGTTGTGAAAGTCGTCTGTCACAGAAACAATACAAACACAGAATACAGTCATGTATAAACACACACACAACACATGTATAATGTTTAATTACGTCTAGTATTTATAGTCACATAAACTTATTACAGACAGTGTAGTATGATAATGGTTGTCTCAGACAGTTAAATTGTTTTAGGACTACTTAGTAAGTACAAGTGATATTTTTAAACAAATAATCATTCACTCCATCATCTCATTACAGTAACTGACCCCTAACTAAGCATGGACCTTGTATCTAGGGTATCAGAAACTACGCACACCAGACCAAATAGTTCTTGGGATCAACAAACACAAACTCTTCAGTCTTGTAATATGTATTAGTAAGGCAACTGATACTGACTGACTGACTGATCTATCAACGCACAGTTTAAACTACTGAACGGATTGCTATTTTGGCACAATGATAATTCTTGTGACGTTTGGCTTCCGCTAAAACGGAAAATATAAAAAACCACAAGCTGGTAGCTGTGTGTCGATAGATCAGTCAGTCAGTTACGGTTGGCAGGAGTATAGGTAATAGTTATGTTTATCTATACAAAAGTTATTTTATTTCTTTCAAATTATTATCGAGTATTCGACATACAGGAACTTTTTTTTTTTACTAGGAAAAACTTCCACCTATTTTGATCGTTAAAAAAATAACGTTCAAATACTCAAGCCAAAGTTAAAACACGTTTCAACAATAGAACTCTCCAGAAAAAATATTACATGTTATTACAGATATTCATTGAAAAACTTTTCGAATCGTAACGTGTATTAAAAGAATGAAAGTAAAAAAAAAAAACACCGGTTAAGTACGAGTCGGACTCGCGCACGAAGGGTTCCGTATCAAACAACGGCATACTAATATAAAATACGTTTGTTGTATGGGAGCATGAAGTTGTAGGTAAAAAATGGAGCTCACACTTGGAACAACAGCTTGAGTCAAATACCTACGTCTCTGTGGGCCGATCTCTCTTTTTAGTCAGACTCTCTCTTTCTAGAGGTTACCTTAGTTAGAAAGAGAGAGCCTGCCCACAGAGACGCGATAGTGATACATATAGGTATGCTTCAAGTAGGTATTCGAAGTGTGGACTCCATTCTTAGCTTTAACTTCATGTATGGGAGCCGCCTTAAATATTTATTTTATTTTGATGGTAGATTCAATTTTTGACGTTAATAAGTGCCTCATTGAGGCCCTAACTGAATATATTATTTTTGACTTTGACTTTGCTTTTTAGTATTTGTTGTTATAGCGGCAATAGAAATACATCTGTGAAAACAACTGTCTAGCTATCACCGTTCTTGAGATACAGCCTGGTGACGGACGGACAGCGAAGTTTTAGTAATACGGTCCCGTTTTTACCGTTTCAAAAAACAAAAGTAAAAAATGATTTATTCAATTAAGGCCTCAATGAGGCACTTATGAAGGTCAATGAATCTACTACCTCTTTGGGCACGGAACCCTAAAAGAATGAAAGAAAAAAATGTAGTTGTAAAGAGGTTTGTGTAAAAAGTATAAGCACGTAGCTGTAATACATTAGATATCGGATAAAGTAATAGTCGGCGCGTGAGGTTACGTTCTATGGTGGTTCAACCAAATTGGGGATGTAACGTCGTGTTATATCTGGTTTATTTTTAACCTACGCTTGTAGAATGAGGTTTTATTCGCGTTTAGAGTGGTTTGTCTATGTGAGTTTAAGCAGTTTTTTTGGTTATATGGGGGAAGGTTTCTTTAAATTCAAAACGTTTAAATGGGGCCGGTTTTTTGGTTTAACCAGATTTATATTTGTTTATATTTATACTAGCGTCACACATCGGTTTTATTGCATTTTGTTTTTCTTTTTAAAGCCAATAGTTAAGTATGTCGTTTACGTTAAACGAAACAACCTATTACTGGTTTCTTAAAATAACTTTAGTCGCAACACCCACAAAGGACCCACAAATTAGAAAAATCTAAGTATCTTATAGCGAAAATACCGCTCTTCTATAATATGAAAATGAATCTCAAAATGTGTTGGTAAGCGCATAAAAACGCCTGGACCAATTTCACTAACTCTTGTTATGTTATCTTTGTTATTGTCAGGAAAAGGTTTTAATGTAAAAAAATCAGGAAAAATAATGGGATTGTACACGTCCGAAGCCGGGGCGGGCTAGTTTATAATACAAGTAATAACTAAACCAAATTTTAACGCCAATTCATCAAAAACAAACAAAATGAATAAATAAAGTGAAACTGTAATAACAAATGAACGTTGCAGTCGAATATAAAATATATCTTTACAGGCGTCCGTTACGGGAAATAAAGATTCAGCAGAACTAGTACGGACAGGGAACAGCTTCAAGTACGTATTTAGGAAACTACTGGGAGAATAATATAAGGGATTTCTAGGGTTTTGGTTCGAGAAAAATGAGTTTTGTTTTGAGGTCATTCATGAGGATTCACATCATCATCAGCTCATATAATGTCCCCACCGAGGGGCTCGAGCCTACCCTGAATTAGGGTGATTAGGCCTTAGTCAACCACGCTGGCCAAGTGCGGGTTGGTCGACTTCACACATAATCTTCAGAATTTCTTCGAAGGTGTGTGTGAAGAACGGATGACTAGCTAACAGCGTGAATTGTCATTCTAAAACTAATAGTCAACGACCACACAGCCAGATTATTGATAGATAATTTTCAGACACACGAAAAAAATCACTTTCCTTTTTATAAGTTAATTAAGTACTTACATTTTGTTACACTATACTGGGTAAATAAATGTTAATTTTCTACATTCTAATTTTATTTTGTACTAGCCTTAGCCCGCGACTTAGCCCGCGACGAATTTGAGATTTTCTCTGCCTAGGGGAGAAATTTCCAAAAATCCTCTCTTAGTGGCCCCCAACAAACACACGTGCCACATTTCAGCTCTCTACGACCAGTAGTTTCGGCTGTGCGTTGTCTGTCAGTCAGTCAGTCAGTACATCACTCAGTAGCGGAAGCGTTTTATATATATAAGAAGTTCAACATAATAGGATAGATGATATTGCAACGAAATAAACCCTACACCATTCCAGCACTATACTTGCTGAATACGAGTCTAAAGTGAAGACTAGTTAGGAAGTCTGCAACTGCGCTGACCACAGACTCTCATAGATTATCTCTTTGCTCAAGAAAATTAATTTTTATTTTCATTTTATTAAAGTTAACCAACTTTGCGACATTTATTTTTAAATTATTATCTGGGGGCACGGCAGTGCCCCCCGCCAAGTCGAGCGCGAAGCAAACACTGCCGTACCATCCTTTACAGGAACCATTTCGCCGCATTTTCAGGCCCCTATTTGACAACCTCTGGATAAGACTAGAACGCTGAAATTTTCGTCATCCAGTAAGCTATACTATCACATACTTAAAATAAAATTTCAAGTCTGTGGGTCATTTAGTTCCGAAGTTAAGCGAAAGCAAAGTTTCGTATTTATGACAGACACTCACTCACTCACTCACTCACTCACTCACTCACTCATGATCATCAAAATAGAACTAGTACTTCCCATAAACCTAGAGAGCTGAAATTTGGTACAGAATTAGGGTTTAATGGCCACATAAAGGGAAAACTATAAAAACTAGGATAATCGAACGGGAACGGGAATTATACGGGAACGGGAACGGGAATTGTAACTCAAGAACGGCTGAACTGATTTGGTTGAAAATTGGTGGTCAGGTAGCTTAGAACCAGGAAAAGGACGTAGGATACTTTTAATCCCGAAATTCCCACGGGATTGGGAACGGGAATTTAAAAATCAAGAACGGCTGAATTGATTTGGCTGAAAATTGGTGGGGAGGTAGATTAGAACCAGGAAAAGAACATAAATACTTTTGATCCCGAAATTCCCACGGGAATGGGAACGGGAATTTATAACTCAAGAACGGCTGAACTGATTTGGATGAAAATTGGTAAGGAGGTAGCTTAGAACCAGGAGAAGTACATAGAATACTTTTAATCCCGAAATTCCCACGGGATTGGGAACGGGAATTTATAACTCAAGAACGGCTGAATAGATTTGGCTGAAAATTGGTGGGGAGGTAGCTTAGAACCAGGAAAAGCACATAGAATACTTTAAATCCCGAAATTCCCACGGGAATAGGAACGGGAAGTATAATTATAGAACAGCTGAACTGATTTGGCTGACAATTTGTGGGGAGGTAACTTAGAACCAGGAGAAGAACATAGAATACTTTTTATCCCGAAATTCCCACAGAAACGCAAACAGGAACTACGCGGGTGAAACCGCGGGGCGCTAAATAATAAAATACTACTCCTAAAAAGATCAAAAATGTGTCAAATAAGAAAATCTAATAAAATAAATCAATATAAACACGTTTCAACAAAAATAAATGAAATCCCACCAAAAACATTCTGTAAAAAACTAGCCAAGTCTCGATGGAGCTGCTTGTTTATCTCTAAAAAGTAATGAAATCTAGACAAAGTGGTGCCAAGTCTAAGGTTCCTTACTGCGATTTCTTTATTATTATAGTTAATGTTGTGTGACTTGGCCGTTGAACATTGTTTAAAACGTTAGTAGTGGGTACATGTCAATTTAGTTTACACGTAATGTTTTAACATTATTAAAATACGCAGCTTTATTAAGCCTACAATTGACTGGATATTGAATCAACGTTTTTCAAGTGGCAATTTTCTATCGCTAATGGGTAGCGGTTCTGGCGACAGATTGGTGCAATAGTGTCATGGAGCACCTAGTTTTGTACTCTTGAGTACATGTGTACCCTTCAACGGCCAAATCCCACAACATTTACTATAATAATAAAGAAATCGCAGTAAGGAACCTTACACTTGGCACCACTTTGTCTAGATTTCATTACTTTTTAGAGATAAACAAGCAGCTCCATCGAGACTTGGCTAGTTTTTTACAGAATGTTTTTGGTGGGATCTTTTTAACTTGTTCACGGAGAGTTTTGAGCTCAAATAAGTTAGATCTTGTCTGTTTGTCACGGTTAAAGAAATAGTTTAAGTTAATCCTGTGTGATCTTTATCCATACTAATATTATAAAGAAGTTTTGTGTGTTTGTTAAATTGTAACGGATAATCTCGGGATCTACTGAACCGATTTCAAAAATTCTTTAACTCATGGAAAGCTAATTTATCAGTGCGTGACATAGGCTATATTTTATTCCTGTATTCACACGGGAACGGGAACTACGCGGGTGAAACCGCGGGGCGCTGCTACTAATTAAATTATGGATGCAATTATCATAATTATCTTGTTCTTCTAAACCTTTACGAAGGCAGAGACGGAAAAAGTCACTTAAGTAATGGTCACCCATCATTATTATAACGGTGCTAGGCGTTGCTTAACCGTTAATACTGTCGCTTATCGGCACTATGTACAGCGGGAGCGACTTTGCTATATTATGTATTAGCTGTGCCCCGCGGTTTTACCCGCGTGGACCCTTATCCCGTGGGAACTTTGGGATAAATAGTATCCTATGTGTTATTCCTACGTATGAGGAACATCTGTACCAAATATCATTAAAATCCATTCAGTAGTTTTTGCGTGAGAACGAGGTTTTTGCGTGAGAAAAAGAGGAACAAACATCCACCATCCATACATCCATACATCCACACTCACAAACATTCGGCTTGTACAATTTCGACACTCCACTTCTATTTATACTTGTATATAAAGTTTACCTATTTAATATTAAAATACAGTAATTTCAATCCCAAAATTCCCACAGGATAACTGTTAACACAGGATAGATAGTACAACGTCTGTCAACGTCAATCCACCCGCTAAAACTACAGTACAAATGTAATTTCGCAAAGAATGGATCAACATGGAGCTACTAAATAAATTACATCAGCTGTGTGGCTGTATGCAGCCATGCCTTAGCCCAAGACGTGACCCAATTTAAGAAAAACAAAGCACCAACCATACACATAAAACTGCCAAACAAATATCAACCCTATTCCACCCAAATTAACGTCCAAATAAACCGCAAAAAACAAAATTGCAATCGATGTAAAATTATACGAAAATAAATCTTAACTGTAAGAGAATAAGACGCTGATGTAATAAGGGATAACAAAGTTAAAATGTGATTCGATTATAGGGAAATCGACCTTAAGTGGTTGTGATAAGGGCTGGGTGGGATGAATACGGTTGCGATGGTAGATAGGGCTGGGGACTTGGTTTCAATCATTGTTGAAATAAAATTCGATGTAGGGTTCGTGGGTGTCCTTTATCTAGATTTATTCTGTTTGAATAAGATGGGATAACACGAAAAATAAACTTTTGTTCTGTATCGGTATTGTTTGGGTATAAAAATTGGAAACCCATTGTTAGGGGGTCAGAGAGGGGGCGAACCTAGACTGTGGCGAGTGAACAAATACTAGTTATTTCATTCTTTTGTCGCTTTTATTGAACAGAAGTATAATTGACCGAAACTTTTATATTTTTGGTTCATATTTGTTCGCTCGAATGTTTTGCTCTAGTTTCAGTAAAACTAACTGAAATTTTCTGATAAAAACTTTTCTATAAGTTAGTCCAGCCGGGCTAGCATAACTTCGCAAACGCGATATGATATAACGATTTATGGACATCCAACTGTCAAAATATGATAAAAATTTCAATTCAATTTCAATTTATTTATACATAATCTTCAAATGTAGTTACAAATTTATTTGACGTGGTCATCGAGACATTACTTCCCATGTTAGTTACGAATAAACTGTGTGATAAAAATACCCGCAATATCTAATTTTACCATATCATAGCACATTTATCACATTTGGTCAAGCTCACGAAATCGATATTATATCGTGGTGTCGATATATTTTATCACGCACAGTCAAGCTAGGGGGGCAGGCTATACACTATATCCTCGTAATCTTGTAGAAATTTTGATATAAAATGGACTTATATTGAAACTATATTTTAAACAATTTTCATCTAAGCCGTTTGATCATGAGGGGGTAGAAGATTTTAATTAACTTTTTAAACCCTGTATTTAACCCTTCAGTTTAATTTTTACGACCTCGCTGGTAGAGTGGTCAGTAGACTGCCATCCGTAATGTTGCGGGTTCGATTCCCGTGCGGCGTGAATATTTGAGTGAACCACAAATGTCTCGGTCTGAGTGTGTGTGAATGAGTGTGTGCGTAGTTTCTGATACCTAGATACAAGTTACGAAGTTTGGGCTCCTGTCTCTCTTTAAATTTAATATATTTAATTTAATGGATTTATATAAGATTTTTTTCAAGATTGGTTTATTCTTCACTTTGTAAATTATTATTCTAACTTATATCTCAGTTAGAGGTTTAATTCAATAGCTAAACTTAAGCTTATATATCAAACCAGCGGTGCCCCGCAGTTTTACTCGCGTAGTTCCCGTTCCCGTAGGCATATGGGGATAATGAATGATTATGCTAGAAACCATTTCAATGAATCACTCTATCTACTAAAATAAACCGCATCAAAATCCGTTGCGTAGTTTTAGAGATCTAAGCATACATAGAGACAGAGAAAGCGACTTTGTTTTATACTATGTAGTGATTACTACCGATATGGTTGATTCTTTCTTTTAGTTTCGAATTTTCTAAATAAGGCCACATATGAAAGAAAAATCTTCGAAAATCCACCTTACAACGTCAAAAATTAGGACCCATACAAACCCGGATTAGGTTACACAAAATATCCTTACAAAGCCGGACCAGAGTACTTACCATTTTTCAAAACAGTTATCTTCCACCCTCCACCAGGAAACTGTAACCCACTTCATCATCATAATCACCTCAATAATCTAAGAAAAATTACCCTCCCCCCCAAAATACCCCAAAAAACGTAATATAACAAAACGCTATAACATCTTAAGGGTAGTACGAGGGGTGCTAAGGAGGGTCTTACTATAAAAACTCGCTGACTCTCACAGTTCTCACCCCAGAGTTATCTGCTTCACAATGATTCATTTCGACACGTTACGACCGGTTTAATCTCTTTATCCCAACGTCCCCTTCGAAGGAGGTACTATTTGTTCTCGATTGTGAGTTGAAGTTAATAAAAAGTGTGTAATGAATAACGAGTAATGAATAATATAACATAATCATTCCCTCCATCATCTCATTACAGTAACTGACCCCTAAGTTCGTAACTTGTATCTAGGGTATCAGAAACTACGCACACTCATTCACACACACCCAGACCGAGACAAACATTTTTAAATGAAAGGAGGATGGTAAAAATTTGGTGAAAAATGATTTTTTTTGCGAATCTTTAAAAATGTACGACTGTCATTGAGCAAAACACTGAATTCGAGCTTACTGACATCGAGTTAATGTTAGGAATGATTAACCACAAAAAAAAGCTTAATTTGTAAAGTTGGAGCCAGTTGACCGCTTATCAGTAACTAGCTGTGCCCCGCGGTTTCACCCACGTAGTTCCCGATCCCGTGGGAATTTCGGGATAAAACGTAATATCCTATGTAATTTCCCGGACCATAAGCTACCCCTGTACCAAATTTCAAGTCAATCGGTTCAGTACTTTAGCCGTGAATAGGTAACGGACAGACAGAGTTACTTTCGCATTTATAATATTAGTTAGGATTAGGATATAAAACAAAATTAAAACCGCGAAAAAAAACCCTTAGTTCATAGGTTTAAATCAATTTATTACATTTATCAAGGTCATTGGACTCAATGTGCCAAAAACAAATACTTGACTATTATCAAGGAAGACTACAGCCTTTTATGTCATCACACTACAACCAAAATAATTAGAACTACCGCAGTTTAAACCACATCTCAAATAGCACAAGTGGGGATTCAGCTCGGAGAATGCATGTCTGTGTGGCATTTCTCCCCAAACAATGGCCCATCTTTTGACTTGTCATGCGTGTCCCTACACCTGCACACGCGAGGACCTTTACAAGGCCACTGATAGCGCTATATCGGTGGCCGAGTTTTGGTCCTCAAATATATGAGTCGATACGCAAAGAAGAAGAAGATCTCAAATAACATCGAAAATCAATAGTAAACCATTGTTAGGGTGTATACACAATGGCATCCAGACAATATCACTAACTTAATGTAGTGTTGTTACTTTAATGTGAACGTGGCATTATTTTATAGGCGATTTCATTAGACTGCTCGCTTTGCTTGCTTTATTGCGACTTAAGCGCGGCTTAAATAGCTTTATCGCTTAAATTAAATTTTGAATATTTGAATATTTTGAAGGAATTGATGTGGTTCTGTTTAATGTGGTTGTGAACAAAAGATCTTTATTTATCTATTTACCAACCAGTGTTGCGGTTCGATTCCCTTGGGAGGCAGTTCTTTTTGTCACCTGTAAATGTTACTTAGATCCATAAGTATAAAACTACACTTCTTAGAACATGAACAAAAATAATTATTTGGTGTATAAAGACTTTTCATCTCAAAACAAATAACCAATCAAAATTACACAACAAAAAATATCTAAAGTTTGACCTTAACAGGAATCGAATCCCATACCTATACCTTCTATATCAGCACTAAAAAATAAACTACGTATAAACAAATCAAAATCACAAAAAACGTCCATAAAAAATTGATCAAATCGATAATCGAACTCCACACCCCTACCATATCAGCACTATAAAACAAACAACATATAATTTCCATAATAATATAACTTCCAATACCTATAGGGAAATAGGAAATAAGATATACCCAAGGTCACAGGTTCAACGTAAAAGATACGCTGTGACGTCACTTAAATATGTATGTAAGAATATTCAACGAATATTCGAGATTTTTTTGGAAAAAGGATTTTAACAAGTAGGTAGAGTTCAAATTGTATTAACGAACTAGTTTCTTTTTCTTTTTTAGCGAATGCCTATAGTAATAGTAACAGCGCCCCGCGATTTCACCCGCGTAGTTCCCGTTCCCGTTGGAAATTCGGGATAAAAATTATCCTATGTTCTTTCCCGGACCATAAGCTACCCCTGTACCAAATTTCAAGTCAATCGGTTCAGTAGTTTGGCCGTGAAAAGGTAACTGACAGACAGAGTTACTTTCGCATTTATAATATTAAGTAGGGATATGTAAGTTATACGTAACTATTTGCTTGCAAAATTTTACTCAGTGGTTTGAAATGCGTGTGATCAGTCAATCAGTCAGTAACAGTTCTTACAAGTTTTTATTTAGTGTCACCTGTCCCGTTGTCTGTAATCAAATCTTGCCATTTTTCGACCACTTCTGGTTATCCGATTGAGCTGAAATTTGGTATACTTATGTAAGTCCCATGACAATGCAATAAAGGCTAAAAAAAAGATTTTTCAACACACTTGCTCATAAAGAGGCTCTTATTTGTGCAAAAACAGTTGAATAATGACACGTTTTATTCACTAGTGAGTTATAGATTGTTTTTTATAAATTGCTTTGTTTATAAAAAAGTTTCGATACCAAAAAAATTGTGTCCATACATTTTAAAAACAAACTTCAACTATGTTGCCTTACTTTTGGTAGGTCTATGATCGATTCCATTCATTCATTCATTCGTTTTTTTTTTAATAAGTATATTCTTTTTATAGTCTTTGGCCGATCACCATTGTTGTGTTGGATGCGCGCGAATAGAAAAACTGTTTATTTATTAGCGAAAATGATATTTTATTATTCATTTCTTCGCTAGTGTGTTGAAAAACGTTGTATGGTACACGCTTGTATTGATGATTACTATCCTCGCCTGACGACTCGGGCCTCAATAGCGCCTCGGAAGTAATCACCAACTTACCTCGCTTGTACCATAAATAACTATTTTTTTAAAGGTTTTTTTTTATGTATCTTTATTATTTAAACAAAAAGTAAATAAAATACACTTACTAAATATAATTTTTCTATTATTGTGTAGGTAATCCTACTAATATTAAAAACGCGAAAGTTTGGATGGATGGATAGATTTTGTTACTCTTTCACGCAAAAACTACTGAACCGAATTACATAAAATTTGGTACAGATGTTCCTTACACCTAGAAATAACAGTGAAAAAGGTAACAGACAGACAGAGTTACTTTTGCATTAATCTTATATATAAAATTCTCGTATCACAATGTTCGTTCCCGTACTCCTCCGAAACGGCTTGACCGATTCTCATGAAATTTTGTGAGCATATTCAGTAGGTCTGAGAATCGGCCGTCATCTATTTTTCATCCCAAAATTCCCACGGGATTAGGAATAACAAGGCTTCAACCGCAAAGCTAGTTGTAAGTATATTAGTGAATTAAATGTTCAACGGTCGAATCAATCCAATCAACTCCTATAAGTACATATAAGGTATGTAATGTGTACTCCATTTGCTGAAGGGGACAAAATGTCCCCTTCGTAACGCGCTCAATCAAATTGTCTCAGTCTGCTTCACCGGGAATCGAACCCGCGCCCTCCTAGCTCGTTTAATGTGTTATTTTTATGACTATACTTAGTGTTAGATTATTTCGTTTTTGTATTAATTATGTGAAATACTGTTACTTTAATTAAAATATTTTGTAACGAGGTTTTAGTTATATTAATTTAAAGAAATCTTGGGACTATTTTTTTTGTTATTTTGGATAGAAAACTATGTTGTTAATGTAAGTACATTAATATCATCAATTAAAGCGAAATATTTGGTTTTTATAGTCCTTACTTAAATCATTATAAATGCGAAAGTAACTCTGTCTGTCTGTTACCTTTTCACAGCTAAACTACTGAACCGATTGACTTGAAATTTAGTACAGGGGTAGCTTATGGTCCGGGAAACGACATAGACTATGTTTTATCCCAAAATTCCCACGGGATCGGTAACTATGAGGGTAAAACTGCGGGGCACAGCTAGTAGAATATTATTCAACCTAATATGTAATATCACTATCAACAATAGCTATGGAAAGCATTTACACAGAATGTATTGAAGTCAATATGTTGTATAGAGAGAGGGTGTGTGTTACAATGTAGTGTACAAACGAACGGTTCGTTGCGTAAAAGATAAATAGTTATAAATACAAAATTTATTGACAAATGTGTGGCTGAAAGCATCGGATATTTATTTTATATCCATTCAAAAGGTTTTGTGGAGAAAAAAATAACAAAAAATAGTTTTTCATAATTAAATTGCAAAGATAGTTTATTAATAATTATTCCCCTTTTAATTTTTCCCCTTTTTTATACTTACTTAATGCAATTTAATGTTATTTTTACCATGTAACCTTTTTATTTCTATTTTGCCTTGTAACTATTGTAAATGTTGTGTACGTTCATTGGTAGTCATATAAGAACTAACCTATTGTTATAATTACCTAATATCTTTGTAGTATATGCACTACCGTAAATGTACCTTTATTAAATAAATAAATAAATAAAATATTTGTCGTCTTCTAAAACAAAACAAAGCCGCACAAATATTTAACTTTTTTTGGCTCTTACTTAATTTTCCTAAATACAAATACCTTATTGCTTCAGCATTTTTCATACTTTTTATGATTATGTCATTCAATGTGAGTGTGTGCGTAGTTTCTGATACCCTAGATACAAGTCACGAACTTAGTTAGGGGTCAGTTACTGTAATGAGCTGATGGAGTGAATGATTATGTTATGTTATATAGCTTCTTTTACATACAAAATGTACGAAAAATGAAACATTCTCAGCCTATTTTACTTTAAAATTACGTAAAAATAACCACAATCCTTACACTTTTAAATTACCATCTACTAATGTACATAAATGTTTAAGCAAATAAATAAAATAAAAACAACAGTGTAACTACACCCCCAGTAGCTCTAAAGGCCACCCACACAGAACGTAGATTCCCAACCTCTACAAAGACACTCGAACACCATTCTACCCTATAACACCATTCAATTGCTTATACATTACCGCGCGAGTCACGACAACGCAACCCACTCTCATACATAACCAGCAATGGATGTCGAATAGTGAGATATACTCGCTGACTCGGGTCTATGGGTTGATCGATGGTTGTAGGGTACCGTGCCTAAAGAGTAACAAGAATAAATAAAACAGCTTTTTGTAGCTTTTATTGCATTGTTATGGGACTTACATAAGTATGCCAAACAGCTCAATCGGATAACCAGAACTGGTCGAAAAATGGCTTGCAAGATTTAATAAAAGCTTAAAAATGGGAATTTATTACTAAGACCGTTCCTAATAAAGATATTTTTGACTTTGACTTTGATCTATCTATGATATTTAAACTCTGTATGTCTGTTATTATACAGTTCCAATAACCTTATCAATAGTATGTAGTCTTGTGTTATGATTATGTCCACCATTGATATGGTCATGGGACGGTAAAGTGACAGATATACAGAGTTTCGTAACCTTTGACAAGCAAGATAGATAGATCGAATATTGGGCACGAGCTGTAAGCCTTCGCTGTCCGTCCGTCCGTCCGTCACCAGGCTGTATCTCAAGAACGGTGATAGCTAGACTGTTGAAATTTTCACACAACAAACGTGTTTTTATTACCCTTTTTGCTCGTCTATCAGTAATGACAACGCGAAATATTCACAAAATGTTCAGTTGTATTTTTAATTGAATAATAAAAAATAAATAAAAAAAAATAGCCTTTTTCTACTACAAACAAAACAATGTTTTTTTTCAACACACTTGCTCATAAAGGGGCTCTTATTTGTGCAAAAACAGTTGAATAATGACACGTTTTATTCACTAGTGAGTTATAGATTGTTTTTTTAAATTGCTTTGTTTTAAAAAAGTTTCGACACCAAAAAAATGGTGTCCATACATTTTAAAAACAAACTTCAACTATGTTGCCTTACTTTTGGTAGGTCTATGGTCGATTCCATTCATTCATTCATTCGATTTTTTTTTAATAAGTATATTCTTTTAGTCTTTGGCGATCACCATTGTTGTGTTGGATGCGCGCGAATAGAAAAACTGTTTATTTATTAGCTAGAAATGATAATTTCTTCACAAATGTGTTGAAAAACGTTGTATGGTACACGCGAGTATTGATGATTACTATCCTCGGCTATCTTCAGACCCTCGCCTGACGGCTCGGGCCTCAATAGCGCCTCGGAAGTAATCACCAACTTACCTCGCTTGTACCATAAATAACTATTACAAGTTAACTGATTTTAAATTTTACTTAATACTTATATTATGATATTAGTATTACTACGGCGTTTTTATTTGATAATAACAATTAAAATAAAGTAAATATTCAAGGAAGGCACTAACAACAAACGTGTTTTTTGTCGTTTTCGGTACGGAACCCTCCGTACGCGAGTCCGACTCCCACTTGGCCGGTTTTTATAGTAAGGGCTCCTTCAAATATATGGTTATAACCATAGATAATACAATGTTATGATAAGAATTGGTGCTTTATTGTTATATAACGGTTTTGGCAATAAAATAGTTATATAACGTTTTGGTAACAAAATGGTTATATTAAGTACCACTTATATCACGATTGACTTATTTATTTAGTTGTTATTCGGTATTATAAGTTACTAGCTGTATCCCGCGGTTTTACCCGCCTGGAACCTTATCCCGTGGAGTTTTGGGATAAAAATATCCTATGTGTTTTTCCTAGATATGAGGAACATCTGTACCAAATTTCATTAAAATCCATTCAGTAGTTTTTGCGTGAAAGAGGGACAAACATCCACACATCCACACTCACAAACATTCGGCTTTATAATATTAGTAGGATATTAGTAGGATGTTGTCTCAAGGTCTTTTACAAGACTAAGTAGAGAACCTGCTTACAATGTTAATGAGTTCGATTCCTGTTCAAAACAATTTGTGTGACGATCAAAAGAGTTGGTCTTTTATGCTTTGTCAAAAGTTACCGATTCGATTCCAGCTCAAGTCAAATATATGTGTGACGACCAAGTATCTAGTGTGTTTGATGCTTCTCGTGGTCTTTCCTAATATGCCAAAGGTTACAGGTACGGTTCCCGTTCAAGACATTTATATGTCACAATGTAGTTTTACTTAGTGGGTATTTTTATGTTACATTTATGATTATCTTGGTCTGATTTTTTCTCTTAAATGTTTGCCTTGAGCGGGAATCGAACCCAACTCTAACATCTTCAAATGTTAATTTCCCATTTTATGTAAACATTTAAGTTTGTTGTTTATAATAAATAATGGTTGTAAGGGTAAGGAGTATCTGTGTTTCCATTTATCTAATGCAAATTAGGTTTTCAGGCTGTTAGACAACCGAATGTCTTCATAGATATCGCTAATGGCCACAAGGATCAAGTATTCGAGAATTTCTACAACTGGGATGTGAATCTCAGTCCCTCAGTTGATTAAAGTCCATCCTTACTAATATTATAAATGCGAAAGTAACTCTGTCTGTCTGTCTGTTACCTTTTCACAGCCAAACTACTGAACCGATTGACTTGAAATTTGGTACAGGGGTAGCTTATGGTCTGGCAACGGACACTGGCTATGTTTTATCCCGAAATTCCTACGGGAACTACGCGGGTGAAACCGCGGGGCGCTGCTAGTTTGTCATATAGGAGGACTTAATTGGTCGCGGTCCTAGGTTCAAATCCCAATTAAGGTTGTTATTTTGAACGTATATTTATACAAATAATAAAAGATTTGTTATATTTTTTTACGTGTATAAATATAAGTATGTCATTTGTTAAAAAAATGTCTCGATTTATTATGGTCCTAGGTTTGAGTACCAGTTAAGGTAAAAATTTTGAATGTATATTTCAGATTTTTATACAGTTAGATGTCATAGCCAATTAACAGCTGAAATATGGCCTTGATAGCTCAGTTGGTTTCGATTCAGAATTGTCCTAGGTTCAAATCCCAGTATAAGTAAATATTTTGAAACATACAATTTCAAATAAAATAGTAATTACAGATAATATTGCTTTGAACAGCAAATGTATTCGAATTTTGTTCATCACAAATTTTGTAGCACCAGATTACACACAGCTGTTACAAATATAGCCTTTAATACCAGTACTGACAGTTCAATTTCCTATAACAGTTTTTAAATACGACTACGGAAGGCTACGATCCGCTACGTGTGCTACGTTTGGACTGCTACGAGAGTCGATTTTACTCGTATCAGTTTTTATTATGGGTTGTGAATATAATGAGATTTTTTTTTAATTATAATCGAAATAATATCATTTTTTCTGACAAAAATATTAACAAACATTTACACACCTCACACCTCACACTACACACTCACCTCACACTACACACTCGCCTCACACTACACACTCACCTCACACTACACACTCACCTATAAACTACTCTACTTTATTTTTTATAATTTGTACTTTCATAATACTTACCTTAATTTAACTTTTTTTTTTTAGAATTTAAGTCCTAACGATTAACGTGTACGAAATTGATATCCTCAAAACAGGCTCTGCCTAGTGAGGAATCACTGCAAATGTTTAATGTTAACTTTGGGATGCAATAAAATTTTATTATTTATTTAGACCATATTAGGGGGTGACTTTTTAAAATCTAAAATTGACGCATACAAAATGGACCTTTTACAAAAAAGACATTTTTTTTTAGTTTGGGCCTCAAATAAACATTTATAAGCGTCATAGATTTCATTTACATAAACAAAATTATATGCTATTATATTCCATGGGCAATAAATCACATAAAATAACATAATCATTAACTCCATCATCTCATTACAGTAACTGACCCCTAACTAAGTTCGAAACTTGTATCTAGGGTATCAGAAACTACGCATACACTCATTCACACACACACCCAGACATTCCTTTTTTAAGTCAGATAAAATTTGACTTGAAATAATTAATTTACAATCATTTTTTTTAATCTCCTTATTTGCCCATAAGTTGTATATTAAAAGGTATTTTGACGCCTTTAAGTCGGACGCTGATTAATAATATCTCAAGGCTATATTAAGTATATAAAACAAGCATCCCAAACAATGTAAATCAATCTGAACCAAACAGGAACCGTTCGATCGAATCAAACGAATGAAATAAATTCCAACTCTCAATCAATACCAGAAACGTTTAACTACCGATCGTAGGGATGGGCGTAAGGTGTCGGTGGAGATGTCGATAGTGTTTGATTTTTGCTACTTGACACTAACAAAATTAATCAAAGAACCTTAGTTTATTTTTTCACTGCTAACGTACATAAACGTACCTATGTATTTTTATTTTATTTCTTTCGTATGGTAATAATATAAAACTATTTTAAAAACTTGTTCAAAGTACAAAACATCACACAATACACTATGAATTTGTGATAAAATACACACTAAAATTTACCTGTCACATGAATTGGACCTGTCGTTTTTCAGTCTGACAAGGAATCCACTTTGCCATTTTTTTAAACTTATTGTGTACCACTGCTGAGAAAAAATCTTCCCCAATTATTTTCATGTGTTCCTTTTATTTGGGCTATCGAAATATTACTATTCTTAACATTTAACTTATTATTCTTAATATAAATCATCGACACCACCTACCCCGTCCCTACTCCTCTCGTACTCCTGTTTCCGTGTCTCTCTGAGATGTATTTATCTCAATATTATCATTCCGTACACTTAATGACCTCGCCCATGATGGGCCATCGTTAACGGTCTGTCGATTTTACATGTTCCAACACTAGTGATGTACAGTCACACATCTCGATGTTACATCACTACTAGGGATGTTACTTTGTAGTTTGCTAATTTCTTTGTAAGTCCAGACATACAGACAGATAATAAATATTAAATGGATTTACCCATGGGCTACAGTTATCGGTGTATCGATGTTACAACACTAGTGATGTATAGTCACATATTATAATGTTGCATCACTAGGGATGTGTGTACTACATAAATTTTATTATTTTTTTATAATTTATACACAGAAATATAAATATTAGTACAATACAAGAAAATATATTTATTACTAGCTGTGTCCCGCGGTTTCACCCGCGTAGTTCCCGATCCGGTGGGAATTTCGGGATAAAACGCGATAGCCTATGTTCTTTCCCGGACCATAAGCTACCCCTGTACCAAATTTCAAGTCAATCGGTTCAGTAGTTTAGCCGTGAAAAGGTAACAGACAGACAGACAGACAGAGTTACTTTCGCATTTATAATATTAGTAGGGATTACTAGGGATCAGTACCACGGATCATAAAATACTATAATGGGGAAGGCTTATATCCAGCAGTGGATGACTACGGGCTGACGATGATGATGATGATGATTAAATACTAAGTAGTATTACAAAAAAAGTATTTTATTAAAACAGTTTTGCCTTGAGCGGGAATCGAACTCGTATCTACTGGCATAGAAGGACGGACCTATCAACCATGTATATAATATCACTAGTTAGTCAATAATTTCATAATTGATCCATTGAAAAGTTACATTTGGGGTTGCGTTTCTTAGAGGACGCAATTTTATTTTTTTGATGTGTAGGGGGGGTAAGTGTAAAGCTAAAATCAAGTTTGTGGGGTCGCCACCCTTGTCCCACGGCCGCCATCTTGAAAATAGGGGTTGAAACGGTTTTTACGATATATCTCTTAAACTATTTATCTGATAAAAATTTTTTTTTAACGTTTTTTGTTGCAAATTAAATTCTCTATAACTTTGGTCCAGTTATTTATAAATAAAAAAGTTATAAGTGAAAATGATCAGAAATTCGAGAAAAAAAATATATTTTTCGATATAACTTTTTTTTATCATTTTACGAAAAAACGATATCAGACCATTTTTGCAGATCGTTTTTTCGACAACTTTTATATGCAACATTTTTTCATTAAGTCAATAGCTATGCTTTTACAGCGCTCCGAAGTGAGTACTATTTTTCAGTACTCTTAACTATACATATTTTATACGTGGGTACTAATAATGTGTCATCAGTTATTTTTTTTTTTTTTTTTTTTTTATAATTCTTTTAATTAGTAATTTTGCAATGTTATTAATAATTAATTATTGACTCTTTTCCTCACCACCCACGAGGTAGAGTCTGGAGGCAATGTCACAATGACATTTGTTACGAGGATACCGCTGCAGCACACTCAGGCACGGTAGAAAGAGTGGGAGATACTAGTTCCTCTCCCTTCCCCTCGATCTTACGATTTTTCGATCAGCATCACGTGACCCTGACGCGAGTTTGAAAGTTTTTATCCATACAAAAAAAGTGCTCAGCGCCGCTTAAGAAGTTTTCACTTCAAAAAAAGAATAGTACAGTAAGAGAGGTTAGAAATAATGATAATAATAATAGCAGCTTTTCTTTTGTTCCCTAATGGTCGCTTGGGTATTTTCTACCTGGACAGCATTCTCGGTAATTTTTTTCTCGAATTTCTGTACATTTTCACTTATAACTTTTTTATTTATAGTTTTACGACAAAAAATTACTGGACAAAAGTTATAGAGAATTTAATTTGCAACAAAAAACGTTAATTTTTTTTTATCAGATAAATAGTTTAAGAGATATATCGTAAAAACCGTTTCAACCCCTATTTTCAAGATGGCGGCCGTGGGACAAGGGTGGCGACCCCACAAACTTGATTTTAGCTTTACACTTACCCCCCCTACACGTCAAAAAAATAAAATTGCGTCCTCTAAGAAACGCAAGGTAAGGCCTAAAAAATGTAACATTTCAATGGATCAAATAACTTCTCAACCCTATTTGAACCCTTAATTAATCAACATGGCCGTGACCTAATACCGATAACATCCCTTAATATTTCAACCTCTTTAAATAATGATCTTGACCCTCATCTATAGAAATATATTTGAAGTGTCTGTTTGTCATTTCAAATTAAATAATTTTCACGAAATGGTTACTAAGTAAGAAAAGAAAGAAGTAAGTATTATATATATTCGAGTTTATGTATAAAAATCTATTTAAAAATTGGTCTGTCTGTTAGTTCGTGCTAATCTCTAAAACGGCTGGACCGATTTTGACGAGACTATCACTAATAGTAACTAAAATGTTAAGTAGTTATAAGGAGTAACATCTATATATATATGTATAAAAGAAAGTCGTGTTAGTTACGCCACTTATAACTCAAGAACGGCTGGACCGATTTGGCTGAAAATTGGTGGGGAGGTAGATAAGAACCAGGAAAAGGACATAGGATACTTTTTATCCCGAAATTCCCTCGGGAACGGGAACTACGCGTGTGAAACCGCGGGGCACAGCTAGTAGGTAACTAATTCTATGGAGATTAGAGGTTAGGAGTATCATCTTGAACATGAAAAACTGTCCGTCAAAATGCAATAAATAAGAGTGACGCCACATTAGCATCATACCCATGAAGTTGTTAAAACATGGAGTCCACACTTCAAATACCTACTTGAAGCATACCTATATGTATCACTATCGCGTCTCTGTGGGCAGGCTCTCTCTTTCTAACTAAGGTAACCTCTAGAAAGAGAGAGTCTGACTAAAAAGAGAGATCGGCCCACAGAGACGTAGGTATTTGACTCAAGCTGTTGTTCCAAGTGTGGGCTTCATTTTTTACCTATAACTCCATGATCATACCTTATTATTAGAGTAAGATAGAGATACATTCATTTCATACGCTGTATCTACACCAGTGCATTTCTGAAAGCTTTTTGAGCTGTTATTTACTGCATACAGCTGTTTTTTTTTTCAATTTTCTACCATAAGATGACTTTCCTGACCTCTCCCCTCCATAGCTAATTCTAAACTTAAAATTTTCACAATTTGATAGAGATTTTCGAATATAGAATCGCGGGTCTGGCTAGTTAATTATATAAACTTACTCCAAAACGGTAACAAAATAAAATGGTAACAAGTTTGTATCCGAACCAGACATCACTCGTACAATTTCCTTAATCCCCTTTCATCCCTTTCCATCCCTCTTTTGTCCCCTCGAAAACAGGAACAGTAATAGCAAACACTCATACTAAAGTGGTATTTATTACAAGGGGGGCTTTTAATCCAGAAAAGATGTATGGGGATGAAAAGGGGATGAAATTGCGACGTTAACTATATAATATAATTTTATGGAGAAAACGGTTATCTGTTAGGGTAGTTTTTATGTTGTTTTAGTTGTTTCTTGATGTATGGTGGGGGGGAGGGGGAGAATAATAGTTTTGTTACGAAATAGTTTTTAGATTTTATCGTTTCAATATAAATATTTATCTCTTTAAGAACTTGTTCTTCTTCTTCTTAGCGTGTCGACTCATATTTTTGAGGACCACAACTCGGCCACCGATATGTCACTATCAGTGGCCTTGTAAAGGTCCTCGCGTGTGCAGGTGTAGGGACACGCACGGCAAGTTAAAAGATGGACCATTGTTTGGGGAGAAATCCAACATAGACATGCACTATCAGAGCTGTAGCCCCACCTGTGCATGTTCTCTTTGCTTCGGCCTACTTGAGTCCACAGTCTTTTTAGTACTTGTTATTATTAAATTATTTAAGATAAAAGGCCTATTTCACTACTAGTAAAGTTACTCACCAAGTAAAGTTAGTTTTGTCTCTATCTTACTTTTGAATATCAATTGACAAATACAAAACTTGTGAGTACCTACTCGGAATATTACTTGAAGATGGTGAAATAGGCCCTTATTGTAGTAATTTGCTTGTATTATGCTACGTTACTACGAATTACTACAAATGAAAGGACTACTACTACGTTGCTACATCGTAGTATTGAGTAAAACAGGTAGTTATTATATATTTCCTAAAATCCTCAAATAGTAAAGTTTATATTTCATCCCAAATTCTTAACAAAGTATATAAAAAACAGTGCTAAAAATAGTAAAATATAAAGTATAGTGACATGGAAATTTATATATAAAACATTTAAAACTAACGCTATAACAAACTATGAAAACATTTCAAATATTATTCCAATAATACATAACATTAAATTATAGTTTTAAACAGATTACCAAACAAAGCCATCACACAAAAGCGATACTTACAAACCGATTAGTAAATAACGCTAATTATACACAAAATAAGTAAATAAACAAGTATATAATACGTAAGAATATATTATCAAAGTATATAGTAGGTCGGTACAATCGATTTGGTACACAATAGACTACATTTAACCTTTTGTAAGGGCCACAATACAGGGCTGACCTCAAACGCTTTTGTCTCTAAACTCGCGAATTAAATAACCTCTCTGAGCTGTGTGAATTGATAAATTTATGTTTTGCTATTGACGCAGATATTTATACTTTATTTTGTTGTGGTTTTCCTTGGTTTAAATTCTATTGTAATAGTTGTTTTTTTTAGTGTAGAATGATCATGTTCTGTTTCTCATTATTGTAATAAATATTATAAAGCACCAAAATTCTATAATAATTATCAGCGTAAAAGAGAATTTGGGTTTGTAGAAGGATTCTAGAAAGGTAATACTTTAGTTTCAATTTAATTTTACTTGGAAAATATCTCTAAATAATTATAAAAATGAATCCCTATTTGCCTTGGTCACGGCATCACGCGTGAACTACTGGACCGATTGACTTGAAACTTGGTACAGAGATAGCTTATGGTCCAGGGAAAGACATAAGTTTTGTCCCGAAATTCCCACGGGATCGGGAACTATGCGGGCACAGCTTGTAAACAATAAAAATCTAAACCTTAGTAGCAATTTGTGTTGCATAATTACTGGTCTGGTTGAACCCTCCAATAAAGGCTAAATGGGCTTGTGTTTGGAGAGTTCGGGTCAATAGTGCAACAGTGGATCAAATACACGACCTCTCGATAGACAAGGTGATCGCTTTAGCCATTGGTGTATTGCTGCTTCTTCTAATATTTGCGCGATTTAAGGTTTTACAGAATGAAAAATAAATATCTTATACCTACTTTATTATATTTTTTAAAGACTAACAATTTATTGACAACCTACTTTAAATATCCTCCTTTGTGAATGATCAAATCTCTATATTTAAACACCTTCCATTTTTAAAATAATTTCACTATTATAAACTCTTATTTAAACACCTTCTCTTTTCAAAATAACTCCAAAATACAAACAAATGAATTCAATAACCACTCTGATTGGTCAATATTCGATTACATTTCTAAAACAACCAATCAAACGCAAGCATACTTTAGATTAGTTTTATAACGAACAAATTGGATATCCGTCGGGTTGTGCCACAAAAATAATTAGGAATACGATTGAATCGGAAATATTCGGAAAAATACGTTTTTTAATTTTATTTTATTTTTATTTTATTTATTGCACAAAACAAAATACAACTCTTAAAATCTAGAATAAATTACAATCAGTTCTTAACCTAAGTTGTATCTCAAAAATATGTGCATCTGAAAAAACTACTAATTGAAATTAACTGATTTGGAATGAATTATTGATTGTTTTTTATTTGTTTACTAATGTTGTCCGCGGTTTTAACTGCGTTAATCACTGAGAAAGAAAAATGAATGTGTAGTTTCTACTACCCTAGATACAATTTACGAACTTAGGGGTCAGCACAGAATTTGGAATACTCTATGGTAAGTAATAGAGTATTCCGAATTCTGTGGGGGTCAGTTACTATAATGAGATGATGGAGTGAATTATTATGTTACATATTTGTTATATCAAACAAATAATAAAAGTTTCTTAAGTCGTTTTGATTTTGACAATATAAACTTTAATAATATCCTTAAAATCTCCCAAAATCCTTTAAAACCAACCTTACTTACTCCAAGCCACTGCTGTACTTTAAGCACTAGATTTTTCTCCAATAATCCGTTGAATGTAAAAGCTAATTAAGACCGAGACCGAACGAATGGAATCAATTACGTTAAGACACTCTGTGGCTAGCATTGCGAGTGACAGATGGGCGGATTAAGTCAGATTGTACCGGAATTTTCCGGTTTATCCGATAGTAGACCGGTTCGATCAGATACGACGTTGGGGGGTTAATTATGTTATGAATGCCATGTTTGGGTAATTATAATGATTGTTTGTGATATTAACGTTGTGTGTAGGTAATATTGTCAATATACTGAGTCACAATCTTTGCCGGCGACCAAAATTGGTAGCTCCTATTGTCATTTTGTTTCTAATGTCATTTGGATACATCTATACTAATATTATAAAGAGGAAAGATTTGTTTGTTTGTTTGTTTGTTTGTATGTAACGAATAGGCTCCGAAACTACTGAACCGATTTCAATAATTCTTTCACCATTAGAAAGCTACATTCACCCTGAATAACATAGGCTATATTTTATCCCCGTATTCCCACGGGAACGGGAACTACGCGCGTGAAACCGCGGGGCGCTGCTAGTTTTCAATAAACTGACTACCAAAAGATGCGATTACAGCGACGCTGACACCGGCACTACGGTTTATTTGTATTTGAAACTAGCTGAACAGAACTTTGTAATGCCAAAAGTTGACAAGATCAATTTTAATAACAAATCGAAGTTTCTATTTCAAAACATTATCTTTTAAGCCTTAGATTTCTACACATACGTAATTATTTCAAAACATATAAAATATTTATTTAACTGTGATAACTACAAACAAAAAGTGAAAACTTCAGTCATATAAAAAACCAGAAAAACTCCGAAACAAAAACTTGTACAACCTCTAAAAGTTAAACTTTATCTCTGTACAGAAAAATCTTAAATCAGTACAAAAGGGGATATTTCAATCAATATTTATCTGGAACCTGAAAATCCCGGACACCTAGTCCGTGTTTGGGCCGGTCCCGATTTACGAGCGGCCCGGGACGTGTATACGTCTGACCGCCCTTCAGGGGAGACAAACTTTTTAAAACACGTTTTTTTACATAAAATGTTTGCTACCCCTGACTTTTTATGGGAAATGTTTTTTACCTCTGACCTGATGAATAAAATATTTATTGGAGCCGTGTCGTTTAAAATTTGGGTCAATTGTCGGGTATTTTTAACTCTTTATGTAGCAACTTTAAAATTGAATTTTCCTTTTCAAAAATGTTTTCAAATATTCTTTGTAATATGAATGCTATTAACAATAACCGAAAATGTTATATCTTTTATTGTTCTCTTTCTTTCGCCATAATAATTACCCCAATTCAAATTACCCCTAATAATTACCTCAATTACAATTACCTCGTTTATAATTACCCCACTGGACAGAAAAAGCAAAATGTTAGGTACTGTATTGTGCAATTTTGTGTTAATATTTCTATAAGAGTGTGTAATTTTAGTTAATCTGCGAAATAAATATTTCTATTATAGTGTTTTGATCCCCGAGAAAATATATCAATATTTATATCAAACTAATGTTGTGTACTGTATTTTGAGCTGATTGTTTGTTTTATATAAAAACATAATCATTCCCTCCATCATCTCATTACAGCAACTGACCCCTAACTAAGTCCGTACTTGTATCTAGGGTATCAGAAACTACGCACACACTCATTCACACACACACAGACAGACAGAAATAAACATTTGTGGTTCACACAAATATTAATCCCGCACGGGAATCGAACCCGCAACCTTATATATTTAGATATATCTTAACATAAACTAACAGTTACCCCAAAAATCAATCGACCCTCTTTAAACCGCAACTTTTCGCCAGTCAACAGATAATTAAACAACTAGAAAGTTGTTTTTAACTAACTAAACTACAAAAGGTTGTATCAGTTAGTCCGACCCGCGACCGCAGAAATACTTGACATAACAACTAACTACATAACTACGAACTACAAAATACAAACTACCAAATTGAAAAGGTCAGAAAGATGGCCGAATTAGAAACTATTCCAAATTTAAATGCTTCAAGGTCAATGTTTATAATGGCTTACGTTTAGCTTTCCAATATTGTGTTTGTCTCGGTCTGTGTGTGTGTGTGAATGAGTGTGTGCGTAGTTTCTGATACCCTAGATACAAGTTACGGACTTAGTTAGGGGTCAGTTACTGTAATGAGATGATGGAGTGAATGATTACGTTATGATGTTAATTATGTATTAATATATGTTGGGTAAACGTCAAAAAAGAATGGATGGGTTAGAATTGAATATCAATATATCAATATTTATTTATTTGGGAAACAAACAGTTATTAGTAAGTCTTAATAATTAAGTAATAAAATTATACAGAAACCAGCGAAGTTTACACTACTCGTATAAATATTGGAGATTAGTGGTTGTGGTGCACATTTAGAAAGACTTACTGTATCATCTACTTATAAGAAGTTGTAAAGTAAAGATTTCAAAAGAATGTTTTGTAATAAGTTTATATACCGGATAAACACATTATGTAGATACTTATATTTTACTAGCTGCGCCCCGCGGTTTTACACGGGTAGTTCCCGTTCCCGTAGGAATTTCGGGATGAAAAATAGATGTTGGCCGATTCTCAGACCTACTGAATATGCTCACAAAATTTCATGAGAATCGGTCAAGCCGTTTCGGAGGAGTATGGCAACGAAAACTGTGACACGAGAATTTTATATACGAGTATTAGATGTAAAAAAAATCCCTCGGAAACGGGAATCGAATCGAATCGTAAAGCTAAGGCCATTGCTAGTACCAAGAAATTAAAATCGAAGCGATTTTTGAAAAATCTTAAAAATTAATCCCTCGATCCAGAAATCGTATTTAAGTCCTCCAGCTTAACAAGAACATGTACCACTTAACCACCACACATAAACAACAACCTTCACAAATAAAATAAAATAAAACACGATCGTAAAAGCAAGCAAATGACGTCACATTACGTAACGCTACGTCATCAAACAAAATGGCGACCTCGGGAGAAACATCAAATCACAATAGGAATAACGTTTTCGAAACCCGTTTTGTGAATTACGCGAATTGCCCGGAGGTACCTTTTTTGCCCAAATTCAATATATAAAAGCATATGAATCGACCATTGATGTATAAACACCCAAGATGTATATATAGCCGCTCAAAATCGTCCCAGAAAATGAGCGCACAGTGCGATGATAACGTGAAATATGAGATAATGTAAAATGAGAGTACTGTGCGCTAATTTTAAACAATCTTTTTCAACTTTAAAACTATTCGCTTAAGGTTTAATTTGCAATAAGATAATTTTTATAGTATGTCAATAATTTCATTTTCAATCCTGACTAATATTATAAATGCGAGAGTAACTCCGTCTGGTACCTTTTCACGGCTAAACTACTGAACCGATTGACAGTTAAAATTTGGTACAGGAGTAGCTTATGGTTCGCGGAAGGACATAGGCTATGTTTTATCCAGAATTTCTCACGGGATCGGGAACTATGCGAGAAAAACTGCGGGGCACGTAATTTCATATGTAGAAGTGGTGAGGGTATGTAGACAGTTTAGAGTGTTAGATTCCTTCGGAATTATAAGTCTTGTGTTTTTATAAATCAATGCAATCGCCGTTCCGTATCCCTGTGGTGTTTGTAATAACGAATTATATCAATCGGGTACGGTTCGCAGAAACACATTTATTGATATTTGAAAGGTATTTCGTACCCTTTACGTAATAATATATTATTTTTACGCTCAAATATAATTGGAAACAATATATGTTTTACCGATATTTTGTGGTTACGTTTGCGTTTTTTGGAAAAATGAAATTGGTTTGTATAAAACAAAGTCGGTTTCTGCATTTGTACGCAGATATTTAACTATAGATTAGACATAGAATCCTTTTTATCTCAAAATTCCCGTAAGATGTTCGAAAGTAAGAGTTATGCAGTGGGGCAGTTAGTAGTGACCGCTATGCTAATGGTTATAAGTTCGATTCCTGTTCAAGGCATGTGTATAATAGGTACATGAATATTTTTCTTAGACTAGTTATTTTCAACTTGACTAAGTCCAATGTACTTGCAATTTGTTACATCGAAATACGTTAAAATAAACCTTATTAACACTCAATTTTGGTATTTCACTTTTTTCCTCGACAGTCCATATCTACGTCAAAAAAAATTGACATAACCATATTTAAGTGTGGCAAAAGCCACTGTGAATGATTCGAGTGACATCTTCACTATAAATAAATTAAAAATTTAAAAAACCCCCAACACAATTACACACATCAAAAGTGTCTAGGGATCAAGCATTTTTATGCGGATTTCTTGAGATTGAGATGTGGCTTTGTAATAAATTTATGATTTTATAAATTTATATGGATCCTTTTTGGTGCATTTCATAATTTGAATCAGGAACTGTGAATCAAATTCGAGTAAAAGATGAAAATCAGCTGTCAATATTTTCCCTATAAAAACATACAACGCATTGAAGACATTATTAGTGCTACTGTTTCCCTACTACTGATTAAAACCAACGTTATTATGGAGCGGCGACGTCATTTAAGCAGGGAAGAAATGCTCAGAGCCGTGGGAATGATAGAAGCTGGTTCCCGGCAACGTACTGTGGCTTTAGCTCTGAATACAAGTCAGAGTGTTATCAGTCGACTTTGGACACGTTACCGAAGCACTGGTACCGTGGCTGAGCGCCATGGAGGACGGTATCGCTGCACCACACGGAGACAAGACCGATACATTCAAATCTTAACTCGAAGAGCTCCAACAATAACCGCCATGATGTTAGCCGTGCGGCTTCATCACTCTTCAGGGAACTTAATTAGCGACCAAACAGTCAGAAACCGCTTGCATGAAGTGAACCTTCATTCCCGAAGACCGCTACGGGTACCACCTATAGCAATGCACAATCGTAGGATTCGATATCAATGGGCTCTTGAACACAGAAATTGGGCAGAAGAACAGTGGCGTTTCGTGTGCTTTTCTGATGAGTCTCGTTTTGGTATGAGACCGGATACAAGACGTATACGACACTGGAGAACCCCTGGACGCCAACAGCGATTAAAATCCTGCCAGGAAGTCCATCCTTATAGTGGTGGAACCATCATGGTATGGGCGGGTATTTGGATCGGCGGAAGAACTGAGTTGATTTGGATCAGAGGCAACCTCAACGCTCAAATTTATGCTGAGACGATTGTATCAGACGTCATCGTTCCTCTACAAGTGCAAATCGGTCCCTTATTTCAGTTAATGCATGATAATGCACGACCGCACACCGCAAGAGTTGTAAGACAGACTCTCGCCGCAGCTAACATCAATGTCCTGCCCTGGCCTGCTCAGTCGCCAGACTTGAACCCGATTGAGCATGCATGGGATATGCTACAGAGAAGAGCTCTGCCGAATATGGAGGGTATCCAGTCGCAAGAAGACCTTTTTTGTTGTTGCAACGAACATGGGCGGCCATTCCACAGCGTGATTTGGATGAACTCATTTTGAGTATGCCAAACCGATGTTCTTGTGTTGTTAGTGTTCGCGGTAGAAACACGGATTATTAATTGTTTAAGTTACCCAATAAAATTTTAAAGAAAACTGTTATTTCAGTCTTTTTTTCGAACTTTAATGTTAGTGGTTCAAATGTCAAAAATACCTTTATTAGGAAAATGGCAAATTTCTTTATTAATGCAAAGGTGACTTGGTTTATCGTTACTGTGACAAACGAAAACACTTTATTTGATGAATCCTTAAAGAAAATTTTAATTAATATCAATCAGGAGAAAAGTTATTGCAAAAATATATGTTGATCCCTAGACACTTTTGATGTGTGTACTTTCAAACCCCCATAACTTTTAAACGGGTCAACCGATTTTCATCAAACATGTCTAAGAACACTCGCACGTAAGTCCCCTTTAATACCAAAAACTAAATTGTAATCGGTTCATCCGTTCGGGAGCTATGATGCCACAGACAGACAGATACACACACACACAGCCACGTCAAACTTATAACACCCCTCTTTTTGCGTCGGGGGTTAAAAATAAATGTCATATATTAATTTTTCTGCAAACCGTACATTCAAATGCTCACTTGTGAATGTAAAATTGGGTAGTAATTCCATAAATTGCATCTGACCTTCCCCTCTGGTATTAAATCTGTACCCCTCCCCATTAACAGACTTCCCCATATACCCCAAAAATAATTTAAATATTACGAGCGAAATTGCTTATTTCCCAAAGCTGTGCCATTTAAATATTAAATTACTTTGATAAAATCTGTATCGTTTTTAATACAAATTCTGGTAATTTATACGTTTAATGATAGATAAGAATGTTTTATTGTTTGTGTAGTTCAGGTTTGTGGTGTCTGTTTAATTTTTTTATAATAAATATTTTCTTTATTGGAAGACTATTAATTTATTGATATCTTTGATTTACACGAACACTACACATTAAAATAAAACACTTAAACGGATTTTTGTCGTGGTTGTATTTTGTTTTACATTTTCTGACGTTTCGGATTCTTTACAGAACCCGTGATCACAGAAGACTAAGATGGAAGACGTCTGTACAAAGTAATGTAAAAAGTTTACTACCTTCAATTGTCGAAACGAAACGTCAGAAAATGTAAAAAGAAATACAACCACGACGAAAAATCCATTTAAGTGTTTAATTACAAGACTATTAGTTTGTATAATATCCTCTAAGAATAATCACCGTTTATTACTTTTACAAGACATTTCAAATTGACATCTTTTTTTGGCTAAGCAAAAGGTGATGGATCAGTTTTTATAATTTACTAGCTGTGCCCCGCGGTTTCACCCGCGTAGTTCCCGATTCCGTGAGAATTTAAGGATAAAACATAGGCTGCGTCCTTCCCCGGACCATAAGCTACCCCTGTATTAAATTTCAAGTCAATCGGTTCAGTAGTTTAGCCGTGAAAAGGTAACAGACAGACAGACAGACAGAGTTACTTTCGCAAGGATATTTTTAGTAAGGATAAGGATGTAAAGCAATAGCAACTGTTACTGACCGACTGATCTATCAACACATAACTCAAACCTCTGAACGGATTCTCTCTAATTGTTATTATGTAGTAGTCTTGGAATTTATTTATTTATATAATTAAAATATTATTATCATTTAAATATTTTTTTTAAATCAAAAGGTCAAAACAACTCACATTAATTCAATGACTACACATTTAAAAAATAATGCATCCAACAAGAAAAATAAAACAAGGTTAAAACCGAAACACAGCTTGTTATTTTCAAAAATCCATTAGAAAATAACAATAAAGCGTGCCCATCTTAAAATCAACCTGCAGTCAACACAAACTGGAAACTGTATGCAATTCAATTTAGTTCAAACATAGCGATAGTCAACAAAAAACGGTCAAAACAATCGAGAAATGGACCCGACACGGGAATCGAACCGGTTATGTTACTTGTTTTAGGTTCTGACACCGCTGTCATCTCGTCGTGGTTTCGCCGGATATTTTTGATAGAAACTGTTGGTTTTGTGGATGTTTTTGTGAACTATGAATCTGTATATTCTTTGGTAGCTTAGATTTTATTTTTATACTAGCGGCGCCCCGCGGTTTAACCCGCGTAGTTCCCGTTCCCGTAGGAATATGGGGATAAAATTATGCTAAAAACCTTTCCACTGAATCACTCTATCTATTAAAACAAACCGCATCAAAATCCGTTACGTAGTTTTAAAGATCTAAGCTTATATAGCGACATAGGGACAGAGAAAGCGACTTTGTTTTATACTATGTAGTGATAAAGTTGAGATCAAATTGAAATGAAAAAACCTTTTTTTTTAGTTTTTTTTTTTCAAATGTTGCTTAGTAATGTAAATATTCTATAATAAAGGCATTGTATAATAAAGGTTTTTTTATAAAAATATACACATTGATAGACAAACCTCAAACACAAATAACAAAAATCGAATAAGTAGTATTTTCATCTATTTTGTTTTAACCAAAAATATTCAAACTAAAAGATTTATTGACATTTGAAAAATAGTACTTACAAGTAAATAAGATAATAAAATAAATATCCCAAAAAATATCTTCAATAATCCAACTAAAATTACTCAAATCTCCATAAGCAAGCATGCCATTTACATAAACATACATAAACACACACACATGTATATAAGTATGTACATACACAGTATCGACGGGAGCGACACTGAAAAATCCGTAAAAGCTTTTAAGCCACGTCACTACGACGCTCAGAGTACTGATTGGTGGGCGAGCAGACGAGCGAGCTTTCGATTATGTTTTGTATTTAAATTCTGTGAGTTTTATGTTTAGTGTAGAATTTGGAGTAGATATTTTAGTGTGTAGACAAATTTTAAGAAAACTATTAAATTAAATATTTAAAAAGCCCCCAACACAATTACTTTCAAACCCCCATAACTTTTAAACTTTTTTCAGTCATAAGCAGCAACATTAATCAAATTTGTCCTCGGAAAAATATTGTGGTAAGCGGTAAGTCTTGTTTTAGTGATTGGGCTACTAAGGGTATTAAGAAAAGCAGGGATGTTTTGTTTGAACTGTATTTTAGAAAGTCGTGTACCAGCGATGAAACCTTCCATGAGTATGTTAGGAACTATTCCAAGGTTTTTAAAAGGGTTTGTCTTTTGGCTAAGGCCAAACATACTAGTAGGTTTATTCGTCAATCTAATGATAAAATCAAAGCTGTTTGGAAAACCGTCAACAAAGCGACTGGTAGGACTACTCCGAGGGATACTACATTCACATTGAAAACTAAGCATTCTTCCATTACGGACCCAATCTCTGTAGCTAATCATTTTGAAGACTTCTTTAGTAATATTCCTAAGGAAACCACTAAAAACCTTACGTCTTCTACGGCTAGAGCCGAGATACTTCTTAGGAATAACTTCAGAGAAAGTATTCCCAGTTTTACTTTTAAGCCTGTTTCCATAGTTCAGGTTATAAAAACCTTTCGATCACTTAACATGAAGTCCACAGAAGATTTATGGGGTATGTCAGTTAAGTTACTGAATTCTGTTATTGAGACCATAGCTCCTCACCTCACAGCGTTATTGAACCTGTGTCTAGATCATAGTATTTTCCCTGATGTGATGAAGCAGAGTCGAATTACTCCTATTTTTAAGTCAGGTTGTAAGGAGGATCCCAATAATTATAGGCCGGTTTCTGTTCTTTCTGCTCTTAGCAAGATTTTCGAAAAGATCATACTAGACCAGTTACTTTCTCACTTTAGTGACCACAATACACTACATAAAAATCAGTTTGGTTTTACGAAGGGCAAGTCGACTACGGACGCTGGGACTAAACTTTTGACTCACATCTTTGACGCATGGGAAGATTCACATGATGCTCTAGGTGTATTTTGCGACCTTTCGAAAGCTTTCGACTGCGTTGATCACTCGACGCTGCTTTCTAAACTTGACTGTTATGGTATTCGGGGTCCTGCTCTAGGTCTTGTCAAATCGTATCTAGGAGGTCGGCAACAGAAGGTTAAGATCAACGATGTTTTATCAAAGGGATCATTGCTAGAAATGGGCGTGCCGCAGGGCTCAATTTTAGGTCCATTCCTGTTCTTGTCGTATATTAACGACCTCCCTTATATGATGGATGACCTATGTAATATGGTTTTATTCGCAGATGATACTTCTTTGTTATTTAAAGTGAATAGGAAGGATAAGGATTTGGTAGAAGTAAATAGGTGTTTGGCTCTAGTTTCGGACTGGTTTTCTGCCAATAATTTGCTCCTCAATGCGTCTAAAACTAAGTGTATTAAATTTTCGCTACCCAATGTCCGAGCCATTGAATCCAATGTTTTTTTGGAAGGAACGAAACTTAAAATAGAAAGTAGTACCAAGTTTCTAGGAATAGTGTTAGATTCTAAGTTACAATGGGGATCCCACATTGACGGTCTTTCAGGGAGGCTGAGTTCTGCTGCGTATGCTGTTCGTAAAATTAGGGAACTAACAGATGTAGGAACGGCAAGAATTGTTTATTTTGCTTACTTTCACAGTATTTTGTCTTATGGCATTTTACTATGGGGGTGTGCCGCGGATTTAGATTCAGTATTTATATTACAAAAACGAGCAATTCGGGCTATTTATAATTTGGGGTCGCAAGAGTCATTAAGGGAACGTTTTAAAACATTTCAGATTCTTACTGTTCCTTCTTTGTACATTTTTGAAAATATATTGTATGCCCGGAAACATCGTATTAATTTTAAAGTTAATGGCGATTTTCATAATTTTAATACTAGGAATAGGCATAAAATCGCCATCTCAGGATGTAGGTTAGCTAGGACTAAAAAGTCCTTCATCTATAGATGTATTCAATTTTATAATAAAATCCCCCGGGAAGTGACTGGGCTCACTGATGGAAGGTTCCGATCACACGTTAAAAACATTCTTATAAGCAAAGCATACTATAAGGTTACTGACTACATTAATGACCGGGAGGTTTGGCATTAAATTTCTGCACACGCAACCTCAGTATGCTATTTTTAGTTTTTGACCTATATCATTATTTTACTTCTATATTTATAGATTTTTTTTTATATACCTTTTGACATGTTTTTTATTGTTGACATTAGTTATAAGTGACATTTGTATTTAATTTTATTTAAAAAAAATACCAGCCCGAGTTTCTTGCCGATTCTTCTCGGCTGATGTAATTCCGAATCGGTGGTAGAATCAATTCTGACGTTCATAAGTGCCTCATTGAGGTCTTAACTGAATAAAGAATTTTTGACTTTGACTTTGACTTTGAAACGGGTCAACCGATTGTCATCAAACATGTCTAAGAACACTCGCACGTAAGTCCCCTTTAATACAAAAAGAAACTAAATTAAAATCGGTTCATCCGTTCGGGAGCTATGATGCCACAGATAGACAGATAAACACACACACATATACACACGCACACAGACACGTTAAACTTATAACACCCCTCTTTTTGCGTCGGGGGTTCAAAATGATTGTGAACGAAATATAAATAAGTAAGTACTGTGTGTATTTTAATTTTTTATAGTGTTGGTTTTTAAGTCTGAAACTATTTTCAATTTCACTAAATATTTTTTGGCTTTTTATCGATGTAATTATTCATAGAAAAAATGAGTGCAAGATCCCAATACAGGAACCTCTTACTAGCGATATAAGTCAGGATAAGTAACATTTTTACAGTCTTTCTAATAACTATAAAAAAAATCATATTAACCAAATAATTCTAAAAGAAAATCAAAGTCACACATATAAGCGCACGTACTACGTGACACAAACCCGCTCGTCTACCCCACCCAAACTAGTTTCAATGTCTGCGTTGTGTATTTATTGTGCAGTGTCCGCCGGTAGATGGCAGCACCGGGCACCGGCTACAACCTACTCCATGTTTCTCATGCAAATGAATACGATACCATGTGCAATGAATTTTATCTGCGATCCAGTAGTTTAGGTTTTATTAGAATATTTTTTGTTTAAAAGTTACTGATAGTGGAGGGTTATGCTTTGAGCTCATTCCCCGAGGATCTCGTCTCGGAGGATCTTGAATGTCGTAAATATCAAGAGTTTTTTTTCAATTGTTTTTAACTTGTACCGTTACTAAAAAGTATATAAGCTAGCTTTTGAACATAAATTAACATAATCAATCACTATCAATCACCCTCATTTACCAACTGTACCCTGATTTATCTATACTAATATTATAAAGAGGAAAGATTTGTTTGTTTGTTTGTTTGTTTGTAATGAATAGGCTCCGAAACTACTGGACCGATTTCAAAAATTCTTTCACTAATGGAAAGCTAATTTATCAGTGCGTGACATAGGCTATATTTTATCCCCGTAATCCCACGGGAACGGGAACTACGCGGGTGAAACCGCGGGGAGCTACTAGTTACCTATAATAAGATTATCCTATATCCAGACCGAGATTAACAATGGTAGAAATATGAAAGTAAAAAAATAGAGGGATTATTTAACTGATAAATTTATCCCCTATTTCTTATCCCTACTAATATTATATACTAATATACTAATACTTACTTATCCTAACTAATATTATAAATGCGAAAATAACTCTGTCTGTCTGTCTGTCTGTCTGTTACCTTTTCACGACAAGATACTGAACCGATTGACTTGAAATTTGGTACAGGGGTAGCTTATGGTCCGGGAAAGAACATAGGCTACGTTTTATCCCGAAATTCCCACGGGATCAGGAACTACGCGGGTGAAACCGCGGGAAAAAGCTAGTTTAACCTAACGAGGATTATTTTCATCTAAAAACTTGTCTGCAATTTTATAAAAGTCACATAACTTAACATTCCTTTCTAATAAGAGCTCTCAAAAAGTCTTGACCAAAAAATATACGTATACGTATATTTATCCCGACCGTTATCGGCCTTGGCGACTGCTTGACTACTCCACACGACTTTTATGCACTCACATGTGGCTTATGTAGCAAAACTTATTAAAAAATATAGCAGTTCACACATAGGGCTTAAATTATAAGGGTCTAATTGCGGCTACGGAAAATTCCTGCTTACATGTAATATATTACATAATCATTACATGTTCTTCACAAAGTCTGTTACAACTCTCAGAAAATTTTCCAACTAAATACAAAGATCTCGCATTGTTTGTTACGCAAATGTTCTGAAAATTATCTAAAGTCTTACTGCCTTATTTACGTTGCATTTTTAGTCTGCCTGCCTAGCATGACTGTGCGTGATAAATGATATAGACACCACGAAATAATATCGATTTCGCGAGCATGACCAAATGAATATGGCGTAGTACGATGTGATAAAATTAAATATGGCGGCTATATTTATTGTATTTTGACAGTTGGATGTCAATAAATAGCTATATCGATTTCGCGAGCATGACCAAATGTCATAAAATTAATCATGTGGTAAAATTAAATATGGCGGGCATTTTTATCAAATTTTGACAGTTGGATGTCAATAAATCGCTGTATCTATCGCATTTTCGAAGTCATGCTAGCCTAGCAGGTTTAACAAAACCTGGTAAGCATTTGACACCAGTCAAATCTGTCACTTTGACAGTATTCAAAATTGATTGTAAAACCTGGTTTAGTGCTTAAACAGACTAAAAATGCAACGCAAATAAGGCAGTCAAGGTTTGAAAGCAAAGTGTATGATGTAATACATTATAACATAAATTGGGACCTATAACGTATAAGAAACTTTTCCAGTATTGACAACAGATACCAACTAGATACAATAGTGTATTGTTGTCATTGGTCGTACAACACAATGAACTAAAGTTTATGTCAAACTTTTTGTCTTTTATAACGCCCTGACGGCGATAGTGTAGTTGCGTATGGCCCTGCCTTTAAGACACTTGGTTCCGGGTTTGATTTCCAGGTTGAGTAATGCGTGTTTATAATTCAAATATAGCTTGGAGTATGGCGTCACAGTCAAGAGGTGATAAGCGTATTATATATATATTCACTGCATTTTTTTTTACTTTTAAGAGAGAAAGAACTTGCCTTTGTAAGAACGCGATGATTGCTACTATCATACAAGCCAAGTCTCGGGTAATTTTTATAATGAGGCACGATATTTAATTGGCAGATCGTATTGGCAAATATGTCACCTGAAGATGATGTAAAGGTATAAGTTGGTAGCCGACAGCAGACAGCAGCAGCAGACCACACGTCGCCGCCTAACGTCATCATGACACTTCGCCGTCCGCTGCTCGGCGACGCGAAGCTCTACGAATGTAATTTCATAGAAATACATACAAACCAGTAGTGGTGCGGCGACGTGTGGTCTGCTGCTGCTGTCTGCAGTCGGCTACCAACTTATACCTTTAACTACCATTTTGTTCATGACTAATTCCTATCCAAAACTATGTGTATATTATGTAAAAATACTCCTAAGCTCTCGAGGAATAGGGAAATTCGTAAACACCGTAAATTAAATTATTATTAGTTATTCTAAAAGATATTATTCCAATCTTACCTCTCTCTCCGTTGACACCGGCCCACAAGCCGACAGCCAAAATGGCGACCAAAAAGATTGATTTCAGCGCCATCTCTGGACGTACACCAACAACACAATATCACAACATTTAAACACTGACACTGCACTGTATTTACACTACACTGTTATTTGTTAAGCGATTTTCAAACGTATTTCAGTACATTTTGAGTCGATTTTCGTTCGGTGTGGCACCTGAAACAAAAGAATGTTATTAGATAGTTATTTCGGGATTGAAAAACAAAATGGTTTTTAAAATAACTTAAGGGAAGGTTCATATCTGACGGAACAGGCGTCGCATATTATCGGTCACGTAACGCCAGAACAGACAAATGTATAGAAATACACTCAACGCACTAACGTATAATCGGTTGAGTGTAAACGGTCGAGTGTTTTTCTTTACATTTGTCTGTTCTGGCGTTACGCGACCGATAATACGCGACGCATGTTCCGTCAGATATGAACCTTCCCCTAATAATATATGTCATTAAATTACTAATATTTTCATATTTAATCTTTGATTTAAAATCACTACAATAAGTTATGGCCTTTAATCTAGAGTAAGATTTTCCAAAATGATTGTATTTTACATAAATCTTATAAATATCCTACTAATAATAATAAATGCGAACTATTGATATTTGTTATTTTTCATACAAAAAATATTTAGATTAAAGTTTGTACAGAGGTTCTATTAAGTTCTATAGAACCACCAACACATAGGAAACTTTTTATCCCAAATTTCCCTATTATTATTTACACAAGTAAAACCGCGTGGCACACCCAGTAATCAAACAATTAACAAGTTTTCGAACCACTGCTAACCGTCGAAGGATAACTTTAATTTCATTGTTAGTTCGTTTTCACACTCAATTAATGTTTTGCGGTTCAATTTTAACTTTTAACTGTGACTTGTCAATGACAGAAACAAAATAACTGTTTTGTTGTGAAATGAAACGTACTGTTTATTTTTAAAGCTTAGTATTAATAGGAATGTGTGTTGAACATTAATTTATTAAATAACATAACATAATCATTCACTCCATCATCTCATTACAGTAACTGACCCCTAACTAAGTTCGTAACTTGTATCTAGGGTATCAGAAACTACGCACACACTCATTCACACACACACACCCAGACCGAGACAAACATTTGTGGTTTGCACAAAAAGTCACCCCGCACCTTACGGATGGCAGTCTGGCATGGTGACCAGTCTGCCATCGAGATCGTCAAATGAAACGTACCTATATATAAGACGTTTTATTTCTTATATAATCAAGTAAAAAATTGATTTTTTTTGTACTTCGGAGGGCACGTAACGCCGTCGGTCCCGGTTTTCGTACTAACATCATCGACAGTCGTTACGGGTAGTTAGAGCCCTCAAAAGTCTAACATTTGGTTTAACCAAAAAATGTCGTATAGCCCTCTGGGTTGTGAAGGTCTGATGGCAGTCGCTTCACGTAAATACTGACATTCCTCCAAATCTAGTTAAACTGAAAACCGACCACAAATAGACATGGGATAAAGGTTCGGAAAAGAGAGAAAAATGGTGATTTTGATGTTTGGTCATTGGACATTGCAGTCAAAGTCACCTAGCAATATTAGTATATCACTACATAGTATAAAACAAACACTTTTCAACCAACGCAAGTCGCTTTCTCTGTCCCTATGTCCCTATGTATGCTTAGATCTTTAAAACTACGCAACGGATTTTGATGTGGTTTATTTTAATAGATAGAGTGATTCAGTTGGAAGGTTTTTATCATAATTTTATCCCCATATTCTTACGGGAACGGGAACTATGTGTGAAACCGCAGAGCGCCGCTAGTATTAATATAATCAAACAAAACACGTGTTTTAATTTAATTATTTCGGTAACCGTAGTAACTAATCTATTTTGGTTCACGGAACCGAACAACGCCGCGGGATATAAATAGTTTAGTAATTCGCATTCATTGGTATGTTTGTTTAGATTACATTGACCGACTGATCGAAAGTGGGGTTGTGTGTTTGGTGATGACGTAGGATTGGAATTCTGATTCAATTATTAAATCATTTCGGGCATCAAAAAACTTGTGAAAGTCAGAAAGAAAACAAATAATATATGATAAATCAAGTTTCAACCTGTAAGATTTTAAAGAATGCAAAGTATTTAAAACCGTTACTGACTGACTGACTGATCAAACGCAGCTCAATCCACTGAACTGATTGCCATCTTTAGGCACCCAAATAAAGGATTCCAGGAAAAAAGCGGGTAAAACCTCGGGCTACAGCTAGTTAATAGAAAAACAAGGATAAAAAACGTAGCTTAGGGTGACAAATCTACATCGAGCTATGCTGCGCTGTACTGGGTTGAGCTGTGCTATGTTTCTGAAGCTAGGTTATTTTTACTCCAGACAGAGCGCAGCTTCACCCAGCGCAGCACAGCATGCTTTGATTGTATCCTCATTCAAATATATGGCGAGCGAGTTAACCAAACATAGCACAGCTCGACCCAGCGCAGCACAGCTCAATGTAGATTTGTCACCCTAAGAAACACAGCACAGCACAGCGCAGTACAGCGCAGCACAGAACACTAGCCTCGGCCCACAGCTAGTCAAGCTCAAGTAAAACCGCGGGACAAACCTAGTTAATAATTTAAAAACTAAAATGATAACATTGTATAGAGTTTGTGTATACAGAAATAATAATGATGAAAACACCGCGTCTGCCAAAAGTATTCAGGTCACAATTATAATTATAAAATACAAACAGTCCGTCCGTTTGTACAGAACAGTAACTGACTGACTGATTTATGTGTTCAAATATTATCGGTTTTTAAATAAACATGTTTTAGTGAGAAAAATGGGTATGTGTGAGTTAGATATGTATGAAGAGTTCTGTACCATCTTACAACATAACATAATCATTCACTACATCATCTTATTACACTAACTGACCCCTAAATAAGTTCGAAACTTGTATCTAGGGTATCAGAAACTACGCACACACTCATTCACACACACAGACCGAGACAAACATTTGTGGTTCACACAAATATTTACCCCGTACGGGAATCGAACCCGCAAGTTTAAGGATGGCAGTCCGGCATGGTGACCACTCTGCCATCGAGGTCGTCAATCAAATCATTCTATCTATTGCTTGAAACCTTATAATCTGTGGCGTAGTTTTATAAAGACAGTGTCCAGATAGACGGCGGGAACTTGTACTTGAAGTGGGAATTTTTCCGCAATGAGATGTCTCTAATTTGAATGTAGGAGTATAACGTAGGATCCTTAAATCCCCAAAATTTCCATGGCATTAGGCCGCGTGTCCACGGTTAGAAATTGGTCTTGTCGTATTCACATAACATAAAAGTATTCATGTAAATACATATTTTTTTGAAGTGAAAACTTCTTTAGCGGCGCTGAGCACTTTTTTTGTATGGGTAAAAACTTTCAAACTCGCGTCAGGGTCACGTGATGCTGATCGAAAAAGCGTAAGATCAGCATCACGTGACGTTTATGATAACTGAAGTAAGAAACAAACATTGTATTCTACCTCATAAATGATAGTACTTTTATACTTATAATTAAACACAACGTTAATATTGAAGTTTTCACTTCTGCCGGCACTCCCGGAGTGCTACCTTTTTTTTTATTGTCTGAAACAGACAAGAATTTTATTATATACAGGGTGTCCGGGCATCGATGTCGGATACTTTAAGGGGGTAAAATATGGTATTTTTTATCGACAAATCACGATTCCAATTTTCTCTAGCTACCTCCATTACAAAATGGCAGCCATTTTGTTTTTTTCAACTCGACGCGCGGGTGCTTGTACTAATTTAGTCATTGCTATCCATGTAAACGTCTTAGGAAGATGAAAGATGTCTCATTTGAAAGTAAATAATGTAAGGTATTATTGAATGTAAGATTTTATTCCATATCTTAATTATAAAATAACAAAAAATCATTACAAAAATAAAAAATATTATTTTTTTACAGATCTTTTCTTCATTTTTTTAATTTTTATTAAAATTTGACCCATTAACCTACGTTTTTCCTCTTGTTTTTTGATAGTACAGAATATTTACTTAAAAAAAATCATACATCTTATAGCCTTATGTATGATAGTTCTAAAGTTACGATGGTTTGAATATGAGGAGTGCTCGACGTGCTCGCCCATGGGACTGCGTTGTTGGGATTATCTGACTTGGACTATTATTTAGTCCGTCTAAGTGAAGGTAATTGATCAAGAAATGCTATATTTTACTCCATATCTTTATCATAAAATAACAAAAGAGGATGATAAAAACAAAAACCATTATGTGTTTTCGTATATTTTTTTAGATTATTTGTCTTTTTCTTAAAAACTGACCCATTAGGCTACTTTTTTCTTTATTTTTGATAGTACAGCATATTTACTTAGGGTATCTATGATAGTTCAAAAAGTTAAACAGTTTGAATATGACCCTTAGCCATACAGTCCCACGGACGAGTAATTCTGAGAATGCGAGGCGATTTTCACGGTTAAGGGTCATATTCAAACCTCCGTAACTTTTGAACTATCATACATAGGGCTATAAAATGCATGACTTATTTTTGAGTAAATATCCTGTACTATTAATAAACAACAAAAAAAAATAGCCTAATGGGTCAGTTTTTAAGAAAAAGACAAATCATCTAAAAAAATTACAAAAACTCATAATTGTTTTTGTTTTTATCATCCTCTTTTGTTATTTTTTGATAAAGATATGGAATAAAATGTAGCATTTTTTTATTAATTACCTTCACTTAGACGGACTAAATAATAGTCCAAGTCAGATAAATCCAACAACGCAGTCCCATGGGTGAGCACGTCCAGCACTCCTCGCAATACGAGACGATTTTCTTAGCTAAGGATCATATTCAAACCATCGTAACTTTAGAACTATCATACATAAGGCTATAAGATGTATGATTTTTTTTAAGTAAATATTCTGTACTATCAAAAAACAAGAGGAAAAACGTAGGTTAATGGGTCAAATTTTAATAAAAATTAAAAAAATGAAGAAAAGATCTGTAAAAAAATAATATTTTTTTATTTTTGTAATGATTTTTTGTTATTTTATAATTAAGATATGGAATAAAATCTTACATTCAATAATACCTTACATTATTTACTTTCAAATGAGACATCTTTCATCTTCCTAAGACGTTTACATGGATAGCAATGACTAAATTAGTACAAGCACCCGCGCGTCGAGTTGAAAAAAACAAAATGGCTGCCATTTTGTAATGGAGGTAGCTAGAGAAAATTGAAATCGTGATTTGTCGATAAAAAATACCATATTTTACCCCCTTAAAGTATCCGACATCGATGCCCGGACACCCTGTATATTGATTTAGCAGTCTTCTCGTAACCACGATCGGTGTAACCCGGTCGAAACGTCGAGGTAAATAATAATTATGTTATACGCGATTAAGACCTGTAAATTATGCAACGATGAATTCCGATCGCGAAAGTTTAAAAAGTGTAACAGACAAGAAATTCTTACGTAGACTCGACAAAATTCTTCTCATTTACATGAAAATGTTATCTTATTTGAATCCGACAAGACATATTTCTTAACAGATATGCGGCCTTAGGATTTAACAATTAATATATCTGCAACTTTTTATATAAAAACTTGTAAAAAAAAAATTATACCAATATTTCGTATTATTTCCTAATCTAAAAACCATATTATTTTTAGTGTTATTCCCTAAAAATATCACCACACAAATATTCAAACACTGCAAACATATCCATTGTAATATTTACCAAAAACATTGGAAATAAATGTAATAAACCGTATTACTTCACAGTGCTGTGTCAGACTATAGAAAACGATACTCGCCGCCGGCCGCGCGATATTAACTCCTTTGTGAGTTGTAGTCGAGTAAGGGGGGGTATGTAGTAGTGGGGATTGGTTGTGACTAGTGTACGAATCCGGGTTTGGGTAGGGTAGTTTTCTTTTTAATTTGGTGGGATTTAACTACCAACATTAAATTAAAAATTTAAAAAACCCCCAGCACAATTACTTTCAAATCCCCATAACTTTTAAATGGGTAAACCGATTTTCATCAAACATGTCTAAGAACACTCGCACGTAAGTTCCCTTTAATACAAAAAAAAACTAAACTGAAATCGGTTCATCCGTTCGGGAGCTATGATGCCACAGACAGACAGATACACACACACACACACACACACACACACAGACACGTCAAACTTATAACACCCCTCTTTTTGCGTCGGGGGTTAAAATGCCATTTGTTAAGGCTTACTGATAACAGCGAAGAAACACAGTAGATTCCAGTGGTAGTTTTTTTTTTTTTTTTCAATTTAAGTAATTATAGAGTCACCAAGTTTTCTGTGCCGGTGCCAGCGTCGCTTTAATCGCATCTTTAGGTTGTCAGTTTTTTGAAAATGTATCCAATTGACATTAGAATAAAAATGACAATAGTAGCTTCCAATTTTGGCCGCCGGCACAGAAAACTTGGTGACTTTATACTAGATTTTTACTCTAGTGACTAATGGTTTGTTGACATAAAGTAAACCTGTTTTTATTTACTTGGTGGAATAGATATATAAAAATAAGGTGCAGAAACACATTTTATGATAGTTCAATTTAAACTTATATGAAGAAAAACTGTTACTTTAATCTTCTTATAAAAAAGATTGGTGTACACAATTTATTTATTACAATTATAACGGTAAAACCACTTACAATAATTGAAGACAAGAAACCCATATGCGAACAAAGTCACAGACACAAAGCTAGTCTAGTATCCTCCCTCTCTCTACACCCCCTACCTTACCCCAAAAGGGGCAAAAAAGCTCAAAGACCATGTGCTAGTACTGCCAGGTGTGTCGCGTTCACACCGCAGAATATTGCAATAGCCGGCCAACCGTGAAACGTGTGAACATACCTTTGGCAGGGGGACCATATGGCATGGTGTTTTTGCGGAAAATTTGTGGTAAAAATGAATAATATAAATTTTTTTTTGATATTGTTTTGTATTTTATAATCCTTACTAATATTACAAATGCGAAAGTAACTCTATCTGTCTGTCTGTTACCTTTTCACGGCTAAACTACTGAACCGATTGACTTGAAATTTGGTAGGGGTACAGGGGTAGCTTATGGTCCGGGAAAGGACATAGGCTACGTTTTATCCCGAAATTCCCACGGGATCGGGAACTACGCGGATGAAACCGCGGAGCACAGCGAGTTTTTAAATAAAACAACTAGAGATTGAAATAAAACACTTAAACGGATTTTTGTCGTGGTTGTACTTTGTTTTACATTTTCTGACGTTTCGGATTCTTTACAGAACCCGTGATCACAGAAGACTAAGATGGAAGACGTCTGTACAAAGTAATGTAAAAAGATTACTACCTTCAATATTTTTAAATCAAAGATATCAATATAAAACAACTAGAGATTTACTCCAACTTTACATGGTAATATGTTAGTTGGTAATCATCAGTGTTGGTGCAGTTAAACCCGGATAATGTTTGAAAATAACTAATATGCATCGTTCTACTTAGAAAACGAACCCAGTATCTCCCGTTTGGCAGTTTGGTGAATATGTTATTTAATTATGTTGACTTATGGTCATCGTTAAATTAAAAAAGTCTTGCGTATTTGCTAATAGGGATGTCAACTAAAAAATCTAAATAGTCCGTCAGATAGATTTAGCAAAAATATTGGAAACATATTTTCTCTTTTTTGATACAAACAAATAATTAAGACGATATAGTACACAGAAAACTCGCGTGACGTCACAGCTACGTACATTTTTTCCAAGAATTATCACCTGAACTTTAATGGTGATAACTAAGTCAGTTTTATTAATTTGATAAAACAAAAAAATACGTGTGTAATATTATTTCGAAATCTATCTGACGGACTAATTAGAATTTCATTTTGTTTACCCAGTCGACAACGACATCCCTATTTTTAAACATGTCTTTGCTATTACTGCTGAATTTTATGCACCGTGAATAAAATTGACAATGAATAAAAGCGCTGGAAATGCAATATCAATAAAAACCATATTGTTGTCCTAAATAACATAACATAATCATTCACTCCATCATCTCATTACAATAACTGACCCCTAAGTTCGTAACTTGTATCTAGGGTATCAGAAACTACGCACACACTCATTAACATTTGTGGTTCACAAATGTTTCAATATTTAAATTTTCAATGAACTACCACCCCTACCCTACACAAAAACATCTATAATACCTACCACAACTTAAAAATACCGTAAATCATGGAAAGCGATACAATTATAAATTATTTATGATAATGAGTTTATTATTCGTTGTCTTTAAGGGATGTTAACGACAGTTCACCTGTTCTCGAAGGGAAATGGCCCTTAGTACTGGGACACTCAATTGATGTTTACTTGGGACGTTACAAAATGGGACGTCCCATTTTTATTTAGACGCCATGCTGGTCTGCCATCCGTAAGGTGGGTTCGTTTCCGTGGGGTGAATATTTGTGTGAGCCACAAATGTTTGTCTCGGTCTGGGTGTGTGTGAATGAGTGTGTGCGTAGTTTCTGATACCCTAGATACAAGTTACGAACTTAGGGGTTAGTTACTGTAATGAGATGATGTAGTGAATGATTATGTTATGTTATTTGAAAATGTCTAGAGAATAAACATTAAAATCCGCATCAGTTCAGCAGTTTTCAAGACACCAAAAGCTATAAAGACAGACTCTACAGAGACATCGTATTATACACATCGGTAACGGATAAAAATAAACAAAATGACGCTCAATAATACTAAAACAAGGATACATAACAATTCAAACTGTATAACGAAAAGTAATTCGAAAAAATAAGATTGCTTTCATAAAATATAATTGTATGGGCCGAGTATTTGTTAGAACATTTGGCTGTGACACCATTGATGTATTAAAACACAAGATGTAGATTCAACGTCTTAAAATTGTCCCCTAAAACGAGCACACAGTGCGTTCAGTTTCGTAAGGTTAAATTTGTAATAAATTATGTTTAAAGGACAACGTAGTGTGGAACTCCCTGCCTGCTTCTCTGTTCCCTGATACATACAATCTGGGTCTTTTTAAGTCGCGAGTGAATAGGTAACTTCTAGGCGAGCACGCTACTTCTGAGGCTGTATCATCGCTTTCCATCAGGCGAGTTACAGACTATTCTGGGTTAAGAAAAAAACGTAGATAGCAGAGTGGTCACCATACCGGACTGCCATCCGTAAGGTTGCGGGTTCAATACCCGTGCGGGTAAAACGTGTGAACCACAAATGTGCGTAATTTCTGATACTAGATACAAGTAACAAACTTAGGGGTTAATTACTAAAATGACATAACGGAGTTAAACGATAATATCTAGTAGCGGTGGTGAGCGTTAGCAGATAGTGTATAGTAGTGTTTTGAAAAATGTACATCTTGGGTTCTTTATAAATCAATATCTGCGACCCATTAAACATTATATTGGCGACTGCGATCGGATCAAACTCCTTGGAGTTCCTAATGCCCATTAACTATGGAGGATCATAGTTTCAGAAGGAGATTAAGCGAGTGATCGTGTCGGGTTTACATTATAATAGCCTTTATGATATATAACTTTAAGGTATATAGTCGTGTGTTGGTAAGTTGCACTAACAATGTGGTTGATGCTGCAGTCGTGATTTATTTGAGTATTTGTTGGTTTAGTGTATGTTTATTACAGTTGGTGAATTTATTATGAATGTGTGCGAATGAGTGTGTGCGTAGTTTCTGTAACCCTAGATACAAGTTTCGAACTTAGTTAGGGGTCAGTTACTGTAGTGAGATGATGTAGTGAATGATTATGTTATGTTATGTTACGAGTATTTTATATGTGTGTGTACATAGTTTCAGACAATATTAAGGCTCTCAGGGTTGTTAGTGGGTGGTTTTATAAGCTATTTTGTTAAATGAAATAAGACATTATTACTTAGTATTTTTACAATCACATAACATCAAATTATTAAAACTGAATTGTCTATGAGTACAAAACGTGCTTCTTCCGAGAGCATAATTTTTTCCGAACCTTTATCCCATGTCTATTTGGGGTCGGTTTTCAGTTTAACCAGATTTGGCTGAATGTCAGTATTTTACGTGAAGCGACTGCCATCAGACCTTCACAACCCAGAGGGCTATACGAATTTTTTTAGTTAAACCAAATTTTTAGACTTTTGAGGGCTCTAACTACCCGTAACGACTGTCGATGATGTTAGTGCTTCTGCTGAGAGCAAATGACGAGAAACTCGGAAAGTTTGTCCTATTTAAAATCAAAAGAATACGGGGATAAAATTATGTTAAAAACCTTCCCACTAAATCACTTTATCTATTTAAATAAAACGCATCAAAATCCGTTCCGTAGTTTGAAAGATCTAAGCATAAATAGGGATAGAGAAAGCGACTTTGTTTTATACTATGTAGTGATTAATACGATAACTATATTTATTTGTAAACTACTATCAAAAATATCTCCAAAAACAACCAATACACATCCACCCTACATTGCAAGGTTGAGACTCACCAACCACCCAATAAAGTGTGACAAACAAACAAACTTTGCGTACAATTCACTGTAACGGTTATCGTCTCAACAATTATTAGTATTTCATATAACACTGAACAGAGGAAATACTTTCAAATATTGATGTACAAAAACCGAAGATATACAATTCTGAACAAATCTCATATTGGAAACTGTCCGCAAAATCTCACCAATTTATGAATGAAATTAAAAAGAAAAAAAGGAAAAAAGAAAAAAAGGATTATATCGCTATAATCCTAATACTAACTAATATTATAAATGCGAAAGTAACTCTGTCAGTCTGTCTGTTACCTTTTCACGGCTAAAATACTGAACCGATTGACTTGAAATTTGGAACAGGGGTAGCTTATGATCTGGGGAAGAACATAGGCTATATTTTATCCCAAAATTTCCCCGGGAACGGGAACTACGCGGGTGAATCCGCGGAGCGCTGCTAGTCTTAACATAGAATAACATAATTATTCACTACATCACCTGATTATAGTAACTGACCCCTAACTAAGTTCGTAACTTGTATCTAGGATATCAGAAACTACGCACACTCATTCACACACACACAGACCGAGATAAACATTTGTTATTAAACTTACTGTATTGAAAATTCAACCTTATTCAGATAGGTTTAAAGTTGAAATATGTATTTTATTATTAAACGAAACGTACGTCATCTTTTTACCGTTATGTTAAATAATTGAAATATGTAATTCTAATTACTAACTAAATATACTTTATTGCAAGCAAATGCAACCTTACGTGGATTACGTGGATAAAAAATGTTTGTACTATTTGAATGAACGCACTGTGCGCTCATTTTCAGGCACGATTAGGAGACGCTAAATGTATATCTTGCGTTTTTATACATCAATGTTATTAGATATAACACTGAACAGAGTCGAGATACTTTCAAACAAATTAATAATTTTGTTTCTAAACCAAACGTTATTTGTTGTAATGGCTTCTTTTATATTATTGTTTATTGTAATTTTTCGTCAAACAATTTGTTTTAATTGGACTGTTTTTGATATTTAACCGACTGTGGAAGCGGGAAGTTCTGATTTAGAGGGTACTTAATAATTTTATATGTTGTTCTTATTTATTTAATATTTTGTTTTTATCTATTTTGTGGTATTTGCAAATAAGCTAATCATTACCGTGATAACCTTTTTGGTGATATTATTATCTTTAAAATATTTCCGCCATTGTGATTTACGTTCGAATTTCACTCCGTATCTGCTATCGACAATTTAAGGACATCGTTTTATAAATCATCATTTTTCTTCATCTATAAATAAAATTAGCTCAAACGATGTAAATATTATGTCAATATATTTATAATATTTTAGATAAATTAGTTTATTCAAATTTTACAGACATCCACATATCATTACACTGACTGACGTATTCCACATAATGTTTACACCAAATTCAACCTTAAAACAGAAGCAATAAATAAAAAAATCCCTTGATCGCAACTCTGTAAACCAACTATCATAACAATTTTGGTAACTGACAGAGAAATTTGAACTTTAATCCGTTGTAATAAAGTTTACGAACGCAAATATACGGTAATGTCATGTCCGATTTAATTTAGAACGGTTTCAGGCAAATTTAGCCTCAATTGCGGTGTGATAAGGCTCAAATTGGTGCTGATGGATGGATATGAATTTTGAACGAGAGCCAAATGGACCGTTTTGATATCGAACTCTAGCATTTTGCATTAAAAATGTATTTTTTTTAAATTCCGAATTCTGTTTCCAAAATTAACTTTTTGATTAGTTAACGCACATTTTTAACCGACTTGTAAACAGGAGGTTTTCTTTTCGACCAGTACAAAAATATTGTCAGAATTACAGACATTTTTTGTTAAAAAAAAAACGTGTGGCACTCGGGGACTGCCGCGGTAAAGCTATTGCATAGCAATTTTATCAACTAATTGTTTTTTAACCGACTTCCAAAAAAACAGGAGGAGGTTCTCTATTCGACGTGTATATTTTTTTTTTTTTTTTTGTGTGTTTGTTACGCGATTTCTTTGTAATCATGAATGGAGCATTTTAAAATTCTTGTTCCATTAGAAAGCGGATATTCGCGAAGTGGTCCCATGTCAAGGAAATCAGGATCTGATGATGGGATCCAGGATAAATCGAGAAAAAACCCGCAACAATGTAGGCTGGGGTGTCGATTGACATTATTAAAAGTAAAACTACCTGTGACCCGTGGTATTGCTCGCGATATTCTTGATACCATAAGAATTTCTGGATGAAAATTTTTTGGCTGTATTCTTTCGTATTTAAATCAAATGCTGTTCACAATTCATGGGTTTTAGATATAAAAATGTCCTGTTTTTTAATTCGTTAACACACACTGAAATAAACCCGAACCTACAAAATGTTTTTTTATACTATTATAGGTACCTATTACACATATATCTTCAGAGATTTTTCATAAAACTTTTCGTAAAAAAATATATTTAGATTATTACAAACAAACACTGCACCAGATTAGATTGTATATATTATTTAAATTAATAAATAGACAGTATAAACGTCATCCTCTATTTTCGTTTTTATTTTGACTTTGGTTAATTTTCTAAAAAGTTCTTATACCTTTGTGGTTATAAAGAAGTTTTGCAATAAAATGATGGTTTAATTGGGACGATGAAGTTACAAAGAAGTAATAAAATGCAGGGTTGTGTTAGATTATGAATCATGAGTAACATCAGCTCATGGGACAGGATTCAAGCGGTACCCGTTGAGGTTGAACTTCTCGACACTTATAGAGCAGCGAAAAAATCCCTGCAAGAGGCTATTGCCCTCGCAACTCTCGCGGCAATCGTGGGAAACGACCTCTCCTTGCCAAATGTAGTCTCTGCTATGGTGAGCAAGGAGAGGTCTTGGATTGGAGTGTCCACCTTTTTTGAGGTCGTACTCTCGCAAAAAAAAGCTGCGGAGAGAGAGCGCGAAGCCCTCTCCACTAATACTATTCGCAGCAGAAGGTTGGGCAGACGGAAGTGGGACTACCATTTTGTCCTGCAACCGCCATACGCCCGACCTGCGGCAGTGATCCCCGGGGGGAGATCCACTGCCGCCATATAGGCCTGGAGGTGGCGCGCGGTACTTTCGGAAGGGGGTAACTCAACATCTGTCGCCTAGAGCTACATTCTAGCTCAGAGGAGAAACCCTTAACAGGGTAGAGGCGCTGTCCGGAATCGTAGTAGCGTGCAGCCGCGTTTCTTCCGGTTTCGGCCATAAGCGCAGAGGTGGCACACCAAGGGGTTTTAGTCGGTAAGCGCGTCGCCGCTCTATCTTTGCGGCGCGGAGTCCGACATACCCCGTCGTTCCCCTGGACAGAGGAAAGACGTAAAGTCTTCCTCCCACAAAAAAAGGATTCAAGTGATCCACGAGTCAAAAGCTCTTCTGGAGGAAAATTTAAGCGTCTTTTGTCGAAGGAGACTTGCTTCCCACTAAAAAATTTAAAATAAAGTTAATTTAAAAAAATAAAAAACCGACTTCAGCACTAAAAAGTAAGAAAATAATTTAAAATAAACGATATTATTAATACATATTTACAATTTATAATTAGTTACTTTTGAAGTCGGTGACAGCCAAAGCCTTCATTCATATTATAGGCGCGTCTCGTGCTATCTTATAAGGAAAAAAAACTATCCTGGGCTGGCACTGACTCCAAAAGTTACTAATTATAAATTGTAAATATGTATTAATAATATCGTTTATTTTAAATTATTTTCTTACTTTTTAGTGCTGAAGTCGGTTTTTTATTTTTTTAAATTAACTTTATTTGTTATTTTTGTATTGCAATCCTAACCTTAGAAATTTTGATGTCGTACTTGGGACTTCATACAATAAAAACTTTGTCTACATTACTATAAAAACTTTTAGGAAAATTTACAAAAAAAAAGTTTTCGATAAAAAAATAATAAAAACGTGAGGTTTTTTTCGTTACGGAATTTCTGGATTCGGTCCCCGCGCCCAAGGCCCTCGATAGAAGCTATGCAATAGCTTAAAAATGTATATTAAACTGTTAATAGATTGTTTTCTGCAGCCCAAGATGGCCTGGAAGATCTCACTGCAAAACAATGTCTTCTACTGATGATATCAGTACAGTGAGGAGGAATAGGCATCACCATGCTTGCCAAATGCGTAATGCGATCATCAATTTATAATACCTATGTAATTACTTACGTATTTCATAACACCGTCTCATAAAATAATTATAATCCACTAGCAGCGCCCCGCGGTTTTACCCGCGTAGTACCCGCTCCCGTGAGAATGCGTAGCTCGTATTATCATACAATCTCGGCACAATTCACCATCGTGTGTTAAAAAAATAATCTATTGGTAGGATTTGCGACTACAAAAAGTTACAATAAAACATACGAGTACTTATACACAATCCCGTAGGAATTTCGGGATGAAAAGTATCCTACGTGTTGTTAGTTATAAGGAACATATGTACCAAATTTAATCTAAATCGATACAGTAGTTTTTGCGTGAAAGAGTAACAAACATCCAAGCTCACAAACATACAAACTTTCGCATTTATAATATTTGTAGGATAGTAGGATTCATAATCCAATTTAAATCTCCCGAATTTATAAAAATCCATGCTTAATTTACAACCCCTTAAAATAAAAAATTCATCCCCCAAGACAAACAAGAAACAATTAAATCAAGAAGTAATTAATTTAACGAAATTCATTCATTACTGTACATGCACCAATTTCACCCCTATTCGGAATAAAGGGGATGGAATAAACATGTTAAGATTATTTCCTAATCGCCCCCGATTCGATACAACCCTTCATATGGGGGTGATTTCGTACAGATTGACAATTGTATATTAATATGGTAGAAGATTATCTGGTTTTGGATATGTGTATTAATGTTTTGGTATTATTAGTTTGTATGTTTGTTTTGTCAAGAGGTAGGTTTACCTTACCTGATATGGGAGGTTACGGGTTTGATTCTCGTCTGAGGCAAGTCAAGTGGTAGTTATAGAGACCGTACGTACATGTTGTGACATTGTAGTAGTTTTAAGGTACTTTTTGTATTTTATTTAAATAAAATGCCAGCCCGAGTTTTTTGCTGATTCTTCTCGGCTGGACTTAATTTCCGAATCTACATAGTATATAACAAAGTCGCTGTCGCTGTCTGTCACTATGTATGCTTATATCTTTAAATCTACGAAAGATTTTTAGCTTATTTTTATTCCCGCATTTTTACGGGAGCGGGAACTATGCGGGTAAAACCATTTATTCCTATGTGATTTCTATAGACATACTTAGACTGCATTGGTCTGGGTGTGGGGCAATGAGTGTGTGCGTAGTTTCTGATACCCTAGATACAAGTTACGAACTTAGTTAGGGGTCAGTTACTGTAATGAGATGATGGAGGGAATGATTCTGTTATATTTAGAGAAAAGCTGTAGTGTTACACTGAGACACTTCATTGTCATCATCAGCTCATATATGTCCCCACCGAGACGCTCGAGCCTACCCTAAATTGGGTGATTAGGCCTCAGACCCTTCAAATTTATTTATTTCTATAGATAAATAACATAACATAATCATTCACTCCATCATCTCATTACAGTAACTGACCCCTAACTAAGTTCGTAACTTGTATCTAGGGTATCTGAAACTACGCACACACTCATTCACACACACCCAGACCGAGATAAACATAAATAAACAAAATGTCTATACATAGAGATTGTCATACATATCATCATTGTCTCAACAGTAGTAACTCGTTGCTAATCTATGCCCCGCTTACACAATACAAACCGTAGATTATACCCGGATCAGACGTCGAACCCCGTAACTCCGTTTGGCAGCCCGCCAACCACCGCCGGACTAACAAGGACGTGTTATACTGTAACGCGCTATGCTAATAATTCATGTTGAGTTGAGGAACCACTGTGGCATACAGTCTACACATGTTAACTTAGGTTTTTATCAACAACTAGCAGCGCCCACGACTTCGTACGTGTGGAATAATGACTTCCGGCAAAATTTGGGGTTTCCCTCCCCTTTTCTTCATGGGAAATTTCCAAATATCCTCTCTTAGCGGATGCCTACGTCATAACATCTACCTGCATGCCAAATTTCAGCCCGGTCCGTCCAGTGGTTTGGGCTGTGCGTTGATAGATCACTATGTCAGTCAGTCCTTTGTTATAAACGCGCTGTTCGAAATTTGAATTAAATGTCATTAAAAAGTGTTGTTACATTTTTTGATCTTAATTTTTTCCAACTCGTTCCAAAAACTTCAAAAAGAAACTGACGGTAAATTCACGATTCATAAACCAAAGATGACACATTTACATGTCAATGTCAAAAGATGACAGTTAGTCCAAACTTTGCGGACGACTCCATCTTGGGCCCCGCGGGACGAATGTAAACTAGCGAAGGGCCCCCAATGGGACCACAATTATGGGCCACGAGATAGAATATTATGTATTATGGAAATATATGTATTGTAATGTTGATGGGGTTATAGATTTTGGTAGGATTATTTTTGTCTATACAAATATTATAAGGAGGAAAGATTTGTTTGTTTGTTTGTAATGAATAGGCTCCGAAACTACTGGACCGATTTTAAAAAATCTTTCACTAATGGAAAGCTAATTTATCAGTGCGTGACATAGGCCATATTTTATCCCCGTAATCCCACGGGAACGGGAACTACGCGGGTGAAACCGCGGGGAGCTACTAGTTTGGAAATAAAATTGATGAGAACCCTAAATTACAAATATTTCTTTCTAGCTGTGTGTACTGATTTTTCCCCTGTAAATCCCAAACCCAGGGGAATTTTGACTTAAAAAGTGAGCTTTATGCTATACCTATATATCCTAATCTTGTAAGAATTTGGGGAAAAAAGTATCCTATGCTCTATTCCTAGCTATAAGAAATATCTGTACCAAATTTCATCAAAATCAATTCACTAATTATTACGTAAAGGTCCAATAAAACCGTGAAAATCCTTACAAACTTTCGCACATAATATTCGTAGGTTAAATAGAAATAAAAATTAAACAAAATATATATGTACCTGCGTATAAACTAACATAACATAATCATTCACTCCATCATCTCATACAGTAACTGACCCTTAACTAAGTTCGTAACTTGTATCTAGGGTATCACAAACTACGCACACACTCATTCACACACACCCAGACCGAGACAAACATTTGTGGTTCACACCAATATTCACCCCGCCTGCAATCGAACTCGCAACCTTACGGATGGCAGTCCGGTATGAAGACCACTCTGCCATCGAAGTCGTCGTTTCAATACAGACATCCAGTTATCGTAACTAGTTCACCGATATTATTCCAGTACCCTCTGAAACAAATCCCACTGCTTGTGAACCAATTTCAATATTTATATCAATAAAATATATACACTCTCTGTTAGCTTTGTATTATAGTTTATTGGAAAAATACATCTGGAAGATTCTATGTAAGTTGTTGTAGCGTAAAATGTTGTTGAGTATAGATCTATTAGTTTCCACTTCATCTTAGCGTGTCGACTCATAATTTGTAGGATCAGAACTCAGCCACCGATATAGCACTATTAGAGGCCGAAGATTCCACTGCATACCCAAGGCTACTTCTGATGATATTAATACCGTAAATCTAATATATAAAATTCTCGTGTCACAGTTTTTGTTGCCATACTCCTACGAAACGGCTTGACCGATTCTCATGAAATTTTGTGAGCATATTTAGTAGGTCTGAGAATCTATTTTTCATCCCGAAATTCCTACGGGAACGGGAACGGGAACTACGCGTGAAACCGCGGGGCGCAGCTAGTAAAAATATATGTACGAGGTTACAGCGATTGCCTATTGCCTATTAAAATCAGAACGTAATATTTACCCTAGTTTTAGTCTATACCTGTACCAAAACTGTACAAAAATACTGAATCGATTGAGTTGCCATTTATCATTGTTATCCATCAGGCGAGTTACAGCCAAGTACAGACCTATTTTAAGTTCAAATTAAAAATTAAAAAACCCCCAACACAATTACTTACAAATCCCCATAACTTTTAAACGGGTCAACCGATTTTCATCAAACATATCTAAGAACACTCGCACGTAAGTCCCCTTTAATACAAAAAAACTAAATTGAAATCGGTTCATCCGTTCGGGAGCTATGATGCCACAGACAGATAGATACACACACACACACACACACACACAGACACGTCAAACTTATAACACCCCTCTTTTTGCGTCGGGGGTTAATTAAAAGGTATTTTATAATAGGAATACTTTACATCGGATTGAGTTTTTTAAAAATTATTTACATAGGTAAACGGCGGGGCACAGCTAGTTAGGTAATCGATACGAAAATATATATTTAAGTTAACATATTTTAATTTTATTTATTACTAGCTGCGCCCCGCGGTTTCACACGCGTAGTTCCCGTTCCCGTGGGAATTTCGGGATGAAAAATAGATGTTGGCCGATTCTCAGACCTACTGAATATGCTCACAAAATTTCATGACAATCGATCAAGTCGTTTCGGAGGAGTATGGCAACGAAAACTGTGACACGAGAATTTTATATATTAGATTTTCTTATTTATATTATAGAGTTGTAGATACTTATGTATCGTATAACACCATCCATTTCCCATCCATTGATTACTCACTCGCGCAGTTTTCAATGTATTTCTGTATTCAGCCTTCAATGCTTCCACCATTAATATATTCTGTCTTGTTACGCAGATAACGAAACTACTTTTAATTAACACGTTCTATATGTGACGAAAAACTGAACTTAGTTTTAACTAAGAAATGATTTATGTGTTTACTAGCTGTGTCCGGCAGATTTACCCGTGTATATCGCGATCCCGTGGGAATTTTGGGATGAAAAGTATGTCATGTGTTAGACCTGTTCATGAGGAAGATCTCTATCAAATTTCACTTAAAAAGGCCCAGCCGTCCATCACTACATAGTATAAAACAAAGTCGCTATCTATGTCCTTATGTATGCTTAGATCTTTAAAACTACGCAACGGATTTTGATGCGGTTTGTTTTAATATATAGAGTGATTCAGTGGGAAGGTTTATAGCATAATTTTTTCCCCATATTCCTGAGGGAACGGGAACTACGCGGGTGCATCTATGCTTAACCTTATAGTCCATCAGATCTATTACTATCCTACTTCTTCCTCCTAAAAAAAGTATAAATAAATTAATGACGATGGATGGAAATATTTTCATAAGAGTTTTACAACTGAAGGTATACCGGTATCTGGGTTTTCTAAACTAATAGGAAAGATTTGATTGTCTGTTTGTTTGTATGTTTGTTTGTATGTTTGTTTGTATGTTTGTTTGTATGTTTGTTTGTATGTTTGTTTGTATGTTTGTTTGTATGTTTGTTTGTATGTTTGTTTGTATGTTTGTTTGTATGTTTGTTTGTATGTTTGTTTGTATGTTTGTTTGTATGTTTGTTTGTATGTTTGTTTGTATGTTTGTTTGTATGTTTGTTTGTATGTTTGTTTGTATGTTTGTTTGTATGTTTGTTTGTATGTTTGTTTGTATGTTTGTTTGTATGTTTGTTTGTATGTTTGTTTGTATGTTTGTTTGTATGTTTGTTTGTATGTTTGTTTGTAACGAATAGGCTCCAAAACTTCTGGTCCGATTTCAAAAATTCTTTCACTGATGGAAAGCTAATTTATCAGTGCGTGCCATAGGCTATATTTTATCCCCGTATTCCCACGGGAACGGGAACTACGCGGGTGAAACCTCGGAGCGCTACTAGAATGTTATAACTGAGGTCAATTTTTTTAAACACACAAGCAATTTTAATTCCAATAAGAAATTATTATCTATTGACGTGAACCCATTCTAGACACAAACTTACTTAGCTTAGTTAGAGAGGTTTACAAGACAACTAACAATGTGCAATAATCAATATACATTGATAATACATAACATAATCATTGACTCCATCATCTCATTACAGTAACTGACCCCTAAGTCCGTAACTTGTATCTAGGGTATCAGAAACTACGCACACACTCATTCACACACACACCCAGACCGAGACAAACATTTATAGTTCACACAAATATTCACCCCGCATGGGAATCGAACCCGCAACCTCACGGATGGCAGTCCGGCATGGTGACCACTCTGGCATCGAGGTCGTCAAACACAATTTAAACCAATGCAAACCCAGAGTATTTTCCTAGTTAAAATAAAGAGAAACATACATATCTCGTTATACTGAACCTGACTCCCTGACCTTGAAAGCTAAGAAATGGCGCGTGAACAGAAAATCAATAACTATAGTTTGTACCGTGAATACATTAATCAGGACTATAGATGTTACTGGGTGCCTCTTGCAGTTCACTCGCGAAAGAGGGATGTCGACTGGGTAAACAAAATGAAATTCTAATTAGTCCGTCAGATAGATTTCGAAAGAATATTAGGGCCGATTTTTCCATCGCCAGATAACTTTATTCGACGAATAATTTTGAAATTTTGACAGATATTTCATACAAAAACTGTCAAACGTCAGTTTTATTCGTCGAATAAAATTTATCTGTCGATGGAAAAATCAGCCCTTAGACAAGTATTTTTTGTTTTATCAAATTAATAAAACTGACTCAGTACCAACCGCGGGGTACCGCTAGTTATAGATAAAGTACATATTTTATCTTACTAGCTGTGCCCCGCCGTTTTACCCGCGTAGTTCCCGTTCCCGTAGGAATATGGGGATAAAATTATGCTAAAAACCTTTCCACTGAATCACTCTATCTATTAAAACATCAACAACCGCATCAAAATCCGTTGCGTAGTTTTAAAGATCTAAGCATACATAGGGACAGAGAAAGCGACTTTGTTTTATACTATGTAGTGATGCCACAGGATAATAATGAGTACTGCTTATTCCTCCTGCTGTTGTGTAGCTTTCTATTAGTGAAGAAATTTTTAAATGAAAACTACTGAACCGATTTAAATGAAATTTTGTACCGATATAAACTAAAGCTTGGAAAATAAATAAGCTACATTTTATCTAAAAAAATACATGGGATAAGTTTCTGCGCGGGTAAAACCGGGAAGCGTCGTTAGTCAAATTTTATTGTACATAAACCTACCCCTTATTTATATTGATGTTATTCAATCAATTTTCCTTATATTTCCTATTAAATATTATAGTTATGTATAGATTACCTATAGTAACCCTAACACAATCTCTATATGCAACTGAAATTATCAGAGCTTTCGTGGAACCATTTTGTACAGGCGTCATGCGTTTATTTATACACCAATGACCTATAACTCGCAACAAGCTATTATCTACCTTATTTCAATAGCATTAAAGTTCATCCAATCACACATATAGTTCGCTAACAAGTTGCATGCAATAATAGACCTAATACGCTTGTGACTAGGTTTATTTTCGTATGACAAAGTGATATGTTAGTATTTGTTTTACGTAACCCCTATGCGGCTGTATTAAGGTTTATTTTCGTATGAATTATTAGTTTTATCATCGATGGAGTATTGGGGTTCAATTTGAATAATAAATATGGGACAGTTATGTTTTCATGGCGTTTTTGAATCACGGAATATTTGGGTCAAGTTTATTTTGTTAGTGATCGCTGTAGAGGTATAAAACGGTTTAGAGGAATTACGTACAACGGTGAACAGTGGCAAGAGTGTGAACATTGATATTTGTTTCATCATCATTAATTTAAGAGCGGTGCTCTTGTCGGTGTAACATGTGCACATTCTTCCATCGGCCCCTATCTAAGGAGGCCTCCTTCACCTCCTTATACGACACGACACCGACCTTATTCTTTATCTGACTTATGTCAGTTATTCTTGGCCGACCCCTTTCTCTTTAGATATTGGCTTATTTTGTTCAAAAAACACGGACATAAATGGGTTGTAGGTTCGATTTCAATTCAAGTTTAACATTTATTTCATCCATAAGCATTTATTTCGGTGAAGGTGTGTTCCTAGGTTCTGATATCTTAGACGCAGGGAAAAAACTTAGTTATAACTTTGTGTGTTAAGTGTTAATTTGAGGCCCAAAATTTGTTAATGATTCTGAATTACAGATATTATTAGTACTTATTTAGAAATAATCACATCTCGGTAAAATCATATTTATATTGTATTGACAGTGTAGAGTCCTGTTTACGCTTCATATAGAACATTTTAACTAAAATGACACTTTATACCTTATATAATTTGACTCTATGGCTATAATAGTTGATGGAAAATGTTCACAAGCTCTCGTACTATAACTTTTACGAATTGCTTTATCTATAAGTGTAATGTTTGTATTATAAGATAGGGTTTTTATTGTTATATTATACTGGCGGCGCCCCGCGGCTTCACCCTCGTAGTTCCCTAGTTCCTTAGTTTGGGAATAGATGGCGATGTGGGATGTGTGTCTAATCATAACATAACATAAATTCACTACATCATCTCAATCACTTTTAAATCACACCATAGTACTATTTTTATATTATTTTGAAGGCAAAACAAACAATATGTTGACATTGAGCAATATAGCTATCGAAGTGTCTAGTCGTCCAGTAATACGGACGAATAAAATTATTTCAGTCCTATAGTACTCGAATATGTCTGCTTGGTACTTCCATTTAAAATTGTAGACATTATGGTAGAAATAAGTTTAGTGGTGTTATGAGAACGCGTACGCATGTAGGTTAGCAATTACCTCCGACACTACCAGCACTGCGGCCAAGTGCCGAGTGAAAGAAGGGTAAAATGGTACTACAGTGAGCGAAGGGTTTTATTTTACCATAAAATTTGAATTTAATGCCAAAACACTTTATATTTAATTCATATTTGAAATGAAAAATTTACGGACGACTAATATAATCTTATTCGTCCGACTAGCGAACGAATGACATTATATTAAACGTCCATTCTAGCGGACGGCTAGCAACAGCCATATAGCTATCCCTTCTCTGCTACACAAACACATAATTTACACTACACCTATGATTTAAACATACATTATTAAATGTGACGACGTTTACCGGCTGATATCATATAGCAGAAATACGCTCGCGGTCGCGGCGCGCGGCGCTATATCTGCGTGTGATCTCAACAAACACCTAATTTATTATAAATAGTTCCTAATATGAAGGTCGGTATAGTCGTTTAGAATGTGACTGTGTGGATGGAGTTCGATTCTAGTCAAAGACAAATGTTTTAGAATCTACTTTAGTAGCTTATAATATAGGTTTAATCCCGCTTATGGCATTTTTTCGATATTTTGATAATTTAAAAAGACTCTTATGTCTAACTAGCGGCGCCCCGCGGTTTCACCCGCGTAGTTCCCGTTCCCGTAGGAATATGGGAATAAAATTAGGCTAAAAACCTTCCCACTGAATCACTCTATCTATTAAAATAAACCGCATCAAAATCCGTTGCATAGTTTTGAAGATCTAAGCATACATAGGGACAGAGAAAGCGACTTTGTTTTATACTTTGAAGTGATTATGTCCAATATAATGTCAACATTAGAAAATTTACATCCAATCTCCACAATAATCTATCTATACGTAAAAGTTCAATCAAAAAACGTCTAACTAATCCTCCTTACAAACAAACAAACATCCACACCGATTACATTTTCAAGTATTTACAAATTAATGAATTCACTTGATAAAGGAAATTATACCGTCGGCCATTTTGTTATTGAAATGTTTCAAATTGTTTCAACTTCCCAACGTTTAATTGATAATACAAATGTTTTTGTTATATAAATGTTTTTGATTGGGTAAATATAATGTATTTATGTATGTTTATTTAGGTAACATAAATTATATTACATGAGGATAAGCAAATGATTTATTAATAGTTATTTATGGTACAAGCGAGGTAAGTTGGTGATTACTTCCGAGGCGCTATTGAGGCCCGAGCCGTCAGGCGAGGGTCTGAAGATAGCCGAGGATAGTAATCATCAATACACGCGTGTACCATACAACGATTTTCAACACATTTGCGAAGAAATTATCATTTTTCGCTAATTAATAAACAGTTTTTCTATTCGCGCGCATCCAACACAACAATGGTGGTCAGCCAAAGACTAAAGGAATATATTTATAAAAAAAAAAATAGAATGAATTAATGAATGGAATCGACCATAGACCTACCAAAAGTAAGAAAACATAGTTGAGGTTTTGTTTTTAAAATGTATGATCACAATTTTTTTGGTATCGAAACTTTTTTAAACTAAACAATTTTTAAAAAAAATCTATGACTCACTAGTGAATCAAGCGTGTTATTATTCAACTGTTTTTGCATAAATAAGAGCCCCTTTATGAGCAAGTGTGTTGAAAAAATTATTATCGTTTAGAAGAACATACACAAAATCGACAGATGTGTTTTAATATTGCATGAAAATCAAAAGTTACAAATACTGCTAAAATAGTAACCTTTTCAATATTTTCGCATTAGGAATTGCATATAATAACGCTAAAGATGAACATTTATCAAATCTGGTAAAGGCTCCGGGCACAGCTAATAGAAATATACAAAACTTGTCAAATAAATAAATATCAGAATTTTGATATCGTTGATTTACACGAACACTACACATTGAAATTTATTTATTTATTTATTTATTTAGGACATAAGTGAAAATTACATTTTTGCTTACAATAAGTAACTAAAACTAAAATTAAAAGTAAATGCATTTTCGAATATATGCCACAGCATGCACAAAAATATTAAAAGGGAAAAATTAAAATTTAAAAAAAATACAGTGTTTTATCATAATCTGAATAAAAAACAAACACTAACAAAAAGCATTATTAACAAACAGCAATTGAGAAACAGTAAATTAAAAAGATAATTACAAATTAATAAACAACCAGTAAATAAAAATTGAAATTTAAAAATAAAAACAATCAATTAAAATTCAAAAATAAAATTAAAATTAAGTATTGGAAACAATTGAAAATTAAAATATTAAAATACAGTCAATCAAATAAAATAAAAATTAAATTAAACAAAAATAAAGCAATCACAAATACACGAATAACATTAAAATTAAAATATACAATTTGAAAATATAAGAAATAGATTATTAACTAAGGCAACTTAACACTTTCGATTTAAATGAAATAATACTGTCATTAAATATATCCATAGACTGGTCAAGTGAATTATATGTCCTAGACATACGGGCAATGGGAGCATGAAATTTTAAATTGGTTCTTGATGATGGTGGTGCAAAAATGGTGATGGGATAGCGGGGCAATCTGCTAGGCACACGTATGCTGAACGATTCTAAAAGCTCAGAGCAATCTATAAAATTATGAAAGAGTTTGTACAAAAACAGTAGGTCAGTCAACTTTCGACGAGAAGTCAGACTAAGGAGACTAAAATGCTGGAGTTTGTCATTGTACGTCGGAAGTTTCCTGAGCAGGCCGCAGCTGTACGACAAGTGACGCATAAATCTTTTTTGTATGCGTTCCATACGGAGTTGATGTACAGCATAATGAGGTGACCAGACAACACTGCAGTATTCTAAGTGACTTCTGACATAAGCATTATACAGAGTGATTCTAGTGGAAGGATTTTTAAAATATTTACTATTTCGCATAATGAATCCGAGCATTTTGGAAGATTTGGCAACTATTTTATCAAAATGACAAGAGAAGGTTAGCTTAGAGTCAAAGATAACACCTAAGTCACGTACAGTATTTAGATTTGGGAGTACTATATCGTCTATTAAGTAATGTGGGTCAATATTGCTATGTTTACGTGAGAAGCTAATAATTTGGCATTTAGAGATGTTAAGGGACATCTTGTTTGTATTGCACCAACTAGCCAAGCTTGTAAGATCATCTTGCAAAAGATTGTGATCATTTAAATCTTTAATTGTTCTGCAGAATTTGAGATCATCGGCAAAAAGATAAATCTGACTATTTTTAAACGCAGATGTTATGTCATTAACAAAGATATTAAATAGCCAGGGTCCTAGATGGGAGCCTTGTGGAACACCTGAATGTGCCACATAGCTTTCAGACCTGTATCCCTTCACGACGACATATTGGTTCCTAAGATGCAGATAGGAGCTAAACCATTTCAACAGGTTCCCATGAACACCAAACCGACCCAGCTTTTCCAGAAGTGTTTTATGGCAGACTTTGTCGAATGCTTTAGAAAAATCTGTGTATACAACATCAACTTGGTGGCCAGCATCTACTGCGTCGACAAGGTGGCTGTGGTATGTCACAAGATTAGAGCAGGAAGATCTACGTCTTATGAACCCATGCTGGCTGTTTGTGAACATTGATTTGGTATGAAAATTTAATGTAGGAAAGAGTAGAGCCTCGAAAACCTTACCAAATACCGACAATATAGAGATTGGCCTATAGTTAGTTACGGAACTACGATCGTCACTTTTGTACAGAGGAGTTACCTTCGCCAATTTCCATGCAGATGGGAAAACACCACAATAAATCGAGTGGTTGTAAATTAGGCATAGGGGACGGCAAAGAGAGGCTGCGCATTTAACGGCAAAGATAGACGGTAAACCATCGGGTCCTGCACCTTTGTTAGGGTCCATTCTTTTTAAATAATTAAAAATTTGTCTCTCAGAAAAATTTACAGAATTTAACGTGTTGACGTTGCCACTATCGGTATAGTAATAGCTAACAGCTTGTGAGGGGTGGGAAAAGGTTGATGAAAAGTGTTTAGCGAATAGATTGCAAATATCAGTGCCATTGGAGGCCCAGTTGTCGTTGAAGCACATTTTATCTGGGTATGGGTTTGCGGTTACACGTTTATGTTTTAGGTAGGACCAAAAGAATTTTGGATTTTTACCAACATTGTCCTCGACTGTCTTAATATAATTATTATAGCAAGTTGTTGCTAGTGACTTGCACCTTTTTGTTAGAATTTTTAAAGAAATTTCGTCCAGAGGGTTTTCGTAAATTTTAAATTTATGTAGAAGTTTCAACCGTTCTCTATTTAATTTAATTAATTCTTTAGTAAACCACATGGGATTCTTTTTACGGTGTATTAAAGAAAAAGGGACATTGGTGCGAATAATGTGATCTAGAATGCCATAGAATCTATTAACCATATCATTAACGTCCGAATAGATAGTAAGTACATTAACCCAGTCAACTTCATCTAATTGTGCAATGATAGTGTCGTAGTCAGCCTTCAGGAAATTGGGTCGAATGACCTTATTATTATTTAAACTAGGATCAATAGCAGTATATATGGATATATTTAATGGCACATGATATGGATCGATATTAACTAATGGACTGTTGCAAGAATCAACATCAATTTTTTGCATATTGCTTAAAACTAGGTCTAAAATCTTTTTCTTATTGTTAGGTACATGGTTGAATTGAGTGAGATTATTCAATGAAATAAAGTCCAATAGCCCAGTGCTCACGGAAGAACCATTATTTACAGGCAACTGACATGTACTAGGTTTGGGCCAGTCAATACAACTAAGGTTGAAATCACCAAGAATGCAAATATTGACCATATTTTCAATAACACTATTAACCTTATCCATAAAATTATCTATAATAATGCGTTTAACAGGCGGTGGTAGATAGACAGCACAAAAATTTACAGAAAATTTTGGTGATAAATTAAAACAAACCCAAAGATCTTCACATAGACTCTCGTTGTCATATACTCTATAAGAGCCGAATTTTTTATTTACAGCAATCAATACACCACCTCCGCTTTTGTCTCTGTGAAATCCAGTACTCTCACGGTCCCTTCTATAGACTGCGTAACGATCATCAAACAATTCACCATCATATACGCTGTTGTTAAGCCATGTTTCAGTCAATATGATGATATCGTAGTTACAATACGAAAGGTTGCATATAAAATCGTGAGATTTAGTTTTTAGACCTCTAGTGTTTTGATAATAAACATTTAAGTAATTGAATTTTGTTGCGAAAAATACCAAAAATTAAACCGAATATAAAAGAATGGAAAGTTATTGCAAGTTATCGAGAGTAAGCTGGGATTTCACAAAAACAAATTCGGAGTTTTCAGATTTTCTCATAAAAACTCGGCCTTGCTTGGTCCAGACAAACTTGTATCCGAGCTCCTTAGCTTTTTGACGAGCGGCAGCGTGTAGCTTCCTATTAACAGGGGTCAAATGCTCTACGACGTATATAGGTTGCTTATTTCCGCCAATACCCAGGTGGCTAAGGTTGAGTTTGTCCTTGTTGAATTTTATAACGTTGGCCAAGATAGTGTCACGAATCCGAGGGGTAGCAAGTTTCACTATTATAGAACGAGGTCTGTTGTCCTGTTTGTTAGTCTTAGCGACCCGAGTGCAGTGATGAACGTCGTCCTTCTTAATTTCACACGAGACAGTTTTTGTAAGTTGAGTGATAGTGGTTAAAAGATTCTCCGTCTTATGTTCTGGGACGCATTGTATTTCCAGATTACATGACCTATTAATTTGCTCCATTGAATGTAGCCTGGATGATAAATCCTGAATAGTGTTAGTAAGTTGGTTGTTTTCATTTTGTAAGTTCCGAATAGTGTCCTTTTGCTTTATGAAATCAACTTTAAAAGTCTCATGTTCCTCATTAATAAATTTAACACCATCTTCCAAAGAGGAAATATCATTTTTTAATGTGAGAAGCTCTTGTCGAACCATATTCTTTAGTTTCGATTGTAGGTCTTCAATAAGAGATGATTTCATCATATTAAGTTCCTCTCTGATGATCGCCCGTATATCATCCTTATACGATGATAGTTCCGACGGCGAAGGATTTCTCTTAGAGCGTTTTGTAACATTCTCACTGTTTGAGAAATGAGCATTTGAGTTATCCTCAGAAGGTGTATTAAAGTTGATGTTGGAACGTATGGGTGTGTTAGTATTATCACACTTAGGCAGTTTAAGTACACATCCTTGACAAAGCCAGTTTTGTTTTTGTGTAGCATCCATTAGATGTAGACGTTTTTCTGTTACATTCGCACATAGCATATCAAATCTTAATTTGCAGACGGAACAGTTTAAGAACTCTTTGCTAAGTATTTTCGCTCTACATCCAGCACAAGTTCCGTTTGACTTAGACATATTCGTGTAAACGAATCTTTACTTTTAACTAATACTTTATTGTCTGTGGTCGACTGATGGTTCAGAAATGTCAATTGTCAAAATCAGTTTCAAACGTCATAAATGTCAATTATGTTTATTTTTCGTTGTAATAATTTGATGCAGGCAGTAAAGAATTTATATTATGCAGTTATAATTTTAAAAAGCCGGATGTTCACAATATTGTTTAAAAGTAACGGATGAATTCTAAGTGATATTTGGTGAATTAAATTGTAGATTTCTCTCCTGAAGTGATGCCAATAGTGAAACAAAATAATGGAATAGTCTCACCCATGTATGGAGTTCCTATGGTGTTTTACAGAATCCAATATTATGCACTTTTAACACACAAAATTAATTTTTAATACGGATATGCTAAAAACACGTCAATCTTAAGTTATAGCCCAACCGGAAGTCAAACACTTAAACGGATGTTTGTCGTGGTTGTATTTTGTTTTACATTTTCTGACGTTTCGGATTCTTTACAGAACCCGTGATCACAGAAGGCTAAGATGGAAGACGTCTGTACAAAGTAATGTAAAAAGTTTACTACCTTAAATATTCTGTGATCACGGGTTCTGTAAAGAATCCGAAACGTCAGAAAATGTAAAACAAAATACAACCACGACAAAAATCCGTTTAAGTGTTTCATTTATTTATTTAGTTAGACACTTCAACAATATATCTTCACTTAATACTAATGTTTTATTTCAATATCAGAATTTTATTTTGTCTTTTCAATTTCTTGAGCAATGACTGTCGAATCTCCCATTGTCGAGATAAACTATGACCTCTATTAACGGAAAGAAAGTTGAGAAACAGATTGTTAATATTATCAATAAGTATAATTATTTCATAATGTTGTTAAATAATAGGGTTTGGGCTAGTAATATCTCTTGGTTTTACCTAACAATATAATGAACCATAAGTCAAAATTTCAAGGTGTGATGATATCGCATGTTTAATGTCTGTTGGTGATTCCAAACCCGATCTTTTTTTGCAAAATTACGAAACCGAAGGACTTAAAAAAATTGACTCAAGAATTGAATCATAGATCTCATTTTTGGCAAACAGATGCATAATTGCACCATGTCACTGACCGCGTCTAGCCAATTACGTATATTATTTTAGTAAATAAAATAAAATAAATAGTAAACTAGGTTCACAAAAAAGTCACTCAAAAATGATTTATTGTCAGTTTTTCTGAGAAAAAAAGTCTGTTTGGCGCCACAATTTTGTGCCAACCGCACGCATGGTGACTACATATTCAAAATAAATATATCTATGCCATTGATGTACAAAAACCTAAGATGTACAATATGAACAAATCCATTTGAAACTGTCCGCAACTCGCCACTACTTCATATAAAATTATCGTTATTTATTTGTTGATTAAGTTACATGGGCTCGATAAAGGATAAGGACGCTGTCGTGTCGTATAAGGAGGTGAAGGAGGCCGCCTTAGATAGAAGCAGACAGAGGGAGTAGCAGATGGTACACCGAACAGAGCAACAACTCTTTAGTTGATGATGATTTGCTTTAATTCGGATGTTTAAAGCTTTTACAAAATGTGCTTGTTAAATATAAATAAATTAACATATTAAATTGCAAATCCAACCTTACGCGGTTAGTCTAAAGTTGAAAAGAGTGTTTGAAATGAGTGCGCTCGTTTTATGGAGACTATTTTGAGACGCTGACTATACATCTTGGTGTTTTCTACATCAATGATCAATGTCTTGTTTTAAATATAAATGTGAAATAGAACGAGCGGTTTAGTTTTGTTATTACTCATCATTCGTTATTTTGCATATATTTCTTTGCAAAGTATAAATTTCTTTACAACGTATAAAACTGTATGTACGCGTATCTTTTAAACTATGCTACGAGTTTTAATGCGGTTCTTAGCAATAGATAGAATGATTCAAGTAGAAGGTTTTGTGTTATAAATCCGCGGGTAAAATTGTGAGGCACAGCTATATTATGAATGAAAATGTCTGTTAGTTTGGTGGGTTACATAAAAATTAAAACTTTTAAATCAAAGATATCAAAACCTTGTATCTTGAATCCGATTTCCACGGGAACAAATTAAGTGACTCAGCTAATATAAACCACCATTATAATAAAACTTTAGACCAACTCAGTCAGAGAGTCAGCAAAAAAAAATCCTAACATATTGAAAAAATAACTTGAAACAAATCCTTTGAAAATGCCAAATAATATCTTTTCAACCCCCGTGAGGGTCAAAAGGACCTTTTGTATTGCTTATTGGCAGAAAGGGTGTTATTGGTCCAATTACTATTTTTATAATACACGCTAACCTTAGAGAATTTTACTAGTAAAATATCGACAGGCATTTGTTTGTGACTGCTACACTTGAGGTACCGGGTTCAATGTCTGGGTTGAGGAAAGCATATATTTTGTAGATTTAGCAATTTATTTTTTGGATTCAAGATCACTAATTTTACGTATTTTTACTGTACTAATATTATCAGTGAAAGAAAAGCAGTTGGCTTGCATTGGTATCGACTAGAATAATGCTTAAAATTACTACATAGTATAAAACAAAGTTTTATACTCGCTTTCTCTGTCCCTATGTCCCCATGTATGCTTAGATCTTTAAAACTACGCAACGGATTTTGATGCGGTTGGTTTTAATAGATAGAGTGATTCAGTAGAAAAGTTTTTAGCTTATCCCTGTATTCCTACGGGAACGGGAACTACGCGGGTGAAACCGCGGGGCACTGCTAGTAGTAACATAAATTAGAGTGAGTTTGTTACTTTTCATAGCTATTGATATTTATAGTGCTTTGATAAAGATATACATTGTATCTAAAGAAAGAATATAAAGTATCTTTAATCCCAAAAACCATATCCATCACGGAACAAAACCAAAATCTAATTACAAAAAAATACAATTCATAACCTATAACATACATTTTATCCAAAAAACTCACAGAAAAAATACTTTACGCGAAAATACCAGTAAAGAATCCCACGGAAAACTTAGTTCGAGTGGAACACCACTTTTAAAGTAAAGTATACATTCCCATTGAAAACAGAAACGAAACCTCCCCTCGTATTCCAGTAAAGTTCAACTTGACCTGAAACCTAGATCCCACTATCGCCTAACCCAAACCACTCACTAATTTTAATATTTCATTAAATTTAATGCACTTTTAATGAGTCGTGCCGCAAAATTTGTGACGTATAATTTTTGTGGAGTGGGCTCTTGGACTATATTTTAATTTTATAACTTCGAAAATAATATCTGTAAGTTTAATATAAAATCTTTTGGACTATATTTTAATTTTGAAGTGACTTCAAAAATTATTTCTATAAAATGTGAAGTAAATTATGGTGTGGTCATTATTTTTACTTATTTTTTATTTTTACTTTCTGTAGTAATATCATCAGTGAGAGAGGCTTTTGATTCGCAGGCCTACTATAATCTAAATCATCATCATCATCAGCTCGTATAATGTCCCCACCGAGGGGCTCGAGCATACCCTGAATTAGGGTGATTAGGCCTTAGTCAACCACAGACGAAATGCAGTTGCAATTAAATTAAATGTATAAAGTAAATTTACTGCCTGACTGATCTATCAACACACAAATTAAACCACTGAACTGATTGCGCTAAAATAATTAATTATTAACATAACATAATCATTCACTCCATCGTCTCATTACAGTAACTGACCCCTAACTAAGTTCGTAACTTGTATCTAGGGTATCAGAAACTACGCACACGCTCATTCACACACACACACACTCAGACCGAGACAAACATTTGTGGTTCACACAAATATTCACCCCACACGGGAATCGAACCCGCAACCTTACGGATAGCAATCAGGCATGGTGACCACTCTGCCATCGAGGTCGTCAAACATAGACATCCGCTAAAAATGAAAAATCCGAATTAAACCACTCAGCTAGTCATAACATTAAAAGTCATCAATAAATATTCGGTCTAGCCTATTATTATCGTAAAGTTAAAAAAACTTGTCAAAGTACCAACAGAGTATTGTATGGAAACTCACATTATTTATTGATGAGTAATGTACCGTAACATTGGTTCGGAGTTTAACGGAAACTTGAATTACTTTGACGATATTATTGGGAAGTTTACCAATAGGCTGATGGTGTTGTTTGGGTTTTAATACTTGAATTTATATGTAATTTTCTGAATTTCTAAGTATGCTATAATTTAAACTAGTAATATTTAGTAAAAGGCTGTTGTTAGTCGTCCGCTAGAATGGATGATTAATAACATAACATTCACTACATCATCTCATTACAGTAACTGACCTCTAACTAAGCTCAAAGCTTGTATCTAGGGTATCAGAAACTACGCACACACTCATTCACACACACCCAGACCGAGATAAACATTTGTGGTTCACACAAATATTCACCCCGCACGGGAATCGAACCCGCAACCTTACGGATAGCAGTCCGGCATGATATAATCTTATTCGTTCGCTAGTCGAATGAATACGATTATATTAATCGTCCGCTAACTTTTTCATTTTTAAAGCTGAAAAGTCCTATGCTATAGACTACTGCTCCCGCACATTACCTCAGGGAGCAGGGGGCATCTGAAAATCAGCGCTTTTCGAGACTCCGGTCTCGGATAAGCATCAGCTGAGATGTCACCCTTTGCTACGACTTATCTAAATACTCGTATTATTAATTATACCTATTTGTAAGTTTTATCCATGTGTTTTAGTAGCAATAAAGATTTATTTTATTTTATTTTATTTTTTTATTTATAGATAGGCTGTATAGCATCAAGCTAAAAAAAACTGAGCTAATACGGATTATTCATTTTAAATTGTAAACCTACAGACCATAGATAATCCAAAGAATAGCAAAAAAGGTTTACAAAAAATGCAACATGTAAAAGTGGCCAGTATTTAAAACGTTTCCTCCAAGAAGTGCAGTAAAGTGGCAACACAAGCCGAGTCATATTTAAAAGTTAAATTCTGTACGGGTCTGCGAGGGGCTCGCAAAATGCATCCCTCACTGATTATTTACATATCGTATTATTTATTTTTATTCTTGTAAAAAGAATTTCTTCTTCTTTTCCGAACCTTTATCCCATGTCCATTTTGAGGTCGGTTTTCAGTTTAACCAGATTTGGCGGAATGTCAGTATTTTACGTGAAGCGACTGCCATCAGACCTTCACAACCCAGAGGGCTATACGACATTTTTTGGTTAAACCAAATGTAGACTTTTGAGGGCTCTAACTACCCGTAACGACTGTAAAAAGAATTACTGTGTATAATACAAATGTAGACTCTCTACAGACTTTGTAGATTAACTAAGCTTTGACCTGCGGTTTCACCCACGTAGTTCCTGATCCTGTGGGAATTTCGGGATAAAACATAGCCTATGTCCTTCCCCGGACCATAAGCTACCCCTGTACCAAATTTCAAGTCAATCAGTTCAGTAGTTTAGCCGTGAAAGCTAACAAACAGAGAGACAGTTACTTTCGCATTTATAATATTAGTAAGGTCTAGCAGAGCCCCGCGGTTTCACTCGCGTAATTCCCACTGTCGTGAGAATGCAGGAATAATATTATACTAAAAACCTTCTTCTTGAATCACTCTATCTATTAAAACAAACCGCATCAAAAACCGTTGCGTAGTTTTAAAGATCTAAGCATACATAGGGACATAGGGACAGAGAAAGCGACTTTGTTTTATACTATGTAGTAAAATATAGGAAGAAAATATGAAACAAATTATCATACTTATTAACAATTAACTTGAAAAACACGAGTTTCCCAACTATGTATAAATATAATAATAAAATGTTGAGAACAAATATTTGCATAATTTCAAAAGGGAAGATGGAAGGTTTGCGCCGTGAGGTAACTCGGCTAGATTTGATTGTGAACATAGTGCTGTCTTTGTCTGTACAATGAAGTTGGAAAGTGACAGACGTATTATGAGTCTAAAATTATTATGTGAAATGCATATTTTAAAAACTTGTTATTTTTATAACAAAACTAAAATTTGTGAATATAATCTTCATATACTAACTGACACTTAACTAGATTCACAATATTTTTAAACATCAAATTAGGTACCAATCATCTTTGTTCATCATAAATTTATCTGTTTAAGATCTCTTTTGTTTAGTTTTATATATACCCATTTTTATTTTTCTATTTTTTTAAATTGTATTAATTTCATCTTTTTGTTTCATTATGTTTAACTTGTTAAGTTGTCTCTGAACCTTTGTTTGTAAATGCTATAAACATCTGTTATTGGCTTTATACATCAGAATTTTGATTTTGTTGTACACTTATAAAAAATGTTTAATGTATGAAGCTGTTGATGTTTTTTCTAAATAAATTACCTGTATGTAGGGTATCAGAAATTACGGACACACTCTTTTAAACATACACCTACAATGAGATAAGCATTTGTAGACTAATATCTAGGATGTCAGAAACTACATACACTCACACATATTCATATACACAACTTGATTTGTAGATTACAAAATTATTTACCTTACACAGAACTCGAACTTGCAACCCCTTATTTCACAATCTAGAATAGTAACTTTGTTATTAACACTGTATCTATTACTGAAAAACGCAAAATCTATACATTCCATCTTCTAATATATAAAATTCTCGTGTCACAGTTTTCGTTGCCATACTCCTCCGAAACGGCTTGACCGATTCTCATGAAATTTTGTGAGCATATTCAGTAGGTCTGAGAACCGGCCAACATCTATTTTTCATCCCGAAATTCCCATGGGAACGGGAACTACGCGTGTGAAACCGCGGGGCGCAGCTAGTAAGTATATAAATTAAAGTCAACGCCGCTCTGAATAGAAAATAATTAAATTAAAACATATCCACCATATATTAGCCGGACAGACAGACAGACACAATCAATTCATTAAATTCAGTCCAGCAATAGTCAGTGACCGCATCAAAGCGAAATCATTTGAGCGATGGCAATTGGTCCCAATATTAATTACATTGTAATTATTTTCATATAATTTTACGTTTTGGTAAACGAATTATCTGTTGTGATATTTTATTATTGATTTTATTGTAATTTGTAATGTATGGTAGAGCAAAGGTTTCTCTTTTAATGATAATATTTATTTATTTATTTATTTAGGACGACCAGTGAATTACATTAGATCTTAGAAGTAAAAACTTAAATAACTAAATTAAAAATTAAATGCACTTTCTTTAGGTGCCACAGCATGCGAAGAATTAAAATATAACATAAAATATCACGTTAGATTAAAATGAAAACAATGGAAATAAAAACTTGAGAATAAAATGCTTGAATAAAATTAAAAAAAAACAATAAGAAATAAAATTTAACATGAAAACAAATTAAATTAAAATTAGTACAGAACGGGTAATCATCACGTATGCCTTATACATAACATAATCATTCCCTCCATCATCTCATTACAGTAACTGACCCCTAACTAAGTTCGTAACTTGTATCTAGGGTATCAGAAACTACGCACACACTCATTCATATGTGTTGGCGATCTCAAAAAATTATATCACTCTACCCAAAATTAATCCTGAGATCTCAGGCTTACCAAGCAAAGTCACTATGGATAACACCAATAGGTTTTCAAAAATAAATGTTCAAATAGTTAAATTCAACGAGACAGCTAATATTTGTGCTAGGTTTTTGATTTTAAAATTTAAAATTTCGTCCAATTTTAAAACGGTCACTAATTCTCATTTAAACAAACCGTTGCTTAACTCAAAAAAAGATTAAAAATCTCAAATAGTTGTAATTTCTAAGATCTTTCAATTCTCAATTCGTCTAAATATTTAATATTTTACATAATACGATCACCCATCCACATTTTAACCGTTGCTTAACACCCAAAAAGAAACAAAATCTTAAAAAACGTCATTTTAATATCAAATAACGCGAAAAGACGAGAGCTTTTTTCAGTTTTAATTTACAAAACCTAGCCAAAGAACCTGTTACCTCCCAAGCAACAGCACAGCTTTCAAAATCTTAAAGAATATATTCTAATATCAAAGCTTACAGTATATATTCTCCGCCATTAGGAGCACATTAACATAAGTTGTTTGTATCTTGTCTCGTGATAACGACAGGACGCCCCTCGCGCGCGGAATGACTTTACAACGGATGCATGTTTACTGGGATACCGTATTCGTCCCACGGGAACGGGATTCTGGTACCAAGATTGCTGGTGAGGTATCTTGTATATATGCAGTTTATATAGGTTGTATATAAAAACTATAATCCTAGTAAGGATTATATAGTAGATATTTTGTTTTAATAGATAGAGTAATTCAGTGGGAAGGTTTTTAGCATAATTTTATCCCCATATTCCCACGGGAACGAGAACTACGTGGGTGAAACCGCGGGGCGCCGCTTACCTTATATAAATAATTAACAACACCAACTATTCCCGAACTCCAACTACCACTGGATTGGATGTAACTTTAATAATATACCAACTTTGATAAAACTTTAGTTTTGGGACAATTTTCAGAGAGGTATTGTTGTATTTTAGGATTCTTGAACTTTGTTAGGTACTTAACTTTATTTCAGACAAGTAGCGCCCGTGGTTTCACCCAAATAGTTCCCGTTCCCGTGGGAATACAGGGATAAAATATAGCCTATGTTACTCAGGGTGAATGTAGCTTTCTAACGGTGAAAGAATTTTTGAAATCGTAGTTTCGGAGCTTATTCGTTACAAACCAAATCTTTCCTCTTTATATGTATTAAGTATTGGTGTAGATAGGAAAAATCAAATGAAAAATGATATACCTAGGTAATGTCGATCTCGCATTTATAAACAAACTCTACATTTTGATATCAATCGTTAATAGAGCTAATGAAAAATATACGAATTTCTTTCAAAATGTAAGGAAATAAAGGATTAAAATTTAGTAAGAATAAATAACTAACAAACATATTTACAAAATTCTTTGATACGTAAAATAAAAGAAAAATAGGATTAAAATAAATAATGAAGGAAAAGAGAGATAACATTTCATTTTCATATGTGTTTGTTAAATATTTTCTATTTCATTTTCCGCTTAAGAACCATAATTAAATATGATTTCATGTATATTAAAAATAATTGTACTAGAATCTTGGTAAGAAATACGAATTCAAAATGAATCAGACATTCATTCTAAAAACCTAACTAAAATAATTATGTTATTGTGCGTGGGAAAATATGTTTCATTGCAAAATAATATAGCATTTGAACAGTTTTCGTACGCTCTAACATAAATACGGATCTTATAAATAGAATCCAGTTCTCTTTACTCAAAATAATTCAGTTTTAATTAAGAAATTTCCTCGAATTTTCCTAAGCAGAGTTCATTAAAATTTTAGTTCCGAAATTAAATTCCGTACTACGTTTCTTTTTAGACGTTAAGAAAAAACTAAAAACGTGATCATCAATCTAAGCTAGTGAAAAATCGAGGCCACATTTTCTTAGATATTACAATAAAAACCACATAAACACTTATGTTCTAAACGTTATATCCAAAAATATCTTACAGCTGACGTAATTGTGCGTTCCAAAAACAAAATTGCACTGTTCACATCACTTGTATTCACATGCTTTTTGTTAGTCGGTTTTTAATGATACACGAATTCGGATCGTATTTCGCGGCCGCGTACACGTCCGCTCGCTGCGGCGTTTGGCCCGAGACTGAGCTAGCCCTGGCTGAGCTATGTGTGTGTAGGGTAGTTTTGTGTATGTGTAAGTGCGGGTCACACTCCGAGACAACCGAATGCCCTATTTCTGTTCAGCTGATTCTTAAATTTCTCTTTTTGAATTTCGAATTGGATTTTTAATTTGCGGCTTTTTTTTCTGTCAATGTCACTGTCGTTTATTAGCCTTTGAATGTGGGATATTGGACCTTTGTAGGATATTAAGTATGTTTGTAAAAGTTGATGTTTATGAATATTAATTTAGTTTTGCGTAATAATCTTAAAAATAATCTTTGAACATAAAACTCTATTTCTATGAAAGCGTTAATCGTATGATAATAACTACTGACCTATATTAGATTTGAGTGTTAAATTGGAAACAATTATTCTGTACACATAAAAAGGCAATCGTTATTGGCTGACTGACTGATCTATTAACATACACCTCAAATTACTGGATGAATTATGCTGAAATTAGTCACGCAGATACCTTGTTAAGATGATGCAGGCATTCCTTAAAAAAAAATTTAATGTATAGGTATAAAATCATGTGGAAAACTAGTATGTGAACTCTACCGAACAAAGTCGGGGCTCTTTGTATAGTGTTGTTTTTTTTCTTTGTTTATTTAGGCTGTACACACACAAACTTCGCGATATTTATATTAAATTAAACCTTTTTCGGTGTAATTCTCTCGCAACTAAGTTTTAATTAATATTAGTGAAAACATAAAGTTAACATTTAAAGTTTTTGTTTGTTTTAAATAATGTTTGTTTTTATAACTTTTGTGTTTTTGGCTTGATGCGAAAAGGGTAAAAGTGCATTTTTATTTTGCAGAATTAAAGGTCAGTTTTTAATAAGTTACATACCTATGAGATATTGTTATATTTTTTTACAAGCTATTATTTAGTGTCACCTGTCCCGTTGTCTGTAATCAAATCTTGCAAGCCATTTTTCGACCACTTCTGGTTAATCCGATTGAGCTGTAATTTGGCATACTTATGTAAGTCCCATGACAATGCAATAAAGGCTAAAAAACTTGTTTTTAAAAAGGTTTTTTTTTAAAGAGTTATTATTAGTTGCGCCTTGATTTTGCAATAAAATATAGCCTACGTACTTTTTCCTAAGCTCTATTAGTTTATATTATTAATGCTGTATCTATATTACTTCTCATTATTTTACATCATCAGTGAGACAAAGAATTTTTCAACACACTTGCTCATAAAGGGGCTCTTATTTATGCAAAAACAGTTGAATAATGACACGTTTTATTCACTAGTGAGTTATAGATTGTTTTTTAAATTGCTTGGTTTTTAAAAAAGTTTCGACACCACAAAAATTGTGTCCATACATTTTAAAAACAAACTTCAACTATGTTGCCTTACTTTTGGTAGGTCTATGGTTGATTCCATTCATTCATTCATTCGTTCTTTTTTTTAATAAGTATATTCTTTTAGTCTTTAGCCGATCACCATTGTTGTGTTGGATGCGCGCGAATAGAAAAACTGTTTATTTATTAGCGAAAAATGATATATTATTATGAATTTCTTCGCAAGTGTGTTGAAAAACGTTGTATGGTACACGCGTGTATTGATGATTACTATCCTTGGCTATCTTCTGACCCTCGCCTGACGGCTCGGGCCTCAATAGCGCCTCGGAAGTAATCACCAACTTACCTCGCTTGTACCATAAATAACTATTGTTTTTTTTTTTTTACAAGATGATACAATGATGATACATTAGCATCTGATCTGTAGATTTTATCTAGGCTTATTAACAACACCTGGTTTCCAGATTGGTCGCTATGCTGGACTGCCATCCTTAAATTTGCGGGTTCGATTCCCGTGTGGGGTGAATATTTGTGTGAACCACAAATGTTTGTCTCGGTCTGGGTGTGTGTGAATGAGTGTGTCCGTAGTTTCTGATACCCTAGATACAAGTTTCGAACTTAGGGGTCAGTTACTATAATGAGATGATGGAGTGAATGATTATTATTATGTTATAGCTGTACCCCGCATAGTTTCTATTCCCGTGGGAATTTCGGGATAAAACCTATGTTCTTTCCCGGACCATAAGCTACCCCTGTACCATTCATACCAAATTTCAAGTCAATCGGTTCAATAGTTTAGCCGTGAAAAGGTAACAGACAGACAGACAGAGTTACTTTCGCATGTATAATATTAGTAGGGATTATGTTATTCCTTTTCTGAGAGAGCCCTTTAGCTCAGCAGTGGTGTCTTGTCTCGTCATCCAATCCTTTACTTCACAAGTTTATTGATGATTTATCCAGAATGTCTTGTCACTCCATCTAGATCAAACGGCTTTAACAATGTTAAGTTACAAGAGCATTGAAAGTTTGATCGTCTAGTTAAGTTAGGTTATCTCACTAACTGACGGTTAGGAATTCACTTAGAATTGTCTTGAATGTTCTAGATGTTTGCTATTTTATCCTTCCCCGTTTTTTTAGGATATTGTGGGATTTTTTGGATAAAATATAGACTATTTTGAATATAATTTTGGGATAAAAATAGTCTATTTTGAACAGAATTTTGAGATAAAAAATAGGTTTTAATATAGGTTATAGGACTTATTATACTATTTAAATAAAAGTAATCACTACTATAGAGTTTTTATCTTCTTTTCGATAAGTTTCTATGAGTTTATTTCGAAATATTTTTGAATTCATCTTCACACCTATACCTCAAACGAGAATCGAACTCACTTACTGAGGTTATATTTCTTTTTCCTTTTTTGGAACCGTTAGACACAATTAGTCAAACACATTTTATCTAATTTGAATCCTAACCCAATTACAATAAGGTTGCAAATCGCATATCATCTAAACTAAATAAAGGCAGGTACAGACTAACGACAGAGTTGGACATGTGACTGACGGATCCATTTGTCGTGCGATTGAAGCAGTGTGTCGCAGAAGTGGGAGTCATATTTATTTTATTTGTGAAGTTGATGTTTTAGTTGTTCATTTGATGAGTTTTTTATCGATTATTTGAGTGAGTAAGTAATTGTGTGTGTTGTAAACGTTTTTAATATATCATGTGAAACATTCATTCATTCAATCATTCAGATTTAGAATGAATGAATCATGTAAAACACTTACAGTACATGATTGAGTGGAGATGCTAACTGCGAATTACTTACAATCTGTTCAGTTAAGCAACGTCTGGCACCGTCTTTTTAGCGATGGGCCGTTATAAAAGGGACTTTCATGAAAGTTTCCGTGCTTCAAACATGCTATGGCGTCTAACTTTGACAATTGACTTCTAAAAATAAGATTTTCTCAATTCATCAGTATCTATTTAGTCATATTAATGTCATCGACAATCGATACAGGTTGTTAGAGCCCTCAAAAGTGTAACAAAAAAGAATAGCAACACATAAAAAATAGCTAAATTATTGAATGCTAATTTTTGAAAAAAAAAATAATCTAGGAACAATATTATTCAACTGTACTACATCTATACGAACTCTATTTCCACGTCGCGTTGTGTGTACATAACTTTATAATCGGGCGCGCGGCTCGCGGCACGTTGTCACTGTGGATACAACTTTATACGGCACATGGAGATATTTATAGAGAAACCGCTAGGATGGAGCTAGCTGTGGGCCGTGGTTTTACTCGCGAAATGTTATTTTCGTATGTTTTGTGTCCAGTCTAAAAGTGTCTTAAGTACTTACTAATATTTTAAATATCCTATCCACTTGACGTTAAGGCATATCAAATTGAAAAGAAACTATAAGCAGATTTCCATAAACAAACGTATCCCGTGTATCCTTCCCGGATAATGCCTCTAGACAAACATTTTTGTTGTAATTACTTTTAGATTTGCCTCTTAAATTCTTTACCATGTATTTTTTTGTAAACATGGTTCGGATTTGACTTCACTGACATGCATTTTTAACCCCCGACGCAAAAAGACGGGTGTTATAAGTTTGACGTGTCTGTATGTGTGTGTGTGTATCTGTCTGTCTGTGGCATCATAGCTCCCAAACGGATGAACCGATTTTAATTAAGTTTTTTTTGTATTAAAGAGGACTTACGTGCGAGTGTTCTTAGATATGTTTAATGAAAATCGGTTAACCTGTTTAAAAGTTATGGGGGTTTGAAAGTAATTGTGTTGGGGTTTTTTAAATTTTCAATTTAATGTTTTATTAAATTCATATAACTTTATTGAACAATATAATAAGTTCTTAAACTTAAAACATCTTCACATTACAAACTTAAACAAAAGTATTTCCTTACCATCAGTTCTCCCTAACATTTCACAGTTGACCGCCCACATCTAACATCTGTTACGCAAAAACTAACCACATGCTCAATACACTCCATACAAATTCACTTCCAATTAGTCAGAATACAAAATTTTGTATCGAAGTGCTACTGCTCTGTGTACTGTAACGGTTTCTGCTCACCTGTCATGTTAATGTCAGGTGTTAGAAAGAGATAGATAGTGTTGCTGTCTCTGTCTGTCAAGGAATGAATAGTGTGAAACGCACCTGTTTTTGTTTAGAGGGTTTTTAAAGGTGGTATTTTAATTATTTTAGAATTATTGATTAGTTATTAATTTATTAGAATAGATAGATAAGTAGTTTGATAGTTCTAGGGTTTAGTCGAAAGTCCGATATTCGATTCCTGGTTTATAAATTTTATAAAGGTTTTAATTATAAAGGTTATTTTACAATAATTTATTAGTTGTTAATTTATTAGGATATACTTATTATTAGTTTTATGGCATGTGCATCCTACTTATGTCAATTGGAAAGTCCGAGATTCGATTCCTGGATTGGGTGTTTCTAAAACGTGTCTTTTTTTTAAGTTATTTAATAAGTAGTTGTGTAGATTTATTAGTTTACTTTTTAACACTTTTTTTTTATTTTAGAGGTTCTTGATATCGTTGGGGGTCTAGTGGTAAGTACATTACAAATGTGCAATGGGCATCTGTCTACCAAATCAATGGTTACGGGTTCAAATCCTGAGTTGAGCATTTTTGTTATTTCCATACATGTCTCGAGTAATAGGTAATATGCTAATTCTACCTTAAATGTTAATACTAGCTGTGCCCCACGGTTTTACCCGCGTGGAACCTTATCCCGCGGGAAATTTGGGATAAAAAGTATCCTATGTGTTATTCTGATGTATAAGCAAGATTATTGTAAAGTTTCATTAAAATCCATTCAGTAGTTTTTGCGTGAAAGAGGAACAAACATCCACACATCTAAACATCCACACTCACAAACATTCGGCTTTATAATATTAGTAGGATATATCACGTTACGACGTTACGAGCAAAACTAATAAACTATAAAAAATCTTTAAAATAAAATAAAATTAGCTACACGTTCCCCAGAAATACACACTTCAATACAAACAAAACATTCTTAAAAAGGGATTCGAAGTTGTTAACCCTACTATTATTATAGACTACTAGCAGCGCCCCGCGGTTTTACCCGCGTAGTTCCCGTTCCCGTGGGAATTTCGGGATAAAAACTATCCTATGTCATTTCCCGGACCATAAGCTACCCCTGTACCAAATTTCAAATCAATCGGTTCAGTAGTTTAGCCGTGAAAAGGTAACAGACAGACAGAGTTACTTTCGCATTTATAATATTAGTAGGGAAGTAGGGATTAGTGGGAAGTAGGGATAGCTAATCATTTCAGTCTGTTTACCATCTTCCATCTCTCTCGCACTCACACCAAAAGTCAAAAATAACCAAATCCCTCATTACTATAATCTTTATAATTTTACATACGGCTCTTAATAAAAAAAACATCACTACATAGTATAAAACAAAGTTGCTTCCCGCCGTCCCTATGTATGGTTAGATCTTTAAAACTACGCAACGGATTTTGAAGCGGTTTGTTTTCTATAAGTACTATAATATTATAAAGAGGAAAGATTTGTTTGTTTGTAATGAATAGGCTCCGAAACTATTGGACCGACTTCAAATATTCTTTCACTAATGGAAAGCTATTTTATCAGTGCGTGACATAGGCTATATTTTATCCCGGTAATCCCACGGGAACGGGAACTACGCGGGTGAAACCGCGGGGAGCTACTAGTAATAGATAGAGTGATTCAAGAGGAAGGTTTTAAGAATAATTTTATCACTGTATTCTCACGGGAGCGGGAACTACGCGGGTGAAAACGCAGGCTCTGCTACTATCCTAATCCTAACTAATCCTAATCCTAACCAATATTATAAATGCGAAAGTAACTCTGTCTGTCTGTTACCTTTTCACAGCTAAACTACTAAACCGATTGACTTGAAATTTGGTACAGGGGTAGCTTATGGTCCGGGAAAGAACATAGGCTACGTTTTATCCCGAAATTCCCACGGGATCGGGAACTACGTGGGCGAAAACGCAGGCTCTGCTAGTATTGTATAAGTTTCCTAAGCAAATATAGATGATCCTTCGCTTAGTTGTTAGGGCACGACATCTTAGCGAGGTCGGTGACTTGATATTAGTTCCCGTAGATCCAAAAATATAAGATGATTCTCTTGTCATTTCTTCGTTATATGTAAGTTCTTTTAAACAAAAGGAATAATAAATATACTTATCGGTAAGTAAAATTGTCACAAAAACCAATAATAAGTACATACTTATTCATATTTATTAGTACCTATGTGACCAAACTAAGAAGAACTACTAAAAAGTGTTACTACATTTCCTGTACTTACCTATTTAAAGTTATCAAAATGAAATAATCATATCGCGATTTAATTCAAGTCTATATACATAAAACTCTTCCGTTACTGAGTGACGTACTGACTGACTGATTGACAACGCACAGCCGAAACTACTGGTCGTAGAGAGCTGTAATTTGGCACGTGTTTGTTGGGGGGAGTAGGCACCACTAAGGATATTTGGAAATTACCCTCCTAGGGGGAGAAAAGGGGGTAAGTTGAAAATTTTAATTTCTCAATTGACCTTAATGTATACGCGTAGTTCTCTTTCCCGTGGTATGCCCACGGGAAAGAGAACTACGCGTGTAAAACCACGGGGCGCTGCTAGCTTAAAATATAATTATTGGTAACCAAATACAAGCAAATCCAGATTGGAATAAACATCCTTTTTTATACATATAATCAATATCATATCTTCGAAATATCTTTGTCTACCCCTTTTTCCTGAAGAACTGCCGATAATCCTGCATATCATTAAATATGGTAATGGAGGCGGAAATATAATGGTCGCCATTACACTAGCTCAAAACTGTGTTCGACAATTTATATTTTGGTTGTAACAACTTGAGTTGAAATAAGTTGGGAAACTTGCCTTGCGGTTTCACCCGTGTATTCCCCCCGTTCCTGTGCTCCCGGCAATTATTCGAATTTTTCTCATCTTTTAAATTTTTTCTTGCCCACTTTAATTGCCCAAACTTTTTTCCCGTCTCACGTCAAGGCCACAAAAGTGGCCCGGGCGCCGCGCATTTTATTGAACGCGTTTTTATGAATGAAAAGTTACAAAAAGCTTCAGGCATATTTCGCTAGATGACTCTAGTGGTATTAAAATACTACGTCGATAAAACAGTCTGTGAGTCGCCGAAATAAAAACAAACAAAAAACTATCGGGTAGTGCGTCAAGGGTATTTACAAGTGGTGTCAAGTGGCGTTCGGATTTTAAATTATAAACAATGTGTTTATTTATACTTTTTGTGCTAGTGTTGTATATCAAAATGATCTACAGCGTGTTAACTGTAAGTATTTTACTATATTTTATGAATTCAAAGTGGGTAATTATGTTTTTCGATGTGATGAAACTTGATACCCGATTTTTTCGCGGGTAGTTTGTCTTTAACTCGTTAATCTGTAAATTATTTATTTTAAAAAGTGAAAAATATTAATATTATAAGATTTTACAGGCCCTTAGCTTTCCAAAGATGATTTTTAATTGGATATAGGTAGGTTCCGTGGTAACCATTTTAGTCTAACGGGTCGCGCATTTTCGTCGAAAAAAAGGACGATCGGAGTTCGGGCGGTTTTGGTTCAATTCGGTTTGACGGATGGACGGTTGAGTGTATAGACCTCCACGAACATTTCAAGACCAAGATAAGATAAATCCGTTCAGCTGTTCTCAAGTTTTAGCGAGACTAACGAACAGCAATTGATTTTTATATAGGTACCTACTAGCAGCGCCCCGCGGTTTCACCAGCGTAGTTCCCGGTCCCGTGGGAATTTCGGGATAAAAAGAATCCTATGTTCTTTCCCGGACCATAAGCTATCCCTGTACCAAATTTCAAGTCAATCGGTTCAGTAGTTTAGCCGTGAAAAGGTAACAGACAGAGTTACTTTCGCATTCATAATATTAGTAAGGACTAGTAAGGATTTGTGTGATACACAAATGTTTATCTCGGTCTAAGTGTTTGAAGAATGCCTATGTCCGTAGACACAGATACAAGTAATAAACCTAGTAAAGAGTCATTTTCGCGAGTTTGGTTGCTCAATAAAAAAGAACACTCCAAAAAAGTAAACAAATATTTGCGCGCACGCAGCCGCCTCCAATATCACCGACCAATCAGAGGCGAGAGCTAAATCAGTAACGCACGTGATTGGTCGAACAGTTGGAGGCTGGAGGCTGTATCAAGTATTGCGTCATGATTTAGTTGTTGTTATTTATTTGCTACTTTAAATAAACCAGTTAAATATTTTTAAGCCAGTTCCAGTAATATTACTTAAAAGAGCTGCCTCACCACCTACTTGTAATTGATTTTTATGCTAGGTATTTAAATTATTTTCATTTCATTTTTGTTTTAATTCAATGAATTAAGCTGAAGTTTATGAAAGGAAAATATTCAATATGAATCTTAAAAACACTATAAACGCCAAATGGCTTACAAAAGAAGACTTAAAATAACATTAAATTAAAAATTTAACACAATTACAACATCTTAGAACACTGTCTAATGACACTCGCACGTAAGTCCCCTTTAATACAAAAAATAACTAAATGGAAATCGGTTATAAAACAATACAAAACACAGAACCCATCCTTTGCATCGGTTACTAGTCGGGTAATGAAGATTGAATTGTAAATGGTTCGCAGACGATATCGCGATGCATATTCATATGATTCGTACACAATTATAGCGTCGCGTCGCTCCGGGCCAGTAGGTACAGGCCTAACCTTGTGGATACGTTTTTGGGATATGTTTTCATCGGTTACAACGTTTAAAATTGTAGGAATTATCCCTACTTCCCTACTATCCATACTAAAATTATAAATGCGAAAGTAACTCTGTCTGTCTGTTACCTTTTCACGGCTAAACTACTGAACCGATTGACTTGAAATTTGGTACAGGGGAAGCTTATGGTTCGGGAAAGAACATAGGATACTTTTATCCCGAAGTTCCCACGGGAACAGGAACTACGCGGGTGAAACCGCTGGGCGCTGCTAGTAATCTATATGTGAATATCCATTAAGAATAAGAAGTGTCATTCTCTTCTTAGTTAGGGATCAGTTACTATAATGAGATGTAGTGAATGATAATGTATACTATAATGAGATGTAGTGAATGATAATGTTTATTCTTTGGTAGAATGTTATATATGTTTTGTCAGCAATATATTATTTTCCTATATCCATAACCCCTACCTGTATTATTCATAGTTCACCGAGTGTATTGCTAATTGATATTATTCAGGCGTTATCGATCGTACGACTTTGTAACAAACTAATAATACCGATTACCGTCCTACGCACTAATCGGAAAGGTTCCGAATCAGTGGAAAATTACATAATAATGTAGTAAATATTCCACTGATATTGTACTTGTAAGTTTTTAAAACTTACTAATAATATTGATTTTGAACACCGGATTTGGAATAAAAAGTTTTTGTGCGAATTTGAGCCGAGTTGGGCGGAGTAGGCGGCCATATGACCGAATTTGGGCGAAGGTGTGAATTTCGTTTTTTCGAGCTGTTTTAACGGTTTTTATTGTGTTTTGATATGCCTATTCCATTCCGCTCACTTAAAACCGGATCTGAAACAAAACGTTTTTGGGCGAATTTCTAGCCGAGTTGGGCGGAGTAGGCGGCCATATGACCGAATTTGGGCGAAAATTGTTATTTCGTTTTTTTCGCACTTTTTTAACGGATTTTATTGTGTTTGGATATGCCTATTCCATTCCGCACACTTAAAACCGGATCTGGAACAAAAAGTTTTTGGGCGAATTTTGAGCCAAGTTGGGGCCATATGGCCGTATTTGGGCGAAAATTATAATTTCGTATTTTCGCGCTGTTTTAACCGATTTTATATAGTTTTGATGTAAAAAAGATGAATATTTACTTAAATTTGAAAATTGTCTTAAATTTGAATGTCGGAAAATTCTCTTTAATTTGAAAATTGGAAAATTCACTTAAATTTGAATATCGGAAAATTTACTTAAATTTGAAAATTCTCTTAAATTTGAAAATCGGAAAATTCTCTTAAATTTGACAATCGGAAAATTCACTTAAATTTGAATATCGGAAATATCACTTAAATTTGAAAATCGAAAAATTCACTTAAATTTGAAAATCGGAAAATTCACTTAAATTTGAAAATCGGAAAATTCACGTAAATTTGAAAATTTTCTTAAATTTGAAAATCGGAAAATTTACTTAAATTTGGATATTCTCTTAAATTTGAAAGTCGGAAAATTCACTTAAATTTGAAAATCGGAAAATTCACATAAATTTGAAAATCGGAAAATTCAGTTAAATTCGAATATCGGAAATGTTACTTAAATTTGAAAATTCTCTTAAATTTGAAAATCGGGAAATTCTCTTAAATTTGACAATCGGAATATTCACTAAAATTTGAAAATCGGAAAATTCACTTAAATTTGAAAATCGGGAATTTCACTTAAATTTGAAAATTCACATAAATTTGATAATCGGAAAATTCACTTAAATTTGAAAATCAGAAAATTCACTCAAATTTGAAAATCGGAAAATTCACTTAAATTTGAAAATCGGAAAATTCACTTAAATTTAAAATTTTTCTTAAATTTCAAAATCGGAAAATTCACTTAAATTTGAAAATCGGAAAATTCACATAAATTTGAAAATCGGAAAATTCAGTTAAATTCGAATATCGGAAATGTTACTTAAATTTGAAAATTCTCTTAAATTTGAAAATCGGGAAATTCTCTTAAATTTGACAATCGGAATATTCACTTAAATTTGAAAATCGGAAAATTCACTTAAATTTGAAAATCGGGAATTTCACTTAAATTTGAAAATTCACATAAATTTGAAAATCGGAAAATTCACTTAAATTTGAAAATCACAAAATTCACTCAAATTTGAAAATCGGAAAATTCACTTAAATTTGAAAATCGGAAAATTCACTTAACTTTAAAATTTTTCTTAAATTTCAAAATCGGAAAATTCACTTAAATTTGAAAATCGGAAAATTCTCTTAAATTTGACAATCGGAAAATTCACTTAAATTTAAATATCGGAAAATTCACTTAAATTTGAAAATCGAAAAATTCACTTAAATTTATAAATCGGAAAATTCACTTAAATTTGAAAATCGGAAATTTCACGTAAATTTGAAAATTTTCTTAAATTTGAAAATCGGAAAATTTACTTAAATTTGAAAATCGGAAAATTCAGTTAAATTCGAATATCGGAAATGTTACTTAAATTTGAAAATTCTCTTAAATTTGAAAATCGGAAAATTCTCTTAAATTTGACAATCGGAAAATTCACTTAAATTTGACAATCGGAAAATTCACTTAAATTTGACAATCGGAAAATTCACTTAAATTTGAATATCGGAAAATTCACTTAAATTTGAAAATCGGAAAATTCACTTAAATTTGAAAATCAGAAAATTCACTCAAATTTGAAAATCGGAAAAAAATCACTTAAATTTGAAAATTTTCTTAAATTTGAAAATCGGAAAATTCACTTAAATTTGAAAATCAGAAAATTCACTCAAATTTGAAAATCGGAAAATTCACTTAAATTTGAAAATCAGAAAATTCACTCAAATTTGAAAATCGGAAAAAAATCACTTAAATTTGAAAATTTTCTTAAATTTGAAAATCGGAATATTCACTTAAATTTGAAAATCAGAAAATTAACTCTAATTTGAAAATCGGAAAATTCACTTAAATTTGAAAATCGGAAAATTTACTTAAATTTGAAAATCGGAAAATTCACTTAAATTTGAAAATTCTCTTAAATTTGAAAATCGGAAAATTCACTTAAATTTGAAAATCGGAACATTCACTTATTTTGAAAATCGGAAAATTTACTTATATTTGAAAATCGGAAAATTCACTCGAATTTGAAAGTCGGAAAATTCACTTAAATTTGAAAATCGGAAAATTTACTTTAATTTGAAAATTCTCTTAAATTTGAAAATCGGAAAATTCACTTATTTTGTAAATCGGAAAATTCACTTATTTTGAAAATCGGAAAATTCACCTAAATTTGAAAATCGGAAAATTCACTTAAATTTTAAATTCGGAAAATACTCTTAAATTTGAAAATTGGAAAATTCACTTAAATTTGAAAATCGGAAAATTCTCTTAAATTTGATGTTCGGAAAATTCTCTTAAATTTGAAAATCGGAAAATTCACTTAAATTTGAAAATCGGAAAATTCACTTATATTTGAAAATTAGAAAATTCATTTAATTCACTTGCCATATGGGCGTATTTGGGCGAAAATTATAATTTCGTATTTTCGCGCTGTTTTAACGGATTTTATATAGTTTTGATGTGCCTAATCGATTCCGCACACTTAAAACCGGATTTGGAACACTAAGTTTTTGGGCGAATTTCGAGCCGAGTTGGGGCCATATGGGCGTATTTGGGCGAAAATTATAATTTCGTATTTCCGCGCTGTTTTAACGGATTTTATATAGTTTTGATGTGCCTAATCGATTCCGCACACTTAAAACCGGATTTGGAACACTAAGTTTTTGGGCGAATTTCGAGCCGAGTTGGGGCCATATGGGCGTATTTGGGCGAAAATTATAATTTCGTATTTCCGCGCTGTTTTAACGGATTTTATATAGTTTTGATGTGCCTAATCGATTCCGCACACTTAAAACCGGATTTGGAACACTAAGTTTTTGGGTGAATTTCGAGCCGAGTTGGGGCCATATGGGCGTATTTGGGCAAAAATTTCAATTTCGTATTTTCGCGCTGTTTTAACGGATTTTATATAGTTTTGATGTGCCTAATCGATTCCGCACACTTAAAACCGGATTTGGAACACTAAGTTTTTGGGCGAATTTCGAGCCGAGTTGGGGCCATATGGGCGTATTTGGGCGAAAATTATAATTTCGTATTTCCGCGCTGTTTTAACGGATTTTATATAGTTTTGATGTGCCTAATCGATTCCGCACACTTAAAACCGGATTTGGAACACTAAGTTTTTGGGTGAATTTCGAGCCGAGTTGGGGCCATATGGGCGTATTTGGGCAAAAATTTCAATTTCGTATTTTCGCGCTGTTTTAACGGATTTTATATAGTTTTGATGTGCCTAATCGATTCCGCACACTTAAAACCGGATTTGGAACACTAAGTTTTTGGGCGAATTTCGAGCCGAGTTGGGGCCATATGGGCGTATTTGGGCGAAAAATTATAATTTCGTATTTTCGCGCTGTTTTAACGGATTTTATATAGTTTTGATGTGCCTAATCGATTCCGCACACTTAAAACCGGATTTGGAACACTAAGTTTTTGGGCGAATTTCGAGCCGAGTTGGGGCCATATGGGCGTATTTGGGAGAAAATTATAATTTCGTATTTTCGCGCTGTTTTAACGGATTTTATATAGTTTTGATGTGCCTATACGATTCCGCACACTTAAAACCGGATTTGGAACACTAAGTTTTTGGATGAATTTCGAGCCGAGTTGGGGCCATATGGGCGTATTTGGGCAAAAATTTCAATTTCGTATTTTCGCGCTGTTTTAACGGATTTTATATAGTTTTGATGTGCCTAATCGATTCCGCACACTTAAAACCGGATTTGGAACACTAAGTTTTTGGGCGAATTTCGAGCCGAGTTGGGGCCATATGGGCGTATTTGGGCGAAAATTATAATTTCGTATTTTCGCGCTGTTTTAACGGATTTTATATAGTTTTGATGTGCCTAATCGATTCCGCACATTTAAAACCGGATTTGGAACACTAAGTTTTTGGGCGAATTTCGAGCCGAGTTGGGGCCATATGGGCGTATTTGGGCGAAAATTATAATTTCGTATTTTCGCGCTGTTTTAACGGATTTTATATAGTTTTGATGTGCCTAATCGATTCCGCACACTTAAAACCGGATTTGGAACACTAAGTTTTTGGGCGAATTTCGAGCCGAGTTGGGGCCATATGGGCGTATTTGGGCGAAAATTATAATTTCGTATTTTCGCGCTGTTTTAACGGATTTTATATAGTTTTGATGTGCCTAATCGATTCCGCACACTTAAAACCGGATTTGGAACACTAAGTTTTTGGGCGAATTTCGAGCCGAGTTGGGGCCATATGGGCGTATTTGGGCGAAAATTATAATTTCGTATTTTCGCGCTGTTTTAACGGATTTTATATAGTTTTGATGTGCCTAATCGATTCCACACACTTAAAACCGGATTTGGAACACTAAGTTTTTGGGCGAATTTCGAGCCGAGTTGGGGCCATATGGGCGTATTTGGGCGAAAATTATAATTTCGTATTTTCGCGCTGTTTTAACGGATTTTATATAGTTTTGATGTGCCTAATCGATTCCGCACACTTAAAACCGGATTTGGAACACTAAGTTTTTGGGCGAATTTCGAGCCGAGTTGGGGCCATATGGGCGTATTTGGGCGAAAATTATAATTTCGTATTTTCGCGCTGTTTTAACGGATTTTATATAGTTTTGATGTGCCTAATCGATTCCGCACACTTAAAACCGGATTTGGAACACTAAGTTTTTGGGCGAATTTCGAGCCGAGTTGGGGCCATATGGGCGTATTTGGGCGAAAATTATAATTTCGTATTTTCGCGCTGTTTTAACGGATTTTATATAGTTTTGATGTGCCTAATCGATTCCGCACACTTAAAACCGGATTTGGAACACTAAGTTTTTGGGCGAATTTCGAGCCGAGTTGGGGCCATATGGGCGTATTTGGGCGAAAATTATAATTTCGTATTTTCGCGCTGTTTTAACGGATTTTATATAGTTTTGATGTGCCTAATCGATTCCGCACACTTAAAACCGGATTTGGAACACTAAGTTTTTGGGCGAATTTCGAGCCGAGTTGGGGCCATATGGGCGTATTTGGGCGAAAATTATAATTTCGTATTTTCGCGCTGTTTTAACGGATTTTATATAGTTTTGATGTGCCTAATCGATTCCGCACACTTAAAACCGGATTTGGAACACTAAGTTTTTGGGCGAATTTCGAGCCGAGTTGGGGCCATATGGGCGTATTTGGGCGAAAATTATAATTTCGTATTTCCGCGCTGTTTTAACGGATTTTATATAGTTTTGATGTGCCTAATCGATTCCGCACACTTAAAACCGGATTTGGAACACTAAGTTTTTGGGCGAATTTCGAGCCGAGTTGGGGCCATGTGGGCGTATTTGGGCGAAAATTATAATTTCGTATTTTCGCGCTGTTTTAACGGATTTTATATAGTTTTGATGTGCCTATACGATTCCGCACACTTAAAACCGGATTTGGAACACTAAGTTTTTGGGTGAATTTCGAGCCGAGTTGGGGCCATATGGGCGTATTTGGGCAAAAATTTCAATTTCGTATTTTCGCGCTGTTTTAACGGATTTTATATAGTTTTGATGTGCCTAATCGATTCCGCACACTTAAAACCGGATTTGGAACACTAAGTTTTTGGGCGAATTTCGAGCCGAGTTGGGGCCATATGGGCGTATTTGGGCGAAAAATTATAATTTCGTATTTTCGCGCTGTTTTAACGGATTTTATATAGTTTTGATGTGCCTAATCGATTCCGCACACTTAAAACCGGATTTGGAACACTAAGTTTTTGGGCGAATTTCGAGCCGAGTTGGGGCCATATAGGCGTATTTGGGCGAAAATTATAATTTCGTATTTCCGCGCTGTTTTAACGGATTTTATATAGTTTTGATGTGCCTAATCGATTCCGCACACTTCAAACCGGATTTGGAACACTAAGTTTTTGGGCGAATTTCGAGCCGAGTTGGGGCCATATGGGCGTATTTGGGCGAAAATTATAATTTCGTATTTCCGCGCTGTTTTAACGGATTTTATATAGTTTTGATGTGCCTAATCGATTCCGCACACTTAAAACCGGATTTGGAACACTAAGTTTTTGGGCGAATTTCGAGCCGAGTTGGGGCTATATGGGCGTATTTGTGCGAAAATTATAATTTCGTATTTTCGCGCTGTTTTAACGGATTTTATATAGTTTTGATGTGCCTAATCGATTCCGCACTCCGAGTCAGGATTAAGATATTCAAAACAACCTGACTCGGAGTGTTTGAAATAATTGAAGCCAGAATAGGGAAACTCGAGTGGTGGCGCCTCTATCGGTGAGGAAATAGGTTGCAAAACTACACCAACACACATCCACACACATACACACTCACATACACACACACACACATACACACACACACACACACACCCACACTCTCTCTATCACACACACACACACACACACACACACACACATACGCCTACACTTACCTTACCTAGCAGCTTGGATTGTCCACTACACCTGGAACAAAAAGAACACATTACTGACTTTTTTTTTTTACAACCTATTTATACACTTGCTAATTGTTTTTTATTTATATATTTTTACAGTTTTACCGTTCTATATTGTTAACAATTTATTTACAACTCATACAAAATTAATTTTACTGACCATACTTGGACCGTAGTTGAGAAAGAACAGTGACATGTTGCGAACACCGCCAACTGACCCCTCGACTTCGGAAAGAAGGACTGGATCCTTCTCTCCAAGTGACGACATACCCCTCATTGATCTGGATAAATTCTCCCCAAAAAGGGTTAGTGTAGAATCGCTTATAGCGATTCACGAATCTGAAAAATCCCCGAGCCAGCCAAAACCCAGCCAAAGAACTAAAGCTGTGGAGAACAAAAAGCCCCTCCAAAAAATACCGGGCGGAAAATCGTCAGACACCGGTTCAAAAGTATGCAAAGCAAAAGAGGGGGCTAGCACCATAACAGTAGAGGCTAAAGCAATCTTGGACGAAGGGAAACTACACCTGGCAAGCTCCGTAAACATAAGGAGAGATATTAAAAACGGACTGGGTTGTTGCCTGGAAAGGCTCTTCAACCTGGTCAAGAAATTAGAGAAGGAGAAGGTGACAGATAGTGAAAAAGGGACTAAAGGAAAAGTGGAACCTTGGAAAGGGGAAATAAAAAGAACAGAAGACAGGATGGAAGAAATGATGAAAGAACTAAAAGAGGTTAAGGATATAATAACAAAGGATAGGGAAGAAAGGAAGACTTATGCACAGGCTATAGGCTCCACCACCACGACAGCTACTCAACAACTAGTGCCGGAACCAAATTCTCCGTGGTACCAAGTAACTCGTGGAAAACACATTCCACAGCACTCAGTAGTGATATCGTCAGAGGACGACAATGACACGAGTGAAAGGGTCATCGAGAAAGTCAGGCAAGTGGTGGATGCTAAGCAGACAGGAATCAGAGTAGACAGAATAAGGAAAGCTAAGGACCAAAAAATTGTAGTAAGCTGTGGGACAAAAGAAGAGAGGAAAAAGTTGAAAGATAGAATAAATGAGGCAAACTGCAAACTAAGGACAGAAGACACAGTAAACAAAGATCCGTTGATAATTATTAAAAACGTACTGTCCTATAACACCGATGATGACATAATAAAAGCTCTAAAAAGCCAAAATAATCACTTGCTAGAGGGAATAGTGGAGGGCGAATACAGAGCAAAGGTGAGGTACAGGAGGAGAGCAAGAAACCCTCTGGAGAGCCACGTGATTCTGGAGGTGTCCCCAAAGGTCTGGCAAACACTTACGGCGGCAAGGAGGATTCACGTGGACCTCCAGAGGGTAATCGTAGAAGACCAATCTCCGCTCGTCCAATGTACGAGATGCCTGGCTTATGGACATGGCAGAAAGCTATGCACAGAGACGCTAGACATTTGTAGTCACTGCTCTGGCCCGCATTTAAAAAGGGATTGCCCAGACTACAAACTTGGATCACCGCCAATCTGCAAGAACTGTAACCACTCGAAACTAGAGAGAGTCGACCACAACGCCTTCGACACGCAGTGTCCCTTGAGGATGAAGTGGGACAGATTGGCGCGGGACAAAATAGGATATTGTTAAAGGCACCCCAGGAAATGATGGTGTAGAAGAGTGTGATAAACGTGCCTCGTGCAGAATAGTCCAGGTAAACCTTCAGAGGAAGAGACTCGCCTTCCAAGAGTTGGTCCACCAGGCACTCATAAAGAAAGTCCGAGTGGCTGCCATACAAGAGCCGTATGTAGGAGCAGTTGGTGAAGTCACTCAGGCACAACAATATAGGGTGATCCAAAAAACAGGGACCAGAGAGAAACCCGTAAAGGCAGCGATCATTGTTCTGGACGACAAAATTGAAATTATTGCACATCCAGAACTCACAACCGAAAATGTCGCTGTGGCTACCCTGAAGACGAGTGCCTGGCAGATTACGTTTGTCTCCGTGTACTTCGAGGACACACTCCCCATTGACCCGTACCTGGAGCACCTGAAACGGATACACAGTGTAAAGAGGAGGGGTCTCATAATAGGAGGGGATATAAACGCTTGGAGTACATGGTGGGGAAGCTCTCGTGAGGACCAAAGAGGCGAGGCGGCCATGGGAGTGTTCGAAGAGATGGACCTGCACCTTCTTAATGAAGGCACGGAGCCCACTTTCTACACTATTCGGAACGGCAAAGAATACAGCAGCATTGTGGACGTCACGGTTTGCAGTCCAGACCTGCTGAGTACGATTACCGATTGGACTGTTTTGACGGACCTAACTAGTTCGGACCACAATGCAATCTCCTTCGACATCAAGGTGAGTACTGCAGATGAAGTTGAGTCCAACCTAAAAACAACTAGAATTTTTAACACAAAAAAAGCAGACTGGGCCCAATTTGCAGAAAAACTACAGTCACAATTAGTAACAAATGACATTAAAATAGAAAAAATTCAAAGGTTGGAAACCAAAAAGGAGTTAGAAGAATACATAAATAAATATATGGAATGCATAGTAAACACATGCAACCTAACCCTACCTAAAATAAAACAGGTAAAAAAGAAGTACCTACCTTGGTGGACGGAGGAGTTGCAGCAGCTGAAGAGGGACGTCATGAAAAAGAAGAGGAGAATCCGATGGGCAGCAGCGAAGAGGAAAAACCACGTAGTCGAAGTGTACCTGGAAGCAAAGAAGATGTATGAAAATGAGGTAGTACGGGTACAATCGGCCAGCTGGAAGAACTTCTGCACACAGCAAAACAGGGAGAGTCTGTGGGACGGGATTTACAGAGTCATTCGTCAAACCGGGAGAAGGTTTGATGACCTCCCGCTGACACAGGACGGCAAGTCACTAGACGCGGCTCAGTCAGTGGAACTGCTAGCGAAAACCTTCTTCCCGGACGATGACCCTACGAGTGACTCAGAAGAACACCGACAGGTGAGAGCCCAGGCAGAATCTTTTGACGAAGCTCTCAGTGGCGTCGAACAGGATCCACCCTTCACAATAAGGGAACTGCTGGACGCAGCAAGGAGTTTTAAGCCCAAAAAGGCACCTGGGGGAGACGGATTAACGGAAATGTCATAACGGGGAATACAGAATTGACTCTGGCATTTTTTAACAAATGCCTGGAGCATTCTTGCTTTCCTGGAGCATGGAAGGCAGCGACGGTCATAGTTCTCCGTAAACCGGGTAAAGCAGACTACACCCATCCCAAGTCATACCGTCCGATAGGCTTACTGCCAGTAATGGGGAAAATCTTCGAAAAAATGCTGATGAAGAGAGTGAGGTGGTATACGATCCCCAGATCAAACCCCCGTCAGTACGGTTTTGTACCCCAAAGATCGACGGAAGACGCCCTCTATGACCTGGTGACCAAAATACGTTCTAACTTGGCCAAAAAAGAAATCACAGTCGTAGTATCATTAGACATAGAGGGCGCCTTTGATAACGCGTGGTGGCCAGCCATCAAACATCGGCTTGCTGAAAAGAAATGTCCGCAGAACTTAAGAGCACTGGTGGGTGATTATCTCAGTGAGAGACGAGTCCACGTAGGATATGCAAACAGGCAGTACGAAAAAAAGACCAACAAAGGCTGTGTTCAAGGCTCAATAGGGGGACCTACGTTCTGGAATCTTCTCTTGGACCCACTGCTAGACTACCTGGAAACAACTAAAGCATACGCGCAGGCATTCGCAGACGATGTGGTCCTGATCTTCTCGGGACATGATACGGGAAAAATAACATCGGAGGCAAACACAGTCCTTGACTATGTGTATGACTGGGGTGCCAGGAACAAATTAAGATTCGCACCACACAAGACGAACGCAATGGTGATAACGAAAAAACAGAAATACGACACTCCGGTCATACACATGGGGGGACTCCCAATACAACTAGCTGATGATATCAAGATCCTGGGGCTGACGATTGACCGCAAGCTTAATTTCCAGAAGCACGCCCGGAACGTCTGTGGCAAAGCGGCAATTTTCGCCAAACAACTAAGCAGGGCGGCAAAGTGTAGTTGGGGACTGTCTCCCGAGATTCTCAGGACCATGTACGTAGCAGTAGTGGAGCCGATCATTCTGTATGCGGCCAGTGTATGGGCAAAAGAGACAACCAGAGCGACGATCCAAAAACAGCTCAACACCATCCAGCGTAGTTTTGCGCAAAGGATCACAAAAAGCTATAGAACGGTCTCCCTAAACGCAGCAATATTGCTAGCGGGACTAATACCCCTTGATCTGAGAGTCCAAGAGGCAGCACAGATTTATGAAGCGAAAAGGGGCAAACCAATGTGGGAACTCCAAGACCGGAACATAGAGGAACGCATCTGTTTCCTCAAAGCACCCCATCCCGCAGACGAGATCGAAATAAGCTTCAGCTGCCTTCCTAATATGGAGCATAGCACCGTTGAGGAGCACCAGTTACCAGAGGTCCAGATTTATACCGACGGGAGCAAAACGGAAGGGGGAGTAGGGGCTGCATACACGTGCCAACGTGGGGGAAGGGAGGTAAGGACCAAGCGTATGCCCCTGGACGATAGATGCACTGTCTTCCAAGTCGAACTCTACGCTCTCTACCAGGCCACCGAGTTGATACGTGGAAAGCTACGAGATAAAGCAGTTGCCATTCTAAGTGACTCCAGATCTAGTCTAGACTTGGTCCGAAATCCAGACACCTACCACCCGCTGGCCTTTCAGATCCGCAAGAACATCCGGGAACTGCAGGCGAGAAATCAGAAAGTCAGTCTTTACTGGATCAAGGCCCATATCGGCATCCCCGGAAATGAGAGAGCCGACGAACTGGCGAAATCTGCGGCAAGCAACAAGAAGGTAGCAGCCCACTACGAACAAGTCCCAGTTTCGTACGCCAAGAGAGCCGTAAGAGAACGCAGCATTCTGACGTGGAACTCGAAGTATCAGGCGGGAACGACAGGAAAAACAACCAAAACTTTTTTCCCTGAGGTGAGGGCCGCTTATAGAACACTGAAACACATAAAACATACATATAACCTCACACAAATACTCACAGGCCATGGTGGTTTTGCAGCCTATCTCCATAGGTTTAAAATAAAAGACAGTCCGGACTGCCCGTGCGGGACGGGGGAGGAAACCGCACTACATATACTTCTAGAATGCCCCAGATTTGCCTATGGTAGGCATGATCTGGAGCACAAAGTTAACCTTAGCTTAACAGAGACCAATCTTAAAGATTGGATCTCAAACAGTGACTCCAGATCATGCCTAACAGAATACATTTGTAAAATTGTTAGAATAAGCAACCTAGGTAATCAATGATTAGGTAAGAAATTATATGTATACTCTGCATTTAAAAATGCAGATGTTTTACATAGGAAAATAGTAATAGCATAAGTAATAAACAAAATGTAATGTAGAAAATAAGTATATAATTGTAAAGAATAAGCGAATTTCGAGCCGAGTTGGGGCCATATGGGCGTATTTGGGAGAAAATTATAATTTCGTATTTTCGCGCTGTTTTAACGGATTTAATATTTTATAGTTTTGATGTGCCTAATCGATTCCGCACACTTAAAACCGGATTTGGAACACTAAGTTTTTGGGCGAATTTCGAGCCGAGTTGGGGCCATATGGGCGTATTTGGGCGAAAATTATAATTTCGTATTTTCGCGCTGTTTTAACGGATTTTATATAGTTTTGATGTGCCTAATCGATTCCGCACACTTAAAACCGGATTTGGAACACTAAGTTTTTGGGCGAATTTCGAGCCGAGTTGGGGCCATATGGGCGTATTTGGGCGAAAATTATAATTTCGTATTTTCGCGCTGTTTTAACGGATTTTATATAGTTTTGATGTGCCTAATCGATTCCGCACACTTAAAACCGGATTTGGAACACTAAGTTTTTGGGCGAATTTCGAGCCGAGTTGGGGCCATATGGGCGTATTTGGGCGAAAATTATAATTTCGTATTTCCGCGCTGTTTTAACGGATTTTATATAGTTTTGATGTGCCTAATCGATTCCGCACACTTAAAACCGGATTTGGAACACTAAGTTTTTGGGCGAATTTCGAGCCGAGTTGGGGCCATATGGGCGTATTTGTGCGAAAATTATAATTTCGTATTTTCGCGCTGTTTTAACGGATTTAATATAGTTTTGATGTGCCTAATCGATTCCGCACACTTAAAACCGGATTTGGAACACTAAGTTTTTGGGCGAATTTCGAGCCGAGTTGGGGCCATATGGGCGTATTTGGGAGAAAATTATAATTTCGTATTTTCGCGCTGTTTTAACGGATTTAATATTTTATAGTTTTGATGTGCCTAATCGATTCCGCACACTTAAAACCGGATTTGGAACACTAAGTTTTTGGGCGAATTTCGAGCCGAGTTGGGGCCATATGGGCGTATTTGGGCGAAAATTATAATTTCGTATTTTCGCGCTGTTTTAACGGATTTTATATAGTTTTGATGTGCCTAATCGATTCCGCACACTTAAAACCGGATTTGGAACACTAAGTTTTTGGGCGAATTTCGAGCCGAGTTGGGGCCATATGGGCGTATTTGGGCGAAAATTATAATTTCGTATTTTCGCGCTGTTTTAACGGATTTTATATAGTTTTGATGTGCCTAATCGATTCCGCACACTTAAAACCGGATTTGGAACACTAAGTTTTTGGGCGAATTTCGAGCCGAGTTGGGGCCATATGGGCGTATTTGGGCGAAAATTATAATTTCGTATTTCCGCGCTGTTTTAACGGATTTTATATAGTTTTGATGTGCCTAATCGATTCCGCACACTTAAAACCGGATTTGGAACACTAAGTTTTTGGGCGAATTTCGAGCCGAGTTGGGGCCATATGGGCGTATTTGGGCGAGAATTATAATTTCGTATTTTCGCGCTGTTTTAACGGATTTTATATAGTTTTTATGTGCCTAATCGATTCCGCACAGTTAAAACCGGTTTTGGAACACTAAGTTTTTGGGCGAATTTCGAGCCGAGTTGGGGCCATATGGGCGTATTTGGGAGAAAATTATAATTTCGTATTTTCGCGCTGTTTTAACGGATTTAATATAGTTTTGATGTGCCTAATCGATTCTGCACACTTAAAACCGGATTTGGAACACTAAGTTTTTGGGCGAATTTCGAGCCGAGTTGGGGCCATATGGGCGTATTTGGGCGAAAATTATAATTTCGTATTTTCGCGCTGTTTTAACGGATTTTATATAGTTTTGATGTGCCTAATCGATTCCGCACACTTAAAACCGGATTTGGAACACTAAGTTTTTGGGCGAATTTCGAGCCGAGTTGGGGCCATATGGGCGTATTTGGGCGAAAATTATAATTTCGTATTTTCGCGCTGTTTTAACGGATTTTATATAGTTTTGATGTGCCTAATCGATTCCGCACACTTAAAACCGGATTTGGAACACTAAGTTTTTGGGCGAATTTCGAGCCGAGTTGGGGCCATATGGGCGTATTTGGGCGAAAATTATAATTTCGTATTTTCGCGCTGTTTTAACGGATTTTATATAGTTTTGATGTGCCTAATCGATTCCACACACTTAAAACCGGATTTGGAACACTAAGTTTTTGGGCGAATTTCGAGCCGAGTTGGGGCCATATGGGCGTATTTGGGCGAAAATTATAATTTCGTATTTTCGCGCTGTTTTAACGGATTTTATATAGTTTTGATGTGCCTAATCGATTCCGCACACTTAAAACCGGATTTGGAACACTAAGTTTTTGGGCGAATTTCGAGCCGAGTTGGGGCCATATGGGCGTATTTGGGCGAAAATTATAATTTCGTATTTTCGCGCTGTTTTAACGGATTTTATATAGTTTTGATGTGCCTAATCGATTCCGCACACTTAAAACCGGATTTGGAACACTAAGTTTTTGGGCGAATTTCGAGCCGAGTTGGGGCCATATGGGCGTATTTGGGCGAAAATTATAATTTCGTATTTTCGCGCTGTTTTAACGGATTTTATATAGTTTTGATGTGCCTAATCGATTCCGCACACTTAAAACCGGATTTGGAACACTAAGTTTTTGGGCGAATTTCGAGCCGAGTTGGGGCCATATGGGCGTATTTGTGCGAAAATTATAATTTCGTATTTTCGCGCTGTTTTAACGGATTTTATATAGTTTTGATGTGCTTTATCGATTCCGCACACTTAAAACCGGATTTGGAACACTAAGTTTTTGGGCGAATTTCGAGCCGAGTTGGGGCCATATGGGCGTATTTGGGCGAAAATTATAATTTCGTATTTTCGCGCTGTTTTAACGGATTTTATATAGTTTTGATGTGCCTAATCGATTCCGCACACTTAAAACCGGATTTGGAACACTAAGTTTTTGGGCGAATTTCGAGCCGAGTTGGGGCCATATGGGCGTATTTGGGCGAAAATTATAATTTCGTATTTTCGCGCTGTTTTAACGGATTTAATATAGTTTTGATGTGCCTAATCGTTTCCGCACACTTAAAACCGGATTTGGAACACTAAGTTTTTGGGCGAATTTCGAGCCGAGTTGGGGCCATATGGGCGTATTTGGGCGAAAATTATAATTTCGTATTTTCGCGCTGTTTTAACGGATTTTATATAGTTTTGATGTGCCTAATCGATTCCGCACACTTAAAACCGGATTTGGAACACTAAGTTTTTGGGCGAATTTCGAGCCGAGTTGGGGCCATATGGGCGTATTTGGGCGAAAATTATAATTTCGTATTTTCGCGCTGTTTTAACGGATTTTATATAGTTTTGATGTGCCTAATCGATTCCGCACACTTAAAACCGGATTTGGAACACTAAGTTTTTGGGCGAATTTCGAGCCGAGTTGGGGCCATATGGGCGTATTTGGGCGAAAATTATAATTTCGTATTTCCGCGCTGTTTTAACGGATTTTATATAGTTTTGATGTGCCTAATCGATTCCGCACACTTAAAACCGGATTTGGAACACTAAGTTTTTGGGCGAATTTCGAGCCGAGTTGGGGCCATATGGGCGTATTTGGGAGAAAATTATAATTTCGTATTTTCGCGCTGTTTTAACGGATTTTATATAGTTTTGATGTGCCTAATCGATTCCGCACACTTAAAACCGGATTTGGAACACTAAGTTTTTGGGCGAATTTCGAGCCGAGTTGGGGCCATATGGGCGTATTTGGGCAAAAATTATAATTTCGTATTTTCGCGCTGTTTTAACGGATTTTATATAGTTTTGATGTGCCTAATCGATTCCGCACACTTAAAACCGGATTTGGAACACTAAGTTTTTGGGCGAATTTCGAGCCGAGTTGGGGCCATATGGGCGTATTTGGGCGAGAATTATAATTTCGTATTTTCGCGCTGTTTTAACGGATTTTATATAGTTTTTATGTGCCTAATCGATTCCGCACAGTTAAAACCGGTTTTGGAACACTAAGTTTTTGGGCGAATTTCGAGCCGAGTTGGGGCCATATGGGCGTATTTGGGAGAAAATTATAATTTCGTATTTTCGCGCTGTTTTAACGGATTTAATATAGTTTTGATGTGCCTAATCGATTCTGCACACTTAAAACCGGATTTGGAACACTAAGTTTTTGGGCGAATTTCGAGCCGAGTTGGGGCCATATGGGCGTATTTGGGCGAAAATTATAATTTCGTATTTTCGCGCTGTTTTAACGGATTTTATATAGTTTTGATGTGCCTAATCGATTCCGCACACTTAAAACCGGATTTGGAACACTAAGTTTTTGGGCGAATTTCGAGCCGAGTTGGGGCCATATGGGCGTATTTGGGCGAAAATTATAATTTCGTATTTTCGCGCTGTTTTAACGGATTTTATATAGTTTTGATGTGCCTAATCGATTCCGCACACTTAAAACCGGATTTGGAACACTAAGTTTTTGGGCGAATTTCGAGCCGAGTTGGGGCCATATGGGCGTATTTGGGCGAAAATTATAATTTCGTATTTTCGCGCTGTTTTAACGGATTTTATATAGTTTTGATGTGCCTAATCGATTCCACACACTTAAAACCGGATTTGGAACACTAAGTTTTTGGGCGAATTTCGAGCCGAGTTGGGGCCATATGGGCGTATTTGGGCGAAAATTATAATTTCGTATTTTCGCGCTGTTTTAACGGATTTTATATAGTTTTGATGTGCCTAATCGATTCCGCACACTTAAAACCGGATTTGGAACACTAAGTTTTTGGGCGAATTTCGAGCCGAGTTGGGGCCATATGGGCGTATTTGGGCGAAAATTATAATTTCGTATTTTCGCGCTGTTTTAACGGATTTTATATAGTTTTGATGTGCCTAATCGATTCCGCACACTTAAAACCGGATTTGGAACACTAAGTTTTTGGGCGAATTTCGAGCCGAGTTGGGGCCATATGGGCGTATTTGGGCGAAAATTATAATTTCGTATTTTCGCGCTGTTTTAACGGATTTTATATAGTTTTGATGTGCCTAATCGATTCCGCACACTTAAAACCGGATTTGGAACACTAAGTTTTTGGGCGAATTTCGAGCCGAGTTGGGGCCATATGGGCGTATTTGGGCGAAAATTATAATTTCGTATTTTCGCGCTGTTTTAACGGATTTTATATAGTTTTGATGTGCCTAATCGATTCCGCACACTTAAAACCGGATTTGGAACACTAAGTTTTTGGGCGAATTTCGAGCCGAGTTGGGGCCATATGGGCGTATTTGGGCGAAAATTATAATTTCGTATTTCCGCGCTGTTTTAACGGATTTTATATAGTTTTGATGTGCCTAATCGATTCCGCACACTTAAAACCGGATTTGGAACACTAAGTTTTTGGGCGAATTTCGAGCCGAGTTGGGGCCATATGGGCGTATTTGGGCGAAAATTATAATTTCGTATTTTCGCGCTGTTTTAACGGATTTTATATAGTTTTGATGTGCTTAATCGATTCCGCACACTTAAAACCGGATTTGGAACACTAAGTTTTTGGGCGAATTTCGAGCCGAGTTGGGGCCATATGGGCGTATTTGGGCGAAAATTATAATTTCGTATTTTCGCGCTGTTTTAACGGATTTTATATAGTTTTGATGTGCCTAATCGATTCCGCACACTTAAAACCGGATTTGGAACACTAAGTTTTTGGGCGAATTTCGAGCCGAGTTGGGGCCATATGGGCGTATTTGGGAGAAAATTATAATTTCGTATTTTCGCGCTGTTTTAACGGATTTAATATAGTTTTGATGTGCCTAATCGATTCCGCACACTTAAAACCGGATTTGGAACACTAAGTTTTTGGGCGAATTTCGAGCCGAGTTGGGGCCATATGGGCGTATTTGTGCGAAAATTATAATTTCGTATTTTCGCGCTGTTTTAACGGATTTTATATAGTTTTGATGTGCCTAATCGATTCCGCACACTTAAAACCGGATTTGGAACACTAAGTTTTTGGGCGAATTTCGAGCCGAGTTGGGGCCATATGGTCGTATTTGGGCGAAAATTATAATTTCGTATTTTCGCGCTGTTTTAACGGATTTTATATAGTTTTGATGTGCCTAATCGATTCCGCACACTTAAAACCGGATTTGGAACACTAAGTTTTTGGGCGAATTTCGAGCCGAGTTGGGGCCATATGGGCGTATTTGTGCGAAAATTATAATTTCGTATTTTCGCGCTGTTTTAACGGATTTTATATAGTTTTGATGTGCCTAATCGATTCCGCACACTTAAAACCGGATTTGGAACACTAAGTTTTTGGGCGAATTTCGAGCCGAGTTGGGGCCATATGGGCGTATTTGGGCGAAAATTATAATTTCGTATTTTCGCGCTGTTTTAACGGATTTTATATAGTTTTGATGTGCCTAATCGATTCCGCACACTTAAAACCGGATTTGGAACACTAAGTTTTTGGGCGAATTTCGAGCCGAGTTGGGGCCATATGGGCGTATTTGGGCGAAAATTATAATTTCGTATTTCCGCGCTGTTTTAACGGATTTTATATAGTTTTGATGTGCCTAATCGATTCCGCACACTTAAAACCGGATTTGGAACACTAAGTTTTTGGGCGAATTTCGAGCCGAGTTGGGGCCATATGGGCGTATTTGGGCGAAAATTATAATTTCGTATTTTCGCGCTGTTTTAACGGATTTTATATAGTTTTGATGTGCCTAATCGATTCCGCACACTTAAAACCGGATTTGGAACACTAAGTTTTTGGGCGAATTTCGAGCCGAGTTGGGGCCATATGGGCGTATTTGGGCGAGAATTATAATTACGTATTTTCGCGCTGTTTTAACGGATTTAATATAGTTTTGATGTGCCTAATCGATTCCGCACACTTAAAACCGGATTTGGAACACTAAGTTTTTGGGCGAATTTCGAGCCGAGTTGGGGCCATATGGGCGTATTTGGGCGAAAATTATAATTTCGTATTTTCGCGCTGTTTTAACGGATTTAATATAGTTTTGATGTGCCTAATCGATTCCGCACACTTAAAACCGGATTTGGAACACTAAGTTTTTGGGCGAATTTCGAGCCGAGTTGGGGCCATATGGGCGAATTTGGGAGAAAATTATAATTTCGTATTTTCGCGCTGTTTTAACGGATTTTATATAGTTTTGATGTGCCTAATCGATTCCGCACACTTAAAACCGGATTTGGAACACTAAGTTTTTGGGCGAATTTCGAGCCGAGTTGGGGCCATATGGGCGTATTTGGGAGAAAATTATAATTTCGTATTTTCGCGCTGTTTTAACGGATTTAATATAGTTTTGATGTGCCTAATCGATTCCGCACACTTAAAACCGGATTTGGAACACTAAGTTTTTGGGCGAATTTCGAGCCGAGTTGGGGCCATATGGGCGTATTTGGGCGAAAATTATAATTTCGTATTTTCGCGCTGTTTTAACGGATTTTATATAGTTTTGATGTGCCTAATCGATTCCGCACACTTAAAACCGGATTTGGAACACTAAGTTTTTGGGCGAATTTCGAGCCGAGTTGGGGCCATATGGGCGTATTTGGGCGAAAATTATAATTTCGTATTTTCGCGCTGTTTTAACGGATTTTATATAGTTTTGATGTGCCTAATCGATTCCGCACACTTAAAACCGGATTTGGAACACTAAGTTTTTGGGCGAATTTCGAGCCGAGTTGGGGCCATATGGGCGTATTTGTGCGAAAATTATAATTTCGTATTTTCGCGCTGTTTTAACGGATTTTATATAGTTTTGATGTGCCTAATCGATTCCGCACACTTAAAACCGGATTTGGAACACTAAGTTTTTGGGCGAATTTCGAGCCGAGTTGGGGCCATATGGGCGTATTTGGGCGAAAATTATAATTTCGTATTTCCGCGCTGTTTTAACGGATTTTATATAGTTTTGATGTGCCTAATCGATTCCGCACACTTAAAACCGGATTTGGAACACTAAGTTTTTGGGCGAATTTCGAGCCGAGTTGGGGCCATATGGGCGTATTTGGGCGAAAATTATAATTTCGTATTTTCGCGCTGTTTTAACGGATTTAATATAGTTTTGATGTGCCTAATCGATTCCGCACACTTAAAACCGGATTTGGAACACTAAGTTTTTGGGCGAATTTCGAGCCGAGTTGGGGCCATATGGGCGTATTTGGGAGAAAATTATAATTTCGTATTTTCGCGCTGTTTTAACGGATTTAATATAGTTTTGATGTGCCTAATCGATTCCGCACACTTAAAACCGGATTTGGAACACTAAGTTTTTAGGCGAATTTCGAGCCGAGTTGGGGCCATATGGGCGTATTTGGGCGAAAATTATAATTTCGTATTTTCGCGCTGTTTTAACGGATTTTATATAGTTTTGATGTGCCTAATCGATTCCGCACACTTAAAACCGGATTTGGAACACTAAGTTTTTGGGCGAATTTCGAGCCGAGTTGGGGCCATATGGGCGTATTTGGGCGAAAATTATAATTTCGTATTTCCGCGCTGTTTTAACGGATTTTATATAGTTTTGATGTGCCTAATCGATTCCGCACACTTAAAACCGGATTTGGAACACTAAGTTTTTGGGCGAATTTCGAGCCGAGTTGGGGCCATATGGGCGTATTTGGGCGAAAATTATAATTTCGTATTTTCGCGCTGTTTTAACGGATTTTATATAGTTTTGATGTGCCTAATCGATTCCGCACACTTAAAACCGGATTTGGAACACTAAGTTTTTGGGCGAATTTCGAGCCGAGTTGGGGCCATATGGGCGTATTTGGGCGAAAATTATAATTTCGTATTTTCGCGCTGTTTTAACGGATTTTATATAGTTTTGATGTGCCTAATCGATTCCGCACACTTAAAACCGGATTTGGAACACTAAGTTTTTGGGCGAATTTCGAGCCGAGTTGGGGCCATATGGGCGTATTTGGGAGAAAATTATAATTTCGTATTTTCGCGCTGTTTTAACGGATTTAATATAGTTTTGATGTGCCTAATCGATTCCGCACACTTAAAACCGGATTTGGAACACTAAGTTTTTGGGCGAATTTCGAGCCGAGTTGGGGCCATATGGGCGTATTTGTGCGAAAATTATAATTTCGTATTTTCGCGCTGTTTTAACGGATTTAATATAGTTTTGATGTGCCTAATCGATTCCGCACACTTAAAACCGGATTTGGAACACTAAGTTTTTGGGCGAATTTCGAGCCGAGTTGGGGCCATATGGGCGTATTTGGGCGAAAATTATAATTTCGTATTTTCGCGCTGTTTTAACGGATTTTATATAGTTTTGATGTGCCTAATCGATTCCGCACACTTAAAACCGGATTTGGAACACTAAGTTTTTGGGCGAATTTCGAGCCGAGTTGGGGCCATATGGGCGTATTTGGGAGAAAATTATAATTTCGTATTTTCGCGCTGTTTTAACGGATTTTATATAGTTTTGATGTGCCTAATCGATTCCGCACACTTAAAACCGGATTTGGAACACTAAGTTTTTGGGCGAATTTCGAGCCGAGTTGGGGCCATATGGGCGTATTTGGGAGAAAATTATAATTTCGTATTTTCGCGCTGTTTTAACGGATTTAATATAGTTTTGATGTGCCTAATCGATTCCGCACACTTAAAACCGGATTTGGAACACTAAGTTTTTGGGCGAATTTCGAGCCGAGTTGGGGCCATATGGGCGTATTTGGGAGAAAATTATAATTTCGTATTTTCGCGCTGTTTTAACGGATTTAATATAGTTTTGATGTGCCTAATCGATTCCGCACACTTAAAACCGGATTTGGAACACTAAGTTTTTGGGCGAATTTCGAGCCGAGTTGGGGCCATATGGGCGTATTTGGGAGAAAATTATAATTTCGTATTTTCGCGCTGTTTTAACGGATTTAATATAGTTTTGATGTGCCTAATCGATTCCGCACACTTAAAACCGGATTTGGAACACTAAGTTTTTGGGCGAATTTCGAGCCGAGTTGGGGCCATATGGGCGTATTTGTGAGAAAATTATAATTTCGTATTTTCGCGCTGTTTTAACGGATTTTATATAGTTTTGATGTGCCTAATCGATTCCGCACACTTAAAACCGGATTTGGAACACTAAGTTTTTGGGCGAATTTCGAGCCGAGTTGGGGCCATATGGGCGTATTTGGGAGAAAATTATAATTTCGTATTTTCGCGCTGTTTTAACGGATTTTATATAGTTTTGATGTGCCTAATCGATTCCGCACACTTAAAACCGGATTTGGAACACTAAGTTTTTGGGCGAATTTCGAGCCGAGTTGGGGCCATATGGGCGTATTTGTGCGAAAATTATAATTTCGTATTTTCGCGCTGTTTTAACGGATTTTATATAGTTTTGATGTGCCTAATCGATTCCGCACACTTAAAACCGGATTTGGAACACTAAGTTTTTGGGCGAATTTCGAGCCGAGTTGGGGCCATATGGGCGTATTTGGGCGAAAATTATAATTTCGTATTTTCGCGCTGTTTTAACGGATTTTATATAGTTTTGATGTGCCTAATCGATTCCGCACACTTAAAACCGGATTTGGAACACTAAGTTTTTGGGCGAATTTCGAGCCGAGTTGGGGCCATATGGGCGTATTTGGGCGAAAATTATAATTTCGTATTTTCCGCGCTGTTTTAACGGATTTTATATAGTTTTGATGTGCCTAATCGATTCCGCACACTTAAAACGGATTTGGAACACTAAGTTTTGGGCGAATTTCGAGCCGAGTTGGGGCCATATGGGCGTATTTGGGCGAAAATTATAATTTCGTATTTTCGCGCTGTTTTAACGGATTTTATATAGTTTTGATGTGCCTAATCGATTCCGCACACTTAAAACCGGATTTGGAACACTAAGTTTTTGGGCGAATTTCGAGCCGAGTTGGGGCCATATGGGCGTATTTGGGCGAAAATTATAATTTCGTATTTTCGCGCTGTTTTAACGGATTTAATATAGTTTTGATGTGCCTAATCGATTCCGCACACTTAAAACCGGATTTGGAACACTAAGTTTTTGGGCGAATTTCGAGCCGAGTTGGGGCCATATGGGCGTATTTGGGCGAAAATTATAATTTCGTATTTTCGCGCTGTTTTAACGGATTTAATATAGTTTTGATGTGCCTAATCGATTCCGCACACTTAAAACCGGATTTGGAACACTAAGTTTTTGGGCGAATTTCGAGCCGAGTTGGGGCCATATGGGCGTATTTGGGCGAAAATTATAATTTCGTATTTTCGCGCTGTTTTAACGGATTTTATATAGTTTTGATGTGCCTAATCGATTCCGCACACTTAAAACCGGATTTGGAACACTAAGTTTTTGGGCGAATTTCGAGCCGAGTTGGGGCCATATGGGCGTATTTGGGAGAAAATTATAATTTCGTATTTTCGCGCTGTTTTAACGGATTTAATATAGTTTTGATGTGCCTAATCGATTCCGCACACTTAAAACCGGATTTGGAACACTAAGTTTTTGGGCGAATTTCGAGCCGAGTTGGGGCCATATGGGCGTATTTGGGCGAAAATTATAATTTCGTATTTTCGCGCTGTTTTAACGGATTTTATATAGTTTTGATGTGCCTAATCGATTCCGCACACTTAAAACCGGATTTGGAACACTAAGTTTTTGGGCGAATTTCGAGCCGAGTTGGGGCCATATGGGCGTATTTGGGCGAAAATTATAATTTCGTATTTTCGCGCTGTTTTAACGGATTTATATAGTTTTGATGTGCCTAATCGATTCCGCACACTTAAAACCGGATTTGGAACACTAAGTTTTTGGGCGAATTTCGAGCCGAGTTGGGGCCATATGGGCGTATTTGGGCGAAAATTATAATTTCGTATTTTCGCGCTGTTTTAACGGATTTTATATAGTTTTGATGTGCCTAATCGATTCCGCACACTTAAAACCGGATTTGGAACACTAAGTTTTTGGCGAATTTCGAGCCGAGTTGGGGCCATATGGGCGTATTTGGGCGAAAATTATAATTTCGTATTTTCGCGCTGTTTTAACGGATTTTATATAGTTTTGATGTGCCTAATCGATTCCGCACACTTAAAACCGGATTTGGAACACTAAGTTTTTGGGCGAATTTCGAGCCGAGTTGGGGCCATATGGGCGTATTTGGGAGAAAATTATAATTTCGTATTTTCGCGCTGTTTTAACGGATTTAATATAGTTTTGATGTGCCTAATCGATTCCGCACACTTAAAACCGGATTTGGAACACTAAGTTTTTGGGCGAATTTCGAGCCGAGTTGGGGCCATATGGGCGTATTTGGGCGAAAATTATAATTTCGTATTTTCGCGCTGTTTTAACGGATTTTATATAGTTTTGATGTGCCTAATCGATTCCGCACACTTAAAACCGGATTTGGAACACTAAGTTTTTGGGCGAATTTCGAGCCGAGTTGGGGCCATATGGGCGTATTTGGGCGAAAATTATAATTTCGTATTTTCGCGCTGTTTTAACGGATTTATATAGTTTTGATGTGCCTAATCGATTCCGCACACTTAAAACCGGATTTGGAACACTAAGTTTTTGGGCGAATTTCGAGCCGAGTTGGGGCCATATGGGCGTATTTGGGCGAAAATTATAATTTCGTATTTCGCGCTGTTTTAACGGATTTTATATAGTTTTGATGTGCCTAATCGATTCCGCACACTTAAAACCGGATTTGGAACACTAAGTTTTTGGGCGAATTTCGAGCCGAGTTGGGGCCATATGGGCGTATTTGGGCGAAAATTATAATTTCGTATTTTCGCGCTGTTTTAACGGATTTTATATAGTTTTGATGTGCCTAATCGATTCCGCACACTTAAAACCGGATTTGGAACACTAAGTTTTTGGGCGAATTTCGAGCCGAGTTGGGGCCATATGGGCGTATTTGGGAGAAAATTATAATTTCGTATTTTCGCGCTGTTTTAACGGATTTAATATAGTTTTGATGTGCCTAATCGATTCCGCACACTTAAAACCGGATTTGGAACACTAAGTTTTTGGGCGAATTTCGAGCCGAGTTGGGGCCATATGGGCGTATTTGTGCGAAAATTATAATTTCGTATTTTCGCGCTGTTTTAACGGATTTTATATAGTTTTGATGTGCCTAATCGATTCCGCACACTTAAAACCGGATTTGGAACACTAAGTTTTTGGGCGAATTTCGAGCCGAGTTGGGGCCATATGGGCGTATTTGGGCGAAAATTATAATTTCGTATTTTCGCGCTGTTTTAACGGATTTTATATAGTTTTGATGTGCCTAATCGATTCCGCACACTTAAAACCGGATTTGGAACACTAAGTTTTTGGGCGAATTTCGAGCCGAGTTGGGGCCATATGGGCGTATTTGGGAGAAAATTATAATTTCGTATTTTCGCGCTGTTTTAACGGATTTTATATAGTTTTGATGTGCCTAATCGATTCCGCACACTTAAAACCGGATTTGGAACACTAAGTTTTTGGGCGAATTTCGAGCCGAGTTGGGGCCATATGGGCGTATTTGGGCGAAAATTATAATTTCGTATTTTCGCGCTGTTTTAACGGATTTTATATAGTTTTGATGTGCCTAATCGATTCCGCACACTTAAAACCGGATTTGGAACACTAAGTTTTTGGGCGAATTTCGAGCCGAGTTGGGGCCATATGGGCGTATTTGGGAGAAAATTATAATTTCGTATTTTCGCGCTGTTTTAACGGATTTTATATAGTTTTGATGTGCCTAATCGATTCCGCACACTTAAAACCGGATTTGGAACACTAAGTTTTTGGGCGAATTTCGAGCCGAGTTGGGGCCATATGGGCGTATTTGGGAGAAAATTATAATTTCGTATTTTCGCGCTGTTTTAACGGATTTAATATAGTTTTGATGTGCCTAATCGATTCCGCACACTTAAAACCGGATTTGGAACACTAAGTTTTTGGGCGAATTTCGAGCCGAGTTGGGGCCATATGGGCGTATTTGGGCGAAAATTATAATTTCGTATTTTCGCGCTGTTTTAACGGATTTTATATAGTTTTGATGTGCCTAATCGATTCCGCACACTTAAAACCGGATTTGGAACACTAAGTTTTTGGGCGAATTTCGAGCCGAGTTGGGGCCATATGGGCGTATTTGGGCGAAAATTATAATTTCGTATTTTCGCGCTGTTTTAACGGATTTTATATAGTTTTGATGTGCCTAATCGATTCCGCACACTTAAAACCGGATTTGGAACACTAAGTTTTTGGGCGAATTTCGAGCCGAGTTGGGGCCATATGGGCGTATTTGGGCGAAAATTATAATTTCGTATTTCCGCGCTGTTTTAACGGATTTTATATAGTTTTGATGTGCCTAATCGATTCCGCACACTTAAAACCGGATTTGGAACACTAAGTTTTTGGGCGAATTTCGAGCCGAGTTGGGGCCATATGGGCGTATTTGGGCGAAAATTATAATTTCGTATTTTCGCGCTGTTTTAACGGATTTAATATAGTTTTGATGTGCCTAATCGATTCCGCACACTTAAAACCGGATTTGGAACACTAAGTTTTTGGGCGAATTTCGAGCCGAGTTGGGGCCATATGGGCGTATTTGGGAGAAAATTATAATTTCGTATTTTCGCGCTGTTTTAACGGATTTTATATAGTTTTGATGTGCCTAATCGATTCCGCACACTTAAAACCGGATTTGGAACACTAAGTTTTTGGGCGAATTTCGAGCCGAGTTGGGGCCATATGGGCGTATTTGGGCGAAAATTATAATATCGTATTTTCGCGCTGTTTTAACGGATTTTATATAGTTTTGATGTGCCTAATCGATTCCGCACACTTAAAACCGGATTTGGAACACTAAGTTTTTGGGCGAATTTCGAGCCGAGTTGGGGCCATATGGGCGTATTTGGGCGAAAATTATAATTTCGTATTTTCGCGCTGTTTTAACGGATTTTATATAGTTTTGATGTGCCTAATCGATTCCGCACACTTAAAACCGGATTTGGAACACTAAGTTTTTGGGCGAATTTCGAGCCGAGTTGGGGCCATATGGGCGTATTTGGGCGAAAATTATAATTTCGTATTTTCGCGCTGTTTTAACGGATTTTATATAGTTTTGATGTGCCTAATCGATTCCGCACACTTAAAACCGGATTTGGAACACTAAGTTTTTGGGCGAATTTCGAGCCGAGTTGGGGCCATATGGGCGTATTTGGGCGAAAATTATAATTTCGTATTTTCGCGCTGTTTTAACGGATTTTATATAGTTTTGATGTGCCTAATCGATTCCGCACACTTAAAACCGGATTTGGAACACTAAGTTTTTGGGCGAATTTCGAGCCGAGTTGGGGCCATATGGGCGTATTTGGGCGAAAATTATAATTTCGTATTTTCGCGCTGTTTTAACGGATTTTATATAGTTTTGATGTGCCTAATCGATTCCGCACACTTAAAACCGGATTTGGAACACTAAGTTTTTGGGCGAATTTCGAGCCGAGTTGGGGCCATATGGGCGTATTTGGGCGAAAATTATAATTTCGTATTTTCGCGCTGTTTTAACGGATTTTATATAGTTTTGATGTGCCTAATCGATTCCGCACACTTAAAACCGGATTTGGAACACTAAGTTTTTGGGCGAATTTCGAGCCGAGTTGGGGCCATATGGGCGTATTTGTGCGAAAATTATAATTTCGTATTTTCGCGCTGTTTTAACGGATTTTATATAGTTTTGATGTGCCTAATCGATTCCGCACACTTAAAACCGGATTTGGAACACTAAGTTTTTGGGCGAATTTCGAGCCGAGTTGGGGCCATATGGGCGTATTTGGGAGAAAATTATAATTTCGTATTTTCGCGCTGTTTTAACGGATTTAATATAGTTTTGATGTGCCTAATCGATTCCGCACACTTAAAACCGGATTTGGAACACTAAGTTTTTGGGCGAATTTCGAGCCGAGTTGGGGCCATATGGGCGTATTTGGGAGAAAATTATAATTTCGTATTTTCGCGCTGTTTTAACGGATTTTATATAGTTTTGATGTGCCTAATCGATTCCGCACACTTAAAACCGGATTTGGAACACTAAGTTTTTGGGCGAATTTCGAGCCGAGTTGGGGCCATATGGGCGTATTTGTGCGAAAATTATAATTTCGTATTTTCGCGCTGTTTTAACGGATTTTATATAGTTTTGATGTGCCTAATCGATTCCGCACACTTAAAACCGGATTTGGAACACTAAGTTTTTGGGCGAATTTCGAGCCGAGTTGGGGCCATATGGGCGTATTTGGGCGAAAATTATAATTTCGTATTTCGCGCTGTTTTAACGGATTTTATATAGTTTTGATGTGCCTAATCGATTCCGCACACTTAAAACCGGATTTGGAACACTAAGTTTTTGGGCGAATTTCGAGCCGAGTTGGGGCCATATGGGCGTATTTGGGCGAAAATTATAATTTCGTATTTTCGCGCTGTTTTAACGGATTTTATATAGTTTTGATGTGCCTAATCGATTCCGCACACTTAAAACCGGATTTGGAACACTAAGTTTTTGGGCGAATTTCGAGCCGAGTTGGGGCCATATGGGCGTATTTGGGAGAAAATTATAATTTCGTATTTTCGCGCTGTTTTAACGGATTTTATATAGTTTTGATGTGCCTAATCGATTCCGCACACTTAAAACCGGATTTGGAACACTAAGTTTTTGGGCGAATTTCGAGCCGAGTTGGGGCCATATGGGCGTATTTGGGAGAAAATTATAATTTCGTATTTTCGCGCTGTTTTAACGGATTTAATATAGTTTTGATGTGCCTAATCGATTCCGCACACTTAAAACCGGATTTGGAACACTAAGTTTTTGGGCGAATTTCGAGCCGAGTTGGGGCCATATGGGCGTATTTGGGCGAAAATTATAATTTCGTATTTTCGCGCTGTTTTAACGGATTTTATATAGTTTTGATGTGCCTAATCGATTCCGCACACTTAAAACCGGATTTGGAACACTAAGTTTTTGGGCGAATTTCGAGCCGAGTTGGGGCCATATGGGCGTATTTGTGCGAAAATTATAATTTCGTATTTTCGCGCTGTTTTAACGGATTTTATATAGTTTTGATGTGCCTAATCGATTCCGCACACTTAAAACCGGATTTGGAACACTAAGTTTTTGGGCGAATTTCGAGCCGAGTTGGGGCCATATGGGCGTATTTGGGCGAAAATTATAATTTCGTATTTCCGCGCTGTTTTAACGGATTTTATATAGTTTTGATGTGCCTAATCGATTCCGCACACTTAAAACCGGATTTGGAACACTAAGTTTTTGGGCGAATTTCGAGCCGAGTTGGGGCCATATGGGCGTATTTGGGCGAAAATTATAATTTCGTATTTTCGCGCTGTTTTAACGGATTTAATATAGTTTTGATGTGCCTAATCGATTCCGCACACTTAAAACCGGATTTGGAACACTAAGTTTTTGGGCGAATTTCGAGCCGAGTTGGGGCCATATGGGCGTATTTGGGAGAAAATTATAATTTCGTATTTTCGCGCTGTTTTAACGGATTTTATATAGTTTTGATGTGCCTAATCGATTCCGCACACTTAAAACCGGATTTGGAACACTAAGTTTTTGGGCGAATTTCGAGCCGAGTTGGGGCCATATGGGCGTATTTGGGCGAAAATTATAATTTCGTATTTTCGCGCTGTTTTAACGGATTTTATATAGTTTTGATGTGCCTAATCGATTCCGCACACTTAAAACCGGATTTGGAACACTAAGTTTTTGGGCGAATTTCGAGCCGAGTTGGGGCCATATGGGCGTATTTGGGCGAAAATTATAATTTCGTATTTTCGCGCTGTTTTAACGGATTTTATATAGTTTTGATGTGCCTAATCGATTCCGCACACTTAAAACCGGATTTGGAACACTAAGTTTTTGGGCGAATTTCGAGCCGAGTTGGGGCCATATGGGCGTATTTGGGCGAAAATTATAATTTCGTATTTTCGCGCTGTTTTAACGGATTTTATATAGTTTTGATGTGCCTAATCGATTCCGCACACTTAAAACCGTATTTGGAACACTAAGTTTTTGGGCGAATTTCGAGCCGAGTTGGGGCCATATGGGCGTATTTGGGCGAAAATTATAATTTCGTATTTTCGCGCTGTTTTAACGGATTTTATATAGTTTTGATGTGCCTAATCGATTCCGCACACTTAAAACCGGATTTGGAACACTAAGTTTTTGGGCGAATTTCGAGCCGAGTTGGGGCCATATGGGCGTATTTGGGCGAAAATTATAATTTCGTATTTTCGCGCTGTTTTAACGGATTTTATATAGTTTTGATGTGCCTAATCGATTCCGCACACTTAAAACCGGATTTGAACACTAAGTTTTTGGGCGAATTTCGAGCCGAGTTGGGGCCATATGGGCGTATTTGGGCGAAAATTATAATTTCGTATTTTCGCGCTGTTTTAACGGATTTTATATAGTTTTGATGTGCCTAATCGATTCCGCACACTTAAAACCGGATTTGGAACACTAAGTTTTTGGGCGAATTTCGAGCCGAGTTGGGGCCATATGGGCGTATTTGGGCGAAAATTATAATTTCGTATTTTCGCGCTGTTTTAACGGATTTTATATAGTTTTGATGTGCCTAATCGATTCCGCACACTTAAAACCGGATTTGGAACACTAAGTTTTTGGGCGAATTTCGAGCCGAGTTGGGGCCATATGGGCGTATTTGGGCGAAAATTATAATTTCGTATTTTCGCGCTGTTTTAACGGATTTTATATAGTTTTGATGTGCCTAATCGATTCCGCACACTTAAAACCGGATTTGGAACACTAAGTTTTTGGGCGAATTTCGAGCCGAGTTGGGGCCATATGGGCGTATTTGGGCGAAAATTATAATTTCGTATTTTCGCGCTGTTTTAACGGATTTTATATAGTTTTGATGTGCCTAATCGATTCCGCACACTTAAAACCGGATTTGGAACACTAAGTTTTTGGGCGAATTTCGAGCCGAGTTGGGGCCATATGGGCGTATTTGGGCGAAAATTATAATTTCGTATTTTCGCGCTGTTTTAACGGATTTTATATAGTTTTGATGTGCCTAATCGATTCCGCACACTTAAAACCGGATTTGGAACACTAAGTTTTTGGGCGAATTTCGAGCCGAGTTGGGGCCATATGGGCGTATTTGGGCGAAAATTATAATTTCGTATTTTCGCGCTGTTTTAACGGATTTTATATAGTTTTGATGTGCCTAATCGATTCCGCACACTTAAAACCGGATTTGGAACACTAAGTTTTTGGGCGAATTTCGAGCCGAGTTGGGGCCATATGGGCGTATTTGGGCGAAAATTATAATTTCGTATTTTCGCGCTGTTTTAACGGATTTAATATAGTTTTGATGTGCCTAATCGATTCCGCACACTTAAAACCGGATTTGGAACACTAAGTTTTTGGGCGAATTTCGAGTCGAGTTGGGGCCATATGGGCGTATTTGGGCGAAAATTATAATTTCGTATTTTCGCGCTGTTTTAACGGATTTTATATAGTTTTGATGTGCCTAATCGATTCCGCACACTTAAAACCGGATTTGGAACACTAAGTTTTTGGGCGAATTTCGAGCCGAGTTGGGGCCATATGGGCGTATTTGGGCGAAAATTATAATTTCGTATTTTCGCGCTGTTTTAACGGATTTTATATAGTTTTGATGTGCCTAATCGATTCCGCACACTTAAAACCGGATTTGGAACACTAAGTTTTTGGGCGAATTTCGAGCCGAGTTGGGGCCATATGGGCGTATTTGGGCGAAAATTATAATTTCGTATTTTCGCGCTGTT